>JACTTY020000046.1:1200000-2400000 GCA_014595695.2 Epargyreus clarus clarus
AGCCACTTGCCATCAGGTGAACTGCATGCTCGTTTGCTATTTTAACATCGACAGAGCAATGTAACTGTACATGTTAAAGTATACGAGTTTTGAACACGTGGATTATTTAGAGAGGCCTTAAATTATAATAATAGAATCGCAAATAACTTTTATTACAAGCAATAGATGTTAAGATATGCTTGTAAAGTCGTAAAAGTGTTTACCCTTTTCAACCTTTAAATAGATTCACGAAAATTGGCATGAATAAGATATAGGATTTGTTTATGTAAAAAAACTTTGTATATTTCCCGCTACGGAGTATTTTGAGTTTGGCGGAAATCCTTAACTGTGTTTTTATAGTGCAGTGTTAGGTGATGTCAATTCATTTGTTTATTATTAAAAGCTTTTATTTAACATGTCTTGTTAGTTCGTATTTATATGAAGATCAAAAGGTCTGTGCTTCTACTCCGCCGACACCACCGGCTAAGTGTTAGGCGCTGCTGTATTCTGGTTCGAATGGTGTGGTAATGGAGATATACATTTCAGAGGCATTCCAGCGTAGTCCTCAGGGGTAGCGGCGCATTTGTGGCCGACCTCAGGTAGAAAACTAATCTTATTTGAAGTCGATTACAGATATCCATGGGCGGCAGTAGCTTCACCTATTTTATAAAAAAATGAATTCTAAACCTGTTAACTCTTATCAAATTGAGCTGCAATTTTTCATTCATGTATGTTTTCATTGTTTTATTGCCACAAAGTATGTTTCGGTCAATGCATGTTCACTGATTTGCTTAGTGACGGCATTCTAAATGCAATATGGCAGAGACATATTGCATTTCGAATGACGTCACTAAGACGTCAGAGGTAACGGAATAATTATTTTTATACAGTACCATTAGTATAATTTATTTATTATATTAACTGAAAAATATTTACAATTATATACACCCCTATAATATGGATATCAAATGAAAGAAAATTTTAAGAAGAATACCAAAAACAAAATGTCGTTACTAGAAGCTTGTTTTTTATCTATTATTTCAGTAGAATTTTAAATTTTTGTTGATATTGATTTATGATATAATATCTTTGAAACAGATTCGCCAGATGTACAGATTTTCTAGCCGGGTTTCGAACCCGTAACTCTAGGTGTCAGACCGGTATATTGAACATTCCACCACGCGAATCATCAGACTAACTTGCTTACCTAATATTACCTTAATTTAAGTGTGATATAGAGCCTTTGATCTCTCTAAAACTGATTTTAATCCTTTATGGTGATACCAACATATTTTTTTCAGGCTCCCCAAGATGAAGATCCCCAGGTTCTCGGACGCGATGGGCCCAGGCTCCTCCAGCCTGAAGCCCACGCAGGTCGTGGTCCACCACAGCCAGTACACGCCGGGGCAGACCACGGGTGGGCTGAGTGTGGTGTTCACTATTCTGTGCATCGTGGACCTCTTCGGAGTCTTCCCTATCGTTGCGTTGCCTAAGAGTGTTATAGCTTGTGGTAAGTTATCTCGCTAAAAACTATAACTTTTGTTTATTTCCCTGTACAAAGTTGTTGGAATATTGATAGGACCAGTGTTATTCGACCAGGGAGGCACCCTAGGATACACAGACCTATTGTACCGAGAAGCAGCTCTTGGATTTTGTGGATGTCAGGTGATTTACATATGAATGAGGACCTTATCTTATACTTAATGAGGTTAGCAATATACTGTGGCACATTCTGCCAATGTGAATTAAGACAAAAAGGACACGGGTTAATGTCCTACCGGTCTCGGATATTTTCAAACCACTCATAATTCTATAGATTTTTTTGGAAATGCTACACAACGATAACAACTGGCACGGACGGGTTAAAATGCCCTCTGAAGGACGGAGTGCACTAAAGGCCATTTTTGACTTTAACAAGCTGTTAGGATTTATACAAACGGGGCTTAGATGATTTCTGTTCAATTTTAAGTTACTTACGATATTAAAAGTAATAAGCGGAAGTTTTTTTTTTATAATATAGGACTAGCAGACGAGCATGCAGTCCACCTGACGGTGGACGCCCATGGACATCTGTAATCAACCTCAGATGTGCCGCTACCCCTGAGGATTAAGCTGGAATGCCTCGGAAAAGTATGTCTCCCTTACCGGTGTCAAACCAGAACACCGTCGCACTTAGCATTGCTGTTAATAGGTGTGTTTGTGGTACTGCTGGGGTCGAATCACAAAGGGTTCTACCACCTTCAGCACCACTTGTGATCACTTATCATCAAGTTGACTGTTCGTTTCCTACTTCTATTAAACATTATCCTTCCAGGTATATACGGCATTCCTCTCGTGGTGTCTGTGTTCGCGCTACAGCTATACACAGCAGTACTGCTGGGCAGGAGCTGGCTTCTGGCACAAGAACTGTCGCCCAGCATCAAGGAAAAGAACAGGTGGTCATTAGATGTCGTACATATAAACTAATAATATGCAAAAGCGTGGGGTGCTTGATTGTTATGATTTTTTTATTAACGAAGTGCAGTTAGTTTTGACATTTCGTACAAAGTTAATAAATAAATCATACATTTTCGTTAGGGCTACGGTATCTCCTGCCTGTCGTAAGAGGCGACTAAAAGGGGGCTTCCGGGGTTGCGGGCGGCTAGAGTGGGAGCTCGAACCGCCCGGCCAGCGGCCCCGGGAAGGACGACGGTATGTGTGGTCGCATACCGTCGTATACACCAGATGGTGTGGCGAGCGTCAAGCTCACCTGGGCGGAGCCCGACGGGGCAACGCGCTAAGAGGACTCCGGTTGCGTTCCTTTGGAGATCCCGGAGCCCTCAACGCAGCGCAGAGGACGGCCACCGGGGGGGTTTTAGTGCGGTAAAAATCCCACATAACCCGGCGTCGCTCCCACGTTGTCGGGTACCTTTTGAAGGTTTCCCCCTCGACAAAAAAAAAAAAAGAGGTTATAAGTAATAAGTTTTTTGTCGCCCGAAATGGAATCTGCACGAAATCAAATAATTGCCCTGACGTAGATTCAGGTACCAATATATGGCGTTCTAAAATTAATCCTCAGGTAGTAATATTGGTGTTTGGCCAGGTAAAATTCTTTATTTAGAATTGGGTATCGTCCTTAGGCCGCAGTAACTTCAGGTTGTCTTAGGGCTGCCACCATTTGCAAAAAGTGTTTTTCAAAAATATTGACTAACTGCAATATAGAATATAAAGATGTAAAAGACCAAATTAAGTAACAATGACGCCTTAATAAAGATCTACACAATGTTTTGCCTAGAAAAAAAAATGCAATTCACAATAAAAAAAATCAGAAATTGAAATTTTATAAATACTTATGCTACGACAGACAAGGAATGTTTCTTCCCATTAAAAATATTTTGGACACGAAATAGCACGATTTTTTAAATAGATTTGACATTTCGAGCTTTGATTAACGAGCATCATAGTTTATTTTGTTCTAGTATTACGTAAGCAACAATTGGGGGTGGAGGTACAATTTTCTTATTTTCGATATCGGAGGCCGAAACACGAGCAAATCACATTTGAATAATTTCATTGATTTTAAGTATATCATCTCATTTAAGAGCAGTTAAAAACTTATAAATACCATCTCAAACTTATACTATTCCGACTTCACACTATTTTTTTTTTTGGTTCACGAGGGGGAAACCTTCAAAAGGTACCCGATGCCTTGGGAGCGACACAGGGTTATGTGGGACTCTTACCGCACTAAAACCCCCCCCGATCGCTTATCGATCCTACAAATGAATTGCACGTCGCGACGGTCCTCTATAAGGCGCTTTAAACAGTGACGCCAAGGACGACGTCTCTCAAACACCGGGCTGAATCTATTTTCCGACTTCACCCTAATGGACCCTGACGTGGGGGCCCTGGGTACTTGTCATACGTCTTCAGGGCCCCCACCTCAGGGAGGACCTGACAGGCCAATACTACGCGCTTATACGACACGTATCTAAAAATTACGGTCAAAATATCTAAACAGAAATGTCGGTAATAGCTTAAAAATACAAATATAAATGTATCGACAAAGCTATTTCAAGAAGTTTGCTTATTAGTAACTTTTTAATTTATTAACGACAACATGATCGTGGTTTTATGTTTTTAAAATTACTTTTCAATGGGCCCCAAATTCTTAAGTTCTCAGGGGCCCCAGCAATCCTTAACGTAAGGTCGTACTTCATACTTTGTCGCAAGTCGCAACCATTACAATTGAATGTATTGTAGGTCACCGTACGCCGCCATCGCCGAGCTTGCGTTCGGCGCCCACGCACGGAGACTGGTCACTTTTCTTATCAACGCCGCTATATTCGGCGCAGGGGTACCTAATTTTATTTTTGGTAAGTTATAAGTTGCTAAAGACTATAAAGTCTATGATAAATTCTATAAGGTTTAGAAGATTCCTCGTTAGAAATTATACTTACGATGGAACTTAAGTAAATATGTTACTTATTGCAAAATTTTTCCTCACAATATGTATTATCCAAAAAAAATACAAGACTATAGCTGAACATGACACCTCTTTTATCGAATTTGGTAAAATTTTGTTAATATAACCTGCTAAGTTCTTGTTTCATGAATGGTCAGAAATGTTATGAGACATTCTAACTTGGTGTATTGCATATGTTCGACCTCAGGTAGGCCCTTCTCGTATTTAAGGTCGATATTAGACAGCAGCGATCATTCAATATTAGTTAAGCTTATCTTTTGCTTCCGTGTTTAGATTTATTATAAAAAGCAAAATACCTGACTGTTTAAAAATATACTATCGTTCGCACAATTTTGATGAATACAACGTGATTTCATTAAAATCCGTCTAGTCTAGACTTCAGGCCGGTATCAGGTGTAGACACTGAGCCCGGATCTAGAGAGGGGCAAGCGGGCGAGGGGCCCCGGGCGGCAAATTCAGAGGGCGGCCAAATTCACACTTTACAAAAGAATTGACTACACATCATTTACGTTCTTAACTTGACTTTGGCAAGTGGTTCGTTATGGAGAGGAAGAGGCGAAAGAAACTCCGTATGTGCGAAATTTAAAATCTTTTAAAAGTAAATACTCGTATTATACAATGTTATGAGATGAATTGCATAATAGTCTGTTTGTACGGGATGATATGTTCGCCCAGCGAAAAAATCCCATTTTAAATTTAAAATAAATAAATAACTTTGACTTATACTACGCGCAAACATTATTATTCGCGAGGCGCGTAGGCATAATTTGGTAAAAATAAATATAAGTGGTAGGGTGAGGCATTTTTCGCCCCGCAAAAAAATGAAGATACCTACGATCGGTGCATTTGGGCTGTATGGCGTATCTAAGAATGAGACATACATAGTATACATACGGACACTCGAAAAAAATTACCCTCTGTAGTCGGGTAAAAATGTAATGTATTCTATTTCATGTAATATAGCGGCGCAGAGCATGCAGCTGTTCTGCTGGAAGATAACGGGCGGGGAGGTCGGGGTCTCCTACTGTCTCTGGATGATCATACTTGGTCTGCTGCTGTGCCCGGTTATGTGGCTCGGATCGCCGAAAGACATGAAGTGAGTGACATTTGAAGGTCTCTAGTGTGTGACTTTTGCAGTGACTCCAGTGTTGTGAGCTCCGTGACATAATTCGACTTTGGAAGCAACACCGCCACATTTATTTCTGCTTAAAGGTGGTAGAACCCTTTGTGGGCACCGTCACATCCATCCCTGTCTAATAACATAAATGTAAAATGAGGTAATGAACATCTGTAATCAACCCCAGTCAAAATTAGATTTCTACCTAAGTTGAGTCGCGGAAGCGTTGGTATCTCTCTGGATTAAGAAGGAACGCCCTGGATAAGTAATGAAGGTAGTAAGGGAGACATCCCTTACTACCTTCAAACCAGAACACAACAGCGCTTAACACTGCTGGTAATAGGGAGAAATAAGGCGGTGGTGCCGCCACTTGAACCACAGAGGGTAAACAGAGGGTTGTAAACATAAAGTCATACACAGTACAATCCGTTGTTTCCGTGTTCTATTTAAATCATTTGGAGAAACGTTAGGTTCTAGATTGAGAACGATATACCTAATTTACGATATAGTAACTAAAGAACGAGTTAGACTAGGTGCATGTCGGCGAATCCCCATTACCGCACTTATTTGGTTCCATATTAATAAAATGAACGAAACGACTTTAATATGAGAATCACTTATATTCACTTTTATTTATAATTCGGGCAGAGTAACGGCTCACACGACTGATTAAATGCGAATAAAACCACGCTCTACCAGCGCGTGGACTTAAGTACTACTCGAGCGACAAACAGCCTATGAAGTATGAACTACCCTCTCACATCACTTGTTTTGTTATAACAAGTGACGTGATTCACAATAAATTTAACTATTAATAAAATAACATTATATTGAAAATATTGTTTTAAAAATACTAGAATAAATATTTTAATATTATTATAATTTATATAATTTATTTGGTATGACTAACAAAGTGTTTTGAAGTACTACCGGAAGTCGTCCATAATTTAATGTAAATATTAATTCCACATTTGTCAAAATTAACATGATAAAAATTAATATTATATATTATAAAATGCCTCGCCGCCCATATGCACAAATCAACAATTAATAAACAGTAAAATATGACTGAATCTAAATGGCCAATTTGTCTGAGTTGGGTGGAGCCGCAGCCTAGCATCACTATACAACATAGGTACAACAGGGAAATATATTTTGAATGTTTATTTTTTGTGTCTATCTCAAAAACAAAATAATTACACGTTATAGACTTAAGACTTGAAGAACAAGTTATTCTAGGATGTAATATAGGTACTTCAGGATGATTTAGTGCCTAGAGGCCACATGAGTAGGCACTGTGTTTTGTTTTATATTGCACTAGTGCCCGCGGTTTCGTCCGCGTTTTAAAAAAATAACATGACATACATGTAACTGAAAATTTGTACCTTCATGGAACATTGGCGCCATAACTTTGCTAAATATCATCACATGATCAAATGCATAGCTTACGATTTCATAAAGGACATAGACACAAACATTTCTTTCCATGTATATAGATTTGTTGCACAGAATTTATGTAGGTCTCTTTATGGGTATGGCGTAAATAACATAAGAACTTTTTAATTATAGTAATAATAATAAACCCTTTATTCAGACACACATTTAACAGTAATTAGACTAAAGTTTATGGCTCCTGTGTGTCGACTTCGGTAATGTGGCCCGTTTTTGGCAAAGGCCTACTCCATTTCTTTCCATTCTTTCCTGTTTAAAGCTTTCCTTGACCATGTCTTTCCAGCTGTTGCTTTTATGTCATCCTCCCATTTTGATTATTTATGAACCAATAAATTATAAACTCCTACTGATTTTACCTAGGTACAAATTACTTTATCTATAAATTGCTATTTTAAGGTTTAAGAAAAAAGTTAAAACACGCTTTCAACACTCACAGCACCATACTACCGTGTCGTTGGTAGCAACTCAGACACTTACTAAGACGAATACACTAGCACAGATCTAGAACAGATATCTTAATGCATCATCATCTGTCTGACCAGGGACCGAACCTGGAACCTGGAACTGGTATGGTAATCACTAATCACTCTGTCACGCAGGTCGTCTCGTAAAAAACATCTGAAACTTTTCAGGCCAATAGCGCTAACGTCAGTGGGGATAGTCCTGACAGTGGCTGTGTCAACCTGGATCTGTATCTACACGGATGATCAGTCGCCACCATCATCTGGAGACGTACTGGAACGCGTACCCGATCCTAGGGACTTCTTGATTGCCTACGGGATCATAGCTTTTCAGGTTAGTTGCCTGCTATAGTTAGCTAGTATATCTTTGACGTTATACTTGTTGGGCATTTGGATATAATGAAGAGTGATTTTGAAAATCGACAATAAAGTCGGCTAGTAAATATTGCAAAGTTTGCTGTATAGGGTACCAATAAAATACTAATCAAATATTTTATCATAAGTATAACACGACATGATATTTTTAAATATTAAGCATTGAGCATTCTACCTCATGGTAAGTTATCACTGATTGTTGCCCAAAGATAGATTGATCGTGTGTTTCTTCGTTTATTATTAAAGGAGTTAGGCTCAGAAATTCTTAATAAACTTTTTTATCACCTATAAACAAAGAGGCATTTTATTATGTTGAACAGGAAAATATAAATACAGAATTTGAATATCCACGAATTTTTATGACGAGTAAAACAAAATGGTAATATTTCAAAAAGTGCATAAAGCTAACCTAGCTTAAACAACATCTGTAGAATATTTGTCAATCACTACATAATCGGTGGTTTCTATACCACATTATTTATATTTTATTACTAGCTCACCCGGCGAACTTCGCTCCGCCTTTTAACGAATGTGCGCAGATGTAGGAAGGGGCGGCCTGCCCTGAGACCCCGATCACGGGGGCCCCTAAACACCGTTGCTAAACCAGGTCGTCAGAACCAAACAAGCTGTGAAACGTGTATTTTTCGACAAACAAGTCTATGAGATATTTGTAATTTTGTAAAATCACATCAACTTTGTACATTGGGGCCTCCATTTAATATCACCGGGCTTCCGACTCCCTTAGTCCACTGTCCGGAACCCGAATCGTAATGTTATTTCCAGTTCGACATCCACCCAATGCTGCTAACGCTGCAAGTGGACATGAAGGACAGCCGGCGGATCTGCTCCGCGGCGCTGGGAGGCTTCCTCGCCACCGGCTCGCTGTTCGGTGTGACAGCACTGATGGCCGCCCAGCGGTATGGGAACAATGTGCACAGCAATATTCTGAGAGGTGATCTAGTTGTTCATATCTAGTAGTAAAAAAGTAAAAAAGACACACCCACTGAGTTTCTTATCGAATCATCCCAGTGAGGTCGCGTTCCGATCCGGTAGTAGTTCCAGAAAAAAGAACAAAAACATACAACCGACGTCTATGTCACTACAAAGTAAAAAAATAATTGAAATAAAATATGTTGGTTTAGTACATAGTTCTGAAGTCGCTGCTCAATTTGTTGGATAACGCATAAACAGCGAGTCCAATATTAGCGTGCGTGACGAAGGGATAACAGCTACCTGTTTGTTGTAAAAATACCCTTAAATAATCAATTTTATCATATTTTTAATATTTTTTGTTATAGCGGCCACCGTTATGCATCCTCTATAAAAATGCAAGGGTCTATCTATTACGCTTACAGAGATAGAGCCCAGTGACAGACGAACAGACGGACAGACAGCGAAGTCTTAGTACTAGGATTCCGTTTTTACCCCTTGAGTACAGAACCCTAATAAACAGAACATTCAATTCTAGGGATGCCACCGTCAGTAACCATGTACATCGTGGCGTTACTGGTGACATTGCAGCTGTGTCTGTCCAGCGCTGTGGGCAACTCTGCTCTCTTCCAGCACATTGAGGATCTGCTCAAAATCCCCCGGGGTAAGGATCTTGAAGAATCTTACAGTATGATTAAGAATTATATAAGATGTTATTATGAACGGCAGGGCGTTAAAACTTTTGTGTTCTGGTTTCTGTGACATCACCTCCGAACATCTTTTGTTATTAGGCAGAAACAGATGTGGCGGTGGTGCCGTCGGAGTCGAACCACAAAATTCTTCCACCTTCAAAATATTGAATAAAATAATGATAATATTTCTTCTACGTTACAGAATTCGGCTTCAAACGCTGCCTGGTCAGATCTAGCATAGTCATCCTAGCAGTATTCCTTGGCGAGTCTGTTCCCCGGTTCGACGTGGTCATGGGCCTCGTTGGCTCCACCCTCACCGGACCTCTGATGTTCATATTCCCTCCTCTATTCTTCTTAAAACTCTGCTACACCAAAACACGCCAAACAGAGGAGACTATGTTACTTTTACGCGAAGCCAAAGATATAGGAAATGTACATTCGATTCAAGAAACGAAACAATATGGCGGATTACATCAAAATGGCGGTTTTCATCAAGATGGCGGTGTACGTCAAAATGGCGGACAAAATGGCGGGCTGTCATTTCCGATTATTTATCGTAATGCATTACAACCAGAGTACTATCAAAGTAGATATGAGATAAGAGAGAGTTCAGAGTATACGATCAAACGACACGACTTGTTGTTAGCGACATTGGTCGTGTTGTTGGGTGTTGTCGCGACTGTCGTGGCCGCGTATTCGAGTTGGTCGGACGCGATCTCGTCGGCATCCTTCACTCAACCCTGCATCGTCAACTCCACCGCTGCTGCCAGAAGCTTCGTTGTAAGCGCCGAAACTGAGTTATGAGTTCGAAGTAGTTAATAATTGTTTCTTCTCCACGATTGTCCCGGTGCTGAGGACGGATACCTTTAAACAGGGCTTACAAAATAGTAGATATATAAGCACAGTGTATAGGTTTAAAGCAATACTGGTCAAGTAATGTTTTCTTAATCTTTAAGTACGTGATAATTATTTTTAAAGGTACCTAAGATTGGAACTCTGAGTCAAGAGAAGTCATACAACCATTATGCTATTTCTGCCTTTGTAATAAATAATGCAGTATATAATAATTTCTACATTAGATTAGTTTGAGATACTTCGACACAGGGTCTTATCTAGGGGGTGTGAAGGCGGGTAATTTTTACAAAAAGGCAAAAATTACCGTTGTTAGACGGAGTAAAAGTTTCAAGTTATTTATCATACATTAATCCACTTGTTGCTTAGGATTAACTGCAAATAATTTTGTCCAAAAAAGAGCGGCAAATTCAAACTTTTAAATGCAGAAGTAGTTATTAATAATCGAGGCAAATTTTAGTCTTTTAGGCCTCGTCAAAATCTAGTCTACGACATTGAAATATAGACGTTTTTGTGCGATTTTCTATTAGGTTGTATTACATTATGTAGAGTGAATGCACATTGCCATTTCGCAGTAATGATGCTTACATTAAGCACAACGACAAATTTTTGCAGCGATTCTGTCACAAGTATACGAATTATTATAATTATAATAAACCGACTGCTTTAAAATGTATATGTCACTCACACAATTTAGACGAATCTAGTGACAATTCTATATTAAAAATCAGTCAAATCGTTTAGGCTTTACGACGTGCCAAAGAAAAACATTACCCTCTCCAATTCATTATATGTTACCCGATGTCCATGCGTCGTGCGTCATGTCGAATCGCCGCAAAAGTAGTCGTCGAATCGCGGGCTTTTTGCAAAATATTGTATATTAACCTTAATGTAATTTCGAAAAGATCAAAATCGCACTTAATTTTAAGTAGGAGTGTATACTCCATAAGTATTTAAGGAGAGTAATAAAAACATCTAAACAATAATAACATGTATTTTATTTAACAAATCAACGAAATAATAATAAAAACACAAAACATATCCTCACTAAACAATATGAATAATTGAATAGGTACATTAGGAACACAATAACAACAAAAATATACAAATGACATGGAATATATTAGTATTTAATAAACGCATTATAAATAATTCACTCGAGGTTAAAATTAATAAAATATTTAGGGCCCGAGCACACATGCTACTTTTTTTTGTCGGCGATTAGGAGCTTTTCGGAAGCTAGACGCAGCGATCAAATGCTACACTACGTACACGTTTGACAGTCGGAGTTACTTTTGTACGCTCGATGCAGCAATTGCACGCGAAAGACACGATGCAACATTCATGCAGTCGCTAAAACGTGCGCTTTCGATACCGCGACCAAACGCATCGATGCAATCGCAAGAACGCGAATCGCTAATACTAAAAGTAGCACGTCTGTTAAGGCCGTACGTTAAGATTTGAGGTATCAGGTACACGACCGAAAAGGTTGACTTTCGATTGTTATTTATACTCAATCCATCCCAACTTTGCCCACCAAAGATCTCTTTGATAGGCAAAAATGTTAGATGGATTGATTTTTAACAATGAGTGATAAATGCACGAGATGATATTAAGGTATAATGTCTTTATCATGTATGCGACGGATTTCGCAAAAGATCGCAATCACGACTATATCGCCAACATCCATCCAACTCATATTGATAGAGTATTCAATTGACGCATTGATCTTCATTGTGTGCATTTGCATTTAATAAAACACAACTTTATAAGCAGTGGTAGAACTTACGAGTTCTTAAATAATCAGAAAAATAAGGCTTAATAATATATTCTTAATCTTATTTCAATGATCATTGTAGGTATTATATGACACCGCAACGTTAAAATAATTCACTTATTTTTCAAGAAATTAAAATACGGTAGGCGTAAGCCTTTTAGGTAAATTCGTTTTTCGTCTCATAAAAATCTTTTCCATATATTCGAAAGAAAAAAATCAAAATGTAGTTTTAGTATGGAAAAATATGTCAATAATTAAAATCTTAAATTTAAAGGAAATGACAGATTGTTCGGTTTTGATCAAATTTAACTATTAATATATGTAATAAATAAATTAGGCATTTTAAAGTGAAATAATTATAATATTTTGTAGTATTATGCTCAAAATGTAATATTTTAAAGACAGGATTAGACATAAAATATAATTTGAGGAGCGGCTCTAATAAAAGGACGTCAGGATGACCCATAAACTTCTAGAGTTAAAGAACATCTATAGATCCATATTACGGGTCTGGGAATGAACTAATTAGGGGTGGCGATCTGAGATCTATTAATCAAAGAGTCGATTTTTGGACCAAGAAATCTATTATTTTAATCAATCTCTAATAATCGATTCAGTGAATCGATATTTCATGCTAGAAAATCGATATTCTTTTTTCGAAGAAGAAATCTTTTTTTTTTTTAAGTAGATTGAATATTACATATTTTTAAAAATGTGTTATAGACATGTTTCACGATAGTATACATATTTCAGAGATTGTTTGGTCCATTGTCTCGATTTTTTTCGGAAAAAAATCACATATTCCCAGAACCGATAGTTTTAAGTCAAGACCGCCTCTACAAACTCCCTTCCTAATTTGATCCATACCTATACAAACATTTTACATGATGTTTAATGCATATTATTAATAATCAATATTAACCAATTCTTGCCTACAAAAATGGTCAAAACGTCAAACATTGGCAGATGGAAATGCGTTAAGATTGATTATAGATAACAACCGTTAAGCAATAAGTCTACAAAGATATCACATTCAATTGGATGGCTACTTATTTTCTATGTTATATTTCAATTTTCTTTGTTACACATTTATAATCCAACAAGGGTTATACAATATACATGTAGAATCTCGATTATCCGGATTTGCGATTATCCGGACTACCAACCGCAACCATTTTTTTTTTAATTTTTTTTTTATATGTAACCTAACGATAAGGCAGACGGGCTACCTGATGGAAAGCAGTGACCGTCGCCTATGGACATTTGCAACACCAGAGGAGTCGCCAATGCATCGCCGGCTTTGAAGGAGAGCTCTTTTTACACTCCTCTTGAAGAGCTCCATGTCATAGTCCTGAGGGAATACCTCAGGAGGAAGTTCAATCCACAATTATGTATGTATATAGTCTAAGAAAATATGCAGGTACGTATGTATGTTGGAAAATGTATCTTTTAATAATATCTTAATAACCTTTGGTTTTCGTTGATACATAATTGTTGTTTTTAATAAACACATAACATTTTATACTACATGTGCATGAAACCGGCTATTCTTCGATTCGATTATCCGGATTATCGATTATCCGAATGCCTAACAACAATAATTAGTTTGGCTAATCGAGGTTCTTCTGTATTTAAATAATTGTCAACATGAAATTTGAACAAGGATAGCAAAGATAAATTCATAAACAGTAAAATATAAAACAATTCTTTCAATGTTTAGACGCCATATTTGAATACAGAAATCCATATCTTGTGAGGATTTCATTTACATCGTTCTGAAATCCGACCCCCGTTGGCTACGCCCATTTATAAATAATCATTATATTGAATGTGTCGCCCACCAGATTGAAATTTGATTTTTCTAGTATGCAGAAATCGCAAAATTCGATCTTCGGTAGTCAAAACATTGAATAGATAATACATATCCAGTAAATAGATACCGCACGTGAATATGTAAATAAGTCGACCTACATATACAGATAAGTTTATATACATTTATATCTATTCATAATTATCATTAGGATTGTTGAATTTATAGTGTGGATAAATAGATAACATTACCACACATGGAATTTGTAAATTTAAATAACTCCATCACTTAAGAGTATAGTCCGCCCCAAACTTCTAGTCCGCTCTGAAGTTGTTGCGTGCAATGTTGTCAGAGAGCCAATGAAGTTGAACACAACCACAAGCATATACTCCGTAGCAACGTAAAGGCACACTAACTACACTATGTGCCCGCGGGCGAGAGCGGTCAGCGGGAGGTGTCGGGGCAGGTTCCGCACTGTTTTCGTCCCGCTGATATCTACAATTTGCTGTTACGACGACTCATTTCCATATTCAGAGCGGACTAGAAGTTTGGCGCGGACTCTACCAATAGCTACAGTGAAATGTGTGCATTTTCGACTTATTGACTTATTCGCGCCTGGTACGGTAATCAACAACAACAAATTCACTATAAAAGTGACTTACTTCCCACATACCCAACACACCCTACCTTCCCCCTTCCACAAAAAATATTTCTATGAATTGACAACACTGGTAGATATATACATTTAATAAAATATATTTTACATCCAACATTATGCATAACCTCCCTTTTTATAATATAGGAGTAGTAGAGAAGCATGCAGGCCACTTGATGGTAAGTGACTGCCGCCCATGGACATCTATAACCAACCCCAGATAAGACTCCTACCTGAGGTCGGTTACAAATGCACCGCTACCTCGAGGACTAAGCTGGAATGCCTCTGCAAAGTATTCTCATACTCTACTTCTTCAAAACCATCTCCTTTCCATACAGCTTGCGAATCTCCTTCTTATCCAGCTTCCCCATCGCATTCCTGGGCATTTCCTTTACTATCAGCAGGGTTCTGGGCAGCTGGTAGGGCGCTAGCCTCTTGCCAGCATCATCCTTTAACTCCTTCAGGGTTAGCTTGGTACCTTCCTTGAGGACTACCACAGCTGACACTACCTCTCCATAATCCTCATTCTCAATGCCCAATACAGCAGCATCGGCGACGTTGGGGTGTTCCAGTATCGCAGATTCCACTTGCAGAGCACTCACCTTGTAGCCGCTGGTCTTGATGATGTCCACGGATGTCCTGCCGAGGATACGGAAACGGCCGTCCTGGTAGGAGGCTGTGTCGCCGGTACGGAACCAGCCGTCGATGGTGAAGTCCGGGGAACTGACCTGGGGCGTGCGGTTCCAGTATCTGGCGGGAGAGAAATAGGAATATATAGAGAAAAAGAAAAAAAAGTTACTAAAGGCGTTAAATATCTAGTACTATTAATAGACACACGAATCAATTAAGTGATATTGCACAGGCGCACACAAATCCATACGTACAAACATATACACGCGTGCGTACGTGTGTGTGTGTGAGAGAGAGAAATCTAATGGAGTTCTATTTGACTTTTAAAGAAGAGCTACATGCGAAATTCCCAATAATAATTAAAAGCATGAAATATAAAAGATTAAATCCTATAGCGTATTTAAGAATACTTCAAATACAAAGGAATCAAATCAACATCAAAAGGAATCGTTGTGACCCGAAATATAAAAACAAGGAACTTAAAAAAGTTAAAGTACACATACAATTATCCATATTTAACACGTGGTAATAACTTATATATGTTACCTAGTGAAAACACCGGGTCCCTTCAGCAGTAGCTCTCCCTGGTACACCCCGTTCTCGCTCGGCTTGTGTTCGGTGACCACGGGCGGTTGCCACTCGAACTCTTTCGCGTCGAAGTAGTCCTTAGTAGAAGACAGCCCTAACCTCTCCAGGGATATCTGGGGATAGACAAGATTTGAATTAGATGTAAGAGGTGTAATACATCTTTCTATGCTTTTGGAATCGTTCATAAATCCGTGTATGATAGAAGAGTCTGCCTAGGTGTGTGTACGTCCATACGTGAATGTGTGACGCGCGCGCGTGTGTGTGTGTGTGTGTGCGTGTGTGTGTGTGTGTGTGTGTGTGTGTGTGTGTGTGAGTGTGTGTGTGTGTGTGTGCACCTGTACCAGTCATCGTTAATATTGGAGTACTTTTTTCGATTTACACCTCTTTTGATTTTGCGTTTTAGTTTTAGTTTAGATTTCGCGAAATTTAGTCCTTTCCTTTGCTTGTTAGTAACCCCTGAATTTCCAATGAGGAGTAAGTGGCCACTGCCGCCCATGGACATCTGTAATCAACCCCAGATAGGATTAGATATTCCTACCTGAGGTCGGCTACAGATGCGCCGCTACCCCTGATGACTAAGCTGGAACGCCTCGGAAAAGTCTGTCTCCCTTACCACACCTTTCAAACCGGAAAACAGCAGCGCCTAACACTGCTGTTATTAGGTAGAAATAGGTGTGGCGGTGGTGCTGCCGGAGTCGAACCACAAAGGGTTCTACCACCTTCAGATGAACAAGATGTCGAGAAAACTTCGACAGTGTGATTCAGAAACGTGTAGCGCCATCTCTTGTCGAGTAGCGGGAAGTCGCCACAACACCTACCTGCAGAGTCGATGCCGCAGTCTCCACAGTAACAAGTGGTTCTAGCGCCCCCTCATGCGTAACGACGATTCGGGCAGCCACGCCCATGCCTACTTCTGACGTCACTTACCGGTTGAGATCACCTGGCTAACGATGTTTAGTTGTCTTACCCCGATGTGTATGGATCTATGCATGCGTGTGTGACGTTTATATGCGCGCGTTTGTGTGTGCGCGTATGTATGTGAGTACGCATGTGGTGTGTGTGAGCGCGTACTTTTTTATTCTGAAGCACTTTTACTTTGGACATATCTGAATGAAATTCTAAGGAGTAACATAATTTGTGTACCGGTTGAGATCACGCGATTGACGACGTTCACTTCTCTTACTTACCTGTATACGCGGGTATGTATGCGTGTGACGTATACATGCATGCGTGTGCATAAGAAACGATATATTCGTGTGTGTATAAAAAGCGCACCCACTTTTAAGTTTAATCACCGCGTTTTCATTACAATAAGGATCAACGCCGCATTAGTTTTTATTATTGTACCACTTTTTTCCATTTTCTAGTACTTTTGCTTAGGACGATATTAATGTTTTAGAAACTAACCGATAGTTGATGAACAGATAGTACTGCACTTTCACGTTTTGTAATACTTTTAGCTTATATAACTGGTAAGTTAATAGTGTAGTTTGTAGTGTTATATTGTTTTTATTGTAGGATGTAATGTCAAAGAAATAGTATCACCCACCTGTAGGGTCGGTGCCGCAGTCTCCACAGTAACAAGGGGCTCCAGCGCCCCTCCTTCATGCGTAGCGGCGATACGGGCAGCCACGCCCGGCAGCGGCGCGCCCACGCGGCCCACTGCACGAGCGGTTGCCGGCTTATATGGGTTGCTTAGTGCCATGCCTACTTCCGACATGCCGTAACGCTCGAGGAGTCGGATGCCGGATATCTGGTGACGTTATCGGATATTTAGTACAATGACCCAGTGCATGTGCAAAGGGCATATGAAACTTTTCAGGATAAAAATTAATAAAATTCGTTTGTAGTAGATTAATAGTTTGCAGTAAGAGTAACACATAAAACGCTTATTCTTAAAACAAAATTATAATAAATCCACAGTGAATACATTTTTTAATTTTTAAGAGAAATCTAAAAAAATATATTTCTGCAGTTTCCTATCTTAATGCACAATTTAATAATATTAATTTTTCTATAAACAAATTTGGACAACAATATGGAAACTTACCCAACATTTTACTATTATTCTACATATACACATTTCTGAAGACGAAGTCCGGCAGCGGCGCGGTGCCGGCGCACATGAGCCGCACGCGGCCGCCGGCACCGGCACACTCACCTCCTGCCAGCGCGCGAACAGCCTGTCCGGCAGCGGCGCGGAGCCGGCGCACATGAGCCGCACGCGGCCGCCGGCACCGGCACACTCACCTCCTGCCAGCGCGCGAACAGCCTGTCCGGCAGCGGCGCGGAGCCGGCGCACATGAGCCGCACGCGGCCGCCGGCACCGGCACACTCACCTCCTGCCAGCGCGCGAACAGCCTGTCCGGCAGCGGCGCGGAGCCGGCGCACATGAGCCGCACGCGGCCGCCGGCACCGGCACACTCACCTCCTGCCAGCGCGCGAACAGCCTGTCCGGCAGCGGCGCGGAGCCGGCGCACATGAGCCGCACGCGGCCGCCGGCACCGGCACACTCACCTCCTGCCAGCGCGCGAACAGCCTGTCCGGCAGCGGCGCGGAGCCGGCGCACATGAGCCGCACGCGGCCGCCGGCACCGGCACACTCACCTCCTGCCAGCGCGCGAACAGCCTGTCCGGCAGCGGCGCGGAGCCGGCGCACATGAGCCGCACGCGCGCCGCGAGCGTCGCGCGCACGTACTGCGCGGTGCGCTCGTCCGCGAACATGCGCTCGTGGTCGCCCAGCAGCCGCGCGTACATCGCCGGCACGCCGTGGAACACCGACACCTTCGCCTCGTCGCGCTCGCCCGTGCCGAGCAGCTTCGCCCACACCGTGTGCGACGCGAACGAGGGCAGCATGCGGATTCTGGTGGTTAAATTAGTTACTTCAGGATTTTTTTATCATAGAACTCCCAAACAACAAACGCTACAAAATGTAAACATATTCGGAGTAACTACGGACTTCGTCCGAAACTTCGGCCGAATCTACGAATTTCGTGCAAAACTTCGGCCAAAACTACGGACTTCATCCAACACTTCGGCAGAAACTACAAACTTCATGCAAATTCTGCGCGATCTGCGTGCTCAACATGCTGTGCGTCCACACCACGCCCTTGCCTTGCTCGTTATACCCGACTACACACTTCGTTTATATACTTCGGCCGAAACTAAACTTTGTCCAATACTTCGGCCGAAATTACGGAATTAGTGCAAAACTTCGGCCGAAACTACGGATTTCACGCAAAACTACGGCCGAAACTTCGGACTTCGTGCACAACTTCGCTCAAAACTCCGGATTTCGTACAAAAAATCGGTCGAAACTTCGGACTTCGTGCACAACTTCGGCCGAAACAACGGATTTCGTGCAAAACTTCGGCCGAAGCACCTACAATCCGCTCACCTAGCACCAGCAGCGAGCGACGCGTTCAAAGAGTTGAGCTGCCCGTGTATGTGGTGCAGCGGCAGCGTGTGCAGCACCACGTCGCCGCCGGAGTACTGCCAGGCGGTCTGCAGCGCCGCGATCTGCGTGTTCAGCATGCTGTGCGTCCACACCACGCCCTTCGGCTTGCTTGTTGTACCTGATGATGAATAGACAAACAACACAAAAGACAAACCCACTGAGTTTCTAACCGGATCTTCTCAGTAGAGGTCGCGTTCCGATCCGGTAGTAGTTTAAGAAAATATTGTAACTGACAATTTGTAAGTGCCGCCGTTGGCCTATACAAAATAAATATATTTCATTTCATTTCATTTCATTTCATTTCATTCAATATCACAATTATGTTATGTGAAAACATAAAAACCCTTGTTTGAATACAGACAACACAAATTAAATTTATATGCGAAACTGGTAGAACCCAGTTCCCCTGTGACCACAGACCTGTATCAATCACCTGTATCAATACAGGTCTTTGTGTATGACACTGGCGTCTGTAATAATACTTCTTTTTGCACATAAAAACTTTTCGTTACATGACTGCCTTCTGCTTTAAGAGGATTCTTAAGACTAATCTAAAATTCAGCATATCGTTGATGACTTAAATTGAAAGTTTGCTTTACAAAACGACTTTGTAAAGTAGATTGGTGTAATAGTAAAGTTTCAGTCAATTTTGTGTAAAATTGTGTATATGATCATAACAAGAGATTTAGATCGTGGAGGAGGTAGGGCATATAAAAATCCATAATCCACTTACCACTGGTATAAATAAGCATCGCGTCATTGTTCCCGTACCAGGAGTTGGACCTTCCCGTGTCTGCGAGTATCTCAGTCTTCGGCGTCAGTTGGAGCCCCAGCTTATCCTGGGTGGGTTCCTCCTGTCCCGCCCGGGTGGTGGTCAGCAGCGGCTTGGAGGTCTCCAGGGTAATCGGGCGGAGGGTCTTCTCATACTCCTGCGTACAGACCACCAGGCTCGCGCCGCAGTCCTGGAGGAAGTACTTCAGCATCTCCGGGGGGTGGAGCGGAGTCAGCGGCACCGCTGGAAACAGACTCTTTGCGAAATGACCAAAATCAGAATGTATTTATACTCAATGCACATAATTTAAGTAACCTTATGTAGGTTAATTGACATAAATGGATGTTTTATAATTTTTGTTTAAGAGAAGTTTATCGTATTTTTTTCTGTTGTTTATATTATTGATACTGCAGTGTCATCCAGACTTTCAGATGACATATAAATAAAGTATTTTACACAATATTGAATAAATAAGCATGGAGTCTACCTGATGCTAAGTGACTAATGCTGCTTAGTCATCTCTAATCAAACCCAGACAGGATTAAATTCTACCTAGTTGGTAAAAGATATGTCGGTACCCCTGAAGGTTAAGTTTGAAAGTCTCATGTATATATTATCCCTCTCTTACCACACCCTTACATCCAGAACAAAGCAGTACTTCACACTGCTTTTATAAAACAGAAATGGGTAGAATAGGATAGAATAGAATAATTTATTTGCATAGAATAAGTACATAATCAGGTGTTAAAAAAGTTTAGGTCCTCTTATTCTGCTAACAATACGGTCGCATGCAAATTAAATAGTTGTCAAAGAAACTATGGATGATAAAACAAAATGTCAATAGAATTAGTTACATAGAAAGTCATTTATATTATAAAAATTGTTCAATAATAAATATGTCCTTAATTTAGATTTGAAAATATTAGATGATTCCTTCTTAATGTCATCCATTAAGTTATTATATATTTTAACACACATTCCATTGGTATATTTTAACACACATTGGTATAACAGACCAGAAATATAATGTAAATGTATGTAAGTGTTAGCAAAATTGTTGAAGGGGATGAAGAGGTAGATCTGTAAGGAGTACAAACCTATGTTTCCAGTCATCCAGATGGCCCACTGCACCACGACGTGGGTGGCGTCGTTCGGACACATGTACGCGATGGTACGCTCGGTGTCGCCCACTGAAATAAACACGATTTATATAAAACAGGCGAACAAAATAAATTAAATAAACATAAATTTTGCGTGGTGAGACCCGCGTGTCGGAGCGGTCCCGGGTTCGATCCCCGGCTAGACATTTGTTTGTGTATTTGTCTCTGTGTGTGTCTATAGCACCTACGATACAGGGAATCCTAATGTAGGGCTGTGAGTGTAGAAAGCAAAATATACAGTTAATAATCGAAGGATTATACTTATAGGAAGGAAAAGAGTATAATTGACTCCATCTAGAAATTTATAAAAGGAAGCTTATAAAAATCGTTCGATTTTTTTTTAAGTTTGATCGCAAATATATGTAACAAGTGGTCCTATTTGACCCAAATGGTACAGATCTAGTTGTATTAAGATGTAATGTATCCAATGTTGGTTCTGCTGCTTCACATAATTGAATATAAACGGATTGTGACCGCACAGTAGATTTGCCTTGTAAAGCTAAATCAAGGTTTAGTCTGAGAAAAAAGTTGAACGTAAAATAAATCATATTATATAACAATATTTTTGTGGGTTTATATTTAATTTTAAAGCCATGAAAGTCTGCCTATCCGTCCTAACTTTAAAATAAATATAAAGATGGGACGGACGCGGCCCGCCCCTACTTAGGATCCGGCCAGAGGATCTTGGGAGGCGACAAAAATATATAAAAGATTAAGAAACATTTTTTACGTCAACCTGTTTTCACAGTAATTTGAATCCACAGCTGACTTTTCGGCATTATCTTTTAACCCCTAAAAGGGCGCCAGCTAAGGGCGTAAATCCTGCTCAAACATTTCTAATAATCGTTCACCCAAGTTTTAATCCTTAAAAATCCAATAGCATCCTCGATCCCCTAAAAATTACATTCCCTTTAAAAGAGAGCGACACCATAAGTTACGCGCATATAACCAATAGACATCACGCTCAAAAATGCCCGAACTAAAAGTGCTACAATATCGTATGAGTTGTCATTTATCACAGAAAAATACCTTTTTTTTTTTTTTTTTTCTTCTCGAGGGGGAAACCTTCAAAAGGTACCCGACGACGTGGGAGCGACGCCGGGTGATGTGGGATTTTTACCGCACTAAAACCCCCCCGGTGGCCGTCCTCAACGCTTGTTAGAGAACTCCGGGATCTCCAACGGAACACAACCGGAGCCCTCCAAGCGCGATGCCCAACCGCCGTCCTTCCCGGGGTCGCTTGCTGGACGGTTCGACGGTCCCACTCTTGCCGTCCCCAACCCCGGAAGCCCCCTTTTAGTCGCCTCCTACGACAGGCAGGGGATACCGTAGCCCTATTCTAGTCCCGGAACTACACGGACAATCACAGAAAAATACCTACTGGACCCAACGCCACTTGTTACCGAGTCGCAATATTCGTAAACATCGCGTTATGGTGCATTGCAGAAATGCGACATTTTACGAATCAACCACTTTAGTAACATTAAAATAAAACCCAAAATCGAATAACAAACAATATATTCCAATGAGGCATAATTTCTTAGTGATAAGTTTCAGATATTATCTTGTGAATAAAATATCTGGTTTATTTTAACGAAAATTTTGTTTTTTAACAATCTTATCACGCACGTCATAGGCTATACTGGCTGACATGATAATTCTGAGGTTACATCACCATGTCTACAATAACGCACGTGTAAGAGAGATCCTACGATAATAAAATATTAATGTTTTTAAAAATATTTTCTCCTATACGAACTACTAGCTGACCCGGCAAACTTTGTACCGCCTCGAAAACTATTTATCATATATATATTTAATATAAAATATAGCCTATGTTACTCGTGGATAATGTACCTTTCGAATGGTGAAAGAAATTTTAAAATCGGTCGAGTAGTATTTGAGCCTATTCATTACAAACATACAAAGTTTTCCTCTTTATAATATAGTGTAGATATGAATGGAAGGGCCACGTCGCGGATACGCGGCGATGTCGCTGCGTATTTTACTAAACGGATATTAAAAGCATTACTCAAATGGCTGCTTTGAAACGACTCTTGTTTTGGAACGTCCGGTAATTATGCAGTTTGACTACTTTTCCGAAAATCAATGCAATAATTTTTTTTTAGCATGGGTGGCTTCAATTAGTCTCCATTGACGATATTCCGTCGGGGGAGGCTAACATT
Source organism: Epargyreus clarus clarus (assembly GCA_014595695.2). Lineage (NCBI taxonomy): Eukaryota > Metazoa > Arthropoda > Insecta > Lepidoptera > Hesperiidae > Epargyreus > Epargyreus clarus. The sequence continues at coordinate 1,223,358 of JACTTY020000046.1, forward strand.
GCATAATTACCTTTTCTTTCACCCTTTTTAGTGATGACATACTAAAGTAGCCAAACTGAATAATTACCGAACGTCGAATTTCTTTTTGGGATAACAGACATTAAATCGTTGTACTGCGTCACTTAGCGGGTCACTACTCATTATTATTTTCAAACAGACACCGTTAATCGCGGCGCGTTTTACAACGCAAATTTGTGCGTTGCGACGAGCGGAGACGGCGATTTTAACGGTACGGTATCGGCCCTTATTGTAATAGAGTATACAAGCATAAATGTGATTTAAAATAAAATAACAAACATCCCACATAATTTTTGCAAATTGTGACTGATATTTATTTATTTATAACAAAATAGACAGATATAGACAGTAAAACAACATCAACCAGTATTTTTTCGAAGAAAACATAAACGTTGAAGCAGACTGGCTACCCGAAAAAAAGTAGTCAGCATCGCCCATGCACATTTGCAACACGAGAGTCATCGCCAGTGCATCGCCATTTTAGGAGAGCTCTTTATGCACTTTATTTTAAGAGTTCCATAATACCATAACACTCTGAGAATACTTCAGTTAGGTGTAGGATGGGTGACCTAACTAATATCATACTGTAAGCTAGTTATAAAATAGCTTATTGGAATATGAAAAAACTTTCTTGTTACGACAGAAAAGTTAATAGTTATAGCCGCGGGGGAGTCAGGCCTGGGGGGCGCCAGGTTTTCATTGTACATGGGCGATACACGAGCTAGAGCCGCCCCTGTCCCTAGTGTCATATAAAAAGTACATCTAACTTACCAAGCTGAGCAGCAATGTCCTTGCTAAGCTCCGCCGCAGCATAGTGCAGTCCAGCATATGTGTATGTTCCGACCTCATCTTGCAGAGCCACCCGGTTTGGGAACAGGAGAGCTCTCCTGAACACTGGCACTGCTCCACCTGGAAACAATTTATTTTGTATATTTTTATAACGTTTTAGAAACTGCGTAAAAAGATTTTTTTATAGAACACATTGAACCATTCACGAACCTTTTAGACTTATATTACACAACAAACAAGAATATTTTTGTTCAGTATTGTACTGCCTATTCCTAGTTAAAATAATTTTAAAGGTGATCAAACCCTGTGGTAAGACTCCAGCAGTACCACCCCCACACTTATTTCTGCCTAATAACAGCAGTGTTAAGTGCTGTTGTGTTCTGGTTTGAAGGGTGTCATATGCTTTTGAGGCCATCAAGTTTAGTCCCTAGGGGTAGCAGTGCATCTGTGGCCGACCTCAGGTGGAAACATCTAATCTTATCTGGGGTTGATTGCAGATGTCCATGGGCAGCAGTAGCCACTTTTTTTTTATATAGGAGTAGCAGACGAGCATGCAGTCCACCTGATGGTAAGTGGCTACTACCGCCCATGGACATCTGTAATCAACCACAGATAGGAATAGATATTCCTACTTGACGTCGGGCACAGATGGGACCCCTGAGGACTAAGCTGGAACAGCTCGGAAAAGTATGAAACCAGTAAAAAGTATCAGCATTCCCCTTTGATAAAACTTGCGCTTAATGCGCATGTATCCTAATAATAACTGCGTACTCTTTACATTGTAACAAGGCAGTTTATTATTATAAATCAGTTATTGATGCGCAGTTAGCACGACGTAAAAACTATTTTACAAATAAAAAGGTTCAACATTCAGGCTTAATAAAAATCGAAATATTACATAGAAATATTATTTTTCAACGATTTCCCAAGGGATTCAAAATTCGTCACTTATTTTTTTTATGTTATTCAACTTACCAGCCTTTATGTCTTGGTTGAACGAATTTAATAACTCGGAGTTGACTTCTTCTTGAACTGCAGTGTTCGAAACATTTCGTAAGGGCACTATACCGATCGGTTTGCGTAAAAGCCGGTTGAAGATACGTATCGTACGTAATGATAATTCCATCTTAAATTTAATAATAATGGCCAGCGGCGCATACAATCTCGTTGATAAGGAGCCCCGAAGCAGAATGCGTCAATTCGACGGTGAAAATACTTAAATATAAAGATAAGATAGTTGTGATTTTTGATAAGGTTAAACAGTTTTACTTTTCGTTTGATTTGACAGGCAAATGTCAAAATTGTCAATCCAATTACGGCAATGTTAATTCCTTTAAGGGTGATTACACATGATTTGAACTGTTTTATTTTTTTATATCAGTGCTTAAAATATTACTGATAAAATGGTTAAATAAGATAGGATTTTTATTTTTTTCATTGAATAAATGTAATAAAAATGTAAGTAAAATCTACTTCATAATAATCATTTATATATATTATGCATAAGGATTTTTCGTACCAATATAAATCAGTGTTTTAGAATCATTAGACTAATTTCCTAATTTAAAGGCTTTGATCAAACTTAAATGCATTATTTTTTTCATCTATAAATGTAAATCTACTTAAATGTACATCTCAAAAAGATCGTCTTGATCAATATTTCAAGGTGGTAGATTCTTATATTCCCGAACCCCCCGCTAAACAGCGGGGTAAATATTATATTATTATGAAAAAATATTAAAAAATCCGGGAGTATTCACTCCCTTGAGAATTTGCCCGGGCAAAGAGGGTACCCTCGAGACCCGAATAATCCCTACCCACCCCCATATTGCAAACGCAGACGCGGCATATGAGAAGCCGGTGGGTACGAAGTCCCGTCTTGTCTGTCATGAGTGAAGACAAGCCTTATTTATTTATTTTTAGTCGCGCCAAATGTCATATAAATAAAATAGATGATATTACCAAATCTGCTACTCTGATTCCTGCAAATACCATAGAATAACAATAATACAAAATACTGTGAAATGCACTGTTGCAAATATTTTTTTACGGTTTTTCGTGCTTAACAGTTATAATATTATTCTGGATATAAATATGAATATAAAATACGTACACATATGTTAAATAAATAGCTTATTATGCTTTATTTATTATCTACAATTTTGCTTCCGCCGCGATCAATGCTGTAGGCATCATTCCTTTCTTACGATTTAATTTTCTTTGCTATTTATTCAACTAGTGTAAGCAAAAGGGTTGATTGATGGAAAATCATTTATAATAGGAAAATGCTAAAATTGTAAGCAAGCAGTCAATTATTATCAATTTAACTTAACAAGTTTCTATTCATAAATTTACAAAGTAAGTATTTTAACAGATTGTAGGTTTTGAACGCGATACCGGTATTGAACAGAGCCCACCATTTGTCATATCTGTCAGTGTCAAACTAAATCGCGAATCCTGAATATTATGATTACTTGAGAATTGTTTCGCAGAATTAAAAATGAGACCTTTTGTTCTGTAATTCGCACGAACGAACGGTATTTTACTATTAGCAAGGTGATGTTCAAAGTATATACAGGAGTATTAAGTATAAGTATATACAGGAGTATTACACGATTTTTTTTGAGTGAAACTCGAAAACTGTTTGTGATTGTGTTATTGATAATAGATCAGCTGTTTTGAAAATGGGTTTCGTTTCGTACTTCGTGGACAATTACACGGCCAGCCTGTACGATATGATTGGTGAGTTGTGCAATATTATCTTATAAACAAACCCTGTTAATGTTTATAACTTTATATTTATGTTATTTACTGTCATGATGAATATGCAAACAATTTGCAATGTCAGATAAGGAAAAAAAATTGAAGGTCAAATTGTGAATCCTTTTTTTGCAAATACTTTATTCTATTTGTATGCAAATACTTTGTAAAGGTCTCTATCGATACCTTATTAATTTATGACATTTTAAATTGGTGTCTAATTAAAATTTAATTAGCATATCAATAGCTTCATTGTATCCTACAAAACTGGTTTTGTCATTTAAAATATACAATCTTGCGTGAAGGTATAATTTACCCTTGGCATTTTAATTTAATTACTGTTACAGTAAATAAGATTATGACATAAATTCTTTACGTTTTTGTAGGTTTATCCTTATAGAAGCCTAGGGATGTAGGGAGACTTGATTTTACCGATATTTTAAATTATATGCTCAAAACTTATTTACAATAATCAATTAAAACATTAAATAAAAATCAATCACTAACTCCTCTGTAATTTGACTCCAGACCCCCCATTGCTGTACTTATTTCTGCCTTATAACAACAGTGTTAAGGGTTGCTGTGTTTTAATTAGGGTGTTAGTCAGTCATACTTATGTAGCAATCTCACTGAGTCCTTTAGGACAGTAGGTGACCTCAGGTATGACTGTATCTTATCTAGGATTGATTACAGATGCTCATGGGCAGTGGCCACTTACCATCAAGAGGACGGTATTCGTTTGCTACTCCTATATTATAAAAAAAAATTTAATCACTAACCTATCCAATTTTTGACCCCACCCAGCTACCTAACTGTGTATATTGGTTAAAGATGTACAGTAACCTCATGTCGTGCGTTTGCACATATATCCTTGTTATTTAAACATGTGTTGCAAATATGCAAAATCAAGATGAAAAAATACATATATTGTTTACTTTTTCCTGTTTCACAAGGAAACATTATCAGTATAATATCTGACACCTGTTAATGACTAAGTATAATAATAATAATATATATATAATAATAATAAGCCTCTTATCCTGAGCTGCTTCCTTCCTTCTTTTGTATTATGGTTGTCTCTTTAGTTATAAAATATCTCTGAGCTCAGTGTGCCTCTTGGCAAAGGCCTCCTCTAACAATTTCCATTGTAATCTGTCTCTAGCAACCCTTCTCCATTTTGGGCCTGCCGTCAGTTTTAGTTCATCTTCCCATCTCTTGCTTTGTCTTCCTCTGTTTCTTCTACCATATCTAGGGTACCAGTCTGTTACGATTTTGCTCCACTTCTCTTGTGTACCGCGCAGCATGTGCCCAGTCCATCTCCACTTCAAACTATCTATTCTAGTAAGTACATACAGTACAAGTACAATGACTAAGTATCACAGTACAAATATGGATATCCATAATCTACAAAAATCCATATTTCTACTGTGTAGGTTAGGTATGTTTTATTTTGCAAAATCATTCATTTAATCACAATTTACAAGGTAAATTAAATCAGTAAGTAATTTTAAATACAGTTTTTGCTTGTCTTTTATAATTATACCTAAACGATGAGGCAGATGGGGTACATAATGGAAACCAGTCACTGTCCCCTATGGACATTTGCAACACCAGAAGAGTCGCCAATGCATCGCGGGATTTGTATGAGAGCTCTGTTTGCACCTTTTTTGAAGAGCCCCATGTCATAGGGCTCCAGGAATACCTCAGAAGGAAGCTCATTCCACATCTTGCACATTATTATTTATAAAATCATCCTTCATTTGTGTTTAAAAGCCAAATTAAAGCAGTAAGTAATTTCAAAGCCATTTTTTGTTGTTCAAATACCGTTATAAAATCTATTGTTTTAAGTTTCGCATAAATTAAGCAAAAATAATTTTCATTGTTTTTGTAGTTTTTTTAACACTGTGTGTTTATTTATATTTGTAGGCATTGTGGCCTTTTGTCCTCATGGGATCTAACAAGATTTTTAATGAGGTGCTATTGGATTTGTTTTCATTGTTTTTGTTTTTAAAATAACTTTTTTTTTAAAGAATAATTCTTTTTTTTTTATAATACAGGAGTAGCAGACGAGCATGCAGTCCGACCTGATGCTAAGTAGCTACTGCCGCCTAGGGGTCGCAATACCGGACCATCTAAGCAAAACCGGTATTTTCGGTACTGACCCCAGACAAATCCCGGTATTCCGGTTTTTTCGATATTTTCGAGATTAAGATAAAGTTACTAATTTTTATTAAGCATTTTACTATGTAATGTTAATTTAGGTCCTATTACTTAATACCAAGTTAATTACAGAAGTTTATGATTTATTAACGACGTTATGAGTTCCGAATTCATCAATAAATGAATTATATAAAAATATATGTGGAAAGCTGGAAAAAAATATCTCTGTAGTCGTGCACTCTTGACAGAGTGGTCGTGGCATGATGATGACAACTGGTCAGTCATCCACAGCTGCCTTGAAGACGCTATTGCGATCCTTCGCCACCGCCTTCTATGCTGGCCTTGCGGCAACACTCGACGAGGAAACACTGTGTGCTAGATTTTATAAGGTCTGTTCAGCGAGTAGGCGATCTGCCGCGTGACCTCTTTCCATCTACCTTTCACGGAACTACAACCGTACTACTGAGTTCTCGTCCCTAAATATGCGGCCGAAATATTTGAGTATTCTAATCCAGATAATCGTAGATCCAGAGAATAGTATTTCTAGGGCATCAATTTTACGGCGATCTTGCATCCGAATCGTCTACGTCTCTGCAGCGTAGAGAAGGATAGGAAAAACTAGACTTTTCATAAGTCTTATATGTAACCTAACGATAAGGCAGACGGGCTACCTGATGGAAAGCAGTCACCGTCGCCTATGGACATTTGCAACACCAGAGGAGTCGCCAATGCATCGCCGGCTTTGAAGGAGAGCTCTTTTTACACCCCTCTTGAAGAGCCCCATGTCATAGTCCTGAGGGAATACCTCAGGAGAAAGTTCATTCCACATTTTGCACGTACGCGGCAAAAATGAACGATCAAACCGAACCGTGGAGGACCGCCACGGGTCCAGTTGACGTGGATGGAACTTCATCCTTCGGCGAGAGGTGCGATGAAGGAAAGGCGGCTTAGGCACCAGATCAAACAGTTCCTCAGAACACTCACCATTGTAAAGTCGGTAGAACTCGCAGAGGGAACCTATGTCCCTCCGCAGGCTTAAGGGTTCTAACCGATCACAGATCGCTGGGTCATCGACGATTCGCACCGCGCGTTTCTGTACGGAGTCAAGTGGATTAAGCTGGTATTGTGGTGCCCCTGCCCAGAGGAACTTAGGCGCTATGACGAATGGGGCTTTTTTAGCGGTAAACGCGCAGACTTGTGTCTTCATGGAGTTGAACTCAACAAGGGTAAGATGACCCCATTCCAAGACCTGCTCCAGAGAGTTCTCGATTTCAGACACAAGTCGGATTCTGCTTTCTTCCACGAATGTCCGAGAGGTGTCCGCACGGCCTGTGTACATACCATCTCCCGTGCTATGATCTGCATAGCAATGAATGCCACCGGTTAATAGCAGCAAATCATTGATATGCAGAATAAAAAGCGTGGGAGATAATACAGACCCTTGGGGCACGCCAGCGTTGATGAGCTCCGTGTCTGAGCAGCACCCGTCAACTACGACCTTAATATGCCGCTCAGATAGAAAGCTGGCTGTCTATGTGCACAACCTCTCGGGAAGACTTTAAGATGGTAACTTCGCGAGAAGGACCCTATGCCAGAGCCGGTCACAGGCCTTAGCGATGTCCAGGCTTACGGCCAATGCCTTCCCGTTGCTCTCAACAGCTTGTTCCCAAAGGTGAATGAGGTACACAAGAAGATCACCAGGTGATCGGCCCTTGCAACAACCATATTGGTCTGTCTTGGTGTTTTTTGATATGTTGCGGTTCCTCCAAATCTTATCAAGCCTATCCACAGCAGATCTTGTTAAAGCGAAGATCGTGTTGGCGGGTTGTTTCTTGACGCCTATTGTCATAATTGTCATTGTTATAAAATATTTTGAAAATATATCATCTTTCTCTAGCCTCAAGAAATATAGCATAAAACTATAGTTACTGCACTTCCTTGTCGACCCTTTTGTATGAAGTGTAATGAAAATAGTGTGGGCCCAGTGTCGTGGTCACTGTCCATTTTCCCAGACGCGATTACATATGGTATGCAACATGTCTACCTCGAGTTCATCCATTGATCGAAACACTTCAATAGGAATATCATCTATATTAATTGCTTTGTCGCGTTTTAATAAGTTAAATAGCAGCGCGTACTTCATCTTTGAATATACATAGATGGTTCTTTTTGTATATCATTTTTTGGCATATGTTGTGTATAAGGTCGACTATTAGAGAAAAGTGATATGAAGTATTTTGCCATACATTGACGATTTCCTTAATTTCGGTAACAATCACACCATCAGAATCCTCAATAGCCCATGTTCTGGATTTAAATTGATGGGTACATCGGATTTTTTAAGAGATCTTTTATTTCAAATCGAACCTTTTATAGCTATAGCTCTCCGACGAAGTTATACAATACGCCTAGTCTCACCTGACATCCAATGCTGATGTTTGTTGATTTTCATAGGTTGTGTCGATTGTAACGCTTGTTTAATATGGACTTTTGCATTGTGCCAGAGTCCATTGGAGTCAATTTATATGACTATAACTTTATTTTGTTTTATTTTACTAAAAACTGAAAATACCGAATATCCCGGTTTTTGTGAAATTAAAACCGGTATTATCATCATCATGATAAGACCTAAATTTGGCCCGGTATCCCGGTATTTTCGAAATCTCGAATACCGGATTGCGACCCCTACTGCCGCCCATGGACATCTGTAATCAACCCCAGATAGGATTAGATATTCCTACCTGAGGTCCAAACCAAAACACAACAGCGCTTAACACTGCTATTATTACCCAGAAATAGATGTAGCGGTGGTGCTGCCGGAGTCGAGCCACAGAGGGTTCTACCACCTTTAAACCTTTACCAGCTACCTATAAATACTATTCAGTTTTTGCTACCAGATTGCACCAATTTCCCGAAAATAAGTTATTTTTATATGAGATAGAAATGCATTCAAAGTATTTAAACTCAACGACCTTAATTACGTATTCGATGACATTGCACGCAGTGTGACTGGTTTTGATAATACAATAAAACTAGGTTTGACCAGATTTAAAGATGTTTTTTTTCGTGATGGAAGTGGCAATCTTTATTACATAATTCATTAATATTAATACATATGGTCATATACTAATTATTGCAAACTATATAATCTTGGTCTCTCAATCACAGGGTCCGAGGTTCCAATCCTGAGCCTGATGAAATGACCGGACCATGTCATTTATAGGATACCGTACCCAAAGGGTATTATTATCCTTATGCACGAACAAACATTGGAACCCTATTATTATCCGCGCCAAACTGCTAGTCCGCTCTGAAGTTGTTGCGAGCAGGTGTAGTCATACAATTTGCTATGGCGACGCGACTCATTTCCCTATTCAGAGCGGACTAGCAGTTTGGCGCGGACTATACTAAGCTTCCGCTGTCTGCCCGCCTCTCTGGAAATGTTTACAGAGCATGAATAACGGCGTCGCTATAACAACGAATACTAAAAATAAAAAGGCGCAAAATAAGTGGTCGCCATACAAGAAACCGTTATTTATCACAGTTTTTCGCTTTACCTATTGAACCGTAATAGATTTCCCAATGCTAAATGCATGCTTCTATGATTTTTATGTCTTTTTAACAAATACTAATATTACTTAGACTGACTTGCGTAGTGAAAATTAATTATTACTTGCCTCAAGGGTGGAGGAAAATATCGCCAAGAAAATACACACTGAGAGCTCTTAGAAAAAAGTCTACCTATTCGCACTTTCTCAGCGCGGTGAACTTCGACCTAAACTAAACCCTCTCTTCTAGAGGTAGCCTAAACCGGTGGGGCAGTGATTGATGACGACTTAGTCTGGATAATTAAAATATTTAAGCCGAGAATCTACAACAAAAATAGTGATTTTATTGTTTAGCTCTTGCGTAAAACTAATATGCAGAGATAACGAGTAGAATTGGCAATGGTGGTCTTCCACAATAAAACGATGAATGTAAACACGATGCAGATTTTATTAATAAACATAAATAGATGGACCAATTTCTTTTCTTCTTTACAATCGTAGTGGCGTAATGAATATTAGTCGTATAATGAAGTAGCAGACGAGCATGGAATCGACCTGCTGGTAAGTGGCTACTGCCGCCCATAAACTTCTATATTGAACAATATATATGTTAAAGTCTAGAGGCTTAGGTGAGCGGAAGGGGCGGTCCGCCCCAGGCCTCCGATCCTGGGAGTCTCCAAACAGACAGACAGTTGCTAAAAAAAAGGTCGTCAGAACAAAACAATCTATGAAATGTGTATAGGTAGGCGAAAGGAAAAGGTCACCGTATCACAGGCGAATAATCACAGACTCCATTCAACTTTCCGCCCCGGACCTCCGACGACCTTAGTCCGCCACTGATGATAAAAGTCCTACGTGTGGTCGGCCACAGATGAGTTGCTACCCCTTAGGAGTAACTTGGTAAGCCTCTGATAATTATGTCTACTCTACACTTATATACCCTTCAAAGCACAACACAGCAGCGCTTAACACTTTTGTTATTAAGCAGAAAATGTGACAGTGGTGCCTTCGGAAGCGAACCCCGAACTTACTGAGCACCTAAATTAAATTCTACCTTGCTCTCTAGTTAAAGGTCACTTCACTGAATAGGCTAATTAATTATGCCAGTGTTAATGACCGATAGTACATTTCAGCTGTTTTTCTACTAGGATTAGCTGGTTATTGACATCGAACCTTACTCGATACGTGATAGTGTGGGATAATCCGTTACTATATCACGAGGTTCCGCCCGCGTGCACGCCAGCGGTTTATTTACGCTTTTTTGTGAGACTGAAGTAAAGAACGAACATGGACATCTGCAACTCCATATAGAACAGAGGGTGGTGGGTGGTGAACCCTTTCTGGTTCGAATCCGGCGGCACCACCGCCACACTTATTTCTGGCTCATAATAGCAGTGTTAAGCGCTGCTGTGTTCTGGTTTGAAGGGTGTGGAGACATATTTTTCCGAAGCGTTAAAAAAAAAAACAAGATATGAAACATGAGGTCACAGGGGTCATGACCCAAAAAAAACAAAAAAACATTGAATCCGGTTCGCACTTGGTCAGTTTTTTTCGTGGGGAGACACCGCATGGATTCCTCTCTACCGCTGAGGTAGTGGAGAGAATATGTCGGATTCTACAATAAATACTAAAATATACATTTAAAACGCGTTAGAAAAATGTGATCTAATTTAACCAAATTCTCCCTGTGAGCCCCCTTCCCCCAAATATTATGCCGCGATTGCGCTTAGAAACATCCAACTGCAGTATTAACGATGCTTAAAAAACGTCACCAATAAGAAAATTCCGCCATTAATACAAACAATAGATCTCCTTAAAGAGCCATGTGCCCCCAACAATGGGTAATACAAACTGTATATGGAGGTTCAGACGACTGAACTGTGATTAAGCTGTTTAAGAAATGTTTGACGTATCTTGAGTACTTGACGTATTGGTAGAGGTCATTGAAGTTTGACGTAAGCAGGAGTTTGTCATTGAACCTCCTCCCCCCTTGTTGGTGGAAGTAAGCAATTTTACTCGAAATTTAGGGTTGCATGCTGGTGGAGTGAAACAGTGTGATTGTAATTAATGAAAACAGCAATAAATAAGAAGTTATTATTATTGGAAGGAAAAGGAAAGGAAAAACCCAACGGCGTAAAATAATTAATTGACTGAAAAGGAAAGCAATGTAACTTGTGTGGTACAATATTCTTACGTGGGGGTTCCCTCCATGGGTTCTTCTCAGCTTCTGGGGCAGCAGAGAGGATATGCCCGACTCCTGGCACCACGGGTAAGCTAGTAGCACTTGTCCACTACCCATACCACTCCTACATGTTAGATGAATCCAATGACAACTCATATTATTACGGTTCTGTACCCCTTTGGGTACGGGTTAAAACGGAACCCTATTACAAAGACTTCGCTGTCTGCCCGTCTGTCCGTCTGCAACAGGGCTATATCTCCGGAACCGTAATAGATAGACAAATGCAATTCTTACAGAAGATGCATAACAGTGGCCGCTATTATAACAAATACTAAAAATAAAATAAAGTTGAATATCAAAGGGGGTCTCCATACAATAAACCGGTATTTTACGGCATTTTTCGATCTAACTCTTAAACCGTACTAAGAAGACGGTTGAAATTTTTAAATCCGTTTACTTTATAACTGGTATTATAATAAATACAAATAAGAACCATAAAACGTATTTTAATATAGTTATTTTAATTTTATTATACGTTGTTTACGAATTATTCATCATCACCCCAACGCCATCTATTTTTGTGTTATATAACTAAGTATTGTTGACGTATGATTCATCATCACGCCAACGCCATCTATTGCAGTATCATATAACTAAGTATTGTTGAAAATAATAAAATGAATAAAAATAAGTAAAAAATAATAAATGGTGGTACGGAAGCCACCATGTATCAGTTCGACTCGTACTTGGCGAATTATATTAAAATCCGTCAAGCCGTTTACGCTGAAGGGCGTGCCATAGAAAGCCATATGCTCGGAAAACATTACCCTCTGCAGTCGGGTAAAAATTATTCAAAGACTTAAAATAAGTCACAAAAGAAACAATTAAAAATAAGTAACAAAATGAAAAAGTAGCACCTCTTTTTTTGAAGTCTGTCAAAAGTAGATAAATGTTAATGTTAAACTTGTGTTAATAACATAGCGTGATACCCGTTCGTTGTGTGAAAAAATAGTGATGTGCAGATAAGCGTAGAAGTACGTGTGGACTTAACGTACTTTAGGTATCTATCTAGTAATTGCTAATGACTTTGCCTGTACCTAATAAAGAAAAAATTAAATGTCAGCTGATTTTAAAATACGGGCGTCCGTTAAAACTGGTGTGCGGTGCGAGGTCGTGTTTTTATTAGGGTTCCGTACAGAAACGGTTAAAACCTTATTACTAAGTTTCCGCTGTCTCTCCGTCTGTCACACTGCTCTATCTCTTAAACCGTAATAAATAGACACTTTTTAGAGATTTTTTTAAGATTTTTTTTAGAGTGTGTATAACGGGTGGCCGCTATAACAACAAATTCTATAAAAAGCTGTAAAAACAAATGCATACTATAAGTAAAAATATTATAATAAAAGGCTTGAAAATAAACGGGGGCTGCCATACAAGAAACCTCTATTTCTCGGTGTCTTTCGCTTTACTTTTTGAACCGTCACTGCACTCAGCTCTGAGTTTAAAGAATCCCACATAACCCGTGTCGCTCCCACAACACTCCCACGGTACCTTTTGAAGGTTTCCCTCTCATACACAAAAAATATAACAAACGAGTTAGCCATTTAACTTTTACCATGCCTGAAGACACTCAGTAAAATGTTTAGACAAGTTTACTGATGTTCATTGCTACCAGTAAAAATAGTAGCCTCGCTAACTAACTAACAAACAAGACACAACACACAACACAACATACACAACTGCTCTAAGAATAATAAGATATGGTAATATGTATATTATCAGGAGGCCTATTCTGGACATCCGTCATCATAGTTTCCTAAATATAGCTGATATTTCATTACAGTACCAATGTACCATATTGCCAAATTCTGATGACCTTAAAGCCATCCATAAAGAATACAATTTAATAAAATAAGTATTTCTTCATGATATCCGTTCGAACGGGAACTCATAAATGGAAAATCCCCGAAATTTCGGACGAAACATCGGATTTCGTGCGCACCGAGACATTTCGGACGGACGGACAAAGTTCTCACTTCAACAAGCAAATGTACTTAATAAAAACATTAGATAATCGTGCCGGTGTAAGCAGTTGCGGGTTATGCTTTCGTAGCAAATCATTCCCCGGTTGACCGTCGTGTGTGCCATACGTGTGACGTGCACCACACACCACATGTGTTGTGCACTATCAGCAGTCGGCGGGTTATCAATGCATTTGTTTTTAATATAATTAACTGTATAAATTAAAAATTAACATGGTTGAGCGCCAGTGCACCGTGGGGCAAGTGAAGGCCTACATTATGAGTGATTTGCTGAAAAAGTTCGATCTCGACGCGACGAATGATTTCGTCAAGTTGGCGATCGCTGTCGTCGGCTTCTACATAGGGATGTTCTATCGTATGTATTTTTTTATTTTTTTTTTGGGTTAAGAAGAAGTTTGTGGTGTTTGTGGTATGTTGTGTAGTTAATTTTGCGCTGAGGAGAGTCTAAGGTTATCAGGCATGGAAAGTACCGGTATAACCCAATATGCATAGCGCGAACAACGAAGGGGTTTTAGAGTGAAAATCGAAATAACAAGATTATTCCCCCAACTTTTTAAGATCCTTCCCACCTCAAAAACCAAAGTTTAAGTGTTCTGAAAAATAGGAAATTTTCTAAATTATTGATTTTTAAGTTTCCCAATGTGTGTCATTTACTTATTTCAAAATACGAAATGAGTTTAGTCGTCTATATGTTCAAATAGATGATTTATATATTTGAGAGTTACATCTTAATTTCGAAATAACTGTCTTTTATAAGCTGACACTTGCACAGAAGCTACAAGAAGCAAGTTTTGATTTTTATCTATTTAAATACAGGATGATTTTTTAATCTGAAAATATTTTGTGAACTGAGCAAAATTTAAAAGTTCACACAAAATAAAAAATTCAAGTGAACTTTATTTTTCCAGTACATATTTTAATTGTAGTGTGAAATACTTGAAAATTTTAAATTACCCTATGGGGTTTCAGTATTTTATCACATATAGGGTACCTTGAAGTGTCCTGAAATACCAACTGAAATGAACCAATCTTTATTCTTAAAGTAACCAATAGACTCTATATAAAAACTTTTATAATAAACTTTGTTAAGATAAATAATTATCTAAAACAATTATTTCTATTCTTCGCTCGTTTTTCTTATCTTAAACATGTTATTATATCTCATTTTAAACGTTCTATGATTTATCGCTTTTTACACGAGAAAAAACTTTAAAATGGCTGACACGGTTCAGTGTTTCTGCACGTTTGAGAAAAAGTTAATCAATTCCATTAGTAATTAAAAGAAGAAGCCGACTCCTTGTAGTTGAAGGAATATAACGACTGTGTAAGTTTTTAGATCCAAACTAAACAGTTTTTATAGTTTACTAGCTGACCCAGCAAACGTTGTGTTGCCATATAAATAAAAAAATGTTAAGGGTGAACAACCCTTATCACTTAGGGGTATGAAAAATTGATAGTAGCCGATTCTCAGACCTACTGATTATGCATATAAAATTTGGTGAAAATCGGTAAAGCCGTTACGCAGGAGTGCGGTAACTAACATTGTGACACGAGAATTTTATTATAGTTTATTTTTAAACTGTGGCAATGTGGTTGAACTTTACGTGAAGAGGTACCACCGCCAGTTAATTCTGCCTTATAACAGCTATTTAAGCGCTGATGTGTAGGTTGTGGTCAGGCAGTCACAAATACTCATTCGAGGCGTTCCGACTTAGTCCTCAGAGGTATCAACCCAACCTTGACTGAATTTAGATAGGACAAAAATAGGATAAAATACATTTATTGCATAAAATATCTATCAATTAATTTTTAAACTTGCGGGCACAGTGGTTATATTATCTGTTTGAATAGTAGGAACTGATTTTTCAACCCCGATTATGAAAAGTATAATGCATATTAATAGATTAAAATTCTGTATCTACTTATCTTTGGTAGGTTTTTATATTTATGTTTTTTACATCCAGCTGAGTAGATATTCAAATGACTTTATATATTTTCTGAGCCATAGTACGATCTATGTGTGTGTTTGACACCCAAGAAGTCTAGTGTAAATAGGAATATAGGAAGCATTTTTTTCAGCAGCTCAAAGAGTTAAACCTCAACTCTAAGGTTTGAAGGGTTGTGTGGTAATCACGGCTTAGGTCACGTGATACTCATTGGTAATCCGGCGTAGCATATCGACACACGCCCGCGGTCAGACCGCAGACCGCGGCATTTCCTCACACCTCTTTTACCGTTTATATCGATATATACAATAATAATCGTAATGTACGTCTGTGATTTCAAAGAAATTGGCTTTTTGTATGCAATAAATTAAATTGTATTGCATATGTTGAAATTAATATACATCCTGTATATAGTACCAGACCGCGGTATTTCCTCACACCTCTTTTACCGTTTATATCGATATATGCAATAATAATAGTAATGTACGTCTGTGATTTCAAAGAAATTGGCTTTTTGTATGCAATAAATTAAATTGTATTGCATATGTTGAAATTAATATACATCCTGTATATAATACCAATTTTCGTACGTAATCGTGGATGACAGGATGCAAATGTATAGGAAATAGTGAAAATTATCTAAGAATTCTCACGGACAATTCTTATAAAACTAAAATTGTATTTGTAGTTAAAATAAAAAAAAAATCTTTTACTAAAAATTGATGTTAACTTTAGGAAAAAAATTAACAAAAAATTAAATTCATTTTAGAAAAAAGTAAAACCTGTATTATTGCCTGATTCGTTAATGTCATGTATCGCTTGTTATTAATATTTAATCCATCCAATGTTTTGCCTACCAAGATATATAAAGAAACTAGTTGTTGCCCGCGGCTTCGCCCGCGTTTAAAAGAAAATAATATAACATACTAACATACATAAAACTGAAAAGTCGTACCTTCAACTTTGCTAAAGATCATCACTTGATCAAATGCATAGTTTACGATTCAATCCTTACTAATATCGATTAAAATAATCTATGTTTTGGGTCCAAAAGATCGATTCTCCGATTAATCGATCTGAGATCGCCATCTGTAGTTCCCGTGGGATTTCCGGAATAAAAACTATCCTATGTCCTTTCTCGGGTTTCAGACTATCTTTGTACAAAATTTCATTAAAATCAGTTTAGTGGTTTGGGCGTGAAGAAGAGACAACCAGACAGACAGACAGACAGACAGAGTTACTTTCGGATTTATAATATTAGTAAGGAGTAAGGATTTTCATATTTCGATCTTTGGTTGACAAAAATAAAAAGATTGATCAATAATCAATAGCGGGCTTACATGGATAAAATTCTGAAAAGCATTGATAAATGAACAACTAAAAGATAATTCGTTTTTATTAAAAAGATAAATTTTATCAAAAAGTTATTTTTGTTAACTAAAACAGTTGTTATAAGGAAAAAATAGGATTTTATTATAATATAGGAGTAGCAGACGAGCATTCAGTGCACCTGATGGTAAATGCTACTGGCGCCCATGGACATCTGTAATCAACCCCAGATAGGATTAGATATTGCTACCTGAGGTCGGCCATAGATGCGCCGCTACCCCTGACGACTAAGCTGGAACGCCTCGGAAAAGTATGCCTCCCTTACCACACCAAACACACACAGGTTTGATGCTATGACAGTCGAACTACACAGAACTCTACCACCTTTGAAAATTATATGTGTATCTGTATCTGTACTGTAGACAAATACTGGTCTATGAACTGTACATATTTTCATGAAATAATTTTGCACAAATTTTCTTTGTTATGATGTTAAAATAACCAGTGATTGTCATTATCAACAGAGAATGAACATTGTTCTACCAGTTATCGGTTAAGTACCTTATTTCGTGTGCATAATGATTTCACAAATGTCCTCTTAAAAGATGTATCAGTTGGTTTAATAAATACCTAATTAAGACATTTCTGACTGATAACAGTTCTTATTGTAGTTTTTGGTTTAAACTTGGTAGAACCGCCACCAAACCTTTTATTATTATAACAAATATATACGAGTATAACTCAAAGGTGACTGACTGACATAGCGATCTATCAACGCACAGCCCAAACCACTGGACTGTGTGTTAACCTATGTGTTAACCTGTGTGTTAACCTGTGTGTTAACCTGTGTGTTAACCTGTGTGTTAACCTGTGTGTTAACCTGTGTGTTAACCTGTGTGTTAACCTATGTGTTAACCTGTGTGTTAACCTGTGTGTTAACCTGTGTGTTAACCTGTGTGTTAACCCCAGCTAAGATTAGATTCTGAACCCGTACGACTGACTGAATCCCCAGCCGACTAAACTGGAATGCCTCGGAAAAGTACGTCTCCCTTACCACATTCTTTAAACCAGAACGCAGCAGCGTTCAACACTGCTTTTATTTGGCTGTAATACGCGTTGCGGTGGTGCCGCTAGAGTCGAACCACGAAGGGATCTACCACCTCCTAACTATTTCTACCGTATAGCAGCAGTGTTAAAAATTGCTCGTATCATTATAAAGTGTAGTAAAAGAGAGATTTCAAGTAGGTACCTCTATATTATTTCAAAATTCAACCACCCTTACCAACCAAGGTAAATATCGCGCATGTCATAACTCGTCACAGAACACGCCCAGTATCCACAAGACGTATAACCTTGAAGTCATAACACAGTATCATAACCAGTTCACTTAACCTGTTCCACTTATTTTTAACTCCCCAATGACCGCGAATTACCTCCCCTCAGCCTCCCCTACGTTATTGCGGCCATTTGTTGAATGAGCCCTAATTAGGGATGGCGATGCCGGTTGAAAAT
This sequence comes from Epargyreus clarus clarus, assembly GCA_014595695.2. Lineage (NCBI taxonomy): Eukaryota > Metazoa > Arthropoda > Insecta > Lepidoptera > Hesperiidae > Epargyreus > Epargyreus clarus. The sequence goes on from JACTTY020000046.1 coordinate 1,241,644, forward strand.
TGACTTATAATTGATGTTTTTTTCTTTTCTTTATTTTTATAATATAAGAGTAGCAGACGAGCATGCAGTCCACCTGATGGTAAGTGGCTACTGCCACCCATGGACATCTGTAATCAACCCCTAGGATTAGATATTCCTAACTGAGGTCGGCCACAGATGCGCCGCTACCCCTGAGGACTAAGCTGGAACGCCTCGGAAAAGTATGTCTCCCTTACCACACCCTTCAAACCGGAACACAGCAGCGCCTAACACTGCTGTTATTAGGTAGAAATAGGTGAAAAGATAGATTTCATGTTACATTTATTTTAATTAACTGTCGTTAAATCATTTGCTGTGCAACTAGAGCTACTCCACTGAAAAGTTACATTTGGGTTGCAATAATCAGAGGGCACTATTTTATTGTTTGGATATAAACTCCTCTTTGAAATGCTCTTATTTCATTTCTCTGTAAACTAGAAATATTAATTACAAAAGATAACGTATTCCTAAATTTCGATCTACCTACGTTATTAACTTTGTTAATTTTGTTTTTTTTTTATTAAAAAAAATACATCCGAATTTATAGACCATACAATTTAAGACCATACTTGATCTTAGATATTTTTTGTGCAATGAATAATTTGCCTCATAGAGCTTGAAAACGTTTTGTACCCCTTTTTCAAGATGGCGGCTTAGGGACAAGAGTTGCGATCCCATAATTTTCATAGTGTTTTCGTCGTTGGACAGAATTTAAACAAACTTTTATCTCCTATTCACCCCCCTTTAAGGGTGGCAAATAAGAATCATTTGTTAGTAATCATCATCATAAACTAAACCCGTTGTCATAATTTTGTGGTAACTTAGGCTTACGATGATTTATCAGTCAATGAGTAAGTATCCTTTTTTATGTGTTTTTGTATGATGTAGATTTAGCAACCCTAAGCCCTAATCGAATGTACCTATATAATTTATGTAAAAAATGAGCGAATCATTTTCTCATATAGCGTCCTGGCTTGTTTTGAAAATTGCTGGCTTCCTCAGTTCTCGGTAAGCAAGATGTTGATTAAATAGTTCTAATTAGATGTAGTTTATCTCTGCTGTAAGGATCAGCTTATTGGCAATGACGTCTGTTTGTGACGAGCCGCGTTGCTGATGAAACGTAGAGAGGTCTGGGTTCGATCCTCGGTCAGTCAAACGTATAAATTGAATAAGAAACATTTTTTTTGTGATCTCCACCGTGTAGATTTTCTTAAGATCCTTGATTGTTAAATCGTGAGTATTAATTTCGAATACCTTGGGTTGGTAACTGCGAAAAATTAATTCGAATCCTGTAAATTCGATCTCTAGTGTAAGAAGCAAAATTTCAAACTACTAAGTCATCACTGCCTTATCACCATCATCATAGCATTTAATCATCATCAACTATAATGTAACTTTTAAGTGAATTTCTCTTCTGTATCCAGATACGAAACATCATATGAATTACATTCCTTAGTATGCTCGGTATCAGTGGATCGCACGCAAAAACTGGTCACTGCGTGCACCGGGCAGGTGTGACGGCAACCTTTAGGTCTAGTGCTGGTATGACCGTTAGTGTCTTCTGTACCATGTTAAAATAATTGGCCAAGGCCGAGTAGAAGGTTCCGTACTGTCAAATTTTCAGGCAGTTTTATTTTGCTTTTTAACCGACTTCAAAAAAGGAGAAGGTTTCTCAATTCTATTCCTATATATATATTTTTATGTTTGTTTGCGAATAAGTTCGACGTTTATTAAGCGATTTTGATTATTTTTTTTTTTTTATGTTGGAATAAAGATATTTCAAATGTGTTCTCATTATAAGGAAAGAGTCTGATGATGGCAGACCAAAGAATACAAAGTAAAAAATAATTTAAATAAAGGTTTAATACATATTTCTGAAGTCGGCGCCCATATTGGACACGTTTACGTCGTTATCCAACAAAATATATTGAGCGCCGTCTTCAGAACTATGAACTTAGCCAAGATTTATTTGAATATTTTTTTACTTTGTAATGACATAGAAGTTGGTTGTATATATATATTTTTTTTAATATTTGTTATCATAACAGAGCTTTAAACGTACAGCCATTATGTCAATTAAAATTTATATCTATTATGAGTATACCTGAGGTCTGCCTCAAGTGCATCGCTTCGTCTTAGTACTAAGTTGTTACCCATCAAATAAATGTTTCTCTCACAGACCTATATCTAAACAAAACAAATACAGGTCTGTGGTTTCTCTCTTACCACACCTTCTAAAGTGGAACACAGCGGCACCTCACACTGCTGCTATTAGGCAGAAATATATAGCGGTGGTGCCTTCGTGACTGGTGCATTGCAAGTTTACTATAAAAACTATCTTTGCTATTTCTTTTAGAAATACATTACGTAATACAAATACTTGATAATCATTTCACAGGTTACACAGTAAAGACAATGACTCCTGTTAGCGAGTATTATATTGCTGACTCTTTGTTCCACTGACCCACATAAACTACAAGTGCCATAGAGCAGATGTAATAGTTGGTTAATTTGAATTGACCTACGTATTTATTTGTGTTGACAGTTTTGATTGAATCGCGAGGTGTAGACTATTGGGTTTTATTTTCAATGGTTTTTGTTTGTGAATAAATTGCATATTATCGACATTTTTCTTGGAAGTTAAGCTGCAAACTTAGAGATTTGCTAATATAAAGTAAATGATTAAAAGCAGTGACAGTGGTTGAAATGCGGCCTCTCAATCAAGGTGTCCGTAACCCCGTAGTTCCAATCGTAGGCATCGAAACAGGGACGTCTGATTTTTTCAAAATTATGGGCGTATTAGAAATTAATTATCACTTATTTTAACAGCTAAGGAATATATCGTAAGAAAATCTAAGAGAACAAAATATATTCTCAAAGGTCTGTGAAGTCTATCAACGCACTTGGCCAGCGAGGTGGACTATGGCCTAATCCTTCTCATTATGAGAAGAGACCCGTTCCAAGCAATGGGGCAGTATTGGATCGACGACGATAGACACTTATTGATAAGTTACCCTAATAACCGCAAAAATGACAATTTTCCCTCTCATTCGCAGTAGCCCAGAGCGCTCTTGACCGATAACGGTGTTCCAGATAAAAGAAATTATAATGTAATCAAATAATAAATTTGCACTATCTGGCTACCAAAACATCGCTCTTGAACCCGCTGTGAAAACAAGTTCTCGTTCAATGTCACACCTTATCTGGAAAGCCTACTGGTGGATGACTAGCCAATAGTGTATACATGGTGTTCTATAGTTAAAGAACCCTACACCTATGTCTGGCTTATTTAAATTTATTCTTCATCATCATCATCATCATCATATACCCATTACTGTCCCACTGCTGGGCACGGGTCTCCTCTCAGAATGAGAAGGATTAGGCCATAGTCCACCGCGCTGGCCAAGTGCGTATTGGTAGACTTCACATACCTTTAAGTTTTTTTTTTTTAATTTATTCATATTGTACGCTAATTGTACGCTTTTTACATTCACATTGCACTCTGTGTCTGTTACTCAATTTTATTATGTATTGTTGTATTTAAAACCAGCGTCGTAGTCAGGTTTGGCTGTCGGTAAAACATTTTAAGGGATGCTCTCAAAATTCATAAGGCTCACACGTAAGAAAGAAAGAAAGAAAGAAAGAAAGAAAGAAATATTTATTTGTAAATATTACTACAACATTATATGGCATAATTAATAGTAAACATGATTCTCAAATCAGAACATTGCTGCAGTAAAATTTAACAAAAGGGTCCACACTCAGCCTCACCGCGGCGAACCACGGCCACTGATTTTCAGTGTGTCAGACTTATAAGGGCAACCGCGAAATTATGCGCTTACACAAAATAACATACTAAGCTAATAAAAGCGTGCTAATTATCTTTAAAGTGTAATGTAATCGTGTTGCTATACTATTTTTGTGAGAATCTGAAAAAGTGCCCTAGATGGCCGGCATCTGGGACCGCGTGCTCTTATCGTACCGTAATCCCGACAAAGGGCGTCCAGAGAAACACCGTGGGGTTTTAACCGGTAGGAGTCCGGCATATCCTCTCCGCTGCCCCCGCGGCTGAGAGGAACCCACGAAAAAAAAGGATCGGCATCTAATATTGTCGTTGTATTTTTATTTTGTAATGGATTTTTACTCCCCAGATAAGAGATACAGATATACTCGTATGCATGTAGACTGTAGTTACTAGTTACAACATCCTGCTTTCTCGTATCAAATCTTTTTCCAGCCAATCAAAGGTCAAAAATATAACCATCATGCAACATGCACATGCACTGTTTGGTTATCATGTAGGTATCGATTTCTGAACATCCTGTATACAATCTTCCTCAGATAAAAACAAATAAAATTGAGTTGAAGGACACGACTTGTGTTTTATTGTTGGTAACAGTACTGATACTGATGGAGACTATCTGCTTTTGGTTACCATCTGATGGTAACCAGCCAACCAGTCGTTGGTTTCTTAATGAATGAACTCCGGAAACTCAAAAAGAACGCCACGGGAGTCCTCTAAGCGCGTTGCTCCATCGGGCTCTGCCCAGGTGAGCATGAAGCTCACCTGGGCTGCTGGGCAACCCTGGCAGCTCAGCAAGAAGTGTACCACGGTAGGCGGTCACACATACCATCCTTCTTTCCGGGGTCGCTAGCCGGGCGGTTAGAGTTCCCACTCTTGCCGCCCGCAACCCCGAAAGACCCCTTTTAGTCGCCTCTTACGACAGGCAGAGGATACCGTAGCCATATTGGTCCCGGAACTACAGGGACAAGAGGTATGTGCCTGGGATTCTAATCTCGATCCCCTCCAGACCGAGTTATATTCACAACTGCGGGCGGGCACCACAAGCAAATCTAATCGAGTTTCACTTTTGTCATTTCCCCCTGATTCTCGAAGATCGATCAAACCTTTATCATCCCTAACACTGACCCTATTATTGTTATCAGCAATTTCTCCAAGATCACCAAGTCATATTAATCCGTTATCATGTGAGCGATGATTCGTTATGTGATCGGGGTCATATGCGAGTGTTACGAAACATTTTGCACGCGATAATGGGTAATGCCGCGTTGGTAAATATTTACTTGATTGGTATTCAGATTGTTTTTGATGTAAGAAAGTGATGGGCAATTTTTTTGTCTGATTTTTTTCGGTGTATGATGTGCAGGGCCGGATTTTAGGGAGGGCAACCGGGGCGAGAGCCCCGGGGCCTCCACAAAAGTGGGGCCCCCACAATAGACACGTCGAAATTTTTTTTTTAATTCCAACTAGTAATCACTAGTAAAAAAAAATCTTTTCCTTTGATATTTATTTTTCGCTGTTTTACCTTTATCTACAGTACTTTGTACAAACATGAATATGAATAGAAGAATCTACCTGCGTTTCACAATAAAATATTTATTGAAAAACTCAACTGAAAAAATTGTTCATTTTATTCTGAAAATAATTTGGGGCCAGGAGGCCTCCACTCCTTTGTTGCCCCAAGGCCTCTAGACCTCTAAATCCGGCCCTGATGAGGTGTATGAGTATTGTATGTAAGTTTTGGTTTTGGTCTCTGAAGTACTCGTATTTTATTGTTTATGTATGTTAAATGGTCTTACAAATTGAGAACATTGCTTGGTTCGGCTATTTGTTTATGTCTGAATATTAAGGTTAAATAAGGGGTTTGACTTATCCTTTATTGGTTCCTATCATAAACTTATCCTTCCAATGCTTCGCTCGTTTATGTCGATTACTTTACACTTGTTTGTTATTTCATTTACTTTGGCGCTCGTTTTGTGGTTGCATTTTGAGTTGAACGTTTTAAACGTTTTGATTTCAAAACGATTCTATTGAAATCATAATTTCAGGAGAATTGGAACAATTTCGACTCTCCTCATTTATTTATTTAGATCTATATGTATCTATCGTTATATCAATTTAATTTAAATGAAGATATATGTGTTAAGCAAGCAAGCAGTGATAGCCTAGTGGTTAAGAAACGCGGCCTCTCGATCGAGTGGTCCGAGGTTCAAATCCCAGGCACGCACCTCTGATTTTATGTGCGTATTAGAAATTAATTATCACTTGCTTAAACGGTGAAGGAAAACATCGTGAGGAAACCTGCATACCTGAGAGATAAAAATCTTAAAGGTATGTGAAGTCTACCAATACGCACTTGGCCAGCGCGGTAGACTATGGCCTAATCCTTCTCATTCTGAGAGGAGACCCGTGCCCAGCAGTGGGACAGTAATGAGTTGATGATGATGATGATATGTGTTAATAGTTGTATCATCCTCAGATTTTAGTTCGTCTTATAATTCTGTTGCTATAATATAATACACTCCCTTTTCTAAACCTATCTTGATTGATCTTCGTGAATTAATTTCTTCAATTTTGGGCTACTTACCAATTCTTCTATTGAAATCATTTGTATCAAAAAAAACAAAAAATATTTATTGCACTCTACAAAATACAACACAAAATGATTTATACAAAATACAACACAAAATGATTTATACAAAATACAACACAAAATGAGTTATACAACACAAAATGATTGGAGCCACCCTTTGAGCGTTGTATTAGTAATAAGTAGGGTTTTTTTTTATCTTAAGATTAATTAATAATGTATCGTTGTGAATGATTTAACTAATCACGTTGCATCAGGTCACGGTCGGGCTTAATGTTTCCACTCGCGTGCGCGGCAATTGACGTACCGTCAGCGGCAAGATCTTGACACGGTAATCATTGCATTATTCTTCAGTTATTTGTTAAAACTCTTTATTGCATTTATTTGCATTGCATTCGTTCAATCACACTATTTTTCTGTTATTTTGTTAAACACAGGTGTGGCTGTATTTTTATGTAATTCGTTAAGTGTTCTTCTACCTACTCTACTCGAAGGTGGTAGAACCCTTTGTGGTTCGACTCCGGCGGCACCACCGCCACACCTATTTCTACCTAACAACAGGCGTTGCAGTGTTAGGCGCTGCTGTGTTCCGGTTTGAAGGGTGTGGTAAGGGAGACGTACTTTTCCGAGGCGTTCCAGCTTAGTCCTCAGGGGTAGCGGCGCATCTGTGGCCGACCTCAGATAGGAATATCTAATCCTATTTGGGGTTGATTACAGATGTCCATGGGCGGCAGTAGCCACTTACCATGAGGTGGACTGCATGCTCGTCTGCTACTCTTATATTATAAAAAAAAAACTCTTTGGGGTTTGACTTCAATGACATCACCGCCCTCACTACTTGTACCTTGTAACAGTAGTGCTGAAAGTTAATTTGTTTTTGTTTGAAGGTTATATTGAGGGAGCGATATTTACAAGGGATCCAGCTTAGTCCTCAGACTCCCCAGGCTTAAACCTCTTTGCCATTGTTTTCGCTCGCGTGGCGGAACGGTTACCATATCGGTCTGACGTGCAGAGGGTTCCGGGTTTGATGTCCGGCGTGATAGATATCTAAATTGATAATACGCTAATTGCTTCGGATTCTGAATTGTGTATGCGATTAACTGACAGTATGATCAATTTGTCTATGTTTCGTGTTTCATCGTAATGTTATAACCTAATATGTAACGGTAGCGTATGACACATACATCTTGGGATAAGTTGTAGCCACCTATGACCTGTATCTGCTAACGTTAAGTGGAAATGGGCGAGGAATGAAATAGTGGTATACCCCAAACAATAAAATTCAACGGATTCCAACTGAAGCGTTTTAAATAGATAAGATAATAATATATAAGTTTCAAACGAGTATCAGAGTACATCAGTAAACAAATCCAGGTAAGATTACAGTCCTACAGGAGGTGGCCCTGCATTCAGCTTGTTCTGAGGACTTTTACCCCAAAATATAGTAATGTTTAAAGGTGATTTTCCACCAGAGATTAACGATATATATAACAAAAATAACTACCTTAAATGAACCAATCCTAATGATGAATTTGATAAAAATCTATGGCATAATTACCTCGGACTACTCTAATGGAAAGCCATTTTAACACTATGATAACAATATTATAAAAGCAGGAATATGAATAAATCGGTATTTCAAAAGTAATCGTACAAAAATAGGACATACCGAATTTTAAAACTGTTTCTATGTATTGGTTTCGTTCAATTACCTTATCAGCTTAAAATGCCACCTAATTTAAACTAACAAACAGACACACGAACTCTATTTGTGTACGCTCGTCCGCGTGGCGACGTCGTGCTAGGGTCAATGTTGCACCGGTTAGACATCGAACAGACGACCCGGCGGAACCCGGACGCGGCTATCGGCGCCCTATATCCTGTGATAAACTTTGAGTTTTTTTCTTGTGTCCGTCTATATTGCTTATGTAATACAAAGGTTACATCGTTTTTTAAATAATGTTTAATTAAAGTACCAAACGAGTATGCATGTAATCTAGTAGTAAGTGGCCACTGCCGCCCATGGACATCTGTAATTTCTGCTATCAACCCCCTAAAAGATTATACCTGAGGTTGGCAACAGATGCATTGCTACCTCTGGAATAAGGGGGTACGCCTCGGATAAGTATGTCTCCCTTGCCACATCCTTCAAATCAGAAGAAAGCAGCGCTTAACGCCAGAATCGAACCACAGAGGATTCTACCACCTACTAAGTGTTATGTCTAGCCCGCGTGGCGACGTCGTGCTTGGGTTAATGTTGCACCGGTTAGACATCGAACAGACGACCCGGCGGCACCCGGACGCGGCTATCGGCGCCCTATATCCTGTGATAAACTTTGAGTTTTTTATATTGTTTATGTATAAACAAAGGTTACTTACTGTGGGATCTCTTTGTGTAATATTGAAGTAGGAAATTGTGCGGGCAACCCACCTGATGGTAAGTGGCTACTGCCGCCCCTACATTTCTAATCAACACCAGATAAGATTAGACTTTACTTGAGGTTGGTAACAGATGCGTTGCTACCTCTGGAATAAGGTGATACGCCTCGGATAAGTATGTCTCCCTTACCACACCCTTCAAACCAGAAGACAGCACCGTTTGGCACTGTTGTTGTTAGACAGAAATAGGTGTGGCGCTGGTACCTCCGGAGTCGAACCACAAAGGGTTCTTACGTTATAATTTTGTTACTAAAACTACTAATCAAACTACTGTTTAAGCACATGTCGCTGAGGTATTCAGTGTATCTTAGTTATCTAAACATTAAATACAAGTCACTTTAAAGTACAACATAAGCTTTGAATGCTGTAGAAGAAATTTATCCCCATATCTCCCGGAACATGTATCGTGCCTGGTATTTTTGGACCGAATGTCTGATATGTCCTACATCCGTTTTGATAATTTTAAAATAATAGAGACATCCGCCTCGACGTGGATAGATAAGTAATTTATCCTGAAACACGGATATATATTTTCTTATCTTCAAACAAATGCATTGGAATTGATTTTTTCCGCTGCTACTTATTGGCACAGTGACAGTTGACATGATGATGTTGAGGTTCTATTCTTGAGGCAGACCTTTTATAAGGCATACTTTGATTCTATATGGTTTATGTAAAACAGTACACACACTTGGGATGTCATTATTAGGAGCAAAAGAAAGAAGAATGGTCTAACGGTGATCCTTGCAAAATATCTCATATAATAATATAAAGGATTACACCTAATATTACAGCATAATAATTATATTTTAACAAGTTTCTATTGTTCCGTGTATTTTAATGATAAATTAAATCAGACCCTTAACCCAAACTTAAATTATACTCATCTAATACAGTATTAAAAGCTTTAGACAAATCCGTAAATGCATTTTTTCCCATAAAAATCCTTTGCTTGTATATATATCGTGTATACAATTTGTTTTGTAAAAATTCTAACCATTGCAAATGTTTTAATATTTTGTATATATGTTTTATGTTTGTTTGTTAACAGTGGAGTACGTGGACACAGAGTACAGCTTGTGGCTAACGTGGTTCCTCACGCCCGTCATCGTCACCTTCCTCTTACCAGCAGTCATTATCGTCCTCATATACGCCAGCAGTATAATATTCCACCTCATCAGATTATACAGGTAATATTAATTTGTATTTATTTGTTTACTGCACATTGTTTTATAGTGTTTCTATAACTACAGATAAAGTAATTAAATAGACTCCTTAAATGTTTTCTTATATGAAAACTATGTTCTCGACGGGGTGTGTAATGTAGAGACATTTATGATAATTTGAAGGTGGTAGAACCCTTTGTGGTTCTACTCCTGAAGCATCATCGCTATACCTACTTCTGTCTAATAAATGCAGCGTTGTTGTTTTCTGGTTTAAAGTATGAGGTAAAGAAATGTTATTATCCTAGGTGATCCAACTTAGTCCTAACGGGCAGCAACGTATGTGTCGCTGTTCTCAAGTAGGACTTTAATCTTGTCGTGTTGTTTCAATGGCATGATACCAGAACATATATCCTGAACGTGGAGTCCACTACGTTATATCGTCTGTATACAGAGTAGCCAATCACACAAGTTAATAAGTTCATCTGTAACGTCATAATGAAATTTAAAGTCCACACGTACGTATTAGATAAAGCATCTACGTAAAGCAACGCGCGATTTGTGACGACAATCCAATTGATGATTGATGACCTGGTAAATAAGGTGCATCGATAGATTATTGTCTTATAGTACCATTCACTAATTGGTTATAGAATCTATTAAAATGTCATTAAGTTGAAACAAACAATTTTACTATTTGTGCTGAATGCGTCATTTTCTAATGTGAATGTGTTGGAATTTATATGCTCAAGGAAACGTATTTTTGAATTTTTGATTAATGTGTCTTGTGTCGCTACATTATGCGTACTCCTGACGACTAAGTTGGATTGGTCTAATTGTCTTTACCACACTACCTCATACTTCAAATCAGAAACCAGTAGTGCTTAAAACTACTCTAGGCAGAAATAGGTGGTCTATGACGAGTCTACTACCTTACATCATGTTTAATTTAGACTACATTTTTATTTCATGTAGTTTTAAAATATTCTAATGTAATTGGTAATAAAATTAAAAAAATCCAAGAATTAGGTATACAAAAAATAATAATGAGAAGAATAAATTCTAATGCAATCACGGATGTCAATTGGACTTTGGGTTTCGGGTCAGTCATTCCCACACCGGAATTGTCGGCGGCAAATTGTTTTGTCTACAAATTTATCTGTAACATGGACACCGCATACTGTAGCATACTGAACACCTAATTAATTTTATCAATCATAACTTATAAATTATAACATAATTGCTGAACCACATGCGTCTCGAACGTGGGCCATCTCGTGATCGAAATGGAAATGATTCACGCGTGCATTTCGTGATATTTGCGATCAAATATTTATTTCTTTTGATGTGTCTTCTTAATCAGTTTATTTCAACTGTGTTAAGGAAGGTTATAGTAAGTTTATCGTGAGAGGCATCCTATGTAGGTATCTGTTTTTGTTTATCTGTGTATTGGAATAATATGAAAGCGTCTTGTTGTGATTAAAAATAACTGATATTTTTGTTTATGAATTAATTGCAAGTTTTTTTTTTATATTATAGGAGTAGCAGACGAGCATGCAGTCCACCTGATGGTAAGTGGCTACTGCCGCCCATGGACATCTGTAATCAACCTCAGATAGGATTAGATATTCCTATCTGAGGTCAGACACAGATGCGCTGCTACACCTGAGGACTAAGCTGGACCGCCTCGGAAAAGTCTGTCTCCCTTACCACACCCTTCAAAACGGAACACAGCAGCGCCTAACACTGCTGTTATTAGGTAGAAATAGGTGTGGCGGTGGTGCCGCCGGAGTCGAACCACAAAGGGTTCTACCACCTTTAAAAAAGTCTTTTTATTATGCCTTTGTTGGACATGGCTATTTCTATAACCGGATGAGTAGGGGTATCACTAACAACGTACTTAAATGCGGATTCATAAAGGAAGTCACGCAGCTCTGATTTTTTAAAGTTATGTTTGTACGTATTAGAAATTAATTGTAACTTGGTATAACGACGGAGGAAAATATTATGAGAAAATTACACGTCCGAGAGTTCATAATAGGTGAATTATTAAAGGTGTTATGAAGTCTTAAAAATTCACACTTGGCAAGCGCGGTGGACTATGGCCTAAACCCAGCAACACTCTGACAGAAAGCCCGTGCCCAACAGTGAGACAAATGTATTGACGACGCCCAACTGCCGACTACCTGACTTAGGACATTGTAGATTGGTTGTCAAGTACAAGTTTTAAGAATTTTGATGTGATATTTTGAAGGACTGTGTTGTGTTTCAGGTTGCGAGTGGTGGACGGTGTGCAGAATGACTGGAGGCACGCGGCGCGGCTCGCGGTCTGTGCGCTGTGGGACGCGCACGGCTGGCTCTGGCACGGTGAGAATAAATATAATTTACTAATTTACTTATTTTAGTCCGTTATTAATAAACAAATCTATCCAACTTTTGCCTACCAAAGACTGAAACCTTTTTATAATAGTGAACGAGCAGTCCTGATGCTAAATAGCTATCGCTGCGAATAGACATCTGTAATCAATCCCAAAAAAAAAATCCTATCGGTGGATGGTAACAAATAAGTTGCTGCCCCTGAGGACCTCAGATAAGTATGTCTCTCTTAATTTAATAAACCTTAAATATTTATAGTATTAGGAATAAAGTGTCCAACTTTGATCTTTGGCAGGCAAACAACTCTATGTATTGATTATTATAATCATAATAATTATGGATATCGATACCTTAATTCGCAAATCAGCCAACTCCACTTTTTGTCATTTTTTTTTATTTTTTTTGATAGTAAATGGCGTTGAACGAAATCAAAATAAATAAATAAATAAAACATTTTACCAAAAAGTGGAGTTGGCTGATTAGCGAATTAAGGTATCGATATGTAACGTTATTTTTTCATACATTCACTCTTTAATTCTTTTATTCATACCGTTCTTAATACTTTCACTTGTCTTTTCATTCATCAATTTTAATTAGGTTATAGTTTTTCATATATTCATTGATTTATCTTAAATTATTTTCTTCGATATTGTCACTTCAGATCAATTTTGACAAATTCGAATTGTTACTGTATGTATAGACCGCGTAAAACTGCTAGTCCGCTCTGAATATAGAAATGAATCGCGTCGCCATAGCAAATTGTATGACTACACCTGCTCGCAACAACTTCATAGCGGACTAGCAGTTTGGCGGGGACTATAACTACATTAATAAACTATCACTAAGTGCAAGAGATATATAAGATAGTGAAGTGTTAATTTCATAATTTGAACGTGTATATTTTAAAGCGGTCATTTAAACACGTTTATCTGAATGTTATTGTAAGATAGACGAGATATTATTAGTCATGTTGTTGTTTAAAATTGATATAAGACTTTCTGGAAAATATGGTCAGATTTGAGACTTTTTCTTGAAGTTAGCTATATAAAATTGTGTAATACTATAGTTTAAATAACTTAAAACCACGCTATTATGACACAATCGTTAATCCCGAAGACGGTGAAAGTGGTAGAACCCTCTGTTGGCGATCTCTGGCAGGAATATCCTACCTGGCATTGATTACAGATGTCCATGGGCGACAGGAGCCACTTACTATCAGGTGTAATGCATGCTCGTCTGCTACTCCTATATAATCAAAAAAATCTTGATAAGGATAATGGGACAAAATTATTAAAATCGCGTATTGTCATCGGTTCTTGATAACTGTTCAAAATTTTTAATTACTCTGACCGTTCAAAGGTAAAATGGAGTTTAAATTCCGTTATATGCAATGACGTAGCTATACCCGTATATGAGACCCGTGGCAGATTCATTGCATGGGGCCCTAAGAAATTTGCGCTCACAAATATGTACTTTAGTGATTTTTTGGTCCTGGCGACCATTTTTTTGTCTATACACATTTCAAGAGAATATATTTTTTGCTGATTTATACACATTTTTGGTCACTTTTGAGTTCGCACCCTCGGGCCGGGGTCCAGTGGTATCTTGCCAGTCCTGCCACCCTAGCCACCCTATAGTTACACCACTGGTTACATACCCAGATACATACATACAGGTCAAAGTAAGGAAATCGTGGTAATAAAAGCTTTCTGCACTCATAGCCCCACACTAGGATTCCCTGTATCGTGGGTGCTATGGAGTATGGACACACACAGCGACTAATACACAAACACCCAGACCCAGAAACCTAAATTCATCATTTAATTTAGATATCTGTCTGGCCGGGGCTCGAACTCGGGACCATCTGTGCGTCAAACCAGCATAGTGACAGCTCCGCCACGCCGGTCATCTAAAATGAGTAGATTAAATAAAATGAGTAGTATTTATCGGGATGAATCTAACATGCCTAAAGATTTTATCTTATTTAGTTGTGGAGTTGTTATGGCCAGCGTCCGGCTCTATCATCAGCTCAATAATAATATTGAATTGTTATCGTAATAAAATAACATAAATATTCCAATTTTCACATTAATGTGTTAAGTGGAAGTAGGTGAATATTGAGTTGCTAGGCAAAGCTAGCCTTATAATATGTACGGGTCAAAACCCACACATATTATAATGTAAGTTACATATATTTTAATATTACGTCATGTCGAAATGCTTATAGGTATGTGCTTCGTACATATCTGTCTTGCACGCAAAGAGTTACAGGTTCGATTCCCGGCCAGATAGACATGTAAATGAACCTTACATATCAACATCCTTCAAACCTGTACATATCAGCATTAATACTAATAAGGCAAAAAGAAAAGTGTGACGGTGATACCATCAATGTGTGTTTTCCTACTTTTAAATTACCACACACCGTCCAACTTAAAAGACGCTATCTACACTCACAAAGGGATTCCATGTGTGGGTGCCATGCACACACACAAAGATGAATACATAAACATCCAAGACCCAGAACAGCTATCCAAATTTAAATATCTGTCTGACCGGGAATCGAACCCGAAACCCTTTGCGCGTCAAACCGGTATGGTGACCGCACCGCCACGCGGGTTGTCTTACTGAATGCTTACTTTACGATCTTTGGTATAATATAGGAGTTACAGACGAGCATGCAGTCCACCTGACGGTAAGTGACTGTCGCTCTTAGACATCTGCAATCATCCCCAGATAGGATAAGTTTCCTACCGGAGAACGGCCAGAGATGCGCAGCTACCCTGAAGAGTAAGCTGGAAATGCATCGAAAAGTCTCCCTTGTCAATCTCTTCAAACCAGAACACAGCAGCGCTCAACACTGGTTAAGCGCTGCTGTTTATATATTTCTACCTAATAACAGCAGCGCTTAACACTGTTTACCATTGTTATTAGGTAAAAATAGGTATGGCGGTGATGTCGCCGGAGTCGGACCACAAAGGGCTACCACCTTCAATGCCTTCCTGGGTGTACTTCCGTTTAGAACATACCTCCAATCGATCTGAATTTTGGTACACATATGGATTTTGGCTTCCTAATTAAGAATATCATACTCAAAATACCCGCAAATTATATTTTCAAGGTCAAATTGCTGAAAAATGATTTTTTTAATGGTTTTCCGCATATATTGCAGCAAACATGAACGTTAGAGAAAAATGTTTCAAACAAAAGTTGTAGACGCTAAAAGACATAAAAAAAACGTTTTTGAGCAATTTGACCTTGAAAATATTATTTGCGGGTATTTTGAGTACGATATTTTTCATCTGCGGGTCGAAATCTATAGGTGTACCAAAATTCAGATCGATCGGAGGTATGTTCTAAACGGAAGTTTATCCGCCTTCCTTACCACGCGCGTTAAACCAGACCACAGCAGCACTTAACACTGCTCATATTAGCTAAATAGGTTTGCTGTGGTGCCGCCGGAGTCCTTTACTGAATGTTTATCTGATGGTCTTCCAGGTTACGAGATCGAAGGTCTGGAGAACATCCCGGACGGGCCGTTCCTGGTGATATACTACCACGGCGCGCTGCCCATCGACATGTACTACTTCACAGCGCGGATGCTGCTGTTCAAACGACGCCACATACACACCGTCGCTGATCGGTTCATGTTTAAAATACCCGGTGAGTTTGTTGGCACTATGGTGGCCATTCAGGGGCAGAAAAACATAATAACTTTTCTTTATGTCAAAAAGATATTCACTATTTACTTAAAAAAGAATAAACATAGTGACGACCTATTGAGAGATTATTTATTGACAAATTTGGAAACGAATGACATAATAAACCAAAAATCGCTATTTTTATACGCCTCTTTGGTTTGAAGCTATGTGACAGGAAATGACGTTACGGTTACACGTATCCTGAATCACGCTATCAAAGTTATCTAAAGCACGGATTCCGTGCTTTGAGTTCCTTAGGTATGACCTGGCCTGACGGGCCTCTGCGAAAAAATCTATTAAATAATGATATATTTTTTCTAGGTTGGTCTACACTGCTAGAAGGCCTATGCGTGATCCCAGGAACAATTCAAACCTGCTCCGGCGTCCTGAAATCCGGGAACCCCCTGGCAATATCTCCCGGGGGAGTCTACGAAGCTCAGTTCGGGGATCACTACTACAGGCTGAACTGGAAGAACAGGCTCGGCTTCGCGAAGGTCGCTCTTGAGGCTAAAGTTGTAAGTTACCACCATAGATTAATAAAGATACTTCGCCGCCTTGAAATTGAATGAAGCCACAAACGGCTTATTAGGAAGTTCTTTTTTGAATTCTTGATAAAAAAAAATAGTACATTACGATACGAGGACGAAAAATTTTTTTCTGACAAGTGTGAGTTTGCAGGCCGAGCCGCAGGCGAGGACTGCAATCACACGAGTCAGAAAAACATTTTTCGCCCGCGTGTTGTATAAAATTTTATATTACGGGGTCGGAAATGGGGGTTTTGCGCACGCGAAGCGTGCGTAAAACGTCCATTTACGCACGCCGTGATATAAACATTTTTAGAGAAAATTTACGAATAAATAACTAATACTGCGTAATTTAGATGATAAATAAATAATAATTTCAAATATTTTAGGGACATTTTAGCACGGAGACGTGGCAAAACTGTTTTACGCAACTATTTCAATTCTCAAAACTGGGTACAATTTCTTGTTAGGAGTGAGTAATCTTTACTAATCTATGGTTACCACTCAATTTGTAAGATTTACATACTTGTGTTATTTATCAACCTATACAATTTTCGCCTACGAAAGATCGAAGTTTGCTAATGCTTAGGATGAAGAAATTGTCAACGGAACTTGGAAGGCAAAACATTGGAAAGACTGAATATTAATGCACACGTATGGAGTTTCTTGCGCCGCTTCTTCTCCATAGCGAAATACCTTCCGAAGCGGTGGTAGTTTGTTGACTTTCAAAAAGTATTCTATATGAATAAATTTTGAATAAATGAGATTTGAATTTGAATTTGAATTTAATAAGGTATAAGGGGGATAGTAGGTGGGGCTATTTATATAAAACGCTCTAATTTTTTGGCGCATTGATGCCGATTAATCTTTTGGTTTAAGTAGACATTTGCAATCTATGTCAGGTAGAATTCTATTTGGTTGTAAGTGTGCTCACTAAACACTAGGAGGGGCATTTTGATTTATTGTTTTTTGTCTGCTGCCTTTTTATTTACCACTGGACGGTACCATGCTCCACAATTCGAATTTGTCCAGAATAAATTCTACCTTGTTGCTTGAATAGGAATTTATTTAAAACATTATGTATAAATCTTATGAAAACAATCTTCAGATCTCTTGACTTTTTTCCGCTATCCTTTTAAACTTTAGAAAAAATTGTACAGACTTAAGTATGAAGTGATGGTTCTATAAATAGTAAATAATAACACACCTCACTCAATTGAACCATCAATCTTAGATCAAGGATCATCTTAAATTTAAAATTCATTTTCAATATTTTACTTTATTATAATATTTTGTTTAAGTTACGATTACTTCTTTTCCCCAGCCAATAATCCCAATGTTCACGGAGAACGTCCGCGAGGCGTTCCGCACCGTGGGCTGGCTGCGCGGCATCTGCCTGCGGATATACGCCGCCACGCGGGTGCCGCTGGCGCCGGTGTACGGCGGCTTCCCGGTCAAGCTGCGGACACACCTCGGACCGCCGCTGCTGCCTGACCCCGCTGATACTCCGGAATCGCTGCAGCGGAAGGTAGGGAACTCCTTAATCAGTAACAGCAATAAATTGTAGTTGCTGCTTTACCGTGTAGTACCTTGGTTGATTGGGTGACGAGGTAGGACAACTGGGTTAGGTCATATTGTGTGAGAAATACAAGCAGCACCTTTGCCTCCAGATATGCGCGGCCACTCGGGTCCTGCTGGCACCCGTGTACTGTGGCTTTCCCGTCAAATTGCACAGACACGTTGACCATCGTACACGAGGTCTCCTCCTCAACGAGTTATAGCAGGACATTGTTAGTAGTTGCTGCTATTTTGTGTAGTACCTTGGTATATTGGGTGACGAGATAGGACATATACGTCTAACACGCTAAAGAGAATGATAGGCGTGACCATTACCTGCAGATATACATGGCTACTCAGGAATACCTGATCCCTCGTGTACGATGGTATTATCGTTATGGACACAAAGGTGTTGAATCAATTCTGGATTAGGTTTGTGTGTGTATATCACACGTACAACGTGCTGTATAAGTACTATACAAAACTTAGTATTTAAACAATGTCCTGTTACTCCAGGTCGCGGGAGCAATCGAGCAGCTAGTGGAGCAGCACCAGCGGGTCCCCGGCAGCATCCTCCTGGCGCTCGTGCAGAGAGTGTACGAGCTGCCCAAGAAGCCCAAACCCGCGCCGCTCAGCAACGGCAAGTGCCACAACGGCGCGCTCAAGAGCGAGACGCCGAATAGTGTTAGTGACAAGAGTGACAGTGAGAAAGCTAAGGTGTCCTAATGTCTTGTTATGTTTAGTTGTCGTAAGTTTACAAATACTCGGAATGTGTGCGAGGTGTGTGTGCGTGTTTGTATGTGTGTGTGTGTGTGTGTGTGTGTGTGTGTGTGCGTGTGTGTGTGTGTGCGTGTGTGTGTGTATGGCAGTTGAGTCCTATTATGTTGTAGTCTTATTGATTTGAATTGCAAATGGAACTTAACATTTTCGAATCTAAACGATGTATAAGATTTTAATGATTTCGTAAAAAGACATTACTAATTATATTTAATATGCGGAAGTTCGTAACTTGTATTGACTACAAAGAGGTGCCCACCGCTGGGCACGTGTTCCCAACTGGTTTGGGCATTATTCCAGTGTTGATTGCTCGCTGACTTGTCTAAATATAACGATTAGTGGCAAGATGGCATATGATTGTTTTTTTTTTTTTTTATTCGCATTTTACTGTAACATTTTGCATCATCATACAGGCAGTAACCAAATACGGCTAATTAATATATTTTTTTATATTACATACTGATCGTCATAAACTATTTTCCTAATAACAATATTTGGTTATTTTCTCGAATACATCACTTTTTGATACAAGAAAAATAATAGTGATACTTTAGCGTTATTGAGATATATATTTAAATGTGTTACAGTGGACCTCCGGTAATCCGACAAAATTTATGCAGGGCAGTGTCGGACTATAGAATTTGTCGGATTATAGAGCACTGCCTAAGACCCCCTATAGTCCGGATTTTTTTACAAAAGAGTACCTTGTAATCCGACAAATTACATGTCCAATGATAAGATTCTATATGTTATATGTACATATATACATAGTTTGAAGTACAAATCATACTTAATTTATGTATGTCGAATTTAGTAAATTAAATAACAATAGAGAGCTTACGTTTTATTATAAAATTAAGCATAAATGCACATACATATGTACCAAGATTGTCAAATACATATGTAATAGATATTCAAAGTCATGTCGGATTACAGGGTGCGCCGGATTAGACAGGGGCCGGATTATCGGGGGTCCACTGTATTTTTATTAAATACAGTAACATCCGTTATTAATTATCAGTCTGTCCAATTGTACAATTTCGATCTTTAGTTGGATAGATTGAATATTAATAAGGGACTTTAAATTATATTTTTACAATATGTGGCATGTACACGAATTTCATTTGTGTATGAAAAAAAACTCATGTATGCATTGATTATGTCAAAAAACTGCTAATTTATTTAATATTATAGTGGTGTTATAAATAATATAATGTCGCTGTTATTTAAATATCACCGTTATATTTGATTCAGTAGCGTCGTTATAAAAATAACACGTTATAACATTGTCTACATAACATATAGCCTTAATAACATAATTTATTTTCTAGAATATAAATTACAAAATAATATAATTACAATACTTTGTTACAAAGAAGCATTTTATGAGTGTCATTAAAATAAACTGTGTTCAAAATTTTCAAAATATTGTTACGAATTGTTAATCGGTGCATTCCTCTTTATATATTATCACATTCGGCTTCTGTGGGACGTTTTAATTCGAATTTATTTAGAATAAGACTTAGGGTAACATAACACTGCAGTACATGACCTCATAAAAATAATTAGACTCGATGGTATTTTTACTAAATTATTTCCTGATTTCTGTGACAAAAAATATTATTATATTTATCACATTTGCTAGTTTGTCAAAAATAATCCTGTTGAAAATATCTACGTGATATCCCAGTAAAATATTCTAGATGTTGCCCACACATTTTTTAAGAAAATAAACCTGTTTTATTATAATTACTAGCATGGTTGTTGAAACTATAAGAATATTATAGTGCAGGAATTTAACAGTGTGAAGTTATCCTAACATTAACATAATTGTGATTTATCTTTTTCTTAATTTTGATTTAATTGACATATCGTCGCTCTACTACGAAAAAAGTGAAAAAATTGATCAAAGACATTTATTATAATATTGTAAGGCCTGTCATATGTTGGCTAATAATAAAATAAATGTATGATTATTAATATCATGGGGGCCGTTCAAGTATTACGTGACCACTATTGGGTCTTTGCGTTGCTTATTTTGGATGCCTTGGGGGTAGGGGAGTCTAGATGATGATTACGTCATTTGTAGTAATTTACTTGTTTACACGAATGGCAACCCTCACATTGTCTTTGCTTGAAAACGAAACGCATTTTCGGGGATTCCCGCAAGTAATGCATACATTTAGACATTTTAAAAATTATAATTATAATATATAAGAAAAACAATCCATTAATTGAAAAATGTTTACGTAAGCATGGGGGAGGGGGGTAAGAGCTTTGTTTACTTTTGCTGACAAGGGGGATGGGGGTTAAATATTTGTAACAAATCTGCTTACGTAATACTTGAATGGCCCCATGTATAGGTATAAAATGTCTCAATAAAGATGGTAATGTGGCGACTTCTCGCTACTCGTCAAGAGATAGCGCCACGAGTATTCTGAATCACGCTATCGAAGTTTTCTAAACATCTTGCATATATACAAGCTCCGAACTGTGACTGTCGGACCACGGTCGCTCTCCGGGCATGATCGCCTAGCTTGGCGCATAGATTAGTAAAAAATATACTTCGCCGCCTTGAAATTGTATGAAGCCACAAACGGCTTATTAGTAAGTTCTTTTTTTGAATTCTTGACAAATAAAAACATTTTTAGAGAAAATTTACGAATAAATAACTAATACTGTGTAATTTACATAATAAATAAATAATTATTTCAAATATTTTAGGGACATTTTAGCACGGAGACGTGGCAAAACTTTTTTACGCAACTACTTCAATTTTCATAACTGGGTACATTTTCTTGTTAGGAGTGAGTAATCTTTACTTATCTATGGCTTGGCGGGAGATGTTTTAAATCCATCTTGCATATATACAAGCTCCGAACTGAGTCTGTCGGAGGACGGTCGCTCTCCGGGCATGATCGCCTAGCTCGGTGGGAGATGTCCCTCTTCCAAAGTAATTTGAAATGGCGGCATTGTGATTTGCCTTTCTATGGTTTTCTAGAACAGGTTCCACCTGATACCGATTATAGATGCCTTGCCACTCCTGAGGACTAAAATGGTCGCCTCATATTTAAATTGGCAACCACACCCTTCCACCGAAACGCAACTGCTTCACGATAGAGAATAAGTGTGACCGTGGTACCATCTAGGTTGACCCACACAGATTCTACAACCATAAGAGAGCTAGAAACATACACCAATGCCCCCATTTTGTATTACAATCTTTATTGAGACATGTTATATAGAAATTTTAATAAAAATAATATCGTGTAATATATATTACATATCGCTGCTTTGCAAGAATAATGGCACAAGTAAAAAAGGCAATGTTTTAACAAAGCCAGTTGAAAATTAAACAATGTTTTTGTTTCGATATATTTTATTTAAATGAGAATTAAAATAATAATAAATACGATTATAAGTAGTTATGTATATAACCACAATACTGTTAGGACACATTCAAATAGGAAATATTTGGGATTGAATGGTATCTTTAACAGAAAAAATAATTTTGAGTTGTGCCATTATTCTTGCAAAGCAGCGAATATATATGTGTGTGTAGTTATTTAAAGTTCAATACTAACATATAGCATTTGGATAAGCAATTTAGCTGTTAAACGGCTTCAATTTACATATTGCAGATTTACTGCCATCTAAACTAAATATGTAATCTACTGTCTCCTTCTAATAAGTAAATAACTATCTCACTCACTCATTCACTGGTTTGAATGAAGAATGTATGAGTAACGGTCTAATGTACGAATAGGCATTTATTATGTTCGATTTATTTTCCAGAAAATTAATTTTAAAGTGATCTTTTAGTTTGTACGTAGTGATATAGTCTGTGTTGCCATGTGTAAGCGCATTTATGAATATTGGTAGAAATTTAGTCACAAAAAATAACAAATGTATGTATAGATCGATGTCTGTTAAAATTGCAGTTTAGTCGTCGAATATTAAATTATTTATTAGGTGTAATTGTAGAATTATTTAATCTCCCTTCGCGGTTATAAATGCTATTTAAGTTGTAAAACAATTTTTAATTCTGTCGATACTAATTAGGGGTAGTTTATGTACTAATGACTATTCATCATAAAACCTTTAAAACCAAACGCCAACTATAGCCCGTTTTTAATAATCAATCCTATGTTTTGTCTACCAAAGATTGGCTACTATTTTTTCTACGACATTATCAAATTTATATCTTTGGAACGCAAAACAGTAACGGATATAGACATACCAAAATTATTATTTCGCTTAAACAACGCGATTAAATATTTCTTAACAGTTATTAGATATAACAGAATTACAAATTGTAGATTAATCGATTTTTTTTATTCGTAAGTTATGTGTCTATTTTTAATTCCTCGTAAATTCCCATGAATATATTTTTGCATAATTGCTAATAATATAAAATATATACATTAAATAATAGTGTGCTAAAATTATAGCAATTTAACTTATAATAATAATGCCATACTATAATTTTAATTCTGGCTTATTAAGTTTTATACAAATTTGTATGCGCCTATAACATATCTTTTATATTCTAAGTATAAATAAATTGTGTAATATCTACTTAATCAATGGTCTAAATGATATTAATATGCTAATGAAGAAATTATGTGATTTTCTTCATTCTTTGAAATGTTAATGAAATTATAATGAATTTTCAGGCTACTAATAAGTGGTCATTCGTCATTACGTCACAGATTTAAGGGAGAGGAAAGTCCAGAAAATGTTACAAAGGCCTCCTTACTTCTAAGTAATTTCTAAATATTATTGATTATAAATTCGTTAATTCTACTTATTAGAAAATGTTGTCCTGTGATTTCGACCTAAATGTCGAAAGTTTAGTAAAAATGTATGGATATTTAATAGAGCCTCAGCAGACTAACTACTTTTGATAACGGCAATCAACGATGCAGCTGCTTTTAGCTTATCAAACGCTACACCCCGCACATGTCTGAACGCTAAATGCAGCAACCACATGAAAATGCGATGTAGCATTAGAACAGTCGCAAAAACGCGCGTTTTTAATAATAATAATCATAATAATCATTTATTTCAGAATTAGATTCCATATTATAATTTTTTTTAATACCGCTACCAAGCGCAGCAAAAACGCAATCCTATGCTAAAAGTAGCTAGTCTACTAAGGCAGTTATGGATGACTATAGCACTGATATTTTTAATTGATAATATTTATTATAACTTCAATATAATATATTATAAAATTACACGAACATAACTATGTTATTCTTCGTAATATTAATATAGTAAACATTGTAACTATTTCTAAATAATCCTATATTTTGTATGTAATGTAGTGTTTTGATAAATGTATGCAAGTTTATCAAATGTGTGTTGTAACGATATTTGCATTCGTATACTTAATTCGCAAACAAATACTTATTTAAACTAAGGGAATATATATTTTCGACGCAAATCGTTTTTGATTTATACCTACTTAACATTAGTTTATTTTTATAATATAGGAGTAGCAGACGTGAATGCAGCCCACCTGATGTTAAGTGGCTATTGCCGCCTATGGACATTATTAACCAACCCCAGATAATATTAGATTACTACTTGAAGTCGACCACAGGTTCGCCGCTACCCTGGAGGACTAAGCTAGAACGCCTCGAAAAAGTATGTCTCCCTTACTGTACCCTTCAAACCAGAACACAGCAGCGCTTAACACTGCTCTTATAAGGCAATATGTGTGGCAGTGGTGCCGCCGGAGTCTAACCATGAAGAGTTTCACCACCAACTACCGACAGACATTTATTACCCTAAGTTATTTAAAAGTTCGAAGAATACTTTACATACACGTTTTACATACACAAGATTTCAAATGAACAAACTAATTTTCTTTAGAATATCATATTTTTAATTGAATACAAAATTACATACAATTGTCTTATAAATAATTCTCATCAATTATAATAATACAGTATCAACAATAATACAGTTTAAAAAGTTGTAATTATTTGTGAATCATTATTTACTTTGTCGTTAAGAAATATTATATTACATTTTTATTCATTATATTTCAATTGTATTCATATTTTATTGCGTTTGATATTAATTGTATGCAAATATTAACATTAAATATTACATATACATGTGAAATCCACAAATTCACATGAAGCATATATTTATGGCCTAAACATTTTATTATACATTAACCTTTTAAAATCAACGTTTATTATCAGTCTATTCATTTACTTGTACAAATATATCATACATATCACTGAACACTATTAGAGTCCGTTATCTCTTAGTTCACACATACAAAGTTCAAACTGAAGCGCCAAGGCCCTATCCCTTGGGGGGCTAAGTATACAGTTAATTTTTAAGGGCTGGCCCCTAGGGGTTTAACGATGCAACTGATTTTGTATGACTCACCACTAACAGTCTGTTATTTATTACTTTCTATTGCTAACGCCGAAAATTACAAACTTTCTGTCCCCTTACATTCGAGGCTACAGGTCAAATTCTGTAGCGTCCCGCCTCTGTCTCCTAACGCAAATCTCCTAGATGCAAACTGAAAAGTTTTGCTCGTCCCCTAGGGGTCTGTTTCACAGCGTCATAGCCATGTCCCCTGAGGGGCCAACTGCACTAAACACTAAGCCCCTGAGGATAGCAGTGTGCATTTAATCCCAGCGCGTCCACCCAAAGGCCGAAGGGTCCGGGGTCTACAGTTCGAACCCCTCGAGGGCCAGGTCCTAGAGGAACTCGTTGTAGTTGGACACATCGTCGAACTGTTGCGGCCCGGCCGGCCTCGCCGCGCCCGGACGGTACTGCGGTTGCTGTAAGAACATACCGGTAGTATGTAGTTAGTATAGGCCCCGTCAAACTGCTAGTCCGCTCTGAAGTTGCGCGCAGGTGTAGACAGAGAGCCAATGAAGTTGAACACAACTACAAGCATATACTCCGTAGCAACTTAAGAGCACACTAACGCAGCTATGTGCCCGCGGGCGAGAGCGGGTACTGTCTTCGTCCCGCTCATATCAACAATTTGTTGTTGCGACGCGACTCATTTCTATATGCAGAGCGGACTAGCAGTTTCACACGGACTATACACAATTATAATTTATTAAGTTAAAAACCTTTTTTCTCTAACTGACGTCAGTTATTAATACTCAATCTATGCTTGTTTTGTCTACCAAAGATCGAAATTTGTCTTTTAGTATGGAACTGCCAAATGTCAATCTTTAGCAAGCAAAACATTGGATAGACTGATTATAAATAATGGGTGCAAGTATGCAAACTTACTGTCGCATGGTAATTTTAAATTTATTTCTGAAAATATATACTTTGATTTTAAAAAAATAATCTTTCATTGGAAGTATTTTCTTCGTAACGAGAACACACCCATTTGTACCTCACTAGTATTCTATTCTGGGTGTGACAAGGTAAAAAAAAATATTTTTCAAATACAAAAAAGTCTTAAAACTATTTCGATTTTTTTATGAACATTATACATATTTAAAAGGCCTGTTGGAAAAAATGGATGGAACGTTAAAAAATACTAAAATTGCTACATATATAAAAAGATCTGCTATATATCGCTATTGTGATCTATTTACAGTGTGCGAAGAGGAAAAAATAAAAGGGAAAATAACTAGCATGATTCTAAGCATGAAAAGTTGTTAGTAGAAAATAATACATAACTGGCAACACTAAATAAACATAACAGTTACATAACCTTACAGATTACATACAGAACGAATATGTTTAAAAATGACGATTTTTATTTACGTTTTGAATTAAAAATTAGAAACTGGTAGAACTATGTATTTCGATTGTGATGGCACTACCGTCACACCAATCTTGGTCTCGTAACAGCAGTGTACAAGAGTGTTAGCTGCTGTATTCTGGTTTGAGGGCACTGATAAATAAAATAGAAAGATACTTCAACGTCTTGAAATTGAATACAGCCACAAAATGATGATTTTATCATTTATTATTTGAATTCTTGACAAAAACATTTTTAGAGAAAAATTACGTACAAATAACGAATACTACGTAATTTACGTAAAGTTTGAAAGTTACGGCAAAAATATTTACTATTTGATTTTGAAAAGATATCCTTGGGGTAGCAAAAACTTACCATGAATTACCAGCTTGCCTATTAGTTATTTATTTTACATAAAATGATACAACAAGTTTGTTATTTTACAGTTGACAATATCACACTGCAAATATACACATATATATATGAACATTATTAGGGTATCAAAGATATTCCATGTGTCATATTGTCAGATTGTCATATGAATTTGAATGACAATAATTATAGATTAAATTATACTTTTTGTTTTAAGAACTTACGCACACAGACGCCGAGTTTACGTACACGTAAACGCTTCTGTTACGCACACATTAACATATTGTCGATTATATGCACAATACTATGAAATATGAACATATGTAATATCTTTGCAAAGTATGTACAGACTGTGGTTTAAAGCAAATTAATAATAAAAGTTAAAAATAAAAAGGGCATTCCACTTAACGATGACGATGAAACCCGACTTATTTATTTATTAAAAAATCTACATATGTTTGTGTCCGCAAAACTCGAAAATTACTTGATAGTTTGATTTACAATGTTTACACAATTTTGTATCTCTTTTAACGAGTGTTTTTATGTACTTTTTATTTCGAAATTCATGTCAACTAAGCCACCACGAGACTAATAGTCAGCAAGTAGAATTACAAGGACATAATCGTCGTCGACCGCTAAGTGGAACACGAGTTGTTACACAGAAAAAGGTGAGTGAAGCATTACTTAGGCGTGCGGGGAGTGATCGGTGAGAGGCATTGAGAGGCGATGAGTGCAGTGACAGCGCTAGAGGCGGGGGTCTCGGGGGGTCCCGGGGGGTCTCGGGGGGTCCCGGGGGCCTCACATGTGCGGCCGGGGGGGACCGCGGGGCGCCTGCTGTTGCTAAAAAGATAGACTAGGTAACTAAACATGCTCAAGGTACAATACTAAGAAGACTAACTTTGTGCTCGCTAAATCTATTTCTTATAAGAGGGGTATTAAAATAAAAAAGTAAAAGTTATCTTAGATAAGGTGTGGAAATAAGGACCAATAGCATTCTATGTGATAATAGATATTAAATTGTTAATGAACATTAAATAAAAATGGTTCTAAAGCGAAAGTAGCAAAAAGATAGCACAGAGAAATAAAAAAGTATAATGTACAAACTGTTAATACACTCTTAATAAAAATACAATGATCAATGAAAAAGTAAAAAAAAAATTAAAAATTAATTTATAATTACATTGTGATGTCATGATGTGTGTAACAAATAATTTAATAAACAAATAAATAGTAAATAAACATAATGATAATTTACAAATATATCAATGGAATTACAATTTACACACGAGCGGTTATCTATGGCTTCGTTTTACGCTTGTATTTAAATTGAAAATATGTAAAATTGTGTGCGTATAGCGTGCCTATACGCGTGCGTGTATGTGTGCGTGTGTGTATGTATGCGTACGAGCAAACGTGTTTGTGTGAGCGCACGCACGTGTGTCGTGTATGCGTCAATGTCTCTGTGTGTGTTTTTATGCGTACGAGCAGGCGTGTTTGGGTGAACGCGTGCGCGTGTGTGTGTATGCATCCATGCGTGTTTGTGTGTGTTTGGCCGAGCGTGCACGTGTGTCTGTGTCTATGTGTGTATGCGTACGCGACCACAGCTTCGTGGCACTATGTACTACTGCCAGCAGTGGGCCTATGTACCTGCTGCAGCAGGTGCTTGAGGCCGGGGTTGGTGGGCATGATGTGTCCGGGCCGCATGAGCCGCGGGGCGTGTGCGGCGCCCGCGACGCCGCGGATCTGCTGCAGCTGCTGCTGCAGCTGGTGCTTGCGCTGCTCCTGAGGAATCAACACGAATCGTTAAATAACACATGCTCCAGCACATCGAAGGTGGTAGAACGCTTTGTGGCTCGACTCCGACGGCACCACCGCCTCACCTATTTCTTCCTCATAACAGCAGTGTTAAGCGCTGCTGTGTTCCGGTTTAAAGGGTGTGATAAGGGAGACATAGTTTTCCGAGGCGTTCCACCTTAGCCTGCTACTCCCATATTATATAAAAAAAATAATTTGACATAAATATAGTCCGCGCCAAACTGCTAGTCCGCTATGAATATAGAAACGAATCGTGTCGCCGTAGCAAATTGTACGACTACACCTGCTCGCAACAACTTCAGAGCTGACTAACAGTTTTGCGCGAACTTTATCTAGTGACATAATCGAAGTCGTAATAAAGAGATTGCCAAGGTATAGTCCACTCCAAATTACTAGTCCGCTCTGAATATAGCAACAAGTCGCGTCGAATACTAAATTGTAGATATTAGCGGGACGAAGACAGCGCGAGCACATTCCGCTGCAAGCTCTCGCCCACGGGTACATAGCTACGTTAATATTCTTTTACGTTGCTACATATATGTTTGTAGTTGTGCGCAACCACTTCAGAGCGGACTAGCAGTTTGACGTGGACTACACTATTATCTCGCCTATACAATTTAGTTACTGGACCCCCGAAACTCCCAAAACTCCTCAACATACCTCAAGCTGCTTATAGTGCTGCTCCTGTTGCTGCGCGGCATGCAGGTGCGACATGATATCCATCTGCGACTTGAACTGCGCCTCCTGCTGCTGGGCGGCCTCCAGGGTCTGCTGGAGGTGCTGGATGTTCTCCAGGTTCTGCTGGCGAGCCGCCTCCACGCTCTGGACGCTCGCCAGCCCGTCCATCTGGCCCACCTGCCGGGGACCCTTACCCCCAACCTGACCCACCTGGCCCACTTGACCCACTTGCGATACTTGTTGTACCTGCCCGCCCATACCGCCGCCCATCATCATGCTCTGGGGATGAGAAAAATATTTTTTTTAATAATAAATTGATGAATATTTATTTCTTTTTCTATTGTACGGGTTTACATCAAATAAAATCAAATCAAATCATTTTTTTTAAATCAAAATAGGTTCTACAAAGCACTTTTTAAATGTCAAAACAACTACCACCACTTCACAAGGTGTTTCGTTATGGAGAAGAAGCGGCGAAAGAAACTCCATAAACATATTGAAACAATACTTATTTTCAATTGCAAACAGCCGAAATGAATTATTCATACACAAAAAATCTTTAAACAATTTCGACAATAAGCTGCATTCCGCCTTCGTTTAATAATTGGATAGTACACATCAGTAGAACATATGTTACAAATTACAAGAATTAAAATAAAAGGGACTATAAGGGGAGGGATAATACAGAGTCCAAAATTTAATATAAAAGCGACGGTGGGGTGGGGGAGGAGAGACTATAAGGGGAGGTAGTGTGAGAAGTGGAGGTTGTGTGGAGTATGGGACATGCGGAGTGTACCTGAGCGTGCGGGGACTGCTGCGAGGGCCCGGCCAGCGAGCCGCCCACGCCGCGCAGGGCGCCGCCCACACCGCCCAGGGCGCCGCCCATGCCGCCGCCCAAACCACCCGCTACGAACAAGCGTATTAAAAATAAAAACACTTTTTATTTGTACTGTCACTTGCCGCAACTGTTTAAAAATATAGCGGCATAAGTAATCTGAATGACCCTAACAAAATTTTCGCAAAATTTTTAGGGTTCAGTACGACAAAAAGAAACCCTTATAGGTTCACTCTTGCGTCTCTCCGTCCGTCTGTGCCACAGCCAATTTGCTCTGCAACTACTTAACCAAACGAGTTTAAATTTGGAACTCATATGCTTTTCCTATACAAGATAAATATATGTCATTTCATTTTATATTGTCCATTATAAATACCCAATCGAAATATTGCATATCAAAGATCGAAGGTTGACAATTTCTAGTACACAGTAGTCGTCATAGGTGGTAAAGGTGTTACCAGCGTTGGCGGGCATGGTGGGCGCTATACCACCTGCCGCCGGCATCAGCTTCGCATTCGTCATCTTCTGCTGCTGGATCACCTGCACACAACAATTGCATTTTAATCATCTACTTATTGTAAATTAAGCCAATATTTTTTTTTTTTTTATAATATAGGAGTAGCAGACGAGCATGCAGTCCACCTGATGGTAAGTGGCTACTGCCGCCCATGGACATTTGTAATCAACCCCAGATAGGATTAGATATTCCTACCTGAGGTCGGCCACAGATGCGCCGCTACCCCTGAGGACTAAGCTGGAACGCCTCCGAAAAGTATGTCTCCCTTACCACACCCTTCAAACCGGAACACAGCAGCGCCTAACACTGCTGTTATTAGGTAGAAATAGGTGTGGCGGTGGTGCCGCCGGAATCGAACCGCAAAGGGTTCTACCACCTTTGACCACCAATTATTATAAAAACAAGAAACGACTGCTTGAAATGATTTAACTGAAATAAAAAAGCAAGTAATACAATAATATTTCATTATTAAAATACAAGTTCAATATTAACGTCCGTTATTAATAATAAATCTATGAAATTTTCACTTACTAAAGATTTCAGTTTGATAATGTATATAAAGTATGAAGAGATTGGCAAATGTCGATTTTTGCCAGGTTAAACATTAGATAAATTGACAATTAA
The DNA here is from genome assembly GCA_014595695.2 of Epargyreus clarus clarus. Lineage (NCBI taxonomy): Eukaryota > Metazoa > Arthropoda > Insecta > Lepidoptera > Hesperiidae > Epargyreus > Epargyreus clarus. Next base: position 1,273,176 of record JACTTY020000046.1, read on the forward strand.
CAACGGGTGTAAAAGGTGTTAACAGCAGTGCTATTAAACAGTGAAAGCTTAGTAAAAGTACTCGAGGTCTGAGAAGAGACCCGTCCCCAGAAGTAATGGTTGGACAAAGATTAGTGAGAGTTACTATTTATTATTACTCATCATAAGTAATTATGCGAGTTTATTTCTATAAATCTCCATATCTACTTCCATATGTCAACTCATTGCATGATCTTAACAAAATTTCTATCCTAGAATAAATCGCGTGCTTAAAGGTAAAAGGGCCTATAGCTATAAAAAATTTTTTAGTTCGGTTTGAAATTATCTGAAACGTAAAAAAATTTTACGTTTCAGATAATTTCAAACCGAACTAAACATTTTTTACGTTTCAGATAATTTCAAACCGAATGGCAAAAAAAAATTTTTTTATGTGCCCTTTCAGCATAAATCCCTATTAACCCTTAGCTATAGGCCCTTTTACCTTTAAGCACGCGAAATAATACATAACTTTCTATCTGACAAGATAAATCTTACCGTCCGTAGTCGTTCAACGAACGTGGGCTGGTTGTTGGGTATGAAGCCGAGGTAGGCCTTCTTGTCCGGCGTGTACAGCAGGATCAGCACCTTGATCTCGCACTGAGAGGGCGACACCGGCGTGAAGTGGACACAACCGGCCTGGGTACCGAAAATAACGTATTATTGTATGAACAATACTTTTTTGGGATGCAGGCCTACGTTTCCGATAGGAAATGGTTATTGCCGCTCATGTATATATCATCATACATACGTACAAAATACATCTGTAATCCACCCTAGATAAGATAAAGCATCACCTGAAGTCAGCAGTGATAGCCTAGTGGTTAAGAAACGCGGCCTCTCGATCGAGGGGTCCAAGGTTCAAATCCCAGGCACGCACCTCTGATTTTCAAATTTATGTGCGTATTAGAAATTAATTATCACTTGCTTAAACGGTGAAGGAAAACATCGTGAGGAAACCTGCATACCTGAGAGATTTATAAAAAATCTTAAAGGTATGTGAAGTCTACCAATACGCACTTGGCCAGCGCGGTGGACTATGGCCTAATCCTTCTCATTCTGAGAGGAGACCCGTGCCCAGCAGTGGGACAGTAATGGGTTGATGATGATGATGATGATGATGATGATCACCTGAGGTGGGCTAGCGAAAGTAAGAACGCCTCGGATAAGTAAGTCTCCCTTACAACACCCTTCAAACTAGAACACCTAATGACACCAGCGGTTAACGCTGATGTTATCCTTACTAATATTATAAATCCGAAAGTAACTCTGTCTGTCTGTCTGTCTGTCTGTCTGTCTGTCTGTCTGGTTGTCTCTTCTTCACGCCTAAACCACTGAACCGATTTTAATGAAATTTTGTAAAAAGATAGTCTGAGAGCCGAGAAAGGACATAGGATAGTTTTTATCCCGGAAATCCCACGGGAACTAGGGATGGCAATTTAATTGATTAATCGGAGAATCGGTCTTTTGGACCCAAATCATCGATTATTTTAATCGATATTAGTAAGGATTGAATCGTAAAATATGCATTTGATCAAGTGATGATCTTTAGCAAAGTTGAAGGTACGAATTTTCAGTTTTTATATGTAATAAGTATGTTTTATTATTTTCTTTTAAACGCGGGCGAAGCCGCGGGCAAAAACTAGTTGGTCATAAATAGGCGTGGTAGTAGTGCCACCGGAATCTAAGTACAGATAGTTCTACCACCTTCGAATCTACATTTACAATTTAAATCCTTATTCTAACTAATATTACACAAGGGAAAGTTACAAGGGGAGCTTTTTCTTTGTTTATTTGTTACGTTTATATGGTTTAACTAGCCAATTGTCATTGAAAGTTGTACATACTTTGTCAGGGGTTTAAAAAAGGACATAGGATATCATTTATCCAGATAAAAATGCTATTCCTGAGGGATAGATAAAACAACTATGGTCATCCACCTCCGATCGCAAGCGAAGCCGCGGATAACAGCTTGTATGGTAATAATTTAAAAGCACTAGCATACAATACTCACATATCCATTAACCATGACCTTGGTGAGGGCATCCAGCGCCTCGTTCTGCTGCAGGTGGAAGACCACCGACTTGCTGTCCTTGAGGTACTGGCCGCCGATGCTGCTGATGAGCTGCTTCGGCATCAACTGCATCAGCAACTTGCTCGGCCACGCCTCAACCTTCAGCTCTGGTTCTATATCCTTCGAGTTGGCTGACACCTGGACATTTAGATAAATAACCATTAATGTTAACTTGGCGTCTCCAGCAGGGACCAAGCTACTTAACACTTGCCTCAACAGAGCGATTCGAATTCTTAATAAGGTCCACAAAGTGACGTCTTTTATTGCAATTGGTGTGAATTCGCAGAAATATCGCTATATTTCATGTTATACATATGTAACTAAGATTCACGTTATACCTAACAATTGTAAGGCAATGTACATATGTTTAGTTTATTTAAAGCAATTATAAATAGGCTACTCTGTCGAATTAGGCTAAGAATAATATATGTACCTATAATAATAGATATAACGTTAAAATTTAAAATAAAAATTACTTAATTAAAAAAAACATTTAAATAAATTCATATTTTGATGTATTTTAGTTATTTTGATAAAAGTAATTTGTAATTGTATTGTAAGACTTAGTACTTATTCAGTCTTACTTTGAGTTCATACCAATTTCATCTGTTTTTAGCAACATCTTTTGTAAAGGAAATGTGATAAATTAGTGGATAAAGATGAATTATTGTAAACGTTGATGATTATGATTCTTTCTGACCGTTTTAATACTAGAGGTTCTATGTAAGAGAGAGGGATAGAGAGAGTGGGTGAGGTGTGTGCGTGCATGTGTGTGAGTGGGAGCGTACGTTAGAGTGTGTGTGAGTATGCGTGCGAGTGCGTGTGTATTTGTGTGTATATGAGAGAGTGCGTGTGTGCGAGCGTATGTGGGTGCGCGTGTGTGTGCGAAGGGTACGAGTGCGTGTGTGCGTGTGCGATCGAACGAGTATGTGTGTGCGAGCGTACGAGTGTGTGAGTATGCGATCGAACAAGTGCGTGTGTACGAGTGTACGACTATGTGTGTGCGTGTGTGTGTGCGTGTGTGTGCGAGAGCGTAGGTGCGTTCACACGACTGCGTGTGTGTGTATGTCTGTCTCTGTGTGTGTGTGTCCCTGACCTGGCACGGCAGGTGCTTGGTGACCTTCTGCTGGTCGCCGGGCACCTTGCCCTTCTCCATCCACTCGAGCACGCCGCTCCAGATGTACGTGCGCTGCATGCCCGACGACGTGCCCACTGTGCCTATGGCGCGAGTACAACATAGATGGATTTATTTTATATTTTTAATGTTTTGTTTATAGAAGAAATCGACACTGTAGATCAGACCACCGTTCACACATGTGCCGTATATCAGCAGTGTGTCGTATATTTGTTTTATTTCGAAAGTTATTTTATTTATAAGGTATTCCAACTTAGTCCTTAGAGATATTAACGCCTGAGCCGTCAACCTCAGATAGCATTCTATCTGGTGTTGATTATAGATCCATAGGTATCAATGGCCACCATTGGGTTGAATGAATGCTGGATTGCTACCTTATTTTCATAATAAAAGGGAATCCAATACCGGGATGACAAATCAAATAATAAAATAAATACAATTATAACTATATCTGACGTTGATTACAGACCCATAAGTGGTAGTGGCGACCATCAGGGAAAATGCTTACTAGTTAGCTTCTTCATTTTCATAAAAAAAAGAAACCAATACTGTAATGACAAATCGAAAAATAAAATAAGAATCAATTCATAGATTAGTAAAGATACTTCGCCGCCTTGAAACTGAATGAAACCACAAACGGCTTATTAGTAATTTCTTTTTTTTTTAATTCTTAACAAATAAAAACATTTTTAGAGAAAATTTACGAATAAATAACTAATACTGCGTAATTTACATACTAAATAAATAATTATTTCAAATATTTTAGGGACCTTTTACAAATCGAAAAACAAAAACAATTGTGATATAACCACAAAAACAAGACAAGAATCGACTCTAACCAGTGTAACCATAAAAATAGAAGTGTCCACTCACCAACATTGCCGACTTGGCCCACGTTGCCCACGTTGCCCACGTTGCCGCCGCCCCCCGCCGGGCCGGCTGCGGGCCCCGCCGCGCCCGCCCCGCCCCCGCCCTGCCCGGACGGGCCCGGCTGCAGCATTTGCATGCGGGGCATGTTCTGTTGAACATTGCTTCATCATGTTTTATAATTCTTAAGATTATTTCTACAATTACCAAAAAAATCCAAATGTTTTCATCGGAAGAACTCCAAAGAGATGTTACTTTCTGCTTTAGATCTGAAAACTTACGCCTTCGTTAAAACAAAGAGAAAATGGGTGTAAATGTGTGTATTTGTCTCAGGTGCAAAACCACAAGGTGAATGTGGCCTTAAGGATTAGTCGGTGTTCGATCGTTAGTCCAAAAGCACAATGCGTAGAGGAGCTGAGTCTCCCATAAATATTATCGGCATGGGACACTACATTTAGGGCTCCTCTTACTGTAGGGAGAGATTGGAGCTCAAAAGTAAGGGTTGATTGCTCAGGCGTACGATTGAGGGCGGGTTTATACCGCTACCAAATAACAGGATAGATATTTCATCTGTGGTATGGGGCAGTAAGAAGAGCCGATCTTTCAGTGATTTCTGTGAACGGGTTGTGCCGTCTCTCACCTGGGCGGGCGGCGGCGGGTACGAGGGCTGCGACAGCTGGGTGAGCAGGGCGGAGTTCCCCGGGTACAGCGGCTGGCGCGGCGGCACCAGCCAGTTGGGGCGCGCGGCCCGCGGGAACTGCGCCACCGCGCGCGGCTGGGGGACTGCGCCCCGACCTTGCCTGGAAAGAGAAGGATCCTATGTGACATACTGTATATATGGATAATAAAATATATAATAGGTATATCTTTTTTCAATAAAAAAATATAATTTATTATGGTATGAAACTATCAAAACTTTGTAATCAAACTATGTTAGTGACTCACCCATACACATCTGGTTGTATGTCGGGCACGGGCGGGGGCGCCGGGCTGGGCGGTCTCTCCTTCAGGCTGTACCCCCGGAGAAGCACCAAGTGTCGTGGGTCCTATGGACAATTTCCAGAAAACTTTTGAAGGTGATAGGATCCTTTGTGGTTTCACTTTGACGACACCAATCCCACACTTATTTTGCGTTAACCGCAATATTAAACGCTGCTACGTTCTGTTTTAAAGGTGTGGTAAGGGAGACATACTGTTCCGAGGCATTCCAGTTTAGACCTCAGTGGTAGCGGTGCATCTGTGGCTCAGCTCAGGTAGGAATCTAATGTTATCCGTAATTAATTACAGAAGTCCATAGATGGCAGTAGCCACTTACCATCAGATAGACTTCATGCTCAAATATAATAACTAAATACTAATATAGAATCTAAGTTTTTTTTTACTTCCTGATTGATCCCTGATTGATCCTGATTGATGAAATGTTCTTACATAGCCTTTTACTAAAATTATAACTACTGAGCTATAAGCTACTAGAAGTATTATGACTCTGACCTTGGCATAGTTGCGTTGCTGTGCAGCGTGCTCGTACAGCGCCGGGATGCGCCGCGCCGCCGCCAATTGTCTAGAGTCTATAGTCACCCTAACATAAGTCTAGAGTGTATCGTCACCTTGGCATAGTTGCGTTGCTGTGCGGCGAGCAGCTCCCCGCCCGCGTGCTCGTACAGCGCCAGCAGCGCCGGGACGCGCCGCGCCGCCGCCACCGACAGCTGGGCGCCGCGCTCGCCCATCACGCGCGCCGCCGCTTCTGGGGTCGCCGGAGCACCTGGGGTTGGGGGGATACGGTCTGATTATTAGCTACACTACTGGAAAAAATTAAGGGATCAAAAAAAAATTCCAAATTTTTCGGTAGTTTTCAACAGGCCGTAACTTTGAGAGAAATGGTCGTACAGGAAATAAAAAAAAGGAAATTGTAGCTCCAAGTGTCTAGTTTTTGGATTAGAACTTCAAAATTTTGTAGCCTCCGCGGTTTCTGAGTAATCGTAGAAAAACCAGCAACAAAAAAATTTTCAAAATTTTTTTAGTTTTTTTTTTGGTCTACGGGCGTGGAAAAATTTTTTTTAGCTTAACCACCATAAGGATCGGATACTTTGTTCATTTAGCTTTAATTTCTTTTTTTAAACACCCTGATACGTCCACTCCTCGCTGAGATATCGGTCTTCAAATGGAAAAGGATCTTTTTGTCTTTGATTATCGATATCTCAGCAACCAATGATCGTACAGAAAGTTAAAGATGGCTTTCAAGAACTTGAATAAATTCCCCTTAACGACTGTCCATTGTTTTTTCGGAGTTTTTTTTTCTTTTCTTTTTGAAAATTTAAGCACTTTCTGGAACAAACATGTGGAAAAAGCTCGGAAAAACAATTTTTTTTTTCTCATTTTTAAAAATTATGAGCTTTTCAGAGCAAAAAACATGATCCTTTAATTTTTTCAAAAATTCGATCATGTGAAACAAAAAAACGGCTGGCTGGATTAATTTGATTCTTTGTAGGGTTTTTTTGGACATATTGAACTGTAAAAGGCACACTTAACATTAGTGGTTTCCTCAATATTTACGATCCAGCGCTTGATTTTCCAAAAAACCACCAAAAGCCCTTTTTTTGTTGCATTTTCAAATTCATGTGACAGAAAGAAAAAATTTTTTTTTCGAAAAAACAATGGACAGTCGTTAAGGGGAATTTATTCAAGTTCTTGAAAGCCATCTTTAACTTTCTGTACGATCATTGGTTGCTGAGATATCGATAATCAAAGACAAAAAGATCCTTTTCCATTTGAAGACCGATATCTCAGCGAGGAGTGGACGTATCAGGGTGTTTAAAAAAAGAAATTAAAGCTAAATGAACAAAGTATCCGATCCTTATGGTGGTTAAGCTAAAAAAAATTTTTCCACGCCCGTAGACCAAAAAAAAAACTAAAAAAATTTTGAAAATTTTTTTGTTGCTGGTTTTTCTACGATTACTCAGAAACCGCGGAGGCTACAAAATTTTGAAGTTCTAATCCAAAAACTAGACACTTGGAGCTACAATTTCCTTTTTTTTATTTCCTGTACGACCATTTCTCTCTAAGTTACGGCCTGTTGAAAACTACCGAAAAATTTGGATTTTTTTTTTGATCCCTTAATTTTTTCCAGTACTATAGAACTCAGACCTTAGTGTAGTACTTTGTGAAAATAAAAAAATACTAGTTTTTGTTGTGGTACTTAGGACACATAAAGATACACAAATTGAGATTGTGGTTCGACTTCGGCGGCACCACCGCCACACCTATTTCTACCTAATAACAGCAGTGTTAGGCGCTGCTGTGTTCCGGTTTGAAGGCTATGGTACGGGAGACATACTTTGCCAAGGCGTTGCAGCTTAGTCTTCAGGGGTAGCGGCGCATCTGTGGCCGACCTCAGGTAGGAATATCTAATCTTATCTTGGGTTGATCACAGATGTCCATGGGCGGCAGTAGCCACTTACCATCAGGTGGACTGCATGCTCGTCTGCTACTCTTATATTACAAAAAAAAAATCCTCCACTATCACCCAGGATAGAAATCTAAATTAAGCATTATCAGTCTGACCAAGCATCCACATCAGGACTGATATGGTGACTGCTCAGCATCATGGGTTATCAAATATATCCAATTTTTACCAACCAAAGATTTGAAAAAATATGTCTATTGAATTTGTCGAATTTCGATTGTTGCTAGTCAAAATAGTACTTAAATTGGTTATTAATAATGATTGTGAGCCTACTCAACTAAAGATTTATCAAATTACAGTGTAACTTAGTAGACTGCTAAGTCAAGCTGATATACTTTCTCTGAGCTTTGAAAGACTATCTTAAGCACCTTTTTAAGGGCTCACACCATACAGCATACCTCAACTAAAGTCTATTCTGCATCTTGCAGTCATGGTAAAAAGGATGTGCAACAATTGACAAATACTTGAACAAGTAAAACATAAAATCATAAATGTGTTTTGGCTAAACACTCTTTTTTTTCATATTACTCTAATACTAATTACATTTAACCTATTTAGTCTCTTAGCTAAACAAATTTAAAAAAAAGATTAAGATATTACCTGGGGGTACCAATCCACCAGCATAAGCAGAGTACGGTGGTGAGCAGCACAGTAGAATCACGTGCAGGGGTATGTCTGTCCGACCGAGCTCCTCCAGGCAGGCCAGGGCTGCAGCTAACGCCTCTGTGACACAGGCTCTATTCTCTGCGTGGCCTCCGATGTATCTGTAGAATAGAATTAAAATGATAATAAATAAATGATAATGATCAAAGATTTTATTTTGGTCTTTCTAGATAGAGATGTTATAACCTTAATAGTTTCATAATACTATTAAAAACATCTGTGCATCACCCAAATTTAATTACTAGTAATTACTAGTAGGAGGTGGACATATTTGTGATTTATGAGAAGCATATAATATAGAACATACTCCTATTATTTCATTTTAAAAAAAAGTCGTAATATGTTCTTTTGACCTACATCAATGCTAAATTATGTTCCTATATTTATTAAAAGGAACAAAATAATTATCAATAAAAAATCACACACCAATTAAAAATAAACAATCAAACATATGACTTGACAAAGTCAACGACATTCATCCATCACCTTTAAGAAATCACAGTTGCATTGAAAAAGAGGCCACATGGTACTCACTGTATCTTATCGACAGTCTCCACAACATTCTGTGGGCATGTGAAGGGTCCGTATGTAGCAACAGGGAGACCGGGGCTGCAGTCAGCTGCTTTGTAAGCCACTATGCCGTACACCGAGCCACTGCCACCAGCCTCTTCTAATGGACCTCCATGGAAGTATCTGAAATATGGAAGGGTTCAAAATACTATAACAACAATTCCTTTTTGTTACATTATTTTTTTAAGTGTTACACACATATATGTTAAAATGTAACCACTACTATAGCATCGTGGTTACCATGCCAGTCTCATGTAAATAGAGTTCAAGGTTTGATCCCTGGCCAGGCAGGCATTTAGATTTTAGTTCTAGGTGTTGGTCTATATGCACCTGCAACAGCTGGTAATTGTTGCAACTTAAGAACATTGAAAGCATTATTTTATTCTTAAATAAAACTCTTTGTAACTATCTAGTTAGAAGAATCAGTTCACACTGGTGGTTCTCTAATGTAGGCTCTCTATTGGAAGGACAACCGTATGGCAACGAAAAAAATTCAACCCAGGCCAACTGATAGTAATCTGCTTATTAGAAATTTATTATAACTTGTTTTAAAAGTAAAGAGAAATAATGTTAGGTCATAAGATTATTTTTAAGACATTCCCAAAGGCGTGTAAAGTCTACCAAATGGCACTTGACCAGTGTGGTGGACTATGACCTAAAACCGTTGACACTCTGAAGATACTATGCCCAGCAGTGGGACAGCAATGAGTTGACGACAGCCCAAAGAAACAGGTACGAATGGAAAGTGACACATATAGAAATATATATTTACACATAACATAGATCTCTAGGATCTCTATTAAAAGTTTATAATACTCACTCAAGAGTTGGCACGATATAATTAGTTTTCAGTTCATTTATATAGGCACTGTTAGCGGCGGTAGCTTCTATAACAAATATCACTTCGGCCTGAATCGGCGTGTCAGGTGCGTTGACCACCATTTTAAATTTTAATTTCTTTAATTTATCTCAAACTATTAATATACTTATTTTTTAACACGACTACGTTATTAATACTAGACGTATTAAATGATTTTAATTAAATTGTTGTTAGAAGGCAAAGCTATCATCAAGTATAAACTTGTTTTGACATTGTTTTGATGATGACAGTACCACTGACACTTGGTAAAAATGACAGCACAGCAAATATAAGTTTGCAAATCTGCAGTATAGCCAATTTAAAATGTTTAAAATTAAAATGGAACGTTATTATTATGCTAGATAAGCTCTTATTGCATAAATTTTGTGCTTTTATAACTCGAATTACATTTGTTTATATCTGTTTTTGCTTATCAATATAATAGAATATGCTATTTCTGTGAAAGAAAATTAATATAATTATCTTTGATGTCCATTTATATGTAATCGGCGTTCTGTAAAAACGGAACGTTATTGCCTGTCATTCTGTTATGATTGACGTTGATTTTGGCATTTCCGACGCATAATTCAAAATAAAAAGAAGAATACCAATTGTTGGTAATGCAGATGTATCGGCTTTCAGTTTATTTATTTCATAATTACACTTCGAATTAAACATGCACCTGCAAAATTATTGTGATTCTTAACCATGACGGATAAAATATACAAGAAAATGTTGCTCCGGCGTAGGTTCTGTAAAAAAGTTCTTTTAGTGACCGCGGCTTTCGTGATATCATTTTACGTTTCAGTATTTCTTTTTGGGAATTTAAAAGCGCCTCAGGTGATGCACATAACCGATTTACACCGGTGTCCGGTGTGCTACGGTGTATCTCTCTGTCCAGAGCTATATTCGAATCAAATTACGATTGAATCGCACAATCACTGGACTAGAGTGTTTAACGCGAAGAATATCTACTATGGGTACACGAAATCGAACCGCAAAGTTGTTTTGAAGAAGTTAGCGCACGATTGGGAGTTACAGGAGTTGGATTCGAATATTTGTAAGACTTGGGGGTTGAAAAGTGATTGTAAGCCTGTAAGTTTGCTCAATGCTAGTAACATAGACAATAGGATTATTGATATTGTCCAGTTCAACCTCACGTTCCCGGATACAGAGCCCCGGAAGGGCCTCGTGCTGTGCCCATATGCATACAGTATATATGATCTGTTACAACCGCTAACTAATAATCGAAAGGGTAATTTTAAGTCAGAAATGATTAATATTTGGACAATGCTCAGTATAAACCCTGAACCGATTATACTTCAGGTAAATATCACTATTTTTTTTTAATATTCTATTTTTAATTTGTAGAAAAAAAAAAACATAATACTTGGGAGTAGTAATCAAATAAACTCCTAATTAGTATATTCTTCATATAGTTAATGTTGTAAACATGTTCTGGTATGTGGAGATAGAAAAACTCTATAGTTATTGATTTGAACATGCATATTATGTAATGAGACTGATAATATTTATAAGGATGCCTTGTTTGAGACCTTATTGATTGAAATGACCTTACCTTCTTACCAATGTATTGGCTGAATGTGTTGATGGTCTATTTCTTTATTATGTCAATGCAGTGACCAATAATATTTTTTTAATATTAAAGTGAAGCTATAAATATGAAATTCCAGGTGCTACCAAAATCCAAAGGGTGGCCAGTTCCAGCGTACGCAGGTGTGTGTGGGAGACTCGAGGTGGTGGCGTTTGAAGGGGAGCCTATCTCCTCACTGACCCACATAGCCTGGCACAGGAAGCTCAAATATGCTCAGAAAATACTTGATGCGGCTATGGACTTCACATTTAAACATGAGAGGTATGTTGGCAATGGTGAGGATTGGGCAAAAGTTGTTTTAAAAATGTGTAGAACACATAGGATCTTGAATATGAAATTCTCTACATATATAATACTCTATGAAATAAATAAATGCAATCATAAATATCAGAAATTCATTCAGTATTAAATTTATATTTTGCTACTAGATTTGTCAAATAATCTTGGTGTTGCCATATGAAAATCATTTTTTTCTTATTTTCATTATTAAAATAGGCAAATATAATGTCCAGTAGCATTTAGCCTACTATCAGGATTATACCAGTGAACTCTAGTATCAATTTTGGGCATTTCTTTAAACTTCTATATTAAATTTAAATATTAGATTCAAAACAAACTTAATATCTGATTTTCTAATAAGTGTCAAAAATTATTCAAAACATTTTTTTTCAGATTCCGTTTTTACCTCATGGACTGGTCCCTAGACAACATAGTAGCCAACGAAAGAGACGAGATCACATTTGTAGATCTAGAAGATATTGTAGTATTAGATAAGCACATATCACCCAGGAATGACCTCCCAGACTGGTACCAGAGGTACAGCAGAGAGATAATGGGACCAGGTTTCACATTCTCCATCGAAAATATGTGCAAACATCATCTAAGTGATCATAATCTATGGGCGGCCTGTTATATTTTAGCCGGAGATGACAACCCTCTACTCTACCCCATACCGAAACATGTGAATGCTTCAAGGCCACATCTAGATAGGCTGTTGAATGAGTGTGTGAATAGTGATGATCGGTTTCGTACGATTAGCAAGTTACAGCACGTCATGACGGATATGTTGCTAGATGAAAAAATTGTTGGTTATGGAGTGAGGTGATAGATTTGAAAATAAATTTTGTTGTCTATGAATCTCAACCATAAACACTTTATTGATAGGACTATATTTAATTGTATTCTTTAACTGTGATATATTTTGTTCTATATGAAGTTTTATTAATCTGTGTATGTGTGGGTCAAATCTTGCAACATTGTTTTAAATTATTTCCAGAATCATTGGTTTCAACTCGATAAGTACCATTTCTTTTAGAACAGTATATAGAAAACTAAGACCCCTTATTGTTATTTTACAAGTCTCATTGTTCTTTTTTTGGAATGGTTGTGAGCGTTTTAATCAGTGTTACTTTACAATTTAAGCTTACAGCTCATGTTATTGTATCATTAAATATAAATATTAATTAACTGAATGTGATTCTATTATTTCCAGTATCTTTATTTTGTTTCATTGTTATATTTTTTTATCTCTGTTAACGTTGTCAACAAACTGGACTAAGGTAAGGGGCAAATAGGGGTTGGTTTCCATTTTTGAAAACTTGTCATAAACTTCATATTGTTATCAAACAATATGTGTACTGCTTAATACTAATTTTCTCACAGAGTGATCAATGGTTTTAAGCTCTACTATGGAAAAAATTGAAGCTAAAAATAATGAAATATTAATTATATAGGAGGTATTCTTTAGTTCAAATCAAAAGTGGTTCGCAAGGAAGCCTGTTTTTAATGCAAAGCCCTCGTTGTATTCGAACTTTAGATATTGGGGTTGCTATGTTACCATACTTACAATACAACTGAAAAAACTCATTTGTTATGTAAAATTATTATATCTATTAAACAAAGTCGAAAACACAAACTTATGTAGCATGATAAAGGGTAAAAACAGAAAACTATTTTCTGTTCTACAACTTAAGAAATAAATTGTTGCCATTTATAAAAATAAAGTTCAAACATATTTTAAATCTGTTTAAAGTTGACGTTCTAAGTGGCGTGCGTTGCTGTCACTGTCATTTGTCATGTCATAATTGTCTTCGTAATTATCGTAACAACTTGTTTTATTTTCTATTTTATCGCATTAAAATTCATAATTTATATAATAATCACTTTATAATATACTAAGTAATTTGCACTGTGTTTCTTATTTTAATGTGAAGTGTAAAGACATTTTTAATAATCAAATATGAGTAGTTCAGAATCTGAAGATGAAAATATACGATATGGAACTCCTCTGGACCCGTATGAAGAAGGTATTTAATCAAGATAATAGTCACTTAGAGCAGGCAGCATTTAAAAGGTGGTAGAACAGTATAATTCGATAGGGGGCTACTATGTCATGATTTCTAGTTTGAAGCAGTTCTTACGTGGATGTGGATGCCGGCTGACGTACATGAGGCGATCATTCAGTCCTCAGGCGTGCAACGAATCTTAGATAGACTCATGTGGACGCTGTGTTCTAAATGCAATTGTTTAAAAACGTCCATAGGTGACAGTCAATATTCCTCATCAGATGGATTACATGCTTGTTATATGTTACAAAGTTTATATGAAAGAAAAATTGCCCCTTCCTCTATCGAAGATTTTTTAAGTATAAAAAAAAAAATGTTTAAATTTGGTAAGAAAAGTGTTTGTAGGTGATGGTGGCGCGTGTCCACTTACCATCAGATGGACTGTATACTTGTATGCTACATCAATTTATTTAGTTTTAACTCTTTTTTACAATACGTATATGCCTATACTGCCTGTAATATAATGGTTTATAATTAAAGTATTAGTTTGGAATATTCATTTTTATATATGTATTTTTATGCATAACCATTATCTAAATTCATTTACATTCAAAGCTGACATCAATAACAAACCAAAATATCTCATACCTCTAAGGTTTTGATAATTATATGCAGCACACTTAAGAATGTAAGAATATCTATTATCACTTCACAGATGATATACCATCAAAACGCAAATACCAAGAGCAATCTGACCAGTATGCGGTGGATGATCACGGCAGACGCAGGTTCCACGGTGCCTTCACTGGAGGCTTCTCGGCCGGCTATGGCAACACTGTGGGCACACCGGAGGGCTGGACACCATCTACATTTAAGAGTTCTCGCAGTGATAAAGCACAATTTTCTGTAAGTATATTGTATATCTATACTTCTTACCATCTGGTAAAGCCCTCAGTGGTTTGACTCTGCTGGCACCACCGCAACAATCAATCAATGTCTACCTAATAACAGTAATATGTTCTTCTATTTTCTGGTGTAAAGGGTTATAAGGGGACATACTATTCCAAGTTTTTTTTTTTTTTTTTTGTAATATAAGAGTAGCAGACGAGCATGCAGTCCACCTGATGGTAAGTGGCTACTGCCGCCCATGGACATCTGTAATGAACCCAGATAGGATATTCCTACCTGAGGTCGGCCACAGATGCGCCGCTACCCCCGAGGACTAAGCTGGGAAGCCTCGGAAAAGTCTGTCTCCCTTACCACACCCTTCAAACCGGAACACAGCAGTGCCTAACACTGCTGTTATTAGGTAGAAATAGGTGTGGCAGTGGTGGCGCCGGAGTCGAACCACAAAGGGTTCTACCACCTTCAAAAGTTTATCCGAGTTTATCTGATGTAGTCCTCAGGGGTAGCAACATATTTATGGTTGACAGGTAGGAATCTAGTCTTGTCTGGAGTTGATTATAGATGCCCATATGGCGGCAGTAACCACTTAGTGGACTGCAAGCTCATTTGTCCCTCTTTTTTTATTACACATTATTGACCAATAAATAAAAGTGATACAATAGGCGCACTTAATGCCAAATAGCATTTTCTACCAGTCAACCTTAAGGATGTGCAAAAAATCTTAAGGCGGCGCAAAATACGTAGGCCAGTTCTATATTATAAAAAAAAAAACATAAATATTTCATGTTTCTAGAGTCAAAGACCAGAGGACTTCATGGATGACGAGGACCGCGGTGAATACGGCATCGCGCCGCGCCAGCTGCAGACCAGCCATGAGTTCTCCGGGCGAAAGAGACCTAACCAACAGCGGTATCACGATGGACCTATACCTGGTGAGTAATAGTTACCAGTGGTTGACAATCTTTTTGGTAACATGCAGTACATAGTGCAGTGACGGTTTGAATTCGGAGGTAGTCTCAAAAATTTAATGAAATAAAATAATCAGTAAATGAGAGTCGAACTCGCACACAGAAGGTTCCGTACTACCAAATGTTAATTTTTTTATTTTTAGTATTTGTTATCATAGCTGCCATAGAATTAAATGTATTATAAAAAATTGTCCTGTTTATTACAATTCCATAGATACAGCAAAAAAAGCTATAAAATAGTAAAGACTTGTATGGGGAAACTTTCATTTTTTGAAACTGTTTTATTTTGAGTATGTGCCATTTATAGCATCTACCATTATACATATTCTGTAAAAAGTTCGAGTCTATATATTACGGTTCTAGAGATAGCGTCCTGTGATAGAAGACAGAGAGGTAGACACCACAGGCTTATAGGGTATAAGGTTATGTTTATATAAGGGTATGTTTTCGTATCGATTGATAACTTTTGCTAACAGGAGAGCCAGTACTAGAACAGCTGGTCCGTGCGGTCCACGAGTCGGCCGCGGTGAGGATGCTCCGCGCGATGGGCTGGCGTGAAGGCCAGGGCACTGGAGACAGGGTGACGCGGCGAGAGAAGAAACGTGCTAAAGAGCAGCATAAGGTGTACGGGTGTTATATGCCGCCGGAGTTGAGGCAGGTGGGTGCTGTGGTTGTTTTTGGGCTGTAAGGTAGGACTCTTTGTGGTTTTCTTTCCAGAAGCACTACTGCCAAATCTGTTTCTGTGTAATAACAGCAGTGTTAAACACTGCTGTGTTCCGCTTTAAAGGGTGTGATAAGAGAGACATACAAGTAGTTATTCAAATTGTTCCAAGTAAGTCCTCAGGGGTAATACCAAGTTCAGATAGGATTCTAGTATTGTCTGGGGTTGATTACAATGGTTGTAAGCAGCAGTAGCCTCTTACCTTTATTTGCCTTATAGTTTAGCATTGTCACTATGATACAGAAATAAATATGTAGGAGGATATTCTACTGCAGTTGGACCATCAAGGATTCAACATTAAGATTTTCCAAATTAATTTCTGCCTTACACATTCTTCAAACTATAAATATGTGTAAACTTCCTCTCAACACTTAACCAATATCTTTCTAATAAAATGCTAATATAAATATTTCAGAGCACACAATCAGACGAAGACTCAACCGACACGGAGTTTGAATACTCCACCCTCTTCGCACCAGATGACTACGAGCCCTACATCCTCCGGCGTAAGGATGACCGCTTCGGTCTGGGGTACCGCGGGCTCAGCCGCCACTCGGTGCTTGGGAACCTGGTTGGAGAGTACGGGGAGGGGAGCTCGAAGAGTCATCTGGTTATGCGGGAGAAGGGGAAGAAGGTGGGTGTAAGCAATGGTTTAATGGTAAATGAATTGGGTCTGAATAACTAAATTGGGTTTGAACTAAATGTGCTACAAAATTAGAAAGCTGTATTTCTGGATGGTTAGAATTTTACTGAGCGATGGTGTATATAGTGGGTTGCAGCCAATAATTTTGTGGTAAATGAATTGGGTTTAATAATATCTGAACGAAAAGTGCTACAAAATTAGAAAAAGCTATATTTCTGGATGATTATAATTTTATTGAGCAACAGTCTAAATATAAGTAATACTAATTACTGATTCTTTATGTGATAAATTATGCTAAAAGCATGTATACAAAAATGTTATACTTTTTTTTTATTGTTCCTAATTGCGTTAATAATAAAAAAAAATTGAATGTTTTAAAAGTTTTACATGTTAAATCTTATTTAAGAACTCTCAGTTGATTATTAAGCAGTCTTTAATTGTGACAGAATTATTATATGATGTATAAGAATGATGGAGTTTAATACGCGAAGGCTAAGTCTTCTATTTTTTTAGGTCATTATGTATTTTATGTCACATGTTTTGAAATGGGTAAATCTCTACATAAGGTTTTTAAAACATTAAAAAATTCTCAAATATCTGATTAATAAACTCAATGTGCTATCTACTTGATAGGGAAAACCATGTAGATTTGGAAATCTCTCTGTGGGTTAGTTGCCATGCCATGACAGTCTCAGTTTGGAGCTTGTATATGTACAAGATGTTGAGGAAACTTCGAAAGCGTGATTCAGAAACGTGTAGCGCCATCTCTAGAAGAGTTGTGTGAAGTCACCATATACATTAAATATGTTGACATAAATGGAACGCATATACATTAAATGGTTGAGATAAATGTTGTGTCTGTTTCATGACTTGTTCCTGTTTCCCTTGTATTCCATTCGAACGAGAATAAAACGTTACACCATTCTCTGAAATACTTTTATTTAAGTAATCGTCAAAATCTAACAAAAAATGTTCTTATTCGAGGTATCGATACGTGGGCAAGCATTCGGCGTTGGTGCGTTTGAAGCTGACGATGAAGACATATACGCTACTGAGGATATGTCCCACTACGACTTCACTATGGGGGGACCTGATAAGAGCAAAGATAAGAAGAAAGTTGAAAAGGGTTCTAATGTAAGTATGATTTTAAGGGTCTAATGAGTAATTTCAAAGTGTTTTGTAGTCAGTACCGGTGTGCAATGCAGGGTCTCGGGTTTGACTCCCGGTCAATAAGACATGTAAATTATGAATTTAGATTTTTATTGTGGGTCTGGAGCTGGGTGTTAGTGTCATCGATTATCTTCAACCTGCAATCGTGTTCATTCGAGTCTGTGGGTGCTTCTGTAACAGCGGCGGATGATTAACCGCATAAAACGGCGATCTCATGAAATTTAAAATAAATCGATAATTGTTCAGCATCCGCGCGCGGGTGAGGTTTAAACCTACTCCATGTTTTCTTATCCTAACCTAACCTAACCTACTCATATTAAATTATGCTCAGTGTGTTCTTAGTCTAACCTAACCTTACCTTACCTATTCATAATAACATTATAAGGCAATTTTATTAATATTTACCATAGATCGTATAATTCTCAGGTACTAGAAGGCTTCGTGAAGGCCACAAATCCGCTGCCGCCTGTAGCATCGTACCCGGCACCTGCGTTACCGAGAGACTACGCTCCAGCGCCCGCCGGCTCGAGGCGGTCCAGGTTCGAACCCGCGCAACACCCGCAAAGGGACCAAGGTGTGTATGAAATATTTTTTTTTATTATATAGAAGTAGCAGACAATGGTAGAATTATGGTAAGTGGCTACTGACACCCACGGATATCTGTAATCAACCCCAGATAGGATTGGATATTTTTACCTAAGATCGGCCACTGTAAGTAAATTATGTCTCCTTTACACACCCTTTAAACCAGAACACAGCAGCGCTTAACCCCACTGCTATAAGGCAAAAAAATATTACTTACCAAATTGTTGTAGTGTCCCCGACACTGATAACAATATTTGGCTCGCTAAACCAACACCACGTCCACTCGGCCGACGGTCGCGCACATACTGTCTCACCGTCGGCACTCACTTCTGACAGTATGCGCTTGAGACAAATACTCACATACACTACAATATTGTTTCTGAACAGGTCTCGGTCGACACGACCTGACAGCGGAAGCGCGCGGGAAACTCCTGGGCGAGACACCAAGACAAGACATCGTACCACCCAAACCTACCCCTACCACCACCACACCAATCAAAATCATCGATTTCACCACCCCAATACAACCCCAAACTGACCCCAAAGAACAGGACTTCATATCTATCAAGAATACTGAAGGCAACGCTGTATTCAGGCCGTTTGTAACCAACCCTGAGAAACAAAAGAGGTACGAGAGGTACCTGCGAGACAAGGAGAGCGTGATGTTGAAGCAGGACAGCGCTATGGACAGGTTGAGCGAGTGGGAGCGGGACAGAGAGATGATCGAGTTTGAGCAAGCGGCGCAGCTGTATAAACCTCTTACTGGCGTTATGAATGACAGGTAGGGTAATAATAAACGTGATTAGAGTTTATATACAAGATGATTTTTTTTAATCTGAAAGCTTAAGGAATAGCGGATAAGACCCAAAAGAGTCTTATATGTACTCTAAAATACACAATCACTTATAAATATTGAAAGAGGCAAATTTTGACCAAACTAACTGTATAGATGAATAAGATAAATCTGCTTTTCTAGCTGGGAATCGAATGAGTTTATGTTGAACGAACACACACATCTTGTATTATTACTAATGTGTCGCTTATAAGAATCCATTTTTTTCAATTAGAATATTTGTTCAAAACGGGGAGTCCGTTCCGCATAAAGATGATTATTTCATTTTAATCCAGGTTCACGCACGCCTCAGAGCCCGACGACGCCTTAAACCCGCTCTGTGCGGTTTCCAAAAGCTCTACCAACTACGGTTTAGCCACGCCCGAGCAAATCGAAGCAGCTAAAATCGGTGCCTACGGTGTGATTACGCGGAGGGAGGCCTCCTGGAGACCTGAGGCTTTGGTCTGCAAGAGATTCAACGTACCCGAAATAGGTGGTAATCGGTATGTATTGTTGTGGTGAATGTTCGCAATTTGGTAACAGATGGCGTTGCTAGTACTGTGAATCACGCTATCGAAGTTTTTTAAACGTATTTAAAAAAAACTTTATTATTGCATGAAACCCTTCTTACTCTGAATGCCTTGAAAAAGTTAATCTAGTATAAAAAACTAACAATGTGCATTGATAGAAAATAAATTTTACTAACAGAATATTTTAGCATATTATTTATGTTTTGATAATGTTATTGGATTATGAATCTTCAAGTATGTCAATTGTTATAGGCATTTGAATTTTAATATGTATCATTAACTAATTATGTTATGTTTCTTGTCTCCAGGCCACAAGCGGTCAAAGAAGATAAACCTAAACTGTCGTATTCAATATTTTCATATCTGGAGTCATCTGTACATGATAAAGAAAGCTTCACGAAAGAACAAACTAAATTTAGTGGATCTAAGTCGCGGAACACAGATGTGCGTAAAGAAACACCTAGAATTGCTAATAAGGATCATAAAGATGTGAACAGTAATGACAAACTTAGTAAAAATGAAATTTTGAGTTCAACAGGACCATCTAAAAGAATGACAGTAGCTGAACTCTTTCTAAAAGAATCCGAAGAAGATTTGAAAAGTAAAGAACAAGGCACAGTAACAGATACAATTGAGAAGTTTGATAAAATGGATCTGTACAAGTCAATATTTCTCAGTGATAGCGAAAATGAGGAGGAAGCGCCCAAAGTTAATAGCAATAATGCGAGCTATGATGATTTTGTTGAGAAACCCAAGAACGTAGAGAGGAATCTTTCGCCACCACGAGGGATCTTCGCTAACATAGACTTTGATGAAATTAACTCGTGGAAAAGAAAAACAGATTCAGATAAACATAATGAAAAAACAACAGATACAGCAGATAAAAGTTTGCCAACAACAAGCAATATTGAAGGAGGTATGGAAAAGTCACAACCGGATACAGATAATAATGACTTATACGGCCCTAAAATACCAGAGAATTTAGCGAAAAGACTACAAAGTGTAGACACAAGTTTCAAACCTACATTTAGGAGCAAAGATCAGAGGGACAAAGAAGATTCCTCCAGCTCAGATTCCTGGGTCGACGCTAAAGAAGTAAAGGTTAAGAAACCCAAAAAAGATAAAAAGAAACATAAGAAGCATAAATCAAAACATAAGAAGTCTAAAAGTAAAAAGAAAGATAGGTAGTTAAACTTTATAGGGTAAATAAATATTCTAAGTACTGATTTGTTTGGTTTAATTTATTGATGCCTTTTTCCTAATCTATATTTATAAAAGTTTTGTATATATTTGTAAACGGTAGAAGGAATTCGAACGGTGGAGGTAATACCGCCATATTTATTTCTAATGTGAACCAATTTGGTGGGAGGGTGTAAATACCCATTAACTTGCATATTAAGTTACTACGAATAATGCAGGGACACAAAATAGTCAATAATACCTACATTATAATTATCTGCATATATCCATAATAAATACTAGTTCGCAGCAGTTAATTATAAAACGCAATTAAATTGAATTTTACTGTAAGTTATGACTCATATAAACATTATCGTTAGTCAAAGAAAATTAAAAAAAACAATGAAAGTTGCCGCGCTAAATTGCGCGCTATTTTTTAAATAATACATTCACATTTGATTTGTAACATTTATAACAGTCCAGTTTTTATAAGCTTTACGCACAACATGCTTAGGATTTTAAACAGTTGAAATAAACATTAGCATTACACAATAATACGTAAGCTTGAAAGTGTAGGTGTTGAGATCATACCAAGGTTAACGGATGGCGGGAAACGAATCGTAACTGTATCCTGCCTTCTACACGCATCGGATTGATCATTTATCATAGAAACTATGAAACAAATACACTAATATTACGTGTATTCATATGAATAGATAATATTTATTTCGAGATCATTATCTGAAACGGAGAAATCTCTTTGTTTTCTGCTGCCGACCTGCTGTCTGTTTGTAGCATATAGTTCAGGGCCAAGAGAAGGAAATTCTGTTATATACATTGTAAATATTATAACACTAATCGTACATTTCTGTATCAGTATGTATGACACCCGCTATTTCTAATTATAAACCAGTAGTGTACGAATAAACTTTTAAAAAACATTAAATAAATGTCAAAATATCTTTAGGTTGTCGTTATCACGCCCAAAGACAAAGACAAAAGTATTGAAACAAAGCAGTGGGAAAGAGATAGTGATTCCGTACCACTTCAGTAAGAGAAGAATAATATAAGTATTGATGGGAGAAAAAGAGACAGATATAAAACAGTATCTACAACATAATTCTACGGTCGTGATTGGTACGCATGCGTCATTACAATAAAACAGGGACGTACTTAGTAATTATATTATTTTATTTTATAATATACTGTTATCATTTCAGCCTTAAATCGTTCACATTCTTATATTTGTGATGAAATACATACATTCAAAATAAATCATGTTATTTATAGTAGTGTAAAGAACTACTAATTACTAATTTTGATGCCGAAGATAAGTGCGCGAGTGTAATATGTTGTGGATAATTATTAAATTTGAGTCAAAATGCTACTGTTACTATAATACGTAGTTTTTAATGTAATTATTAACAAAATAGCTTGTAACTGTTTTAATTAAAGTAAAACAAGTAAATAATTGTGTGTTTCAATGTGTCAGGTGGGGAAACATTTTGGTCTTCTATGCAATAATGGGTAGCACTTCAGTTTATCAGTAAGACTATCATTTTCGTAACAAGCATTTTTAATATAATCAGAGTCACAGAATTACTGCGCAACTCGAGTGCGGCCCTGGCAAAATACAATCAGCTGTTTGTAATGACAGTTCCTCTGACAAATACAAAATGGTTGAAAACTAAAGTTGGCAAACAAAGAAAGGCAGCGTAAAAACGTATTTAATCGTTGAATTTGTGTTTTGTAAAGTGAAAGTTATTTAGTTTAGTGTGTATTGTGCGTTGTACGCGATGTTGGATTTAGAGATAGTCCCGGAGCGGTCCCTGGGCTGTGATGCTTGGGAATTCGTTCTAGGTGAGCCATATAATAATATGTTTGCCGTACGTCAAGATTTTGCGTTGTTTCGAACGGGAAGCGTCTTATGCAATTATGTTTACGATTGTACACAGATATTTGTGTATCTCCTACAATTTGGTGCGAAAACGAACCATTGAGAACATTGATTTTTTTTCGCTAAGGATGCCTTTGTTTCGTTTGTGGAACCTTGTTTATTTTTTTTATTGCTAAACTTGACCGTGAAATCGACTGATTGTTCATGTTTATTCATTTATTTTCGCAACTATTTTATTAATTGTCGTTTTTATTGTTAGCATTGTTCTCTGACCTATTTCTAGTGTTGACATCGATAGAAAAACAACTTGAATATTTGCCGCCGTAAATTAGGTCAGTTATTGTGAGGATAACTAAAGCTAGAGACCAACTGTTGTCATAATGTTCTTGGTGTGCAAAGCCTTAATAATCTAGAAGCTCCGCTGGTGGGACATGGGAGTTCACGGGAGGTCTTTAACCTTTTCCGTGTTGGTAGAAGGGAGAAGTGGGTTGATGTTTTTTATTTTACAATTTGTTGATCAAAATTTATTAGCTAAAATTTGACCTCAAAGTCATCAGGTCAAGGTTCAAATCCTCGGCATATGCCTGATTTTACAGTTCTATGTCATTTAGAAATTAATCATTACTTTTTTTACATTAATCGAAGATTTTGTAAGGTATTCTACAAGAATTTGAGTTCTTAAAAAGAAATATGGATGGTACTTGGCCAACACGGTGGCCTATGGTCTAAATACCTCAAACTGAAAAGAGACCCGTGCCTAGCATTGGGACAGTCATGCGTCTGCAATGACCAAATTTTTTGTATCACTATAATTACAGCTAAATAACATTCATGTTTACAATGTTAGTAATAAAATTTTCCATTTGATGTTGAACAGAAAAAGATAATAAATACTAGTAATAAAAACTGTGTAACTGAAATTACATCATGTACCTACATTATTATAGTATGTACATAACATTATTATAGAAATAAAACTTATACAAAAAATATAATTTCACAAAAGAGTAGATACCTTCACAGTTTTTTTCAACAATATTGTTTAAAAGACAATTAATAAAAATTATAATCTATAACAGAGTTCTCTGGTCATGAAACTGGCATAAAAGATAATTATAAAATAACAAAACATTATTTATTCATAATTTGAACAATGAATACAAAGTCCAATAGAATGTTGTGGCATTGTATAGTGTTATGTATTGCTGCTCTCCTGGTAGAACTGTTTATAGAAGTAGCAAAGAACATGCAGTCCATCTGATGGTAAGTGACCACTGCCACCCATGGACCTTTGTAATCAACCCTAGACATGATTAGTCTAGTCAGAGATTGAGTGTTATGTATTACTGCACTCCTGGTAGAACTGTTTATAGAAGTATCAAAGAACATGCAGTCCAGCTGATGGTAAGTGACCACTGCCACCCATGGACCTTTGTTATCTACCCCAGATATGATTAGAGTGTAGTCGAAGGTTGTAACATATCCATTGAACTTTCAGAGCCAAGGCTAACAACCTATGAACTAGTATAGTCACAGTTTTGTATCTGCCTTACTGAGAATCAAATCTGGAATCCTCTTCTTGTATCTAATTTGTATCGGCATATAAAGCCTTTAACAAGGGCAAGCAAAATAAATTGTTAAAATAGAAAGGTATTTTTTTACACAAAAATTTCAAAATATATTCCAGGCAATTAACATAGGCAAAAAATAGAAGATCCTTTTTGTCTCAGCAAAATTCTAATTCTGGCTATGTCAAATTTTGGATTATGCTAGTATGATGACCTATACCTATGATGCAGGTATATGATTCATGCCACTTAGAATTCTAACTTTAGTTGAATATAATTTGCTCATAGAATTTCAACAAATCTAGTTGAATTTAATTATCTTTGAAATATACAGTTTCTAGTATAATTAGGAGCAGATGTATAATTTATATCATTGATATGTAGCAGGTGGCCGGTCACATACATTTCATTTGTTATTACCACCACATTTAGTATCTGTGGCTCATAAAATCTAGTATTGTATTTATTGCATCTATATTGATGCATTAAGGTGTGGAGAATAGCATTGGTTTTGCCCACCCTTTGCTTGATCAATAACCCATTTTTATCCCACTGCTGGGCAAGGGATTCTCAAAATGAGAAAGATTATTCCACATACTTAGTTATCACTTGTGTTAACAGTGAAGGAAAGCGTAAGGAAACCTGCAAATCTGTGAGACCTTAAAAATGTTCTCAAAGTGTCTCAAAGTCTACCAGTAAAGGATTGATGACAGATTTTTAGAACTTTGAGAACACTTTTTACAGAGGTATCAAGGAAAGCATCATGATGAAATACAATGTTTTCCTTCATTATTAAATCATCCAATAATTAATTTCTAATATGCCCATAACTTTAAAAATTAGACATATGTGCACCTGGGACCCAAGATTCGAACGGAAAGCGAAAACACAACTAAACTAAAACGATTATCAACAAATTATATAAATTCCTTATACCGACCTTGAATAGTTAAATTCAGTTATTGCAATAACATATAAATTAACAAATTGACTATAAAACTAAATGTTTACCGTTGATCGTCACGCGAAAATATTTGCGCCGGTGTCATAGGCCCCAAGGTCAATAAACAATGATATAAATTTACGCGATACTACATAGATATGCTGATAACAGCTACGCACATAAATAAGGTTGCCACCCATTCTTAAATATACGGTACATAATTGTACAGTCTTTACGCCAGTTATTTATAATCAATCTATCCAATGTCTTGTCTATCAAAGATCGGCATTTATTATAATATAATAATAATAATAGCATTATTTATTCAACACAATTGTAGCACACAGTACAATATTGTTATCTAAATTTACAAAGATAAAAAGTAATAATAATAATAATAAAAACATGGAAAAAAAATGAAAAAGACATAAACTATACAAATAAATAATAAACACGTTATTTGAAAATTAAATATGTAGATTGACTGTAAATAAAGGACGTAATCTGTCAGTTATAATATAATATAGAAATATTAATTATCACCTGCTTAAACGGTGTAGGAAAACATCGTGAGGAAACCTGGATAGCTCAGTGAATTATAAAAAAAATGTCAAAGGTATGTGAATTCTACCAATACGTACTTGGCCTGCGCGGTGGACTATGGCCTTATCCTTTTCATCCTGAGAGGAGATCCGTGCCCAGCAGTAGGACAATAATGGGTTGATGATGATGATAAAAATACTGGGCAGGGGTACGTCTGGCCGCGACTAGGGTTGGAGGGGAAAGGGGAGGGGTCGGTACTGCGCTGTCTCAATGTGTGCCTAAAAAATTACTGCTTAAAAATAATTAACAAAATAGGGGAGTAACGTACCTCAACCCTTAATTTAGACGAATCCAACGACTCCTCATATGTAATCCGTCAAGCCGTTTGGACTCTAGAACGTGCCAAAAAAGGAGACATACGCTCGAAAAACATTACCCTCTGCAAACGGGTAAACATTCCTCGACTCCGACAAGAAACAGCTGATGGTCTTATCTAAGAATATTATCACCTTTCAAACAAAAACAACTTTTATCAAGATCGATTCATCAGTTTACGAACTATGCTACAAAATTATACAAACAATTAAAATAGGGATTTTATTAATAAGCAACCCTACACAAGCGCGTGCAGCATAAGATTTTGTGGGGAGTGGCAGGGGACAGTTAGACCACATTTTTCTAAAGCATTTTAAATGTGTATTTTAATATTTATTGTAAAGTCCGGTTCTCTCCGCTACGCTGCGGTAGAGAGGAATCCATACAAAGTTTCCCCACGAAAAAAACTGACCAAGTACGACTCAACATTCATCAGGGGTCATGACAACCCTGAGACACCCCCTGGGACCGCGCCTAACTGTACATATTATACGTATCGTGATTTTTTCTTCGGAAAATTATCTGATTATTGCCGATCGAAATTTGATATATTTAAGTAATAATTATGTGTATCGATCATTTAAATTTCAATTTAAGTTTTCTTGTTGTATGTTAAGAAATAACATTTAAGTGCAGTAGTCGAATGATTACAAGGTAATAACTAATACCATCAGATAATGGTTTAAGTGGCATTAGAAGTGGGCGGAGATCAGATTCATTATTATTCGATCTAGGTACCGACCCGAGGATAACTACATTGGTACGACGTGCCTAGAAAATGATCTGGATTTTATCTATCAGATCTTTTGAATGTTGCCATTTATGTAAAAGAAGATGTGAATTAAAAAATAAAAAACTAGATGTAGGTATGTTTGTACCCTGCCTGTCGTAAGAGGCGACTAAAAGGGGGCTTCCGGGGTTGCCGGCGGCAAGAGTGGGAGCTCGAACCGTCCGGAGAGCAACCCCGGGAAGAACGGCGGCATTTGAGGTCGTATGGCGTCGTAAACACCAGGTGTGCGGGAGGAGCGTAAAGTGCTCCGCCCAGGGCAGAGCCCGACCGGGGCATCGCACTCGGAGGACTCCGGTTGTGTTCCATTGGAGATCCCGGAGTTCTCCACTAAGCGCTGAGGACGGCCACCGGGGGGGTTTTAGTGCGGTAAAAATCCCACATAACCCGGCGTCGCTCCCACGTCGTCGGGTACTTTTTGAAGGTTTACCCCTCGAAAACAAAAAAAAAGGTATGTTTGTAACTTGATGTTTAAAAACTAAAAATCACGCTAAAATCGCGCAACGAAAATCGTTAATCCTGGAGATCCTGATGAGGAGAATGGGACAAAACTATTAAGTATATGGTCATCGGTTCAAGTGTTCAAAATTTTAAATCAATTGGACCATTCCAAGTAGGTAAAAAACGAGTGAAAAGATTCAGATCAAGCTGATAAAAGCGTGGTAATGTCATTATTAGCTGAAAATGATATGGTCATTACGATACGAAACTCTATAACCAACAAAAGGAGGTAGAACCCTTTGTGGTTCGACTCCGGCGGCACCACCGCCACACCTATTTCTGCGTCATAACAGCAGTGTTAAACGCTGCTGTGTTCTGGTCTGAAGGGTGTGGTAAGGGAGACATACTTTTCCGATGCGTTCCAGCTTAGTCCTCAGGGGTAGCGGCGCATCTGTAGCCGAACTCAGGTAGAAATATCTTATTCTGCCTGGGACTTTTTTTACAGATGTTCATGGGCGGCAGTAGCCACTTATCATTAGGTGGACTGCATGCTCGTCTGCTACTCTTATATTATAAAAAAATATTTCAAGCCATTTACCTATCCATATCATTTTTATTTCATACACACCACTAAGCTATAAAGTTCGTTACATTGTAAATTATAATCGAATTAACCGCCACACGTGGAACTAAGTGGCAGTAATATTGTGTGGTCAGCCGCAACCACGCGTCGAAGGTATCAAGTCCCCTTAATTGCGCAGCTGACCTCCCAGACTTCGATGTAAAGCTTTCAGAATGGTGATATTGCCATCAATGTCGTGAATAAAATAATGTTTCTGCTGGGCGGGAGTATTTTGTTATTGAGCTTTCTAGATACTGTGACAAAGCTCACCAATTGCCAGATTGTTCGATCAGATCTTTTACGAAGAAACTCTGGTGTCTAGGTTTCCTCGTAATATTTTCCTTCCCCGTTAAAGCATGTGATCAATGTTTTCCGATATTACGAGTATATATCGGAAAATCAGATGTTTAGTGCATTGAACCTCGGACTCATAAGCGTGGATAAAGTTTTCGTTAGGGTCTTTCCACTCTGTCCTAAAGGCCCGAATTAATAGACGAAATTTGTAACAAAAAATCTCCTACTAATTGAAGATTTTTTCTATCCTCGCCTATACTAAGGAGGAAGGGTCCGAACTTTTTTTTTTATAATATAGGAGTAGCAGACGAGTATACAGTCCACCTAATGGTAAGTGGCTACTGCCGCCCGTGGACATCTGTAATCAACCCCAGATAAGATTAGATATTCCTACCTGACGTCGGCCACAGATGCGTCGCTACCCCTAAGGATTAAGCTGGAACGCTTCGGAAAAGTCTGTCTCCCTTACCACACCCTTCAAACCGGAACACAGCAGCGCCTAACATTGCTGTTATTAGGTAGAAGTAGGTGTGGCGGTGGTACCTCCGGAGTCGAACCACAAAGGGTTCTACCACCTTCAAAACTAACCAGAGTGGGGTTAGTGGCCTGGACAACAGTTTTACAATAATTTTATGCCCATTACATTAGCATTTACCATATTCCTTTATTAGTCATATTGAGGAGTATTCTATACACTTGCCCAGGTAAGTCGGCGCCACCCATCCGTTATTCATGGAATATTGATCGGTACCTTTCAAATTAGCGACATTGTCTTCCACCCATATGTAGAGGCTATTGTGCTGAGTGCGTGTGCAGTTATTGTTTCAGTATTGTTTGGTGTATGACGTGGGTGGTTGATGCAATATTTGCTAAAATACAGTTTTAATATAATGATCGTCATATGCGGCAAATATAATTATTTATTTTGAACTTATGATGAATATTTTAAACAAAAATGAATAGTTGTCGAAAGGATTTTGAGTTATATTCGAGGTACAATAGGGTAGCCTTTGGGACCCTGTCATGGACAATTATGTTCTTTCTACCCGATTGCTGAGGGTAATATTTTTCGAGCGTGTATGTATGTCGCATTATTCTTCATAACTTTCAGCCCAAACAATTTAAGGGATTTTAACATAATAAGAAGTGTCGTAGGAAAAGAAAATCTAAATTGTAAGAGTGGCATAGGCTACATTACTTCTTTTTTCAGTTCAATCTTTAAGGAGTTGTTTTCATAACACAATTACTATCAAATATTCGTAAACAAATCTTTATATTTTCATTTCAATAACATTCTACAAAGTTTTAAGAGAAACTTCAAATAGTAAACAGAAACTTTAAAAATAACAAGAACGTTGGCGGTTATTCAAATATTACCTATTAGTTATTTAGTTTGTTAAAAATATAATTTATTTTCACTCCATTCCATCATCTTACGTGATTTTCAATGTCGTGTGGTCGATTGTATTTTAGAAATATACTTAGTAGGCAAAAAATAACCGAGAAGTCCAATTTTGGGTATTTTGCCGCCGTATAAGTTTATCAGCGGCGATAGCGTAGTCGTTTGAAACCCGCCATCTCAATCAAGGGAGTCCGGGGTTCATATCCCAGGCATGCACCTCCGACGTTTCGAAGTTTTCTGCGCATTAGATATTATTTATCCCTTGTTGTAACGACGAAGAAAAATATCGTGAAGAAAACTACACGCCTGAAAGTTTTTTGCAAAAAAAGGTCTTAAGTGTGAAGACTACTAATTCGGACTAAGCCAGCGCGGTAGACTATGTCCTAAACCCATGTCCAGCTGTGGGATGGTAATGGTTTGACGACGAAACCATCTCGGAGATCTTTTGGATGACTTAAATCACAATGTGGCCACAAACTCTCCTTCCTTCAATCGGCATTGGAGATACCTAAAACTTTATGATAAGATGTCAGTAACACTTCTTATCGTCCATTGGAACGAGGAACATCCAAATAAAAATCAGCGGCAAGTGCAAGCTCGCCTGATATCGCGTGTAACGACCGTGTTATCTGTGGCCTTAGACCAAAAATATAGATGTAACCTCTCTAATGTTAAAGCATGCTAAAATCTGCCGATCAGTGTCGTATATGTCATTGTAAAATCCCGAAATACGGTTAATCTAGATTTGCCGGTAAATCTTAAGTTTTACCAGCTAACACCGGCAAAAACCCGAAATGATGTGAGATCGTCGTTTATTTCGAAATTTTACCTCCATTTATTTGGTAAATTAACTCAAGTACGAGCTTTTACAGTGACATACACAAAGCTAGGTCTAACGCGCGTTATTAAAAATCAATCTATCCGATTTTTTCTATTTGACAATTTTTTTTTCTACTAAAAATTGTCGATACCTAGTCCTATGCTTTTTGGTCTGAGTCTGGCACTTAAACTGTTTATTTGTATCATATCGTATTTTGAGTCGGTTATAAATGCCTATACGCTACAGCTACGAACTATTAGCGGTATTTTAAAGGTGGTAGAACTCTCTGTGGTTCTGCCCCGGTAGCATCATCTCCACAGCTATTTCCGCTTAATAACAGCAGTGTTAAGCGCTGCTATATTCTGGTTTGAAGGGTGTGGTAATGGAGACATACTTTTCTGAGGCATTCCAGCGTAGTCCTTAGAGGAAGCGACGAAACTGTGGCATCCCTCAGGTTGGAATTTGGACTTGTCTGATCAGATAAGATGTTGTGACGCTCCCTCGATCGCTTCATAAGCAGTGGTTCCCAATATTTAGAAATAGGCCAGGTTTAGAAATAGACAAAAATGGCCTTTAGTAAAATATTAAAGATGTCGTAAAACAAAGGGTTAACAGAAAAAAATATATAGTGTATAGTGAGTCGGCGAAAATTTTATGTGTACTATTTTTTTAAGGTATTGCAGTGTTTTTGTTAGAAGCATAGATGAGTATAGATATCTCACCTTGTAATTGAAGGAAGCCATTGAATGGCTTAAACGGCTGACATATGTGTCAGCCATTTAATGGCCATGGCCATGTGCAGTTAAGTGGTGCAAAAACACGAAATCGAAGAAAAAATGCGGAGAAATATCGTTTCATTCGTAAATGATGTAAAAACTACATTTTTTAAATATTTTTCAAACACGAAAATAGAATACAGTGAATACAATTTAAATTGTCAAAACTGGTTACATTTTCTTGTTAGGAGTGAGTAATCTTTACTAATCTATGGTTACAAGTAGTATCTTTTTCCATAGAACAGGTGGCAGCCCTAGCCATAAATACGTTCTTAACTAGGAATGACTTGAATTCAAGTGTTTTCCCATACCATACCGTTGAAGCCAGAAGCCACAGCAGCACTTAACACTTTTATAAGCCAGAAATAGATGTAGTGATGATGCCCACGGTTCAAACTACGTAGGTACCACTTTGTTATTTTTTTGTGTATATAATGTATTTTATTGTTTGTTCCCAGGAATGCATTTCTCTCAGTCAGTTGCCATCATACAGAGCCAAGTGGGCACGATACGAGGCGTGCAAGTACTATATAGTGATCAGGTGAGTTACTGATGGATTCACTTGATTAGCCATTCTTCAAAGCTGTTTATTATAGACATTATAATAGATGGTAAAGTTGAAAGATAATTTCTGTATGGATAAGCCTTTGGAATAACTTTCTACTTTGAATGAGTGAGTGAATGAATTTTGAATGAATGACTGAATGTTGAAATAAGTAATGAATGAATATACAGGTGAATTTTTCAAATAGGCCTTCAGGGCCAAATCCGAAACTATAAGGATTAGCGAAAAATGCTAAAGGAGTTACGAGGCTGATTTTGATATAAACTAACACTGCATCATTCGTTTTTTAAAATACCTTTTTCCTTAGCCGGGAATCGAACGAGTTCATTTTGAAAAAAAAAAAATACACCCTCTATATTATTCCACTATCTGATAGTGTCGCTTATAAGGATCAAATTCTGGGAAGTAATGTTATATGACAAATTAAAGGAAAAGCCTCAATTTTAAGAAAATACATATTTTTTCATATTAATTTGACAGTTAAGTTCCCGCCATTCATCAATTTTAAACATTTCGTGTATTAACATTTTTTTGGTTCATTGTTTCAAATCATTCGAAAGCGGACGTTTTGTTCTCCAAGAATTTACCGTTTGAAAAATTCACCCTGTATAGAGGAAATGAATTAATATTGAATGAATTAATAAATGATTGATTGAATGTTGAATTAAGTAGCGAGTGAATGAGTGAAATAAAATTGAATGAATACAAATAAATAAATGTATGAAGGTGATAATTAATGAACTAAAGATAAATTGAATGACTGAAGAAATTAATGTGTATTTTCCCCCCTCTCAAATGGGATTTTAACCGTAGTACAGCTAAAAGGGATGGAAACTTTTAACACATTTTTATTTCTATTTATTATAAAAAAGCTGTCTTTTGTTTCAGAATCCACTGTCAGTGGACTTAGTAATAAATATGCCGCAGGACGGCATCCGGTTAATATTCGACCCGGTCGCGCAGCGGCTCAAGATTATAGAAATATACAATATGAAATTAGTTAAGCTTAGGTATAGGTGAGTATCTGATTTTTTACTATAGCTATATTACTCACATAAAAATTAACATTGACGAACAGATCTATTTAAGGACTCCTTTAAAAGACGGAACTAAGCTTAATAGCCAACTAAGCTGAGTAGCTTAGTTGGCTATTAAGCTTAGTTCCGTAATGTAGTGTTGAACAGTAAGCACTACCCTGATTCGGGGTGGATTACCAAGAAGTTCCATCTTAGACTACTGCCGCCGGTGGCCATCTGTAATCAACTCTGGTGAGATTATAGTCCTGAGGCCTGAGGTCTGCCATATATGCGTTGTCACCTCTGAAGACTAAGTTGCACGAAGTTGTAGTCTCGAATAAGTATGTCATTCTCCACACGCATCAAATCGGAACACATCCGACTTAACACTGCTGTAATGCTGATGTATATGTGTGGAAGGGAAACGGACTTATCCGAGGCATTCTAGCTTAATTCTTAGGTAGCAGTAGTAGTAGAGGTGCCGACCTCTGCTGGGAATCTGGTCTTGTTTCGGCATGATTGCAGTCCATGAGCGGCAGTAGCTACTTATCAGTTGGACTGTACACTCGTCTGCTACTTATATTATATATATCTATACCGGACTTAGCAATAATAGTAATCCGATGATCTCAACATTCTCAACCCCGTCATATCGTCTAATAATCATAATTATACAGCAATTAACACATACTTGTAATAGCTATTGCTAAGCGCGTATCAACTGACCTAATGACGTTATAATTATGATATAAGATTATTATATTGTAGTTAATGATAAACTTATATTTAGTGAGCAAATTGTGATAGGCTAGTGGTACTAAATGTATAATGCATGATGATAGTGTGGGTTTGATTCTAAGCTACGTATTATCTTTTGAAGTATTATACGCTTTGCAAAGGGAGATCTCCCTGTGGGCTATGCGATCATGCTCTGGGTGTAGTCGTGCTCCAAAAGTCTCAGTTGGGAGCTTGTATATATTTATGTACAGAATGGTGGGAAAACTTCGATAGCGTGATTCAGAATACTAGTCGCAGAGTAGTATGGAAAGCATACTTATTTAGATTATTGTATTCGGTCCGGGCGTTTGCATACTTATCGTTGTGCATATCTATAAATAACTCACTATTCAGCCCTAGGGGGAGCCTGTGAGTGTTGAAAGCGACCAAACTTTTGAAGTGTCTAAATTGGCATTAATATGACATAATAATATTACATAAAACTTTTTTAAATACAAATTAGTTATTAACGCGGCATTTCTATTTGTTCTTGTTTATTTTCTATAATGTGTGAAAGAGAAGCACTGTGGAGAAACATATACAAAACAATTTAAATGAAAAAATCCTTATATAACCGTACAATTTCATGTCGTTTGCCTATGCATCAATTGCAACGGTTGCACATAAAGTGACGCCGATACTCCCCGTATGACAGTAGTGACGTATGCGCTTGAGACAAATTCCCATCTACCCACATACACTACACCATTTTAATAAAGCTTTACCCCCTTGCAGTGGTATGTGTTTCAACTCGCCGGAGATAACGCCATCTATCGAGCAAGTGGAGCACTGTTTCGGCGCGACGCACCCCGGCCTCTACGACAGTCAGCGCCATCTGTTCGCACTTAACTTCAGAGGACTTTCCTTCTACTTCCCGGTTGACAGCAAGTTTGAGGTAAACTACCCTCAATATTTAAGGGTCTACAAAATAATGCAAGTTAGTCTACGCTTAAAATGTCTAAAGAAAAAGTGTTAAAAAACTAGAATGTTGCCATTTGTCATTTGTCACATCAAATTAAATTCAATTTCAGTTATGCTTGTCGTTTCTGTGTAAATATTATGTAAAAAACACGGTGAAAAAGTGAAAAAAAAAATGTTGTCAGTATACAACATTTACCTTTGTATCAATTATTAATTTACGCTCTATACATTTACCATTTCCATAAAACATTATTATTATATTAATTTACCAATTTAACAGTTACCCATTTACCAATTTTACCCATTGCCTATTTACTAATAATATATTTACACTTTGGCATTTTCACATTACCATGTACCAATTACTCATTCACCATTTACCATATCATTTTAGATAAATAATTATCTGTGTCTCGTTTCCAGCCCGGCTATGCCCACGGATTGGGCTCGCTCCAGTTCCCCAACGGTGGGTCTCCTGTAGTCTCTCGAACTACGATATACTACGGCTCTCAACATCAGGTATGTCATGACTTGCTTATATTATGCATTATTTATTTAAAATAACCTTTTGATTTCAATAAGTTAAATTTGTTAATGTTAATTAAAGATAAAGTTAATTAATTGTGTTGTTTTGTTTGCTATTAGTTCGGCTTGCAGTGGCAAATTGTTTGGGGGCCCGGGGGGAAGAGAGGGGGGTACAAAAAAATTAAAACCCGATCAGTAATTGGGGATCCCTCTTATGTCGGGGGCACTAGTCACGGGTAAAAACGGAATATACATAATAATATACTATCTTATTTACCCAATGTCACCATTTCACCCAACCCCCTCTCTCCAGCTGTCACGTTCGAGTAGCGGCTGTTGTTGCGCGGCTCCCCTTTAATATAATTATAATATATATTTTTATTTTGAAGGTGGTAGAATCTGTTTGGTTAAACTCCGGCGGTACTATCGCCACACCTATTTCTGCCTCATAAAAGCAGTGTTTAGCGCTGCTGTGTTCCGGTTTGAAGGGTGTGGTAAGGGAGACATACTTTTCCATGGCGTTCCAGCTTAGTCCTCAGGGGTAGCGGCGCATCTGTGGTCGACCTCAGGTGGGTAATCCTATCAGGGGTCGATTAAAGATGTCCATAGGCGGCAGTAGTCACTTACCATCAGGCGGACTGCATGCCCGTCTGCTACTCGCATATTATATAAAAGAAAATACACAAAAAACCTTTTACCCCATCCTCCCTTCCCCAGGTGTCACGTTCGAGCAGCGGCGGTCGATATGCGGCTCCCCTTCAATATAATTATGGTATATGTTTATCATACAAACCACCATCTTACCCTATCTTCCCCATTCTCCCCAGCTGTCCCGCTCGAGCAGCGGCGGTCGTTGCGCGGCGCCCCTGGCGGACCTGCCGCTGTCGTGCTACCGCCACCAGCTGCACCTGCGCCGCTGCGATGTGCTGCGGAACGCTACTGCCACGCTCGGGCTTCGGCTCCACATATATACTGAAGGTAATTGTTGTTAAACATGAGGTGTGGTTTGGTTTTAGGTGGGGAGATGTTGGGTTAGGTTAGGTTAGATCACCAAGATCACATATTTGAAGTACCCACAAAAAAATGTTAATCGTGTGTCTATGATGTTTTTTCTTGTTTTTGTATCTGTTATATTAAAATTTTAGAACAGTTTGACTCTACATTTATTTAATCACAAATTAGCTAAATACATAAAAATAATATTTCTGTATTTTTGATTAAACTCTTATAATGTGCTTACCTTTGTATATACACTATAGTCTGATTCATAATTAGGTGTCCAAAATGTAAACAAAGGTGTTGACCTATCAATAAAATGCGTTTCAAATGCTAGTTTCTTATTTTTGACAATATCAAATTAATACAACAATAATAAAATAATAATCTAAAAAAATAAGATCCATTCACATTTTCTAATATTTATATTACCTCAATTTCGTTCCATACAGAAATAATAATAAAAAACAAGGTTTATGGTAGAAAATTAAAATGCGATAATGGTAACACAATCGGAACCCCGAACATTTCTTGTGCAGTCATTTTTAAGTTTCGTAGCTGATGTTATTCATTTTCGTGATTGTAATTGAACTCGAATGTATTATTGGTTTCATAGCGCGTTTGTTAAACTGTGAATAATTGTAAAGTTTTCGTTTTTTGTTGAGTTTGTTAAAATTTTTGTTTCTTGTTAATTTTGACAGTGACATTTGTTTGTTTACATTTTGGACACCTAATTATGAATCAGACTATAAGTTGCGTGTATCTGCGCGTATACATACCCTCTTCTCCCTCCGCCAGGGGGTCGCAGCGGCGAGTCCCCGCTGGCGCGGCGGCGCGTGGTGCGCTTCGGGGACAGCTGCCAGGCCGTGGCCCGCGCCCTGGCCGCGCCCGCCCGCCTCTACTACAAGGCCGACGACAAGATGCGCATCCACCGCCCCACCGCCCGCCGCCGCCCGCCGCCCGCCTCCGACTACTTCTTCAACTACTTCACGCTCGGCCTGGTGAGTCCCCCCGGTGTCCCGGAGACACCCCGGAGCCTCTACTACAAGGCCGACGACAAGATGCGCATCCACCGCCCCACCGCCCGCCGCCGCCCGCCGCCCGCCTCCGACTACTTCTTCAACTACTTCACGCTCGGCCTGGTGAGTCCCCCCGGTGTCCCGGAGACACCCCGGAGCCTCTACTACAAGGCCGACGACAAGATGCGCATCCACCGCCCCACCGCCCGCCGCCGCCCGCCGCCCGCCTCCGACTACTTCTTCAACTACTTCACGCTCGGCCTGGTGAGTCCCCCCGGTGTCCCGGAGACACCCCGGAGCCTCTACTACAAGGCCGACGACAAGATGCGCATCCACCGCCCCACCGCCCGCCGCCGCCCGCCGCCCGCCTCCGACTACTTCTTCAACTACTTCACGCTCGGCCTGGTGAGTCCCCCCGGTGTCCCGGAGACACCCCGGAGCCTCTACTACAAGGCCGACGACAAGATGCGCATCCACCGCCCCACCGCCCGCCGCCGCCCGCCGCCCGCCTCCGACTACTTCTTCAACTACTTCACGCTCGGCCTGGTGAGTCCCCCCGGTGTCCCGGAGACACCCCGGAGCCTCTACTACAAGGCCGACGACAAGATGCGCATCCACCGCCCCACCGCCCGCCGCCGCCCGCCGCCCGCCTCCGACTACTTCTTCAACTACTTCACGCTCGGCCTGGTGAGTCCCCCCGGTGTCCCGGAGACACCCCGGAGCCTCTACTACAAGGCCGACGACAAGATGCGCATCCACCGCCCCACCGCCCGCCGCCGCCCGCCGCCCGCCTCCGACTACTTCTTCAACTACTTCACGCTCGGCCTGGTGAGTCCCCCCGGTGTCCCGGAGACACCCCGGAGCCTCTACTACAAGGCCGACGACAAGATGCGCATCCACCGCCCCACCGCCCGCCGCCGCCCGCCGCCCGCCTCCGACTACTTCTTCAACTACTTCACGCTCGGCCTGGTGAGTCCCCCCGGTGTCCCGGAGACACCCCGGAGCCTCTACTACAAGGCCGACGACAAGATGCGCATCCACCGCCCCACCGCCCGCCGCCGCCCGCCGCCCGCCTCCGACTACTTCTTCAACTACTTCACGCTCGGCCTGGTGAGTCCCCCCGGTGTCCCGGAGACACCCCGGAGCCTCTACTACAAGGCCGACGACAAGATGCGCATCCACCGCCCCACCGCCCGCCGCCGCCCGCCGCCCGCCTCCGACTACTTCTTCAACTACTTCACGCTCGGCCTGGTGAGTCCCCCCGGTGTCCCGGAGACACCCCGGAGCCTCTACTACAAGGCCGACGACAAGATGCGCATCCACCGCCCCACCGCCCGCCGCCGCCCGCCGCCCGCCTCCGACTACTTCTTCAACTACTTCACGCTCGGCCTGGTGAGTCCCCCCGGTGTCCCGGAGACACCCCGGAGCCTCTACTACAAGGCCGACGACAAGATGCGCATCCACCGCCCCACCGCCCGCCGCCGCCCGCCGCCCGCCTCCGACTACTTCTTCAACTACTTCACGCTCGGCCTGGTGAGTCCCCCCGGTGTCCCGGAGACACCCCGGAGCCTCTACTACAAGGCCGACGACAAGATGCGCATCCACCGCCCCACCGCCCGCCGCCGCCCGCCGCCCGCCTCCGACTACTTCTTCAACTACTTCACGCTCGGCCTGGTGAGTCCCCCCGGTGTCCCGGAGACACCCCGGAGCCTCTACTACAAGGCCGACGACAAGATGCGCATCCACCGCCCCACCGCCCGCCGCCGCCCGCCGCCCGCCTCCGACTACTTCTTCAACTACTTCACGCTCGGCCTGGTGAGTCCCCCCGGTGTCCCGGAGACACCCCGGAGCCTCTACTACAAGGCCGACGACAAGATGCGCATCCACCGCCCCACCGCCCGCCGCCGCCCGCCGCCCGCCTCCGACTACTTCTTCAACTACTTCACGCTCGGCCTGGTGAGTCCCCCCGGTGTCCCGGAGACACCCCGGAGCCTCTACTACAAGGCCGACGACAAGATGCGCATCGCGTGTGTTGTGGAGTTTCTTCCGCCACTTCTTCTTCATAACGAAACACCTTTTTAAGTGGCGGTAGATGTAATGACATTAAAAATGTGCTCTGTAAAGAACCTATTTTGAATTTAAAAAATGATTTGATTTGATTTGAAGACAGTTCTGGGGATACGGTATTAAATGCGGATGAGTCCTCAATGTAATCATTTGTATTTCAGGACGTGCTGTTCGATGCGCGTACGCATCAAGTGAAGAAGTTTGTGCTGCACACCAATTACCCCGGGCATTACAACTTCAACATGTATCATCGTTGCGAGTTCGAGCTCACCGTACAACCGGACAAGTTAGTATCACCAATATTTAGGGTAGAACACTTCATGTTCGGCAAGGGAGGCAAAAGCGAACACTTCTTTTTGACTAATAAAATTTTAGGTTGCTTTAATGTTATAGCTCATAGGCTATTTGAGTCATAAAGAAAATTATATAATAAGAAAACATTAAAAAGGAAATGTTATAAGTTAGGATATATATATTTTTTTAATTTTAATTCTTAACACAAGAAATGTACCATTTTTATGTTAATGCCATGTGATTTTTTTATTACTAAAATTAACTTTAAATAGGTGATGGATAGGTGTATGGACGCAGTATATATTTGCGTATCGGCCGTCATCGTCAACCCATTACTGTCCCGTTGTTGGGCACGGATCTCCTCTCAGAATGAGAAAGATTACGCAATAGTCCATCGCAATGGCCAAGTGCGAAGTAGTAGACTTTATATACCTTTGAAAACTTTTCTTTTTAAGATTTCTCAGGTGTACAGGTGTTCTCAAGATGTTTTCCTTAACCGTTTTGAAGGGTGTGGTAAGGGACATAAAATTTTTTGAGGCGTTCCAGCTTAGTCCTCTAGATCTTAGAACTAGAAGTTTGGCGCGGAATAACTTTAAAAAACCAGAGTTCTAGGATCAACCTCAGATCCCTCGATCGAGAGGCCGAATTTCAACCACGAGGCTATCACTGCTACCTGCTACTGCTGGTTATATCAGACCATCCCCCCAGATGCGAGTCGAACGCGCTGGTGGAGTCGCGCGGCGCGGTGCAGATCACGGCGTACAGCCGCTGGGAGGGCGTGTCGCGCGCGCTGCGCGTGGCGGAGCGCCCCGTCGTGCTCAACCGCGCCTCCTCCACCAACACCACCAACCCCTTCGGCTCCACCTTCTGCTACGGCTACCAGGATATCATCTTTGAGGTTTGTTGCTTTTTATTTTTAATATATGATTTGTAGATTTAAAGTATGTAGTCCGATGACCTAAAGAGGGAAACCGCTGCAAATGAGCACGGGACCGGTTAGTGTCGCCAATTAAGGGCTATTTGCAGTACCTCAAAAGTCATTAGCTTTTCGCAGGACGAGCTTTTGCCCGCGGCTTCGCTCGCGTTACAAAGTATTATTTTCATCCCCGATTTTATCTCCTTGGGGGTAGAAATGATCAAAATCATTTCTTAGCGGACCCTACGTCATAACATCTACCTGTATGCCAAATTTCAGGCCGATCCGTCCAGTGGTTTGGGCTGTGCGTTGATAGATCACTATGTCAGTCAGTCACCTTTGAGTTATATATATTTAAGATGGATGGACACAATCCTCCCGATAGTAAGTAGCCACTGCTAATAATTATGTACATGTATATTTATTTACCTTGGCTTTAACTATTGGTCTTTTATTATGACTAGAATGAGCTAACACGACTCTTACGTAAGTTCTAAGAGAAAATTAACTCGACAACTGAGTCTTCTGACTTTTCGGAGTCTCTGACTGACTGACAGACCTTCAGACTGGAGTTTTATATACATAATTTAATTTATTTTAAAATAAGGTCCAGAACGTTATGTAAACTATATCAATCATTAGCAAATAACGTAATTGGTCTTAATAAATTGTCAATAAAAATACCAAGGGTAAACAATGATGACAAGATGGATAACAGCAGATGGATGGATGTAGCCAAAGAACTAGATACACATACGTATACTCGAAAATTAGGATCATTTGCAGTTGAACAAAAAATGGGTAGAAAGATACCTCTCATAAAATACGATCGCATCACATTTTCTCATAATATGATGTGTTTGCAGGTGATGTCCAACAACTACATAGCGTCGATAACTCTGTACCAGCCAGAGGGCACCCGACCCCACTACGCGGTGAACTCCATCGCGTGACAAAGCCAGGTGAGTCGCAAAAGGTGAAGGTTGATGGTTCAACATTTTTTAATATAGGAGTAGCAGACTTTGAAGGTGGTAGAACCCTTTGTGGTTCGACTCCGCCGGCACCACCGCCACACCTATTTCTGTCTTATAACAACAGCAGTGTTAAGTGCTGCTGTGTTTTGGTTTGAAGGGTGTGGTCAAGCTTAGTCGTCAGGTGTAGCTACGCCGCGTCTTTAGCTGATCTCAGATGGGAATGTAATGCTATCTGAGTTGGTTTACAGATGTCCATGGGCGGCAGTAGTCACTTACCATCAGGTGGACTGCATGCTCGTCTGTTACTTCATATTATATATTAAAAAAAAACTATAAAACGCGTTCGTTCCCGCAGGTTTCGTCGAGCAAAGGTAACAAGTAAACGTCATGAAGTCAGTTGTCAGTACCAACACCGGCCCCCCCGTGTGCCGCGCCGCACACACAACGTTCT
The DNA here is from genome assembly GCA_014595695.2 of Epargyreus clarus clarus. Taxonomy (NCBI): domain Eukaryota; kingdom Metazoa; phylum Arthropoda; class Insecta; order Lepidoptera; family Hesperiidae; genus Epargyreus; species Epargyreus clarus. The sequence goes on from JACTTY020000046.1 coordinate 1,315,245, forward strand.
GGCAGCGGACAGTACATATCCATAGACCTGCACCTAAGAGGTAACAGTATTCGAAAAAAAAAATGTGATAAAAACTGTGAAAAACTAAAAAAAAAGTGTTAAGTGAGTGACAGATCTCAATCAAGGTGTGTTATGTAAGTTTCTTTTTTATTTAATTTCTTAGCGGCAATGGACTATATAGCAAAAATGTTTTTTTTTTATACTAAGTCGGTTGAAGGTTCGTTTAAAGTCGGTAATTAATAATCTATCTATCCTATGTGTCGCTCACTAGACATTGTAAAATTTCGATCGTAGTAGGCGAAAATTGGATAGATTGATTATTCATAACGAACGTTTATCTACAGACAATGAGCGTGTCAGGCACGGACCGGGTAAGACAAAATGATATAATTCTGTACAATATAATTGATAGCACAGCCGTTCTGATATGAATACGTTAATACCCATTGCATAGGAAAATATTCTGTCTGACACGGTCTGTGACTGAAACGTTTAATGTCTGTAGGTAAAAATGGGGCCTAAGAAACTATACAGTTTAACTTTTTATTCGAGAGGACGATTAGATTACGTAAAACGGAAAATTCTTAATAGTTTTCTCGGAAAATCGGCAAAACATGGTTTCATATAGCCATAAATATCTGGAGTGTTTCTGAACCGATTTTAATGTTCCTTTTTTTTAAACCTGTGCTCAGTCTTAATAATTATTAGGGTTATCAGTGTTCTCGTGGGTACTTTGAAATAAAGAGTATATAAAAACAGTGTATCCAAATCCAATAAATTCAATTTCATTTTAATCTACACTTTTAGAGTTTTGTGGTTGGAAAATATATAAATAAAAAACATCTTAATAATGGAGTTTAGAAAAAAAGGCACATTTTTATGTCCCATTTCTGGGCATTGCTAATTCCCATACTTTCAAATATTGACCTCTTTATGTGGTCTAAATTTATGAGTGGGTGGTGATTGACACAAGTCCCGGGCAACATAAGCTTCTTTACAAAATTAAGGTTATTTAATTTAATAATAGTAAAATTGAGAAAATTAAAAATTATCTATTAACGCCTATTAATAATCAATCGGTCCATTTTTGGCCTACCAACGATCGACATTGACAATTTCTAGTAGTTAAATGTCGATCTTCGGTAGGCAAAACATTGGATAGATTGATTATTAATAATCCGCGTTAATTAGTTTACTCTTTGAAAAGTCAGTGATAGCTCTCGAATAAAAAATTAGACTTTAAGTACAAGATTGTGTTTTCTTATTAAAAATCCGAATACACGGTTGTACAACCGAGAACATCTCGGTCGGGTCCAACCGTGTATAACCTAAATACTTAGTCGTACAACCAAGTTTTGTCTCGGTTGTCCAACCGCGGGCTTATCGGTAAGCAACCAACGTGAACTTGGTCGTACGACTGAGTATTACAATTTTTTTACAATAAATTAGTCAATTGTGTTCTTTAAGTTTTACTAATGTTGTGGGACAATCGGAATTTTTGACGTAATCGATTAAATTTGAAAAAAAAAAAATCAATAAACTATAGAATAGGAGATCGTTGTAAATATTTTTGAGAATTTGGACTAAACTATGAAATCAAGAAATGGATATTTTTTCTAAAAATCATTTTCGATCGAGACGTTTGTTAGTGTGCGCGTGTAAATGTGATTGGTGAATCAAAAAAAAAAAATATTTAAAAATATATTCTCTTATGACAGCACCACGATATGCCATGGATGTATCTTATGAAGTTTTAGTTAAAATTTTGTGTTGTGTAGGTTTTAGATAAATATGATCACAATATACATATTTTGTATGTATGTATCCAGGAGGAATTTTTCCATAACATTACTTCCCAGAATTTGATCCTTATAAGCCACACTGTCAGATAGTCAGATATAGAGGGTGTATTTTTTTTTTAAATGAACTCGTTCGATTCCCGGCTAGGGAAAAAGGTATTTTAGAAAACTAATGATACAGGTTTAGTTTTTATCAAAATCGGCCTCGTAACTCCTTTCATTTTTCGCTAATCCTTATAGTTTCGGATTTGGCCCTGGAGGCCCGTTTGAAAATTCACCCCGTATATTCGAAATAGATCGATAAATTTGTTAGCCTTCTACAACTCTACTACTACTACTACTCTAGATGCATTTATATGTTTGACACTTAATTGAAATATCTATGTATTTGTATATGCATTAATTTATTTGTAAATCTGGGAAAAAAAATCTGTCTTATACCTTAAAATCTATTGAGAATGCTCTCTCGGCCGAATACAAAATTATTGTATACCCTATAGTTTGTATTCGGCCGAATTAGTTTATGAATTAACTAGATCTCGATAATTATGGCCGAGATAGCTGATCATATGAGTTAATATTAAATGTAATATGTAATGTTGTGGAGTTATTTATAACAGACTATGAACTCTGGACCAGTCAAAAATGCTGAGCTGGAGATGCCCTAATCAAAAATTCTTTTAGAGCATTTTTTTGTGAAATAAAAAAAACAATCAATTTCAAAACACATCATATTGAAACATGACAATATTGTGATCATATCTTTCTATTAGTACAATTTTTTATCTGTGTCTCACTGTGACGTTATTATTTATTTGTGTAGGCGTCTTAAATTAATTAAAATATTTTTATGTTATTTTTAATATCATACATAATTAACTATCTGACAAAAGCTTGCTTTTCGATTATAATATTTTTTGTACCGTTCAAAAATCGAAGAGTTAAGTATGCCAGTATACGTCGAAATGGAAAAAAAAAGTTTCTTATTATAATAATTGATCTTTGATAATTAATTATTATTAAGCTCACATTGTGCGCAATTTTCGATTTAATGTAGGTTTAATGTGGATTTTGTAGTATGGAATAATGGCTTTGGTAATGCTTGGATATAAAAAATAAGTGTGTATGTGAGTGTGGTTGTTTGCGAGTGTGTGGGTAACAGACTTGCTAGCCAATTGTCACAAATAGTCATATTAGCTACCCAAATAGGGTCGGACCGCACTATCGTGCTGTTCTCGGTCTAATAAAATAAGCTTTGAATTATGTGAGATGCTATTCTTACTGCAGATTTTTTTATATGAAATCTACTACTTTAGTTTGTGGTACTCGAAAACTCGTTCTGTACCTACTTTCTTATATCAGATTGTTAGCAAACAATAATTGCAACTTGGCAACTTTTTACCCTTTATAACCTTATTATTTAAAGTTTGTTTTGAAGTTAGTAATTATTGAAAGTAAAGTGCTTCTTTACTAGTAATAATTATTTAAATAATGAATGATATTATTGACTTTTAACCTCGAGCTATAACCGTGCAAACTTCCATACGTGTGCATTTGTTTCTTTGTTGTATAAAAATCCACAGTATACATATTGAAACGTGTTCTTTATTCAAACGTTTACCGGACCGAGAAAGAAATGAGCGTGGGCCGAGAACATCCATATAGTGCGGATCGACCCGAATAGATAAAATTTTAAATAATGACCAAAAAGTGTCGGCTTATATTTTGAAAGTGTTGCCAGATTATTAGTTTATTAATGAGCACACTTTTGGGTTTTGTTTTTTTTATTGAGAGTTTACGGGAACGATAGTAATTATAAATATTTATCACATATCGTGTATATTTATAGAATGTCATACGATATATTTTAGGTACATTTAAAGAATTTCATACTATTCTTTGATAAGATTAAATAAAGAGTTTTTTTTATATAAAATTTACAGTTGAAATTTTTAATGTTTTTTTGAAAACAAGGTTTAAAATAATTTTGGAAATAATTTAGTTGCAATACATTTTGAAGCAAATGAACATATAGCCATTAATAGCCATTTAAGGGTAAAACCTTTAGATTTGGTCAGATTAGTGGATTTCAAAGAATATTTCCCTTTTTCAGTATTTCCCGTTCATTTACTATTTTTTGACATAATATAACCAACTTAAAATAAATCAGAGCACATTTTCTTACCACTTATATGTGCGATATATTATTACTATCGTTTCCGTAACGTAAAGTGAGATCTCTTTAAGTTTATTTCTTGAACAAGATTGCCATTAAAAATATTCAAAAATTAGTAACTTCTAAACTGACGATTACTAAGTTTATCAGATAATATTGCTTATGGAATCTTTTTAATAATTTCTATTTGTGCCAATGTAAGCCACTTGTGGGATGTATGTATTTGGATCTTAACAAGTATGTTTTGAAAGGGAAACTTCAATAATATGAGCTTAACGTAGGCTACAGGCGAAACAGGCAAGTAGGTTGTGATGTTAATTAATTTGCTAAGGCAATATGACACTTCTGTGCGAGCAACGCTGTGTTGCGTCGTTTTTGAATTGTTTCTGCGACGTTCCCGAAAATCCGATTTGAACGGTGGTAATACTGATATAAAAAATCTTCCGTTTATATATAATATTATGTTGTATTATATGTAGAATAATAATTCGATAGTAACTATATATTAATAGGTATTCGATAGTGTGGCTCGGTCTGATTATTAAGATTAATATCAGATTGTTACCTTGGGAACTTTGTAAATAAAAGTATCAAGAAATTCAATGGCGTGTAAAAATTTTAAGTCAATCTAATTGCTACTTTTGACACACATATACAGAAATGTCAAGTTTCGTATACGTTCATCATCATCGTCAACAACCCATTACTGTCCCACTGCTGGGCACGGGTCTCCTCTCATAAGGAGAAGGATTAGGCCATAGTTCACCGCGCTGGCCAAGTGCGTATTGGTAGACTTCATATAACTTTGAGACTTTTTTTTATAAATCTCTCAGGTATGCAGGTTTCCTCACGATGTTTTCCTTCACCGTTTAGCAAGTGATAATTAATTTCTAATACACACATAACTTTGAAAAATCAGAGGTGCGTGCCTGGGATTTGAACCTCGGACCCCTCGATCGAGAGGCCGAGTTTCTTAACCACTAGGCTATCACTGCCTTCCGTATACGTGTGTCCGTAAAACTCCATAAAATACGTACAATGACGTATGTATGATTTAACGACCACGTTTCCATATAATTACTTGCATGTAAAAAAACATTGTCACGAAATTAATTGTTTTTCTTTAATTTCTTGCTGTTCTAAATGTAATCAAATTCAATAAAATTCTGCAAATATTTTTGAACAATAGACATTTTCAAACAGCCCTTTATATTATTCATTCACTTATATTATTCAATCAAATATATTTCTCACGTAGGTATTTATGTAACAATTATCATTCCAAAAACTTCGCAAAAACAATTCAAATGATAAAATTAATCATTGTTTATATGCACAATAAGTCACTCGTGTGATTGTCGTGAGTAATTGTGGCGGTGGTGCCATAAAAAAAAAGTTAAAAATTTGACAAATAATACATTAAAAAAAGTATTAAATTTAAGGTAGCGTATACCGCGCTCTTGTTATTGGTTGTGCGGATATTTTAAAACGTTTTTCAAAACTGTTAGTTAGGAATTAAAAAAATATCAAAATTTAAACAAGATTTTTTAAATGACAAAAAATAATTTTATAAATCTACTAATTTGGTAGATTTTTCGTGGACATGGCAACACAGTTGTCACCTATCAGTTGAATATTTCAAAGAGACTGAAATATTTTGGCATATGGAATCTTTTGAAAAAAAAAATGCAGAACTTTAAAATATGCGCACACACAATAAAGAGCTATTTTTATATTGATAATTAGCTTATGTTTGTCTCGCTGTGGCCTGTATTTGTCACAGCTTTGTCACTTAATTCATAATGTTCTTTGTATGTTAAATTATGTCAGCCTTAAAACTAGGAAAATATCCAAAAGTGGTAACACTGACTTTTTGTAAATATTTAAAAAAAAATGTAAATTTTATGTCCAATAACTGAAATAAACGTTTGGATTGCGTGCTGCCATTTGAAATATTTTTCGAGTTCACATTTTCAAAATTCTAAAGCGTGTTCAAGGCACTTGAAAAGTGTATAGTTTCGATGTTTACACAAAGGCTGACATAAGTCGTATAATATAACTATAGGATGTATATTACACGTGTAGTAGTGTTACATTATGCATTTAGTGATAAAAAAACAAACTTTTATGACTAGCGAATAGATGAGACCCACTCTCATTTTTCTTGTATTGTTTCGAAAATATCGATGTCGTGTATTGTAATAAAGGAATCTTTTGAAGGCTGTAATGATTTGATGTACAATAGACAAACTATGGTTGGTTTGTAAACTTTTTTATAATTAGTGTTACCAGCTACTACTGCTAAAACTCCCTAAAGTTATTCGATACATAGCCAATTTTATTTATAACTATATTGTTGTGGAATTGTAATGTCCGTTTGTTGTTATTTAGTTTGGGAATTCACAAAATTTAGCAAATTTTGTTGGTTAAATATGTGATACGTGATTTGTACCAATTCTGGTTAAATAGTCCGGTTATTCATTATTAAATATCAAACAATAAATATAAATATTAAAATCTAAACTCAATCTCAATCTCAACATCAATTGGATATCTAACTGGCCGGGAATCGAACTTGAGACTCTGCGTATCAGACCGGTATAATGACTGCCATTTTTAATATATTTCTTTAATATTTCATACTCACTAAATAAGTTTATAATTAACGAGTTTTAATTTATCATGACGACCCTCGATTAATTTGGGAGGAAAAGTAGTGTATTGCCATTACTGGTTAATCATGTTTTTTTGTATTTTTGTGTATATGTGCTGTCAAAATCAGTCTAGCCATTTTCAAAACAAACTGACAGACAAAGTAAACACAGACAATACGGTTTTTATATAGCGATGATGATACATGATGACGCATAAAAGAAAATGGTCGTTGTGTTGAAATTACATACAGTTTTATATTTACACAAGTATAGTTCGCGCCAAACTGCTAGTCCGCTCTGAAGTTGTTGTGAGCAGGTGTAGTCATACAACTTGCTATGGGGACGCGATTCATTTCTATATTCAGAGCGGACTAGTAGTTTTACGCGGATTATAATAAAATATTGGTACAAATCACGGTACAGCAAAATCACGTTTGCAAGTGGAAAAATTGCGGAATTATCTTTGTGAATTGATTCATTCCGTGGGATAATCAATCATCTATACTGATTACACTGCAATCAGTGATTGAATTGACACTGATTGAAGACGATTCGAACGTTACATAAGCGTTATAATTTTTTGATTATTTTGGCATTTTAAGGTTACTATTCTGTTGGAAAATTGAATTTAACGTGTGGGGCCATTCAAGTATTGTGTAGACAGGATTTTAGTAATTTTAACCCTTTCCTCGCCCTTTTAGACACTGATTTTACTCCCCTATGCTTACGTAAACAACGTTTTTTGTGGTAAGGGACATCAATCAGGACATCAATTTCTGAGGCATTCCAGCTTAGCACTCAGGGGTAGCGGCGCATCTGTGTTCGACGTCAGGTAGGAATCTAATCTTATCTGGCGTTGATTACAGATAGTCGATAATAGTCAGTTAACACCAGGTGGACTGTATGCTTGTTTGTTACTCCTATATCTTATATATAAAATTCTCGTGTCACAATGTTTGTTACCGTACTCCTCCGACACGGCTTTACTGATTTTCACCAAATTTTATATAAATATTCAATAGGTCTGAGAATCGGCTACTATCTATTTTTCATACCCCTAAGTGATAAGGGTTGTTCACCCTTAACATTTTTTTATTTATATGGCAACAACGTTTGCCGGGTCAGCTAGTTATAAAATAAAATTGGAATTAGAACCTACACAATTTTTGAATATTATTTGTAATAATTACATAAATTACTGATGTCACTCAGACCCCCATGTTTACATAATACTTGAATGAGCCCTATCACGATGCCGGTGAAAACCCTTTTCTATATAAGACGTAACAACATTGACCTACGAACTAATAGACATCGGATCTGCGTTCGGAAGCGTTCAAATTAGGTAAATGTGTTACAAAATGGAATAAATAGGTATTACAATTACAGTATGCCGTACTCGTTGTAATTTGCAACAAATAGCTTTATCATTATGAATAATGATGTTTACACAAAAATAAACTATAAATATATAGAAGTCGTTGAAAGCAAAATTTCTATCGTTCTACGATAAGGTAACGTTAATTTTACGATAAGGTAAATTTAAAACAATTAAAAATCCGTTATTATTTATTATAATTATGAGTATTATGAATTATCTAAACTTTATGAACTATCTAAGTGTCTATGACTTACGATCGTTATTTACAATCAATCTATCGTTACGTTGTTGGTACCGGCATATTTTTTCATGAGTTTCTGCAACATTTTTGTGAATTTATCGCTATATCCGATGTCTATTTTGTTAGTTGGCCAATAATATAACATTTATATTTATTTTATACTATATAACGTACTGTTCTGTTGTTATTTTATTTAAAATTTCGTATTTAAATCAAAGAGGCTTCAATTTTGTTCCAAGTACAAATATTTCTGAAAATACATTTGCAATTTACAATTTTTTCCAATTTTTTCATATGGTAACACAGGATAGTAATATCGTTGTTAGAATAAAAAAATGTACAATATAGCTAAATTATTAAAACCGTTATATAGTTCCTTGGCTTGTTTTTAAATGTTGATAGGAAATTGTATTACTATTTTTCATTTACTGATGTGGCCAACTTGGTTCCTTGGACAATTTTGGAATTTGTTATTGAACTAAGGGTTGATATTGAACTATGTTTAGGCTGTAAGGTCATAATCATTTTTTTCAAATCTTAATTGAAAGGTAAAATAACCTTTTTGCTATATGAAATATGTATAAATCAAAAAGGTTATATAAAAATACTAAAGTAAATATAATTAATGAAAAACACTTAAACTAAATCGTATTTTACTCTACAATATAATTTTAAACAAAAAGGAAAAAAGGTGATTGCCTTTAGGACAAAATTTTAAGTGACTACATTTTTATCCCTTCCCTTGGGGGAGAATTCCTTAAGTTGGCTACACTGAACTCGTTGTTAGCTCCCTTGGTTATCTGTGTACCGTTAGTTCAATGACAAAGGACAAAAACTAAGTTTTGAATTGTTAAATAGATAATTATACACATTTCAGGAAAATCAATTGTTATGTAATTTTGATTTATTTTGAATATATACTTAAATAATACTTTAATACCTACAGGGCTGGGTCTATAAAATATTAGTTTGTTGCAAACTAAATTTTTAAACGCAGTGTAATGATGGCTTAATATTAGTTTATAGATTGTCTCCAAATTGTCTCTGGTTGATGCCAGCCCTGCTTTAACAATTTCGGGCATTATTTTTATTATTGAATATTATAATAGTGCAATTTGTTCTTGAGGATCCTGTTTATAAATATTTTGAAAAATTACAATGATAAAAAAAAAATCCAAATCCAAAATTTAGAATGGAGTCTCCCGACTTTTATTTATTCATAAATTATGTTTTCGAATGTTTTTATAATTACTAAATTTTTAAGTTTAATTATGTAAAGCAGGATCTTAATAATCTAATTTTGTTTTTATGTATATTATTTGTGTAACTTCAATATTTACGTAAATTGGTCAAATGTTGGATCGTGATATTTTAATATTGGCCATTACAGGCCAATATTTGATCATATACGTGAATGTATGTCGTTCATGTTGGATCCAACATTTGAACAAATTCTAAGTAAAATTCATCCTAAGTACATGTTATTTTCTAAAAGATGGCTATTGTGAATTTCCCCTTTTTATATTCCAGTCAAGTGGGTACAAAGAAACTGTCTCAAAAAATACCAAAAAAGTAAATAAAGGAATTCATACCGATTTATGTTTTTCATTTACCCCGATAATGAAATAAGGTTTACTATGAGTAAATATCTATGTGAATGAAGAAGGTTAGTAGTTGTTGGAGAACCTTCCGTGTTAATCGGTAGTTTCGGGTATATCCTACTTCGATGTGCTATGCAGATGGTCTGATTTTGAGGAGGGCAGCCTTTTTTTTTTCTTTTCGAGGGGGAAACCTTCAAAAGGTACCTGACGACGTGGGAGCGACGTCGGGTTATGTGGGATTTTTACCGCACTAAAACCCCCCCGGTGGCCGGACTGCGCTTGTTGGAGAACTCCGGGATCTCCGACGGAACGTAACCGGAGTCCTCACAGCGCGATGCCCGGATCGGGCTCTGCCCTGCGGGAGCGCTCGCTCCTCCCACAACATCTGGTGATTACGACGGTATGCAACCACACATACCGCCGTCCTTCCCAGGGCAGCATACTGGACGGTTCGAGCTCCCACTCTTGCCGCCCGCAACCCCGGAAGCCCCCTTTTAGTCGCCTTTTACGACAGGTAGGGGATACCGTAGCCCTATTCTAGTTCCGGAATTGGGGAATGCAATACTACTGTACCGGTAGCACCACATGAAAGGAGCTCCAACAATAGAAAAAAATATTCAAATTTCGAAGTATAACCTTGACATTTTTTTCAAACAGCATTTTTCTACGTTTTTACCGTTACATGCACTTAACTAATTATTACTTACATTATTTATTTCTTAATATCATTTTATTTGTTGGCAATATTTTTTTCAAAGAATTGACGATTGCTAGCCTCTGCTTCTTCGGTGCCGCAGGGCCTTCAGACCTCCAATACCGACCTTGTCTTTAGAAAGAAAAGAATATCATTAAGTTTTTGGATCGCCGCTGCTTTTCTTAAGTTTAATAACTAAATATACACGTTAGTAGTGCATTTAAAATGAAATGGACTGTTGATTCTGAAAGCTTATTAGAGCAGAACTCCTATTGAGCAAGTGTACATTAGATAAATGTTGTAATGGAAATCGACGGTAGACTGCGCCGAATTTCTAATTTGCGAACTTATTTCTGTATTTTACTTAACTTGATTCATACGTTATGTACGTTGTGGGTCATCTGTAAAATTACATTTACACTCAGTAGCTAATAAAAATGTTATTATATTTTAAAGTTTCTTAATTTTTAGTTAGGCAATTTAAAACTTGGTTATATACAGAGTGAATTTTTCAAATGGGCCTTCAGGGCTAAATCCGAAACTATAAGGATTAATAAAAAATGCTGAAAGGAGTTACGTGGCCGATTTTGTTAAAACCTAAAACTGCATCATTTCCTATTTTTTAAATCAATTTTCCTAGCCGGGAATCTCTATTTACGTTTTTTTTACTTTTGCCGACCTTTTGTATACCTACAATATTGAAAACTTTCGATATGGACATTTCACTATTTTCTATAGTATCGTATCAGTAATTGTTCAGCATCAATAAATATATCGACATCTTAGGGTCACAATATCGAATTATCGATATGCCGATATCCTTAGTCATAGAGTTCAATATCCATCAAACACGATATTTTTCCGTGTTACAGATCTATGAAATAATTAATCTGTCTCAATGTTAGTTGATAACGAAAATTAGTTTCGTAAAATTAACGCTAATTATACAGAGTACCCAATTATAGCGCAATTATACGTAATTAACAACATCCTCACTTTTGCGTATCAATTATCAACATTACGGCTACTTAATTAATTATCAAACGTTATTTGTTTTTATAACATAGGTGTAATGTTTGTAAGAACCTCAAGGGCTATTTAACATGCACTGGCTCACCACTACACCAGCTCCGAGCAGGGCTGCACGTCCGATCCGTATCTCGTACGTCACCAGACTGACTTTGACAGCTACCCTCTCTACTGGCATACGTGAGACAATGTTCATACATATCTATTTAATAGATACATACACTACAATAGGAATAGCAGACGAGCATGCAGTCCACCTGATGGTAAGTGGCTACTGCCGCCCATGGACATCTGTAATCAACCCCAGATAGGATTAGATATTCCTACCTGAGGTCGGCCACAGATGCGCCGCTACCCCTGAGGACTAAGCTGGAACGCCTCGGAAAAGTCTGTCTCCCTTACCACACCCTTCAAACCGGAATACAGCAGCGCCTAACACTGCTGTTATTAGGTAGAAATAGGTGTGGCGGTGGTGCTGCCGGAGTCGAACCGCAAAGGGTTCCACCACCTTCATAATTTATTATTAAACGTTATTTGTTAAACCATATAGTCCAGTACATGTAGTTCTGGCATTTATTGGCAGGTAGCGTTATTAGATCGATTTCTTAACCCTATACTTGACATTGTGCACTTAAATGCACATTAGAATCAGATTTTTTTTTTTCGGATAATGCGACATCGAATCTTACTAATAATAACTGAAAGCGAATTAGCAAACGTTTCTTTATGTCAGAAAATGAAATCAATATCTGTCTCGTTAACACATTGTAAATGGTAAACAAAATAGTGAGCCGTCATTCAGCGCCTGCGCAACGCTCTCTAAGAATCTTATTTTATCTGAATGAAATTAAGTTATATGTACGAAATTTATATAATCTTACTTTCTGCAAGCTTTATGCAATGTTTTGGTGATATTTTTTTGAGATATAATGTTTTGAATATATAGTAATTCATGACTTTTGTTATGTGTGCATTAAAATGCACACGGCCAACGACATACAATATTACTGTTTATCAATATTGTGTCTTTAAATGCACACTGCCAACTTTGCTACTATATACTAAGGTTCTGCACACAAGGTAGGGGGTTGGGTGAACAAAGTTCAGACAGAGTTTTTTTTTTTATAATTCATGACTGAAATTAATATTTCCCCGTTTCCACTAAATTCCCAGACCTTAGCTTGCAATATTTTTTTCAGATGACTGGAGGCCGAAAAATTCTAGCTTTGGTGTCTAAATTGCGTAATTAAATCGGATGTAGAATCCAGCAAATCCCTAGAAAGATGAATTCCAGATGTCTAGGTCTCATAAAGACGTCCCTGAACTCAAGTCCTGTCCAATCAATAGCGTCTTCTGTCAAAAATGTAAACATCTCCAATAATGATGATTCCAGAACATCTGCAATATCAATCCCAGATAAGACCAAATTCCCACTTGAGGTCGGCTATAGATGCGCCACTAGCCCTGAAGACTAAGCTGGAATGCCTCAGAAAAGTATATCTTCTTACCACATCCTTCAAACAAGTGGAATAAAGTCCAATCATATGCTCAAATTTAATACAACATTCTAACGGAAACATGGATGCAGGTCTAAACAGACAAGTCGCTTTATAGCGTAGAAATGTGATAGGCCATTGTTAGTATTGTCCACACAGATCCTGGACATCTTCGTTTGTAATTCCTGGTTGCTGTTTCGTCATGGGAACAGCGGTAAACAAAAATTATTGCCACTCAAAAAGTTTCGAGTCGCTTTATGTGGGAACTGTGTTTTTTTGGGAGGAGGTCTTCTAATCTCTCAACTCAACTAAAATATCTCAAAACTTGTTGACATGTCATAACTTCCGAGACTTTTATCTTTAGTATTTTCAAAATGTATGATATTTTTTATATTTTTTAATTATTTCTTAGTTTAGTGAGTACTTGGCGGTGTGCATTTAAAGACACATATTTTTTTTCTCGTGAACATGGCAGTGTGCACTTAAAGACACATACTATATTCTGAAAACTGAAATTCAGAGATTTTTTATTTTATTTTTCCTAATATTCTTATAACCCAATTAACGCAGGGAAGTAGCAAAAGTATAATTTTTTTAGGATAAAATTCTCTGCCAAGTATAGGGTTAATAGAAAACAGTTGCAGGATTTGGTTTATGATTTGTTTGTAGCTGGTAGAACCCGCTGTATTTCTGTACAGCTGCAGCTTGCTGTACAGCAGCATTAGTTTTAAGCGCTGCTGTGTCCCCCCTTGAAGGGTATGATAAGGGAGACTACTTTTCCGACGAGGGTAGTGGGTACTAACTTAGTGTTAGTAATATATTCAAATTATTTAATTACTTAAAGGATTATTTTGTGTTATTTTCATCATTTGTTTTTTTTATAATAATAAGTTCCCATTTGTATAGTCACTGGCTGTATGGGTTATACGATTGTGTGCATTAGCATAAAAAAGAAAAAGAACGCGCATGGCGCGAGACTTGCATTTTACGCGGGAATAATAAAAGTTGTAAATTGGACCAAGAAAATAGTTTGTTATTATTAGTCTTCTCTTAATGGCTTAAGGCAGGGGTTCCCAATCTTTTGTAACCCGCGGCGCAGTTACAAGTTTAATATTCTTTCACGGCGCCCTGTGCCCTGTCCTAGCTAACTATTTGAAGAAGACAGTCGAAAGAAATAGGTAACTACAATAATAGTAGTTACCTTAGGTTGATCGAAACGAATTTAAAACACCACAATATGAAATTGTACAATACGTTATTATAAAATAATTTAAACGGAAAACAAGAAGAAAGACTTGAGAACAAACAAAAATTAAATACGATATGTATTCAGTCAAATCAATGTGAAGGGTGAGCTAAGTGATCTCCTTGCAGTTTTTCAAAGCGGGGAATATCACTTGACACTGCTATTCTCATTTCTTGCTCCACATTGATCCGATATTTGTTCTTTATCACAGCTACATCTGAAAACCCAGCTTCACATAGATATGATGTTGCAAACGGAATGAAATTTTTTAATGCTTTGGATGTTAAATTTGGATATTCATTTTGAATCGATAACCAAAACGCCAATATCTGTGGTGTCCAATAATTAGAGTATCGACTCACGGCGCCCATCTTTACTTTCTATGGCGCACCAGGGCGCCGCGGCGCACACTTTGGGAACCCCTGGCTTAAGGCATTGATACATTGGCATGTACCGATTCTGGTTTGAATGTTGTGGTGAGACTTGAAGCTGGTGTTATTCTTTTCACCCATATTCGCATATTAACAATTATTTAAGTTGATGTGTTGCTTGTTTTGAAGGTTAAGGTACTTAGACCTCAGATGCAGAAGATCAGTCAGTCAGTCAGTCAGCGGGACGTCATACCCTCCGGGTCTCTCATATGCTAAGGCAATGTTAACATAAGGGCGGTGGGCATGGAATTTCGGGTCTCGAGGATACCCTCTTTGCCCGGGCAGATTCTCAGGTGGTAAATACCCCCCGGATTCTTGATATTTATTCATAATAATATAATGTTATTTAAAACATAATAAAATAATGAACAAATATTAAAAATATCTATCATCCCCCTGTTGAGGGGGTGATTCGGTACTTATCGCGTCGTCATACCGAGCGGACGGTCGGCCTCCTGATGGTCGGAGGTCGCCAGTCCAGGGAGTTCCCGCGGGAGCGGGCGCCCCCCAGGTGGTCGATCGTGTTATGCAGAAGGTATCTGTGATCGACATTGGATAGATAGGACTTCTATCCTTCTTTAAACTCCACAAGCTAGACAAAAATACTTATCTATTTAGTATAACGTAGAGTCGTAGACTGCATGCTTCATATATAAGGAAACATCATTAGCTGACGCAATCTTTTTCTGTAAAAAATTAGGACAATTGTTGGCACAAGGCATTGAGCATGATGCAGCAGTATATTGAAATAGAGGCACACAAGGAAAACTTTATTTTAATTTGAGACGTCTTATGAAACACCTATACTTCGTATGAGGTTTACCTGCATTTTTTCCTTCAATTAAGGAAGTATTAAGTCCGCGTAAAACTGCTAGTCGTTTCTGAATATAGAAATGGATCGCATCGCCATAGCAAATTGTATGACTACACCTGCTCGCAACAACTTCAGAGCGGTCTAGCAGTTTGGTGTGAACTCTACCTACTTCAAATGAATAGTGAACTCAAAAAACTAAAGTAAGCGGTTAAAAACTTTAGTAACAAGATACATAACCCTTCATTGGCAGTCAGGTTATTAAATATCCTTAACCTGACTAATCCTTACTAATATTATAAATCCGAAAGTATCTCTGTCTGTCTGTCTGTTTGTCTGTTTGTCACGCCTAAACCAATGAACCGATTTTAATGAAATTTTGTACAAAGATAGTCTGACACCCGAGAAAGGACGTAGGATAGTTTTTATCCCGGAAATCCCACGGGAACTAGGGATGGCGATCTAAGATCGATTATTAGGAGAATCGATCTTTTGGACCAAAAAAAATCGATTATTTTATTTTTAGTAAGGATTGAATCGTAAACTATGTATTTGATCAAGTGATGATCTTTAGCAAAGTTGTTGTCCATGAGCCCACGAGGGTTTCAGAGTTGGTACGACTAATTTTCGCCAGATGGCGCCACTGCCATTCCAATGAAGGTACGAATTTTCAGTTTTATGTATGTTAGTATGTCATATTATTTTCTTTTAAACGCGGGCGAAGCCGCGGGCAAATACTAGTTATAAATAATTTAGTATCACAATTCGATACTTATTTAAAAATAAAAAGAATAAGTTATTTTATTGCTAGGTTTTTATATAACATCGTTATTATCAACGTACCACCTATGTTTTTTCTCTACATATGCAGTAGACAAGATATTTGCAACACCAAAGAAGGTATAACTAATGAATGACGCTGACTTTAAAAGGAAGCTATTTTACATAATATGTAATACGTATGTAACAAAGTAGATATTATAGTTGTGTCTATCCGATTGTGCGGTCTGATCTCAACAACGGTTCTCAACTTCTGATTCGACACCGGAGGCACCACCAACACCTATTTCTATCTAACAACAGTAGTGTTAAGCGCTGCTATGGTCTGGTTTATATCTAAGGCATACCAACATTTCAGCATCTCTACTGCCTCTTCAGGAGTAACAACACAACAGAGTCGTTTTGCTACTCCTGAGGACACGTTGGCATTTCTCTTATAATATCCCTTCCTTACCACACCATTTAAACCTGAACGCGACAATAACTAATACCTGAGTTAGTTCCACCAGAGTCGAACAAGGAAATGTTCTACCAATTAACAAACACATTTACCACTGTTCATAATGACGTACCTACTTTACATATGTCTAAAAGATAATAGTTATCAATCTAATTAAGTCCACGAGTAAAACAATATATTCATTCAATTAATAATCGTATTGTCATTCGTTCCGTCTTTAACAGTACGCTAGCCGGTTTTGGACATCCAATGACACTCACCTTGGGTTCGAGACGTGCTTCCGTCTGGCGTTTGTCGAGAATCGAGTACTTTATACCTCTACATACTCGCAAACAATGCGCCGAATAACTCGGCGAATAATAACGAGTGTGTAAACGTTGAGGATGATGAGGCGCATGATCCATTGCTTCTCGCTGTAAAAGTGTAAACCTACTTAGCGGAACCATAGATAAGTATAGATATCTCTCCGCTTTGTAATTGAAGGAAGCCATTAAATAGCTTAAACGGCTGACAAATGTGTCAACCAATGGCTGTCTTGGTGTAATTTACGCGGAACAATGCCGACATTTGCAGTTAAGTGGTGCAAAAACACGAAATCGAAGAAATAAATGCAATTCGTATTTTTAAATATTTTTCAAACACGAAAATAGATGACAGATGACAGTGACAATTTCAATTGTTAAAACTTGTTACATTTTCTTGTTAGGAGTGTGTAATCTTTACTAATCTATGAGCGGAACATATGAGCTGGCGAATACCGAGTAGGTTATTTATTCGCGTCTGTTGGTCTGCGGTTGACAAGTAAACCTAGTAGTTAACCTAAAGCTTCCTTTATTGTTATAAAACAGAAATTGAGATGCTGTTTCTGAGCTCACGAAAAATATATTCAAAGTTTTTAAAAAACATTTATTTAATAACATTATTTTGGTTTTTTTTTTGTATTTTTGTCGGGGTGCATTTGAGCATGCGCCATATTGGATTTAGATTAATGTATAATAAGCGATAATGCATGCATAAGCGCATCATGCATAGTCATCAAATCCAAACCTGTATGCAAACATTACGCGAATCAATTGGGGCAATCTGGTTAAAATATGCAAGATTCGACCCTCACATCATACGAACTAACGAAGCAAATTAAATAAAAGCTAGTAATTAGATACTTAATGATTATAAAAACAAAGTCCGACTGCTTAAAAATATAGCCTATGTCATTCCCACGATTTACACAAATCCATCGACATTAAGATGACGAATTGTTTAAATAATACATTCTATGCAAGTCATGTTTGAGTTTAGTGCAAAGTACAAGTCTCGTATGAATCATTATGTTTTGTACGTTAGTAAATGCCTAGAAAATCCAAAGTGTTTTTAATAACGGTAAATAAGCGATTGAGTACTTCATCTGATCGTAAATGGTACTCCCGCCCATGGACATCTGTAATCAACCCCAGATAAGATTAGATGCCTACCTGAGCTCTGTCATCATGTGGACTGATTGACTGCTCATTTGCTACTTATAAAAATATAGTTTTTTTAATAATATAGGAGTAGCAGACGAGCATGCAGTCCACCTGATGGTAAGTGGCTATTGCCGCCCATGGACATTTGCACGGTCGGCCACATATGCACTGTCCCTGAGGAATAAGTTGGCTTCGGAAAAGTATTTCTTCTTTACCACTCCCTTGATTTCAAAAAACAGCAGCGCTTAAACTGGTGTCATGAGGCAGAAATAGATGTGGTGGTAGTGCCGCCGGAGGACCACAAAGGGTTTTCAAACCTTCAATATATGGTTCAATATACTTTTGCTATTTTTAACTCACTATATGTAACATTACGAATTTTTCGTTTCTTTTCTATCTTATTTCGTTATTTTTGTAATAAAACCGTCGTCCTTTCACATCCTCAAGGCCGGCCACTTGAAAAGGCTATTTAACTCTCCGTGTATTGTATCGCTTTTTTGGTCAATATAAAATTAACAAATAAGTAATAAATGTATTACTATATTTGTATTTGCGGTTATAAAACTTTCGACGTTGTAACTTGAAACTCTGACAATTAAATTGATAATTTTCCTGTATTTCACTATTCACTACATATTTTAGTTACGTACACGTAAAAGTTTAACTTCTTAGCGCATTCAAAATTTTACACATTTTTTATGCTTGCTTTGTGAACACACCTACATAGCTGTCCCGTAAATAAACTTAAAATTAAATATAAACTTAAAATTAAATATAAATTTAAAATTAAACAAACTTAAAATTAAATATTTACCACAATATACCTATTAACATTAATATTATACCACTGATGTACTACCTAACATCATTGTATTAGGTATATTATCAAGACTACGAGACGACGGTAATACTACAGTATAAGGATCTATAGATATTTGTACCGTGGTAATATCTACGCATGGAATTTTGTATTTTACCATAGATTAGTAAAGATACTTCGCCGCCTTCAAATTGAATGAAGCCACAAACGGCTTATTAGTAAGTTCTTTTTTTGAATTCTTGACAAATAAAAACATTTTTAGAGAAAATTTACGAATAAATAACTAATACTGCGTAATTTACCTAATAAATAAATAATAATTTCAAATATTTTAGGGACATTTTAGCACGGAGACGTGGCAAAACTTTTTTACGCAACTATTTCAATTCTCAAAACTGGGTACATTTTCTTGTTAGGAGTGAGTAATCTTTACTAATCTATGTATTTTACATAAATAATTACGCATAAAAGTGATGAAGGAAAATAATTCCATTGACTCTATATTAAATCACGTTTCTAATAAGAATTAATATATCTTTAGTAATAATTACCTTTGCGATAATTACTGATATAAAATACGTGGTAAGCCTAGCGTAAAAGATTTCACAATTATTGTGTCTTTCTTATCAATAAGTTTGTTTATTTTGGTAATGTTTAGTGTTATAAAGCATAGCGTTAAACATTTCAATTTTTTGTGACTTTCTTATCAATATATATATTTTTTTAGTTTTAGTTTAGTTAGTATTTATGTATATGGCGGCAATAAACTTGCCATTATATGGACTGCCCACTCGATTGCTACTAAAGAGAATATTTTATAAAAAAAATCGGACACAAGGAACTCAAGAATATAAAAGTTATTCTGGAACCAGATTCAAAATGATTGTAGTAACAGATAAAATATAAGGAATATAAAAGATGCAAAATGTCGTTCACAGATAAAAAAATGAAAGTAAAAAACACTATAGATAAAATAATGTATTATAGGTACAGTGGTTGTAAGTCGACATTGTAGGTACCTAATATGTTATTTTTACTTGAAATTGCATGCCTCAGGAAACCAGTTATTATTTTATGACACGGTAGATACAATGTGGAGGGAAAATAGTGTGTCTAGTAACTATATAACTATAGTTATTATTTTAAATAATTACACTCATAAAACATCAGGAAAAAAGGAATATGAATATAATTTAACAATTTAAATCAAAAATAGTTTTGTATGTATCTCGCTCACATCTTATAGAGAAGAAAGAAAAGTAAATAGGAACCACTTTCAATTACAATCCTTATTGAAATTATCACCACATTGTGGGTGCTATAAATATATACAGAACTAAAAGAAAGAAGAAAGAAAGAAAGAAAATAGTTTATTCGGCAAAAAAATATACAATGAACACAAATAGAAAATTGCATACAAAAAAAATTATTATAATTATTTTTAACCGAAAAGGTCTCCACTCAGCTTTAATGTTTCAGATAAGCTTAGTCATCTGAAACGCTGGTATTCTGTGGAGCCTGTAAGACACTGTGTGCGCGCGAGTGATACGTGTATGCATATGCGTATGTGTGTGTATGTGTGTGTGTGTGTGTGAGTGTGAACATATGTGTGGCAGAATGAGTGTGAATATGAATGAAACAGTCGAAGGCAAGGCAAGTGTATTATTGAATATAATTTAATTTAATTTAATATAAAATGACCTAGACAGCATAGAACCTTTATTCATCATTTAGATGGATGTCTCCTTAGCCGAAGATCAAACTCGGAATTCCCTCTCGGTTACCAATATGTCTGGCGATTTATAACCTACGTTATTATATTAAAAGATACAAAATTTCTTTCTGTCTGCTCATTTATGCCCAAAAGTGTTAATAACATGATTATTTTTTTATTATACGTAAGCACTAGTCAAATTGTTAATATGGACTTATATTTTATTATTTAATTTTTTTTCTTTTAGTATCTGTTTTCTTGCTTTTTTATTAAGCGTATAATTGTTTACATAGCATTGTAAATTCCTCTTACTGCTATTCTTGAAGGCTGTCTGGTAGAGACATCGCGACTTGCATTCGCATTTACAAGGCACGTGTAATAAATTTTTAAATAAGTAAAATGTAAGTTTTCCGGGTTACAAAGCATTCACTACACCTTCACTGCAGTCCTTTATATCTACTTTTGTTTTTTTTTTACACTATTTTAATAGATAACATAACATAACAAATATTCTAAGTACTTAAAACTTTACCTATCATGAAATAAGAAAAATAGGCAAGTTACTGGCAAACAATAATTTACTTTATTTTTTTAATAAATTGTTTCACAACCTTGACCTTATTATTCTGTGGTAATTGTGACAATAGCCGGGTGGAGACTTGTCAAAATAAACTATGTATGTCACAGATAATTTAATACTTAGTGACTAAGCATTCAATTAGAGCATTTACGTAATGACGATTACGATTTTTGCATCATACCGCGGTTAACGACCGCTGGCTGAATACGTTGATCTACTTTGCCTGCTAATTTTGAATGCAAAGAATTCGTGTTTAGAATTCCGTTTTTTGTTAAGTATGAAGACGGGAAGTCTTTCAACTATGTACCAAAAATAACTTTTTAAATTTTCACAACAATGGATAGAGCTTTATAAAGTTTTATAGAACAATTTTAACATATTTGATTGCATAATTTGCTTAACCTCCTGGGACCCAGGAAAAAAAGTTGTTAGGAATTTGAATTAAATTTATCCTGACCAATACAATAGGTAACAGAATTACAGGAAAAAATATAACAAAAAATGTAAGTCGGAAAATATGGATTTTCTCAATGTCATATATAGAACACGTGAGTTCCCAATTACAACTGTTATTTGTGTCATATATATATGACATAGAACATTAATCATATATAATAATGTAAAATTTTGGTAATATGAGAAATGTATTGTAAAAAAATACTGTCTGTGTTGTGTACAATTATATCTTAATCTATAATTTTAAACAGTCACACTCAATTTAAAAAAATGATTCTCACAATCACATTCAGCAGTAAACTTAACTGTCTGTTGTCTTGTATATTTTTTGTAACATATATCACAGTCGTCAAATAAACTTAAAATATGTTCCGATATAAAGTCACAGTACACAGATTATATCAATATTTTTTTAAAGTAAAAATAATACTATTTAATAAATTTGCGGTACGTTCTTATTATGACACAATTGATAACTGAACACAAAATGTGGTTACAAAAAGTATAAATTGGTTATTAAAAACATTTTTTTTTGTTGAATTATAAGAAACAATTATGTTTTATTGAAATATATATTGCATTTAATACAATATGCTGTTGTAGTTGCTGTATTTTGGTTTTCTGCATTTATTTGGAACGTTGGAGTAATGGACTAAATTATGTACTTTATGATAACGGAAACTTTCGGTTGACATGGGTTTTATTTTAGCCTTCTATTGATATGTCTTCGTCTTCGAACTGCCAATCGAACTCGAATTACTGTCAGATTCAGTGTAATGACACAGTCCAGTGTGTTTGTTGTCCAACCACCATGTGAGAACTATTTATCCTAGCTAATGATTTCGATATTCCCGTCGCTTTTTTCATTAGAAAACTCGCAGGTCTTTGCAAATCTGTTTTAGTTGAATAGTTATCGTTATATGAAAACCTCCTTTCAAAAAGTCTTCCAATTTTGTATTAGTGAAATAATGAACACAATAAAAATGTTAATCTGATATAAGTATTTCGCAAATTTTGCGGACTGCCGATTCACCCAAAGTAAATCCTTAAGGCTCTAGGATGGCCCCTTCCATTAATTATAATTGAGGACCCGATAAAAATATCAAAACCTGCACAACTTTCTACTTCCATAAACCGAATTCGAATTCTAATTCGAGAAACCAGAATACGAGTCATTGTTGCCATCATGACATTGTAATGTTACGTCTTCTAGGTCATCTTCATCAGTTAAGTCTAGCTTTGAGTCGTCTAGCATAGCGGATATTTCGTAATTGCGTAAGCTCGTAATAACAAACAAGAATAACATTAAAATATGAAGTTCGAGAAAGAAAAATGTTTATGTCATATGAGTATTACACTGGGACTCTTCCATTCACAGTAGTAATTGGGAACTCATGTGGTACCAGTATGACATAAAACTTTCATCCGATATTTCATAATTTTTAATGTAACCTACAAGCATTGCAGACTCATATTTAGTAAAAATGATTTATTATAAACGATAAAAATACATATTTTTTATAAAAACATCGATATTTGAACAAAAATCTCAAATTCACTTACTACTTGTTTCCGACCGTGACGCCATCGTTTGGTTAAAATTCACAATGCAATAAAATAGTATCATCCTATCAGCTAATCACAGTTTTAAATGGTGGACCAACATGTTATCTATTGAATAAAACTAAAAGATCTTGTAAATATTGACAGATGGTGCTGTTACATTTTTTTCTTTTCTATGTAATATATATATGACGAAAGATCCCAGGAGGTTAAAGTATTTCTCTTTAATTTAAATCCTTTTAGGTCACTTTGAAAACATTTTTTGTGCATTCAGTTTTTGCATTGAAATGGGTTTAAAGAATTTTATTTTCCCATAAAGACTTACAGTCACTTATATGAGAACAATTATTTAATTCATATCTAAATATATTAGTCGTTCATTTAGTGAATTGGCAGCTGCTACCCTCATTTAATGCATTTTATTACTTACTTGTTATGCAATTATTAATAATAATTATATTCTTTTAGTTTTACTTTTACCATCTCTTTAAGCAATATTATTTTAAGCATACATTGAAATTTCGTACCACGACCTGTTTTAAGAAGGTTGTGGTTCGAAACAAAATAATGTTGATGCAATATTGAAATAAAACTTTCCTGAACTATGATGGTTTTTAAAAGATGGTGACAGCCCCCAGGACTTCTTCAATATAATTTCCTTCCAAAAAACGATCAAAGTTAATCCCAAGTTACTATCGCACCTAAACCTGTTTTACTTCAACAAAATAAAGGAAAAGTCAACAAGTAATTACTTCAGAAGTAGGTAAGTATGTGGCCATATAAAGATTAGTTATCATTGGTATAACCACGCTGTCATAATTTATAAACATTCTTATGTTTACGAGGCTATAAAACAAAATGAAAATATAACAAAAGTAATAAAACTCGTTAATCTAATTACTTTAGCATACCTAAATATTGTGTTCAATATTTAATTTTATTTGTATGCCAATAGAGAACTCTAAATGATAGTAAATCTTTTTTTTTATATTTAACCTAACGATAAGGCAGACGGGCTACCTGATGGAAAGCAGTCACCGTCGCCTATGGACATTTGCAACACCAGACGAGACGTCAATGCATCGCCGGCTTTGAAGGAGAGCTCTTTTTACACCTCTCTTGAAGAGCCACATGTCATAGTCCTGAGGGAATACCTCAGGAGGAAGTTCATTCCACATTTTTCACGTACGCGGCAAAAGTGACCGTGTAAACTGAAGCGTCGAGGACCGCCACGGGCAGGGCCGGATTTAGAGGTCTAGAGGTCTTGGGGCAACAAAGGAGTGGAGGCCCCCTGGCCCCAAATTATTTTCCGAATAAATAGAACAATTTTTCAGTTGAGTTTTTCAATAAATATTTTATTGTGAAACGCAGGTACATTCCTCTAGTATTCATGTTTGTACAAAGTACTGTAGAAAAAAAATATCAAAGGAAAAGATATATATTTTTTACTAGTGTTTACTAGTCGGAATTAAAAAAAAAATCCGGACGTCTCTATTGTGAGAGACGTCCGGATTTTTTTTAAATACACAATAAATCCGGCCTCCAGGGCCTCCCTTAAATCCGGCCCTGGCCACGGGTCAAGTTGAAGTGGATGGAACTTCATTCTTCGGCGAGTGGTGCCATGAGGGAAGGGTGATGTAGGCACCATGTGGTTCGACTCTGAAGGCATCACCTCTACACGTATTTTTGCCAAATAATAGTAGTGTGCTGCGCTGCTGTAGTCTGGTTTGAAGGGTGTGATAAGACCTACTTTTTCGACGTTTTCCAACATAGTTTTCAGAGGTGTAAAGCATACGTGGTGACCTCAGACCAGTGGCGGACTAAGGTCGCAGGAGGCACGGGCGGACATATTGAATGGGCCCCCCAATATAACAAGTTGAATTAATTCAATGATTTTACAAAATTACAAATGTGACAAATGACTTATTTGCCGACAAACGTATTTTAGTGATGGTTTGACTCCGAATAGGGCGACGGTATCCCTTGCCTGTCGTAAGAGGCGACTAAAAGGGGGCTTCCAGGGTTGCGGACGGCAAAAGTGGGAGCTCGAACCACCCGGTCAGCGACCCCGGGAAGGACGGCGGTATGTGTGGTCGCATACCGTCGTGAACACCAGATTGTGTGGGAGGACGAAAACTGCTCCTCCAGGGCAGAGCCCGATCGGGGCATCATGCTTGGATGATTCCGTTTGCATTCCGTCGGAGATCCCGGAGTTCTCCAATAAACGTTGAGGACGGCCACCGGGGGGGTTTTAGTGCGGTAAAAATTCCACATAACCCGGCGTCACTTCCATGACGTCGGGTAACTTTTGAAGGTTTCCCCCTCGTTAAGAAAAAAGGACCAGGAGCCCGCGGCGGACCGCCCTTTCCGCGCCCCTTAGTCTGCTAGAGCCTCAGACACGACTCTAATGTTTCTTTATACAGTTGTCCATGGGCAGTAGTGGCCACTTACCATATTATAAAAAATACGTGTGGCACTCGGAGACTGCCGCGGTAAAGCTATTGCATACTTAGCATTTTTTATCAACTTAAGCAAATTGCAAGCGTGATATTTCAAAAAGTCATTAACCCGTCAACTGGCGTGTGCGCCCCGGGGTGCACAGATCGCTACTAAAAAGTATCACCGCTGTGTCGGTCGGAGTGGGGGGTGTTAGGTTTTTTTCGTTACGGAATTTCTGGATTCGCTCAAGGCCCGCGATAGAAGCTATGCAATAGCAAAATATCTGACCCAAGAACGAGTTCAGTAATATCTGCCTGCACGAACGCAGCAAAAATATCTGACATTAATAGGCAGCAAAAATATGTGATGATAACTTTGATCAAATAATTGTGACCACCTTACGAAGCAAAAATATGTTGCTGCGTTCGTGCAGGCAGATATTACTGAACTCGTTCGTGAATCAGATATTATTGCTAATGTGTCCATAGTCATATATTTATGCTCGTGACTGTACATATGCTCGAAAAGCATTATCTTCCACGGCCTGATACAGTAATAGGCTTGTCACTTGTCACATATTTTTATTGTTTCCATTTTACAACATAAAATATAGATTAGATCGACAGTCAAGTCAATCATCGATAGATTCTCAGAACTTAAACATTTATCATTATCACATCGGATTTGGCAAAATAACGCGAAAAATGACTCATAAAATGATAGTAAATTCCCTTATCCAGGTTATCAAAAACGTGATTTGGAGATGATAAAATGACGTTTACTATACAGTTGACGTCATACTGTGAGTATATTACTTTGGATTATATTATATAACACATTAGATTGATTTTTATCGGTTTGATTATGTCACCTGAGGTTTCAATATCAGTCGCAGTGGAAAATCAGGAAAATGTTTTGTGTTATTTCTAAAGTAATATAAATTCGGTTTTACGGACAGACACGCAAGCAGCAATTTTGTATAGGCCAACGACGGCACTTACAAATTGTCAGTTACAATATTTTTCTTAAACTACTACCGGATCGGAACGCGACCTCTACTGAGAAGATCCAGTAAGAAACTCAGTGGGTTTGTCTTTTTTTAATAATTATTATTATCTTTTTTTTAAATGCCATCATTTTTACATATAATTAATAAAGCATTAGCTCCAGTATCAAAATAGAGTTCATCAGAGTATACCATTTATACACGTAACCCTAAGAGATACGAGTAGGTACTTAAGTATTTCATGGAATCTTTATTCTTGATGTTATCATAATGTAGCTGTCATTTTTCAGGCAGATATCTCCTGTCTCGTTACGAACTCGTCACACTTGAGTTTATCTTATCTGTCTACTATCTCTGAGGACGTGTTATCAGGTATTCAATCGTGCAAGGATACTACTATACAAATCTATAGATAGCTAAGTACTTTGATTTGTATTGCAAAATCTTCGTATTAAAACATAAAACACTTTTTATACGAGTTCAAAAAAGGAGGAGGTTACACAATTCGACCGAATACTTATAAGTAGGTATATGTCTTTTTTATGTTTGATCAGCGACTTTTTCGCGATGCCGCGACCGATCGACATGATTCAAACACCATTGTATGCGGCTAGTTTAATTTGATTCTACTCCGGCGGCAGTAGAAACCACCGCCGCCACACCTATTTCTACCTCATAACAGCTGCGTTGGGCGCTTTTGTGTTCCGATTTGAATGTAGTAAGGGAGACATACTTTTCCGAGGCGTTCCGCCTAGGCCTCAGGGGTGGCAGCGCATCTGTGGCCGACCTCAGGTAGGAGTATCTTATCCTATCTGGGGTTGATTATACGTCCATGGTCGGCAGTAGCCACTTACCATCAGGTCGACTGCATGCTCGTCTGCTACTCCTATATTATAAAAACAACATACGCTCTCCATAACCCTATAATGATAAGTTATATAATGATGAACAGGTATTTTTGAATTGTTAGGGGAAACTGTAAAATATATCTATGGGTATTTCCACAAAATGCATAAAGCGCAGTTATTCATATAAAAACAACGTATGGTGTCATTTCCTATTACTCCTATTATCTCTATACATATGTTAATGTATTCTGCATCAGTAAATAGGTATTTATACACGTTTAAACAAGTTATCAACCACAGAACAGCTGCTACTAACGTGGATTATAAGGAAACTAGGTATCGCGTGGGTGCGCGAGCTGCAAGCAGCTCGCGGGGAAATGTCTTGTTTAGTTTTGCGTGCAAGGTTTTTTACAATTTTTGTTTCTCTATATTTATTGAAAATTTGTTAATTTTAGGGGTCGTTTGTAAAGGATGTGAGTTAATATTTGCAAAATACCAAGAATTTGGGTCCTGATTTTTTTGTCTATAAGCCATACATTTTAAAAACATAATAAGGAGACAATAGCTTGAAATATTACATACAAAAATACCTATTTATAAAACTTGTTATTATGTCTATTAGTACATACAAACGCGTCATACATTATAAGGCGTTCAAAAATATACAGCAACTTGAAAAATTACATAAAATAGTTCATATCGACCCAGGAATGCGTTATTGCTGTTAGGCTGAGACCGCACTGCGATTAAACGCACGCGTTTAACCGCAAGACTGAAACCGCTAAAATATAAAACATATTGCTTTCTATACAAGTGCACGCACTAGTGACTTTTTCAGTCGACTGATTTATTGTTACATTTTGACCGCGGCTTGTTTAAAGCGCGGTTTTTTGTCTCCCATAGCAATTGTACGGTGGGGCATTGATATAAACTAAAGATATGTTACTAGTGGGTAAAACATGAAATATACAAAATACACCAATTGGAGTGAATCGACTCCAGCCGCTCTCGCGCGGCGTAGTAACTGACACGTATGTATGTCACTGTATACGTTTAACGTCATTATTTTAGTCTTCTAAGCCTCAAAATGCCTTCTTGGGAAATGCTTAAATGTACAAATTATGCAAAAAAATACCCAAGATTCATGGAATCACATTTCACAAGTAAATGAGGAGAAATCATTATATCTTGATTGTTTTTCGTGCTTGGTCCGCTATAATTACGTAACTGACAAAATAGAGATAACGTATTCCTTCCACAAGTAGTAATAGAGAAGCAAAATTTACGTACATATTTACGTATGAATGAATGAGTTACTTTCGGGTAAGCAAAAAGAAAAACGTGTATTTGTGTGTTTAGTGTAACACTTATTTGTGTTGTTTTGTGGGCAGGTAACATACCTATAGTTTTAAATATCATTGGTTTTTTATTCAGTCTCTAACCCCACAACACGTGCTGTTCGCCTGAAATCTATGATGAGACTGAAATAAAATTAAGCCAAAAGAAAACCGCAGTGCGTGTTCGTATGCGTTTTGGCGTTTTCAGCTTTTTTTATTCAGTCTGCGTTTAATCGCAGTGCGGTCTCAGCCTTACTCCAAAAAATCTGGAAATACGTTATATACATATTTGTTACAGTAGTACAGTTACAGTAGTAGTATTTTAGGTATAAATTGAATATTATAATTACAGTCTTTGTTTAGAATATATTGTAAAAAATTACGCGATTAAAGGGAAAAAGCGTTAGGTATACTTAAAATTATTGTTTCTACCCATTTTTTTAACGCGGGGAAATCCAGAAGAGCATCCATGAGGATTGCATATCAGATCAGAAGATCGGAGGAACAGAGGGGGTACGTCAGACTCTTACCAACTAAAACTCCGCGGCGTTCCTCAGGACGTTCAGAGGCGGGTCACGATAAAACGTTAGCCGGGCCGTCTATTCGAGGCAATTGTCACAGTGATGGCACCTGGCCATCGACACCCGCCCGATCCGGCACAGATAATTCCAAAAACAACCATATACCTAAAGAACGTGTGTCCGACGGAAAGACAGGACGCCCTCGCGCTTACCTAAGCACTACTTCAATAACGGACGAATTGCCTCAATAGTCCTCAGGACGGCGCTAGGACGCACCAACCTTGAGTTCCACGTCTCGGTAACCCATTGGCGCAGCTCAGCTCTGTGTCTCTTCAGTTCCTGTCGCACTGGCGGGCGGCCAGTATCGGTGTGCTTCCTCGCGCTACTAACGTAGCGACGCAAAGGTCTTCGCTCCCAAATCCCAGGGCAAACTTCCCGCCAACACGTAGGCTGCCTCACATGAAAATCTACCCAAGGTCGCCGCCGACCTTAGGCGCTGAGGGGTCCATCCAAAGCGGGGTCCGACATTTCACCGGCTATCCAGGATGAATCTCAGATACGTCCGCAACGGCCTCACGGCGGTACGAACTCCGGAGACGACGATATGAGCATCCTGGGGCGGCGCCTTTCGAGGGCCATGAAGCATCGCCATGATTGCCATGAAGCACAGTTTCGGATTTTTCAAGATTTTTAAACACAGCCGCCGTACGCGGCCCACTATGAATACCGTGTAAGCGGTGACGCGCAGGAAAGCATCCCTATGGTTTCCGCTACAGACAGTCATCAGGGTGTCGTCTACATAACGAACTACGCTGACACCCGGAAGGGGAGCTCCTCGCAGCACTCAGTTTTAGCCGATATTCCACAATAGAGGACCCAGCATCAAACCTTGTGGAACTCCGCACCATATTTCCCGCCGACACCACCGGTCTTGGCCAGGGTATTCCACCATACGCCTAGATAAGTAGTCCCCGACAATCTTCTCCGGGAGAACCTCCGTGGTTATGGGACGCTATCCTCTTGCATTCCAGGGGCGGGTGTCAAACACGTTGGCCATATCAAGTGATACAGCCAACATTACCTCACCCCGGGTAACTGTATTCTTTGCCAGGGACTTCGCCTATTGTACCACCTCTGCGGTGGATTTCCCTCTGCGAAATCTCAACTGGTTGTCAGACAGATCCAGACCGACATCCTCGAGGTGCCCGTCCTCGTCAAGCAACACGACGGAACGGTACGCGGATGGGGTTTCGCTGGACGCCCTGCTTTCCAGGAGGACCAGACGATCTGTCTTCCACTGTTGTAGTATTCTGGACTGATACCCATCTATAAATCAAGTTTTAATGTGACTGTTGTGAACGCCTTTGTCCAGTGGACGTCTAGACTAAGGTATAGAGATTTTTTTATGAGCTTTGATATATAAGTGTATCTAGAGGTTGTTAGCATGATCGGCTATTGAAACCACGTAACATACGCCAACGGTTGGTCAATGCTATCGTACCGAACTTTCGGGCTTTGCTCTTCGCGAAAGGTCATGCAACATACCGGTTGACCCAGATACTCACCGGACATTGCCGTTTCGGTGAGTATTTAAAAAGGATAGAGGGAGATGACGGCATAGCACACGCTGCAGTACTGCCCAGCGTGGGAGTCTCAGCGGCGGTTCCTCAAGACAAAAGTGGGACCGGACCTGTCTCCAGCACCATTATTGGAGCTATAGTTAAGCGTAGCAAAGCCTGGGACGGCATGATCACGTGCGACATTGTCATGTCCACGAAGGAAGACGCCGAGCGAGCTAGCGCACAGCTTGGAGGAGGAGTCGCCGCGGGCATACATAACTCCCATCTGTCCCTGTAGTTCCGGGACCAGAATAGGGTTACGGTATACTCTGCCTGTCTTAAGAGGCGACTAAAAGGACTTCCAGGGTTGCGGGCGGCAAAAATGAGAACTCGAACCGCCCGGGCAACGATTCCGGGAAGGACGGCAGTACGTGTGCTCACCTGGACGGAGCCCGACAAGGCAACGCGCTAAAAAGACTTCGGTTGCGTTCTTTTGGAGATTTAAATTTCGAGAGTTAAGGTATCATTATATTCGTCTCAATGACCCGAGTGTCCTTAGATAGGTGTTAGAAAAAAAAACACAATAAAGTTAACCGAACCTATCGAGCAGGGTATCAAATGAAAGGAAATTAAACGGAGATTATAAAAACATATTTGTATATATATAAAACAGCAAGGTGACTGACTGACTGACTAACTAAATGACTAATTCATTTTTCGGAAATCAACGTACAGTCGAAACCACGGACCATAGAGTTCTGAAATTTTGCACATAGGTTCTGTATGTAGCGTTAATAAGTACTAAGGAAGGTCTTTTGAAAATTCTACCTCTAAGAGGGTAAAATAGGCAGTCATGTCAGAAGTTATATATTTTATGGAGCATACATTGTGATTTTTTTTTTCGCGAAATAGTAACACGTTTTAAAAAAGTTCTACTTCAGCCTTTTTAGTGCATTCGTATTTTTAATTTTTTAATTAAATGACATGTTTTATATTTTCTTTCATGTTCTAACCTAACCTAACCTAACAAATTCTACATACCTACTATATTTTTCTGTACTAATGTTACAAAAGTAAAAGATTATTTTTTATCATGATTCAAATACATATAGTGATTGAAGGTGGTAGAGCATTTTGTGGTTAAACCTCATAACAGCAGTGTTAAGCGCTGCTGTGTTCTGGTTTGAAGGGTGTAGGTAAGGGAAACATACGTTTCCGAGACGTTCCAGCTTAGTCCTCAGGGGTAACGGCGCATCTGTGACCGATTCCAGGTAGGAATATATAATCCTATCTGAGGTTGATTACAGACGTCCATAGGTAATAGCCACCCACCATCAGGTGGACTGCATGCTCGTCTGTCACTCCCATATTGTGAAGTGTAAAAAAGTGAGCGCTAAATGGCCGAATAGACAGGTGGTATCCCTGTATCATCAGGATTAAGGAGTTTAATATTGAATATATGCGCAAGCACAAATAATTTACTTTTATTAAGTTGAAAATAATTGTATATTAACAGGGTTGAGTAGGTTAAGTTTGTGGTCAGTACATGGATGGGTGACCGCCACGTAATGTTATTTGTCTCCTCAAACGTTTTCGTGCTTTTGAATTTACTTTCAGCTGCTGGTTCTAGATGTTAACATATAAGTCTGGTGAAAACCTCAAAAAATATTGTTTTAAAAATTAACAGTTTTAATGTTATTGGATATCCACAACCACTGTTTTTCTTATATGAACTAAAGGATTTACTTTACGTATTCGACTTTCGTTATTATATCGGACCATCGAATCTATATAACCTGTAAGAATCTAGACTGTATTTTGAACTTCACGTCAAATTCAATTCTGGGAATTCTGGAATATCAAATTCTGGGAAGTAATGATAAATGACAAACTAAAGGAAAAGTGTAAATTTCAAGAATATACATATTTTTTCATATTATTTTGGCAGTTAAGTTCCCGCCATTCATTAATTTAAACATCTCGCGTATTAACAATGTTTTTGGTCTAATATTTCAAATCATTCAGAAGCGGACGTTTTGTTCTTCTAGAATTTATATTTTTATGTTTGACTTAGTTAAGGTTATTTTTAGGATCATTGTAATAGATTTTCAACTTGCTCTGCGCGGAGTTTCGTTTAATACAAATGTAAAATTGACAATTTGGGAAAATGACTTTTTCAAGTAAAATCCTAGTGATTACTTAACAAAAAGATATAGAAAATCATATGTAACGTTGAAATGAAGTTGTAAAAAATAAAAAATAAAAATTTACGTATTAATAAATTATCTATTTTTATTTAAAACATAAATCCTAAAATAAACTTAGTTGCCAACCTATTAGTAAGTCATACAGTCATAAGCCGTATGTCACGGTCATAACATCGAAGAATTAGTTGATTAACCAACAAATTATTCAATGTTATGACTTATGTATACTTCTAAGAATTATACATAAGTCATATGTTATGTATAATCTTTAAGGATTAGTATGCTAATATACGAAAAACATATGTATTTTATTCAAAATTTTCCTTTTCCTTTAATTTGTCACATAACAATTCTTCCCAGAATTTGATCATTATAAGCGACACTATCAGATAGTGAAATAATATATAAATTAATTATTTTCCAAAATGAACCCGTTCGATTCTCGGCTAAGGAAGAAGATATTTTAAAACCGAATGATGCAGTCTTAGTTTTTATCAAAATCGGCCTTGTGAGTTACGAGGCCGATTTTGATAAAAAATACTCACCGGACATGGCCGTTTCGGTGAGTATCTAAACAGGATAGAGGGAGATGACGGCCCTACGAGGATTCCGCATAGCACAGTAGATAACGCCCATCTGTTCCCGTAGTTCTGGGACCAGAATAGGGTATCCTCTGCCAGTCTTAAGGGGCGACTAAAAGGGGCTTCCGGGATTGCGGGTGGCAAAAGTGAGAGCTGGAACCACCCGGGCAACTACCCAGGGAAGGACGGCAGTATGTGTGGTCGCATACCGTCGTGCACGCCACACCGAGTGGTGAGCGTCATGCTCACCTGGGCAGAGCCCGACGGGGCAACCCACTAAGAAGACTCCGGTTGCGTTCCTTTGGAGATCCCGAAGTCCTCTATGCAGCGCCGAGGATAACTACCGGGGGGGTTTTAGTGCGGTAAGAATCCCACATAACCCCGTGTCCCACGGCATAGGGTACCTTTTGAAGGTTTTCCCTCTTGTCAACAAAAAAAAGGTGTATCTTGAGGTAAATATTATAGGTACCTTTTTATGTAATATAGGAGTAGCAGACGAACATACAGTCCAGACAGTAGCCACTTACCATCAGGAGGACTGATAAAGCCTTGTACTAAAGTAAAAATATTGTTTAGAAGAAACAGACGAGGAAGATGTTGATGTATAAGAAGAGTGATAACATAAGAGACAAATTAATCAATTATGAGATGAAAGGTTTTATGAGTTGAGTTGAGGCGTTAAAAAATCAGAAAAGTTTAATTATAACGTTTAAGTGAAAATTATTTAAAATTACGTATTACGTATAATGTACGATTTTTTCTTAAGTCATTTCAATTATATTTAAAACGTTAAAGAATTACATTTTCATTACCCGCAATAAAAAATAAAGTAAGATTTTAAAGTGTTTTAGTTTTAGACCAGATCCCTAAATACGTCTTTTTATTTTAATATTAGTTTTGTTTATGCCACAACTTACAGCATTTTTTTCGCGTAAAAAAATAAACTCATCGGATTATAGCCTTTTAAAGTAACAATGAGTTAAAAATATGATGTTTACAGCATATACGCTTCCCAAAAAAAGAGATTACATATGCATAGTGCATATTTTTTTCGTATGGCAACACTGAAATATTTTTTCACACATTGGTACAGTATATACCTAAGTACCATTAAGCGCCTCATACAAAAAAATGATGTCAAATGGTGGAAACAGTCTGAAACATTCGATAATCCTGTTGAAAACGCATTTGTATGAAAACATTACTTTTGATTATGGCCACATTGGATATTGTATTTTTACGTAACGATCATTTTAAGTAAAAAGTTTATCCTCTGTCAACGGTTCTCCCTCAACTATTCAAAAAGTGAAAATCATGAAAAAAATCTGTATGCCAGTGTTGCCAGTTGATTAATACGAAAATGGTCAAATGTCATTACGCCATCATGAAAATGTCAAAATATACATCATAGATTATGGCCCTTCTTTAGTAAATTTTATATTTTAACCCTCTTTAATAACTCACAAAAATGTAGAAGATTATTACATTTTATATCCTTTACTTGAGTACATACGACATCCACAAAATCTGTTTCTCTGTCTGTTAATAAATAATTATAAATTAGTACGTAAGAAGAGAATCTAACATCTTACGTCCCTTCCCACTATGTGCATGGTAGGGCAACACTCCAAAAAGAATAATCACGAGTAAAATTCATATAGGTAACGTAAGCCACAAACAATTTAACACATACAAACAATTTAACTCAAATAAATAGAATACTCAAAAACTCAAGTCATAAATAATTTCAAACCAGTTATTGCTTTCTTAACATACCAATAAGTTAGCTAATTAAGATTGTACCTGATATATGTACCTTTTTAAACGACTCATAAATAAATTTCGAAATATACTTATACTTATACTTATAAACCCTGTAATCGATAACCATTACTTTTCTCCAAATAATTTAAACAATTTGTCTTGCTTTTCTTCTTTCATATCTTATGACCCTTCTATGAACTCTGACTATGAATTCTTCTCCTCCGAAATGGTAACAAGTGGTTTAAATACTTAAGTGTTGAATGCCCAGTCCATTATTATTACATTCCAAAGACCACAGGTATTCTCCATTGTTTGATCCAATATAAACATGAAAACAAAAATAAAACTTGCAATTGATTCTATTTAAAAATGTAACTAAGTAAGTACAAGCTGTAACCATACTTTTCCACTTGTTAGTAACGTAATGGATACTTAGGAATAACGCAAATAGAAAAAATCAATAACCTAATCCCTTTATTATTATTATACGGATAATATAATGTTAAACAATATAACATCGATAACTTTAAAAATCAATATTACTTTCGAATATTATCAGCACAATAAGCCCTAGTACTAATATAGGACTGTTATAATTATTCGTAATATACGTATAAATATTTAACACAAATTCTGAAACGTTAAGTGTTAAATGTATGACAAAATATTAATAATTTGAAGCATACAAAAGTTGCCTTATAACATTAAAGTTCTTCTAAACAAATATAACATTTGCTCATAACAACGATACTGCCATTTTATATCTCGACTGTGTAAGCAAGAACTTCTAATATGATTAATATTTAAAAATTAAATTATGATTTATATCAAAATAAGGTAAAATGAAAACATAAATATTTGACCCAATCAAATTCCTGTAAAACGGCCGGCTAGGCTACTACATGCCTATTTAATAAACTCAGATAGCAAACTTAAGACAATCTGTACTAACCAACATTTGTATCGATTCTTAATTTGTTGTATTTAAATATATCCAATAAATTAACTTACGCAGTTTTACGCAGGCGATCCCACTGGCTAAATTGTTGGGGTTGTCTACAATGAAAGGCTTGAATCAAGCTAGTTATTTTTATTTAATTCCAAGACCTCCACAAACATCGTCCTTGACATCTGCCGTTTCCCGCCATAATACCCTTTTGTTTTTTTTTTAAATCACGAGTACAGCGTTACAGCCAATTAAATATGTGGCCAGCTTAATTTTTCGAGTGAAAGGTTTTAAACTAATTTTAATTTAATTTATTTTTATAATGTTGAACTAACGCAGTAAGGTATAATAATAAATGTGACCTTACAATAAATACTAAGAAAAAATGTAAAATGGTGCCGGTCATCGTGGTGGTGGTCATTAAAGTGAGAGAAGAGCCTGAAACATTGCATACAAAAATGCATATGTATGAAAAAACATTTTTTTGTTTAACAATTTTGATATATTTTTTTAACAAAATGATTTTTTTTCAGACTAAAAATACCTACAAACACCTCATACTTTGTAATGATATCAAAAGAATACAAGTTTGAAATATTACATAAATACATGCATATTAACTTTTGTATGACAACACTGATATAATTTTTCACCATAATAATCAAACTGTTAAAATCGACAAACACCTCATTAATTGGAATGACGTCAGAAGGAGACAGCAGCTTGAAATATTACATACAAAAATGCACATGTATTTTTTTTGTATGACAACACTGAAATATTTTTCCACAAATTTGTACAGTATATATGTACCACTAAACACCTCATACAGAAAAAAATACGTCAAATGGTGCCGGTCATTAAAGGGAAACAACAGCCTCAAAGTTTACATCCAAAAATCCAAAAAAAAAAAAACAAATGTATGAAAATTATTATTTTTTGTATGGGAACACTGAAATATTCTTTTACCCAAATGTTAAACTGCTAGTATCGACAAACGTCTCATACATTGGAATGGCATCAAAAGGAAACAACAGCTTGAAATGTGACATACATAAATGAACATGTATGAAAATTATTATTTTTTATATGGCAACACTAAAATATTTTCTCACCAATTTATACAGTCTATAAGTACCATTAAACGCCTCATACAGAAAACTGACATTTAGTGATGCTGGGCATGGTGGTGGTGGTCTTTAAAGGGAGACAACAGCCCGAAACACCACATACAAAAATACAAATGTATGAAATTATTATTTTTTGTATGGCAATACTAAAATATTTTTTTACCAAAATGTGCAGATTATTAGTATCTACCAATGCCTCATACATTTTAATGGCATCAATACAAGACAACAGCTTCAAATATTACATACAAAAGTACATATGTATGAAGATTATTATTTTTTGTATGGCAACACTTAAATATCTTGTCACCTAAATGTGAAGTCTATTAGTACCTACAATCGCGTCATACATTATAAGGTTGTCAAAAATACACAAAAGCTTGAAATATTACATACAAAAATGCATATGTATGAAAATTATTATTTTTTGTATGGGAACATTGAAATATTTTTTACCCAAATGTCTTAACTGTTAATATCAACAAATGCTTCATACATTGGAATGACCTCAGAAGGAAACAACAGCTTGAAATATGGCATACAAAAATGCACTTGTATGAAAATTATTATTTTTTATATGGCAACACTGAAATATTTTTCCACAAATTTTTAAAGTCTATAAGTACCATTAAACGCCTCATACAGAAAAATGACGTCAAATGATGCCGGTCATAGTGGTGGTGATCATTAAAGGGAAACAACAGACTCAAAGTTTACATCCAAAAATACAAATGTATGAAAATTATTATTTTTTGTATGGCAACACTAAAATATTTTTTTATCGATATCTGCAGAATATTAGTACCTCTAAACCTCTCATACATTCTAATGATATCAATACAAGACAACAGCTTCAAATATTACATACAAAAGTACATATATATGAAAATTATTATTTTTTATATGGCAACATTGAAATATTTTTCCACCAATTTATACAGTCTACAAGTACCATTAAACGCCTCATACAGAAAACTGATGTTTAGTGATGCTGGGCATGATGGTGGTGGTCTTTAAAGGGAGACAACAGCCCGAAACACCACATACAAAAATACAAATGTATGAAAATTATTATTTTTTGTATGGCAACACTAAGATATTTTTTAATCAAAATGTGCACAATATTAGTACCTACAAACGCCTCATACACTCTAATGCTACCAATACAAGACAACAGCTTGAAATATTACATACAAAAATACATATGTATGAAAATTAATATTTTTTGTATGGCAACACTAAAATATTTTTTTACCAAAATGTGCAGTCTATTAGTACATACAAACGCGTCATACATTATAACGTTGTCAAAAATTTACAACAGCTTGAAATATGACATACAAAAATGCACATGTTTGAAAATTATTATTTTTTGTATGGCAACACTGAAATATTTCGTTACACATTGGTACAGTCTATAAGTGCCATTAAGCGCCTCATACAAAAAATTGACCTCAAATGGTGGCAACAGCCTGAAATCTTCGATAATCCTGTAGAAAATGCATTTGTATGAAAACATTTTTTTTGTATATGGCAACATTGGATTTTCGATTTTTTACATAGGGTCCATTTGAAATAAAAAATATCTCCCATACATTACTTATATGCTCTGTCTACGCTTTCCGCCCAAGTACTCAAAAAGTGAAAAGCGTGAAAAAAAATTCTGTATCCCAGTGTTGCCAGTCGATTAAGACGAAAATGGTCAAATGTCATTACGGCACCCATAAAAAATAGTCCTGTGAAAAAATTTAATTAAAAATATTTCTCCTTCTACTTTTCACATTTTGAATGAAAAGTTCCAAAAAATGTATGAAAGGTGAAAAAAAAAACTTTACCTGGCAACACTTCGAGCCGAGCTCCATGACCGTTCAATACAAAGCGACTCGCTCAAATGTTGCCAACCTCAAAATATTTCACTTCGAAAAATGCATTTTTTCGTACATTTTACAAAATGGCTGACACAAGGTGCGCCATCTAATTAAAAAAAAATAATATTGCCATATGATAAAATTGAGGATACAATCCGGCCAATAAATCAAAAATATCGAAAAAATATTAATAAAACCACCGCGCTACGACCCCACAAACACACCTCGAAAAATGAAAGATTTCAAACTCAAATATCTCGGCGGCCATCTTGTTTTTCCAATTTTTTCTAATTTTATCGTAACAGTCGTCCCACAATTAGCCGAAAATGATACCAATCTCAGGTAGGCGCGCAGAATAAAAAAAAAGTTGAAAATCGCAGGAGGTCCGCCATCTTGAATTTTGTATGTTTCCCATTTTTCCTATAACCACCATAATATACCGAAAAAATATTTCATACATTATTACTACCCCCCACCAATAGTTTAGGCTGGGCTACTCGAAATGTCAAAAAAGTGAAAAAAAAAATCTAGCTCCCAGTGTTGCCAGTTAATTTGGATGAAAATGGTCAAATGTCATTACGACCCCCCTGACAAATACCCATGTAAAATATTTTCATTAAAAATGTTTCTCCTTCTACTTTTTACATTTTTGAATGGAAAGTTCCAAAAAAAGTATGAACGAAGAAAAAAAATCCTAAACCTGGCAACACTTCAAGTCACGCTCCACAACCGCCCCATACAAGGCGATTCGCTAAAATATTGCCAACCTCAAAATATTTCACTTCAAAAAATGCGATTTTTCATACATTTTACAAATTGCCTGACGAACGATCCGCCATCTGGTTAAAAAATTAAATAAACCCAATTTGGTAAAATTGAGCATATATCCGAGAAAAAAAAAGAAAAAAATATTTAAAAAAACACATCAGTGCAACCCCGCGAACACACCTCGAAAAATGAAAAATTTCAAACTCAAGTATCTCGGCGGCCATCTTGTTTTTTCAACTTTTTCTAATTTCATCGTATCAGTCGCCCTCAAGTTAGCCGGAAACGATACCGATCTTGGATAGGTGCAAAATAAAAAAAAAAAGTTGCCCAATCCAGCTCGGCCGCCATCTTGAATTTTGAAAGTTTCAGATTTTTCCCATAGACACGGAGGCAAATAAAAAATTCCACTCATACATCAAACCCACCCCCCACCACTCCTTCAGGTCGAGGAAGTCGATTTTTCGGAAAACTGAAAAAAAATTCCTGCGGCCAGTGTTGCCAGTCGACATCGACGAAAATGGTCAAATGTCATTACGACAGCCAAAAAAAAAATTCCAGTGAAAAATTTTCATCAAAAATATTTCTCCTTCTACTTTTCATATTTTTGAATGAAAAGTTTGAAAAATTGTAAGAGTGGGGAGAAAAAAACTCAAACCTGGCAACACCTCGGACCGAGCCCCACGACCGCCCCGAACAAAGCAAATCGCTCAAACGTTGCCAACCTCCGAATATTGGACTTCAAAAAATCTGTTTTTTTCATACATTTTACAAATCGCCTAACAGACGACCCGCCATCTTGTTGAAAAAAAAAATAAATCCAGTTTGGCAAAATTGAGGATATATCCGAGAAAAATTTAAAAAATGGCAACAAAATATTAAAAATCCCAAGAGATACGACCTCCCAAAAACACCTCGAAAATTGAAAAATTTCAAACTCAAATATCTCGGCGGCCATCTTGGTTTTATACCCACCCGAATATTATTCGAAAAAGAAACAAACATCAGCATAAAGTCAATAAATAAAAAAGTTAAAAATTTTAAATCGGCCGCCATCTTGAATCTATGGCATCTCATATTTTTCCCTTTGCCTCGGGGGGGAGAGGAGAAAACCCGCCATAGACAACAAAGTCGCTCCTAGACGGCAACATGGAGAACGCACGTCATTCCTTACAGGATTATATATATATAATAAAATCAACGGAAATATATTTATTTTGTATAGGCCAATGGCGGCACTTACAAATTGTCAGTTACAATATTTTTCTTAAACTAATACCGGATCGGAACTTTGGTAGTTCTACCTCAAAAGGTACCAGACTTTACCGCACTAAACCCCCCCAAAGTGGCCGTCCTCGGCGCTGCGTAGAGGACTTCGGGATCTCCAAAGGAACGTAACCGGAGTCCTCTCAGTGCATTGCCCCGTCGGGCTTCACTCAGGTGAGCTTGTCGCTCGCCACACCGTCTGGTATGTACAACGGTATGCGCCCACACATACAGCCGTCCTTCCCGGAGTCGCTGACGGGCGGTTCGAGCTCTGACTCTTGCCACCCGCAACCCCGGAAGCCCCCTTTTAGTCGCCTCTTACGACAGGCAGGATATACCGTAGTCCTATTCTACTCCCGGAACTACAGGGACGACCTACCTATCTACCTACTATTAGTTCCTAATTACATCACAGATAATACGAGGTATTCTTTAAAATATAAGTTTACGGGCTAAACTATTACCTCCATAGGGCACCATAGGTGGTCACTGTCGCCATGGACATATTATACGATATAATCAACCTCAGATAGGATCAGAATCCCACCTAAGATCGGCCACAGATGCGTTGCTCCTTGCTTCGCTTAAGGACTTATTTGGAAAGCCTCATATGCCTCCGCCGCATCACCTTTTTCTGCCTAACAACAGCAGTGTGAAGCGCTGCTGTGTTCCGTTTTGAAATATAAATATAAATAAAACCAAACGAATTCATTGCCTCATATTAAATTAATTGCCTTGTTGACATACTTTGTATTGTCTGAGGAACGATAAGTTATCATTATAGACGAGTTATTATCACTAATTTACCGGCGAACAAAACCTTGAGCGCTTTGTGAATTAACCGTGCCTGTTCACTTACGAATTTATATTTTGACATTTTTGTATCAAATTGGATGCAAGCACACGATAGTAGAACC
Organism: Epargyreus clarus clarus; assembly: GCA_014595695.2. Classification (NCBI taxonomy): domain Eukaryota; kingdom Metazoa; phylum Arthropoda; class Insecta; order Lepidoptera; family Hesperiidae; genus Epargyreus; species Epargyreus clarus. Next base: position 1,357,794 of record JACTTY020000046.1, read on the forward strand.
TTTAGAAGGTGATAGAACCTTTTCGTCGACTGGTGACATCACCGCCACACATGCTAACCTACTTAAACGAGGCGTGCCAAGTCTTCAGGAGAAGAGTAGCGGATCTGTGGCCGACCTCTGATACAATTCCAATATTATCTGGAATTTATTATAGATGTACTTGGACGGCAGTAGCCTTACCATCGGGTGGACTGCATGCCTATTTGCTACTTCTTAACTGTGAATCGGTTGGATTATTACTAACTAACTGATGTTGGTGTGTATTGTCGACAATGGATACTTATAATCAACTTCGAAAAGAATTGAAGTCCTACTTGAAGTCGGCTACAAATGAGTGGCTACCATGACTGAAGATTAAGGTCCTTTCAACATCATTCAACAGCAGTGTTAAGCTGCTATGTTCCGTTATAAACTTAAAATCTAATAAAATTACGATTAAAGAGTACTTTGATGATAAAAATTGACATAATTTCCCTAATTTCCCTATTATTATTATAATATAATGACTTGATTATTATTATTGATTCTTAATTTCGACATAATTGCATTCGTCTTAATCTATATATCAGTTACCTTTAATACTTTATTATTAATCCTAATATTTTATAAAGCTATATTTCTTGAGTGTATCACAATAAAAGAAACATTTGGAGGAAGATGATATATTTTCATAAATACTTTATAACAATGACGATTATGACAATATGGTTCCCGCCAAAAACTCCATTCTCCCGCCACGCCGCACCGCGCCTCACCGCACCACAGATTAAAAATCACTCTGCCACAATTTTATCTAAGTTTTGACATGTGTAACACCTGTAAAGGTAGCATTTAATTGAACTTTATGTATTGTTATTGACCTATTGTACTAAATGCTTTACACAATAAAATAAATAAATAAATGTTGTGACGTTCTCCAGTAATAGTTGTGGCTTCCCCACGATATGTTCAAATCGTTTAAATATCATTTGATTAATTTTTAATAGGTACGAATGGAAAATCACAGCATGTGTTACATTTTAGAATCGGGATTACCTTCTGTGAAAACCCAAAATTGTGAACAATAGACTCATTGATATTTATTTTGTATTGTTAAACCAACGTCTGAACCTCAGACTAATAAAGAAATAATAGAACGAGCGAACTCTGTTAAGAAAAAAAAAACGCTTTCTACAATTACAGCTCTACACTAGGATTCCCTGTATCGTGGGTACCATGGACACACACATAGACAAATGCACAAACACCCAGACCTAGAAACAGAAATCTAAAATCATCATTTAGATATCTGTCTGGCCGGGGATCGAACCCGGGACCCGTTGCGCGTCAGACCGGTATGGTGACCGCTCCGCCACGCGGGTCGTCACCATACCGGAGGAGAACAGGAGGTAGGTACATGTCAGAAACAGGGATTGCAATATCCCAAAGAAGAATCTCTTTAATCTCGCAGGATCTAGAGTACCTACTCAGTTTATTTAAAAAATAACCAATAGTTACACAAATGTCGTAGAACGCCTTACAGGGGGCATTCCAGCTTAGTTTGCAGGGGTATCGGCGCTTTAGTGGCCGACCTCAGGTAGGATTCTAAATTACAAATGTCCATGAGTAACAGTAGTCACATACTACGCGTATCTGCTACTCCTATATTTCAAGAAAGTAACTATTCTGAAGAGAAACTCAATATTTTATCTTACAAGAGTTAACAGTGTGTAATTAGTTTCTGACCTTGATGTGATTAGAAAGCTATGTTGATCACTGATTAAAATCAACAGATATGACCAGCGAGATGCAAGATGATAAGTTCTATATCAAGCGAACCGAATATCTGTAATAGTTTAATGTAAATTGACGGAAATTTGAGGCCTACGTGCGTACACATTATGACGTCATTATACGTTACAGTAAATCTAATCGTGGTGGTAGGGCAGGAAACGTATGCGTGCCGCCTATATCAGTTAGATAAAATCTAAAAGAAAATAACATGACGATTGACTGTAGCCCAAAATACACAATTTAAGTGTGTCTCGTCACCCCTGTGTTCTGGTTTGAAGGGTGCGGTAAGGGATATATACTTTTCGGAGGCATTCCAGCTTAATCCTCAAGGGTAGCGGTGCATCTGTGGTCTGCCTCAGCTGATTACAGATGTCCATGGGCGGCAGTAGCCACTTACCATCAGGTGGACTGCATGCTCGTCTGCTATTCTCATGTATTGGAAAAAAATATGTTAATAAGACTAAACAGCAGGTTTGTGAACAGAATGCGATACCGTTATCAATTTCCTCAAATCAGGGTTCCAAGAAAAAGTTACATAATTCATAAAATATTTACAACAGGTAAATAAATATGAATGACTAAATATTTTGGCTCACGACTTCCGATTACTAAGCCTTATCATATCGAAATTAATCTTTTGGAATAGTACCGATAAGAGACATATTTGTGTAGTTGATTCACCCGTCAGTTGTAGAAATATAAATTTGATGATATTACGGTGAAGCCCCTGGATTAACCCGCATTTGAAAGAGAAAATACTATGAACATTTCAAGGGTTTCATTTCTGTGCGCGGAACACTTTTTTCTAAAATAAATATCATAAGGTAATCCTTATAACATTGGCTATCTACCATTGAAAGTCCCTAGTCATGTTGATCCAGTTTCGGACATTAGCCGAAACAAACAAACGAGTATACAATCACTTTAATATATACATTTTAATGCAGAAGTAGCAAAATAAAACACTAATAAACACTTTCTACACTTTCTACACTCACAGCCCCACACTAGGATTCCCTGTATCGTGGGTGCCATGGACACACACATAGACAAATACACAAACACCCAGACCCAGAAACAGAAATCTAAATTCATCATTCAGATATCTGTCTGGCCGGGGATCGAACCCGGGACCCTTTGAGCGTCAGACCGGTATGGTGGTCGCTCCGCCACGCGGGTCGTCAAAAAAATGAGCATGTATTCCACCTTTTTTAATGTAATATGGGAGTAGCAGACGACTATGCAGTCCACCTGATGGTAAGTGGCTACTGCCGCCCATGGACATCTGTAATCAACCACAGATAAGATAAGATTTCTATCTGAGGTCGCCCACAAACGCGCCGCTATCCGTGAGGACTAAGCTAACGAAAAGTAGGTCTCCCTTACCACACCCTTCAAACCAGAACATACTCGTAGCAGCGTTTAACACAGCTGTTATTAGGCAGAAATATTACCAACACTGCACTGCTGTTATTTCGACATTACAAACAGACACTTCAATTTTATTTATCTGTACACATGAGGCACTTGAGATAATTGTACGCTCGTATTTATAATTATGTGACGGCTCACGTGACTAATGGACGTAATCCTCTTGTTCATAGGTTCATAGGCGAGGTTGCGCGCGCGCATTACCCTAGGATTTAATTAACAATTAACAATAGTAAGACAGACGTTATAGTAGTTGAAAAATAAATTAATAAGGCATATAATACACGAGCTTTTGCCCGCGGCTTCGCTCGCGTTACGAAGTAATATTTTCATCCCCTATTTTATCCCCTTGGGGGTAGAATTGATCAAAATCCTTTCTTAGCGGATGCCTACGTCATAACATCTACCTGCATGCCAAATTTCAGCCCGATCCGTCCAGTGGTTTGGGCTGTGGGTTGATAGATCACTATGTCAGTCAGTCAGCTTGGAGTTATATATACATATTTAGATTAGTGTCTAGTCCGCTCTGAAGTTGTTGCGAGCAGGTGTAGTCATACAATTTTGCTATGGCGACGCGATTCATTACTATATTCAGAGCGGACTAGCACTTTTACGCGGACGATACAAGAGGTTTGGTAATTGCTACTGTACAGCAGTGTACTTAATTTTTTAGCTGAGTGCGGAAGGTAATGTTTCATTTAATTTCATTCGTCTAAATTGTGGGACAGACATAGGTTACATTATTTTCCTTTTACGGTTAATCTTAGATATAAAATTCTCGTCTCATAATGTTAGTTACCGTATCTACTCCACCGACACGGCTTTACCGATTTTCACCAAATTTTATATGCATATTCAGTAGGTCTGAGAATCGGCTACTATCTATTTTTTATACCCCTAAGAGATAAGGGTTGTTCACCCTTAACATTTTTTTATTTATATAGCAACACAACGTTTGCCGGGTCAGCTAGTGTTATATAAAATCTTCTATTAAAAAGATTTGGGGGAGCATTTTATATATAAGATAGAAGTAATAGACGAGCATGCAGTCCTGATGGCAAGTGGCTACTGCCGCCCATGGACATCTCTAATCAACCCCAGATTGGATTAGATATTCGTACCTAAGGTACAAACGCGCCGCTACCCCTGAGGACTAAGCTGTAACTCGGAAAAGTGTCTCCCTTCCCACACCCGTTCATGACGTTTATTTAAACCACAGTTGTTCTATTTTCGATTGGGAACTAAAAAAAGAAGCCAAAAGTCGATAAAGGTGGGCGTAGCTGAAAACTGTAGTTCAAAACGAGGTGAAAGCTCTTCAGTGAGGCTTGTAGCTTCGAGTGCCAAGTGGGATGAGGGTGCGTTCTGCCACGTCCTTGCATAATGAGTTGTTTAACTTGGTAGTCACAAATTTGTCATATTTATAAGATACTTTAAGTTGCCTTTTAGAAAGGGTTACGTCAATAATTGTGGTAGATATCTCATATAAGGTAAAGTCACCTAATGCCGAGGGATTCTGAAATTGGCACCAAATTCCGCGGTATTTACAAAAACAGCATTTACTTATTATGTACAAAATCGTTTTTACGGAAAGGTATGTTATTTAATAAATAATTTATCACTCTATTGTCATATAGCCATCGTAATAGTATTATATGTATGGTTTTTAAAATAATCGCATAGTTTTGCCTACCTCAAAACGTCCTTGCATAATGAGTTGTTTTACTTGGTAGTCACGAAATTGTCCTATTTATAAGATACTTTAAGTTGCCTTTTAGATCAAAGGGTTACATCGATAATTGTGGTACGAGTAGATATCTCATATATGTGACAAAAAATGCAATATAAAACACGACCACAAAATTTGGCTGTGATTATTTCAAATTAAGTAATACTTTCTAACAATGGTCATCTTGCTTTAATTAAAGTTCTTTAATCCATAGTTCAATTAAAGAAGCACCACCGATTTCTATCTTCACCCTTACCATGAGTTTTTTACGTTTTGACAAATATGACTGTTTTGGTATTTGTTTACGTATTGGTCCATACAATTTCTGACTCAATCCGCTAGGGGCGCTGATAACTATACATAACTATAACTATAGCGCTTATAACTAGACATTGGATTATATGCAATTGCACATGCAAATGCATAAAACGCCACTTTTTTGGCGTTATTTTAGTACTTTTAGTATATATTATTTTGTATAGGCGAATTTACTGCTTTTTATTGATAGTGCATATATGTTTTTATGGTTCATACCTGTAAGATTACAGTTAGGTGATGGCCCATTTATATTATTTCCCGGCCAATAAGTATAAAGTTATAAAATGCCATACCTATAACCGTTGTACCATAAATATAACATTTATATTACGATTAGTTTAGAAATACTTTAGAAATACTAAAAATTAAGGCGACGATGACCTTGATTTTACAGTAATTCGGAAAAAATAAAAAAAATGATTTTTTTAAAATTAAATGCACATTTTTTTCAACATTTCCACCGCGTTCGTTATGTTCACTTATGCATTAAAAAAGGTCTTCATACAATTATTTTCACACTTTGGTAACAAAAATATGGCTATCATTTACCTTACCTTACCAGCAGTTAGTTACAGGTTGTCCCTGTAGTTCCGGGACCAGAATAGGGCTACGGTATCCTCTGCCTGTCGTAACAGGCGACTAAAAAGGGGCTTCCGGGGTTACGGACGGCGAGAGTGGGAGCTCAAACCGCCCGGTCAGCGACCCCGGGAAGGACGGCGGTATGTGTGGTCGCACACCGTCGTACGCACCAGACGGTGTGCCGAGCGTCAAGCTCACCTGGGCGGAGCCCGACGGAGCAACGCGCTAAGAGGACTCCGGTTGCGTTCCGTTGGAGTTCCCGGAGTCCTTACGCAGCGCCGAGGACGGCCACCGGGGGGGTTTTAGTGCGGTAAGAGTCCCACATAACCCTGTGTCGCTCCCACGGCACCGGGTACCTTTTGAAGGTTCCCCCTCGTTAGCAAAAGTTGGTTACAGGTATCTATGAGCAAAGGAGCCATTTACCATCAGGTGGACTGCATGCTCGTTTGCTACTACTACTACAATGCAAAAAAAAATGTTCAAGTCAAACAATACGACTTGCAACATACTGACACATTCATAATTTAGTGAAAAAAACGAAGTAAATTAACATAAAACTTGTAAAAACTAAGTAAGTTTTCGTTTTTTGGGCATGGGATCTACGATATTTGCTCTTAGGAAAACCAAATGACATGCAAACATTAAAAATGCAAATGGGAGATACCTGCTACATCATTTGTCATCTACCGGTGAGAGAATATGCGAATCACGATCTTTTATAGATTATTTAAGGATGTTGATTCTAGATAAAAATATTTGTATTAATAAATGTTTAATAGTTTACCTATGACATCATTGGCGAATCCAGCGAGGTCGAGGAGTTATATAATAACAAGCGATTTTTTCAGCTATTTACTTCGTTTTTTTTAAATTAGCTCTGTCTGTCTGTCTTTCTGGTTGTCTCTTCTTCACGCCTAAGCCACTGAACTGATTTTAATAAATTTTTTACAAAGATAGTCTGAGACCCGAGAAAGGACATAGGATAGTTTTTATCCCGGAAATCCCACGGGAACTAGGGATGGCGATCTAAGATCGATTAATCGGAGAATCGATCTTTTAAACCAAAAAAATCGAATATTTTAATTGATTAGGATTGAATCATAAACTATGCATTTGATCAAGTGATGATCTTTAGCAAAGTTGTTGTGCATGAGCCCACAAAGGTTCCAGAGTTGGTACGACCAATTTTCGCCAGATGGCGCCACTGTCATTCCAATGAAGGTACGAATTTTTAGTTTTATGTATGTTAGTATGTCATATTATTTTCTTTTAAACGCGGGCGAAGCCGCGGGCAAATACTAGTAGTTAAATAAAATAAGTTTTCTGCCTCCAAAGCATCAATCTTTCATTAATAGGTACAGTCCGCGACAAACCCCAAACAAAACTCACAAATGAATGAATCGTGACGTTTATCCGCATCACACATATTATGAATAGCTTAAATTGAATGTTACATAGTACCACTGCTAAATATAGACTTTGAGGAAGTTAAATTCTCACGATTGATTCAGGAGAAACTATTACTCAGTTACATTTTCTTCCTGTTATATTGATTCATATTATTTCGTGCACTAATTTATCATTTAGAGCAGAGTCATTCGTACTCGTATACTTATCAATTCTATAGTATAAGATTTGAATACGTGATGTCTATGTCCATACTTTTGTAACCAAAATAGATTTTCATAAAAACTTATTTTTTTTATAAATGAAATACAATTATGTTAGGTTGGCTGTCAAGATAATTGCAGTATTTTTGATTCAATTCAATTATTAATTTTCCCATTCTTAATTTAGAATGAAAAAAAATATCATGTATTTGAAATTTAAATATGTAATGGGTATGTTATGTTCAAATTATTTTTCAAACATTAAAATTAAATTAAATTTGAAGGTACAACCCTTTGTGGTTCGACTCCGGCGGCACCACCGCCACACCTATTTCTACCTAATAACAGCAGTGTTAGGCGCTGCTGTGTTCCGGTTTGAAGGGTGTGGTAAGGGAGACAGCTTAGTCCTCAAGGGTAGCGGCGCATCTATGGCCGACCTCAGGTATGAATATCTAATCCTATCTGGGGTTGATAACAGATGTCCATGGGCGGCAGTAGCCACTTACCATCAGGTGGACTGCATGCTCGTCTGCTACTCTTATATTATAAAAAAAAAACATTTTAGACTACGTTTCACGAAAAACAGTTTAAGTAATTACTAATAGCCCAAAACAAATATTTTTAATGTAATTTGAGAGTACTTTAGAAGTCTTTCAGTTGGATCAGATTACAAAACTAACACATTTGTGTGACAAGTGTCTTACTGTTAACTATAACGCAATTACTGGTTTAATAAATAGTTAATTAGGTAATAACGCTCTTAAATAAATCAAACAATGTTTTCCCTACCAAAAATCGAAAAACGAAATATGACAATTATTGTCTCTGAATTTTCAAATTAATATTGGTCCGCAAAAATGACACATCGGTAATTTATAATGGACATTATAAATTAAATACTTATTAAAAAAAAACTTTCTATACTAACAGCCCCGCACTAGGATTTCCTATATTATGGGTGCTATGGATATGATACAGAGACAAATACACAAACACCCAAAACCAGAAACAGAAACCTAAACTCATCATTTAGATATCTGTCTGCCTGGGGATCGAACCCGGGACCATCTGCACGTCAGACCCGTATGGTGACAGTTCCACCTCGAGGGTTGTCAAATTTTCGTCATTGGGTAAGCCCGTTGTAGAATCGAACCCGGATACCTCTGGCGGACTGATATGATTGGTCTCATCACTACGCTACGTGGGTCGTGAAAGAAGCAAGGTATAAATAATTCGTCATTGAAAAGTGAACGTTGATATTTCATTTATGTATTCAAATTAATGGAATATGTTTAAACATAGTTTTAGAATGACAAATTCTAACTAAAAATATAAAGCCGTGGGTAAAAGCTAGTATTTAAATATTTTAAAACTTGCTAATTTATTAATACCAGACTGCCCTCTCTGGGTCTGCTGGAATGGTGTACACGCACGGGCCAACAAGTGTGTGTACTTAGAATTTAAGCTTTTTTTATAATATAGGAGTAGCAGACGAGCATGCAGTCCACCTGATGGTATGTGGCTACTGCCGCCCATGGATATCTGTAATCAGATAAGTTTAGATTCCTACCTGAGGTCGGCCACAGATCCGCTACCTCCGAGGACTTAGCTAGAACGCCTCGGAAAAGTCTGTCTCGCGCTGGGGTCAAACCACAAAGGGTTCTACCACCTTCAATTTCATTTTTGGTTAAATTGTCTTCACTTACATAGGCTAAGTTGTCTTTAACACTATCCCCTTTGTTTGTTGTTTTTTTATTTTAATACACTAACATAGATTTTAAGACAATATGTATAAGTACTAACCAAATCTATGGGTGTCTATGGACTGTAAAAAGGTCTGAAATAAATAATATTATTATTATTTATTTATTAATATTATTATTATTTATTACTAGCTGACCCGGCAAACTTTTTACCGCCTCAAAATCTATTTATCAAGCATATTCATATAAAATATAGCCTATGTTACTCGTGTATAATGTAGCTTTCGAATGGTGAAAGAATTTTTAAAATCGGTCCAGTAGTTTTTGAGCCTATTCATTACAATCAAACAAACAAACAAAGTGATTTATAATATTAGTATAGATTAATTCTAATTAGTTCTCTGGGGAAGCAACACATCTTTAGCTGTCCTCAGATAGGAGTCTAATTATTCTCTAAATCTAGGATTACTTGTTTACTTGGTTCATGGGTGAAACAGCAGTAATAGCCTTTTTGATGTGAAACATCTATAGCCGCACGTAAAACCGATTTCTGGCGTGGCGACGCATGCCGTGGCGACGCGTCGCCACGCTATACGATGGTATATATATACAGTCTATATGCAGTAGTGTGTACGGTGTGGCGACACGTCGCTATGCGCAATCGAATTCAATAAATAGTCATCGTTATCTGGAAAAAAATCGTAATATTTTATTTTATCATTATGACATATTTAGTTCCTATCACAATATGTTCTTTTCTGCATATTACTTTTACAAAATAATGTCGATGTTTCACATCTGCCATCTGCCGTGACGGCTCACATTTTTTTTGTTTACGAGGGGGAAACCTTCAAAAGGTACCCGGTGCCGTGGGAGCGACACAGGGTTATGTGGGACTCTTACCGCACTAAAACCCCCCCGGTGCCCTTTCTCGGCGCTGCGTAGAGGACTCCGCGATCTCTAAAGGAACGCAACCGGAGTCCTCTTAGCGCGTTGCCCCGTCGGGCTCCGCCCAGGTGAGCTTGACGCTCGCAACACTGTCTGGTGCATACGACGGTATGCGACCACACATACCGCCGTCCTCCCCGGGGCCGTTAGCCGTGCAGTTCGAACTCCCACTCTTGCCACCCGCGACCCCAGAAGCCCCCTTTTAATCGCCTCTTACGACAGGCAGGGGATACCGTAGCACTATTCTAGTCCCGGAACTACAGGAACAGAAAGTTTGTTATACCTACGTAATATAAAAAACGTCTCTGTCAACCCTATGTTGAGATGTTCGAACATACGAGTAGTATCGGAAGTGGAATGTCGTTGAAATGTCAAGTTCGGCTAAAAATAGCCCCGTGTGGCGCCATCTGGTGGCTTAAGATCGACACTTTTCTCGGCAAAGATATTAATATACATACGAGGGTACGTTTTTAAGTTCGCGGAATGAGGGACAAGGGGCGAAAATAAAATGTCAAAATTATTTTTCTTTTTCTACATATTCTCCTGCAAGACGAATGCATTTTTCAGATCTTTGTATTAACTTATTTAAACCCTCATAAAAAAATGTTTTGTCCTTGTCGGAAAAATACGAGGAAATTGCGTCCTTTACTTCTTCGTCTGTAGAAAATTTCTTTCCACGAAGCTCTTTTTTCATTTTTGGAAAGAGATAATAATCGCTGGGAGCCAGGTCTGGACTATAGGGTGGGTGATTTAAAATATCAAAGCCCACCTTATGCAGGGCAGCCAGTGCAATACGGCTCTTGTGTACGGGCGCATTGTCGTGCAACAGCAGGACACCTCTGGATAATTTTCCTCGTCTTTTTTTTTTTGATGGCTTCTTTTAACCGCTCCAAGATTGTTGCGTAATATTCTCCGGTTATAGAGACACCTTTATCTTTGTAATCTATTAACAAAATTCCTTCTGCATCCCAAAAGACTGTCGCCATGAGTTTGCCGGCCGATTGTGACACCTTAAACTTTTTAGGAGGTGCTGTACCCTTTTTATGCCACTGCATGGAGTCTTGTTTAGACTCAGGTTCATAATGGTGAACCCAAGTTTCATCTCCAGTAACAATTCGATTCAGTACAATACCCTTATCTTCTCCACAGAGGTTCAAAAACGCACGGGAACATTCAACGCGCTGTTGTTTCTGAGGCGGCGTGAGCATTCTCGGCACCCACCGCGCGCTGACCTTAGTCATGCCAAGATGGTCATGCAGAATTTTAAAAATGGTTGTATCCGATACTCCAACCATTTCTGCAAGCTGTTTCTTCTTTAGCCGAGCATCTTCCAGTACTAATTTTTCGACTTCCGCTATCGTTTCCGGAATGGTCACCTCAACAGACCGTCCTGGTCGTGGGTCGTCTTCAAGTGAATCCCTGCCTTGCTTAAAAAGGTTGTTTCACTTGTAAACCATCGTTTTTCCAGAGCAAGAGTCCCCGTAAACCGATGACATCTCTTCCATTATGATTTGCACAGACTTTCCTTGCTTGGTAAGGAACTTTATAACGGCGCGATGCTCGATTTTCTCCATACTTCCAATTTTCTTCCGGATTGAGTTGTTTAATTGTCGATAGTTTTAAAACTAATGATGCAATTGTGATAAAACTTTATATTTATACTATTTATGAGTCACTTAACACGTACCGCCCTTAACGAGCCCGCTATCCCCCCTCCAACCCTGCCATTCCGCGGACTTAAAAACGCACCCTCGTAGTAATGTTATGAGATTATATTGAAAAGTAGATTCCTAGATTTAGGTATTTTCAGTTATAACTTTTCGATGTTTGGTATGTCTTAAATATTCATTGTCACGCGTCTGAAGCCGGGTTCGATACCCGGTTAAACAAATAAAGTAGTAAACGATCATGCTATCCATTTGATAGTAACTGGCCACTGATGCCTATGGATCTGGAATGAAACCCAGATAAGATCATCATGGTCGGCCATCGATACGTTGCTACTTTAGGACTAAGTTGAAACGCCTCTAGTAACGTTATTTCCTAAAAGAGATTGAAGGGATTTTATAAAAGTGTTCTAGTTAGAAGGGTATAAGCCACACCCTTGTAACGAGAACACAGCAGCTCAACTATGCTTTAAGACAGAAATACAATAATACATCTACAGTCGAACCTATGTACCCATAAATGTCTATCTAAAAAGCTACAACCCTCATATTTACGTCCTAAATAGCTCACCATTGACCCCTTTGACACTAAGGTCAAGCGGAAGATGGCAGCCCGCCAGATCCTCAGCTGAAGACTAACATAATGACTTTGGAGATTGAAGTAGATCAAACAAAGAATATATCATTGACGAACTAACTAAATAGACTGAGTTGGAATTTTATCTGGGGCCGACTCCAGATTGGTACTCTAATCCTATTTGGGGTTGATTACATGTCCATGGGCGACCGTGACGTAACATTGACTTTTTTTTAATATTGGAGTAGAAATTTAGTAGGTGGAAAATCTTTTGTGGTTCGACTCCGGCGGCACCACCGCCACACCTATTTCTGCCTAATAACAGCAGTGTTTGGCGCTGCTGTGTTCCGTTTTAAAGGGTGCGGTAAGGGAGACATACTTTTCCGAGGCGTTCCAGCTTAGTCCTCAGGGGTAGCGGGGCATCTGTGGCCGACCTTAGGTAGGAATATATAGGATTAGCCTATCTGGGGTTGATTACAGATGTCTATGGGTGGCAGTTGCCACTTACTATCAGGTGGACTGCATGCTCGGCTGCTACTCCTATATTATTTACAAAAAAGAAACTAGCATGTCCACCTGATGATAAGTGGTTACTGCCGCTCAAGGACTCTAATCAACCCCCGATAAGATTGGATTCCAATATGATCTTGGCAACGGATGAGTTGTTACCCCTGAGGACCAAATTAAGCCCCGGATAAGTATGTCTATCTTACCACACCCTTCAAACCGGATCACAACAGCACTTAACACTGTTGTTATTTGTTAGAAATAAGTGTGGGAATGGTGCTGCCAGAGATTCCGCTCTGGTAAAACCCTCCGTGGTTCGAAACCGAAGGTTCTACGCGCTAAGAGGACTCCGATTGCGTTCCTTTATAGATCCCGGAGTCCATTACGCAGCGCCGAGGACGACCGTTCTTATTGCGGTAAGAGTTCCATACAAAACTGTGTCGCTCCCACGGTACCGGGTACCTTTTAAAGGTTTCCTCCTCGTTAACAAAAAAATATATACTGTGCCGGTATTAGTGTAAACTTCAGTATTTAAGGCATGATTCATTTCTTAAGTACAATGTGTGTTTAGTACAGCGCTATAACAATTGACCACGTGTTTGAAACCATATGGTTATTTTTGTGTTATTTCAGCATGGTATAGTTTATGTAAACTACAAATTTTAACCTTCAACCTTATAGGTCCAATGTTCAATCGCAGGCAAGATTGTTGGAATTATGACATCATCATCTATACTTATAATAAATCTGTAGAGAGGTCAATTCTGTACATGAAATATATTTCCAAAATAACTATCAGGGGGTGATTAGGGATCGATACTGATGCCAAAAATGCAATCAGTAAAATTTTTGTCTGTTTGTCTGTCTGTCTGTCTGTCTGTCTGTCTGTATAACCGTTATAGAAACAAAAACTACTCGACGGATTTTAACGAAACTTGGTATAATTATTTTTCATACTCCTGAGCTGGTTATAGTATACTTTTTTTTAATCACGCTACAATCAGTGAAGGGAAATGTTGGGAAAACGGGAGAAGTTACTCCATTTTTTAAGCTTCCGTCGCGTGTGCAACCTAAATGGTTAAAGGTACACAGAAATCATGTATGACGGAAATATTCTGCTTTAAATTATATAAAACTTATCCCACGACAGCATATGTCTATCTTTTATGGTTGACTCACAATAACACGTAACTCCCGATAGCTTAGCAGTTCAAAGCTTTCTGATTATATTTGTCTACTCCTACGTTTATAACACTCTCAGTCATCCCAAGTTAAAAAAGTTAACAGTATTAACTATTCCATAAAAAATAATTATAGAAATCATACCCCTGAGTGATAAGGGTTGTTCACCCTTAACATTTTTTTATTTATATGGCAACACCACGTTTGCCGGGTCAGCTAGTCATTAATATTTTGATAGTGGTTGAACTCTCTGTGGTTGGACTCCGGCGGTACCACCGCCACATCTATTTCCTTATAATAACAGCAGTGTTAAGCGCTGCTGTGTTTTGGTTTGAAGGATGTGGTAAGGGAGACACTTATCTGAGACGTTCCAGCTTAATCTTCATGGGTAGCGGCGCATTTGTGGGCGACTTCAGGTTGGAATCTAATCTTACCTACGGTTGATTACAGATGTCCATGGGCGGCAGTAGCCACTTACATCAGTTGGACTGCATGCTCGATTGCCATTTCTATTTTATAAAAAAATATCAAAATAATACGTCATAAAACACAGATTTATCATCAACCCATTACTGTCCCACTGCTGGGCACGGGTCTCCTCTCATAATGAGAAGGATTAGGCCATAGTCCACCGCGCTGGCCAAGTGCGTATTGGTAGACTTTATATATTGAGATTGAGATTTTTTTTATAAATCTCTCAGATATGCAGGTTTCCTCACGATGTTTTCCTGCACCGTTTAGCAATAGATAATTAACTTCTAATACGCACATAACTTTGAAAAATCAGAGGTGCGTGTCTGGCATTTGAACCTCGAACCCCTCTATTGAGAGGCCGAGTTTCTTAACCACTAGGCTAACACTGCCCTGGAATCTAATTTTATAGGTAAAATTGTCTGTAATCTGTAATTGTTGTCATAAATTGTTGTCATCTGTAATCAACCATATGTGGTTGATTACAGATGTCCATGGGCGGCAGTAGCCACTTACCATCAGGTGGACTACATGCTCGTCTGCTACTCTTATATTAAAAAAAATCTGGGGCTGATTGCAGATGTCAATGTGCGGCAGTAGCCACTTACATCAGGTGGACTGCATGCTCTTTCTATATAATAAAAAAAATCAAAATCAAAGTAATACGTCATAAAACACAGATTAATAACCCTTTAACGTATTTTCTACATTGTTTGTTATCTGTGAATCGCGTCCTGAACAATATGTGGCGGAGGTCACGGCTGCACATATTTTATAAATGAAAGATAAGCAAAGCTTTTTAGGGTTATCACATATCCAAGTATAGTAATTTAATTTAATTCTACTGTATTCGCTTATCAACTTCCTAAGTATTTTAAGACGAGTGACATGGGTCAAATGTCGCAAAAAATTTAAATACTTCCGCTTAATTCGCGGTGTAAGTGTCAGATGAACGTATCTACATATGTATAAAAAATCAAAAATGATTTCTTTTCCACAAAACGGTCCACAATGTAGTCTTTTATGAAATGGCAAAACGACGTAACGCTATATTCAATATTTTTATTTCAACTGGTATCTGGATCTGGTAAAGTTTGAAGTGGCGAATTTTCACACTATTTTTGCTCTCCTGTAAAATTGACAAAATGTAGATACGTTCATCTGACTCTTACACCACGAATTGACTATTTCGTTGTGTAACTTCAATCTCAATCGACTGAAGTTTCGGTTACGGTTTTGGCCAAGAAGACACTTCAGTCCAAGTATTAGTTTTGGCCAAAAGTCCGCAGAACCTCCTCCGCAGAATCCTCTTTTTTATATAGTTTCCCGATAGATTGCTAGTCACCAGCAATTAATTATACTGTTATTAACATAAAAAAGTATTGTTATGAGAATATAGAGGGGTATATTACCTACAGATATACGCCGTACTTTACACAACACGACATAATATCGCGAGACGATCGCTTCACGATTGACGTCGTATCGTATGCTTTAACCAGTATATCGTTCGCTAAATGAGATTCGTAAAACGAACCTGATTTAAAATCACGCGAAGGCAGCGTGGTGGAATGACTGACCAAAAAAATGGCGACCAAAAAACATGTTTTTAACACACTCACTTACTTATAGGGATGCCGCTTTGAGATGATTTAAATATCGATGTGAAGATTATGTAAGGTGGCTAGATCTTTCATGGGTAACTGTATTCGCTACTACAATAAAATACCCGACCACATTTTGAATCTCACAGAAAAAAAGTTCAAACATGTCGTTAAACAAACGCTATGTAAAAAGCGTACTACTCGTATAAACTAAGTGATTATTTTACTGACAAAATGGTGTGGGCTGAAGTAGTTCAAGCTCCACATGTATCATTAGGTTAAATTTAACATTGTAAAAAAACATTTTTTTAAAAGATGTGTGTTATGGAGTTTCTTTCGCCGCTTCTTCTCCATAACAAAACACCTTGTGAAGTGGTGGTAGTTGTATTAACGTTCAAAAAGTGCTCTGTAAAGAACCTATTATGAATAAAAAAAATGATTTGATTTCAAGATTCATCAATGCCAAATTTAATTGATAACATTGATCTTATTATTTCATTTATCTTCAATCGCTAAAAATACTGGTAATTCTGTTTTTATTTTAACGTTTGTTTGGACGTGTTATCATTATGATACCTAAGAAAAATAATTTCAGACAAATTCTGTCATAAGTGATCTCATAATGTTATGGATAATACCGAGAACTCAGATAAGTAGGTACATCGTGAAATATTTTTATCGATATCATAAATGCGTGGTATGATAAATAAGTTTATTTACTTAAATCATATTAAGTAGTAAACATTTTATGCTTAGTAATGGAATACGCCAGAAATATCGTTTTTTTTTAATTAAACCTACTATTTTAAATTAGTCTACCAATCCGTACTTGGCGGTGGATTAAGGCCTAGTTCTTCTCATTTTGAGAGGAGACCCGCGCCCAGCAATGGGACAGTAATGGGATGACGACAAAGGTAGATATGTTCAAAATATTTTAACGGTTCATCGACACGTACAACCCTACTCTGGTACCTAGCCTACACTTCGTGGGTTCATTTGAACGCCAAATTACAAGAACAAAACGGCCTGTCGTCTTGTCACATAAGATTTTGTTGCAACTTTTAATGTCCCTTTACTGTGCAAGAGTCTCTCCATCAGAGAGCAGGCTTCGCGTAGTCAATGTCTAGTCTAGTCTGTCGGATGCGACAAGGTTTAAATTGAAAGTTGAAAGTGGTAGAATCTTGTGTGGTTTGACTCCAAGGCTCACCACCAAACTTATTTCTGCCTAATAACAACAGTGTTATCCGCTTCTGTATTACTGTTTTTTGTTGTTTTACGGATAAGGTGAAGGTTATCCCAGGCGATCCAACTTAGCTCCCCGAAGAGCATCGAATCTGTAGCCGGCCTCAGGGGGCCTACCACCATCTTTTAAAAACCATCATAGTTCAGGAAAGTTTTATTTCCTCCTTAAAACAGTAAAATATTCCGTCATACATAGTTGAACAAACTTAAACCCTTATTAATTTTTCGCTTATCCATTATTTAAAACCAACTGAAATTGTCATATTTTGCTTAAAAAGTTAAATTTCCTGCAAAAAAGTATAAGTATGATTAAAATATTAATATATTGTGTTAAGATAACCCCCAAGATAAGTAACTTCCAGATGGACTCCAATCTTGTTTGGGGTTAATTACAGATGCCCTTGGGGGTAGTAGCCATTACTACCAGGTGTTTCTTTTCAATATATGATATAGGACTAGCAGACGAGCATGCAATCCACCTCACGCTAAGTTGGCTACTACTGTCCATGGAATTCAGACATCAGTAATCAACCACAGATAAGATTAGATTCTACTAGATTAGATGCTACTTGACTTCGGGCGAATCGCTACTACCTTTAAAGATTTTAATTATCTCTGGCAGAATACCTCATATTCTGTTAGAGTCTGCCTTGATGATATCCTAATTTCCTGATAATTATATTACCTGTACTCAAATTATGTAACTCCGGATGTACCTAATAGCAAGACAAATAGGCAAATAAAAACAACGCACAAAAAGTATTTGTACTATGATAGACCAAGGTCATTGGAGAAACTAACTAAAGTTATATTTGAGTAATCATTTATAAATTTTACATTCAACCTAGGACCTTGTTTACAAATACAATACAATACAATACAGTGCCTACATCACCCTTCCTTCATCGCACCACTCGCCGAAGGGGTTCCATCCACATCAACTTGACCCGTGGCGGTCCTCCACGGTTCGGTTTGCACGGTCATTTTTACCGCGTACGTGCAAAATGTGGAATGGACTTCCTCCTGAGGTATTTCCTCAGGACTATGATATGGGGCTCTTCAAGAGGGGTGTAAAAAGAGCTCTCCTTCAAAGCCGGCGATGCATTGGCGACTCCTCTGGTGTTGCAAATGCCCATAGGCGACGGTGACTGCTTTCCATTAGGTAGCCCGTCTGCCTTATCGTTAGGTTAAATATAAAAAAAAATTAAATACATTATTGGTTCTAGAGGAATTAATGTTAAGGGAGACATACTTATGCGAGGCGTTCTAGCTTAGTCCTCGTGGTAGCGGCGCAACTGTGACTGATCTCAGGTAGGAACCTAATTCTGTCTGGGGTTGATTACAGGACGGTAGAAGCCAGTTACCGTCAGATGAAATGAATGATACTTTAATTTAATAAATAATAGGCATAGGTACGTGAAGTTTTAAGAATAAATAATGATACATTTACCAATCTTAATTACCCTTTAATCTAGATTATTCTGCAGCAAAAATAAAACGAATCAATACCTATAATATTTCTCGAGCCTACCCACACATATCTCAAGAAATGTTAATTAAAATTATTTTATCGTCAAATAACCGGTTAGGTATGTCTTTTTCCTTGTGTTTCTTAATAGACTTTATCACATAGTCCTATCGTAGGTAATGTTTAATTGTAGTGATAGCCTGGTGGTTAATAAACTCGGCCTCTCGATCGAAGGGTCCGAGATTCAAATCCCAGTCCTTTATCACTACTTTTTTATCACTAGGTAAACCTAAAAGTTTTTCCGGGACTAGAATAGGGCTACGGTATCCCCTGCATGTCGTAAGAAGCGACTAAAAGGGGGCTTCCGGGGTTGCGGGCGGCAAGAGTGGGAGCTCGAACCGTCCAGTATGCTACCCCGGGAAGGACGACGGAATGTGTGGTCGCATACCGTCGGAAACACCAGATGGTGTGGGAGGAGAGAAAACTGCTCCCCAGGGCAGAGCCCGATGGGGGCATCGCGCTTGAAGGACTCCGGTTGTATTCCGTCGGAGATCCCGGAGTTCTCCAACATGCGTTGAGGACGGCCACCAGGAGGGTTTTAGTGCAGTAAAAATCTCACATAACCCGGCGTCGCTCCCACGTCGTCGGGTTTCAAGGTATCCCCCTCAAAAAAAAAGGTAAGCCTTAATGTTTTAACACTAAGGAATAGCTATATGAGAAGAAGAAAAAAAACGAGCGTACAGTTCATCTGATAGTAAACTGAGCCTCCGAGCCATAAAGAACAGAGCCTCTACATGAGGCGATAACACATGTACTGCCAGTCCTAACAACGACCTAGTAGTACCTTCCTAAATACGACTATCTGAACCTACGTCTATCCTTTACCACACTAATTTAGAGGGATCATCCGAGGGTGCATATCATGTTACTTCAGGTTACGATGTATAATTAAAAAGACGGTAATTAAATTTAACTTTAATTGTGTAATTAGGGTACTTTAATTGATCTTTAGCCCTCTTCTATAACTGCTATTAAGAGACTAAGTATTTGGTTTCTCGGACTAAATTTATTTGGTTATCTGAAAAACAATGTGTAGTCGACAACCCGTTACTGTCCCACAGCTGGGCACCTCTCCGAGTGAGAGGGGATTAGGCCCTAGTGCACCGCGCTTGCCAAGTGTGGATTGGTAGACTTCGCACACCTTTGAGAATTTTTTGTTAAGAATTCTCAGACGTGCATTACCTCACGATGTTTTCGGATTCGAACTTCGGACCTTGTAAGATTGAAAGGCCGAATTCGTTGCCACTAGGCTGACTACAGCTATTTATGTACACGGGTAGTCCGCGCCAAACTGCTAGTCCGCTCTGAATATAACTACACCTTCTCGCAACAACTTCAGAGCGGACTAGCAGTTTGGCGCGGATTATAGCATAGTCACATACCATCAGATGAACTGTATGCTCGTTAGCTACTCCATTATTAAAAAAATATAACTAAAAGTAAGCACTTTTCAACTCATTTGGTCTAGTAGTATTGTAGTAAATTGCTGTGACAGATGGAAGGACAGACACACAAATGATCCAAGAGTTCCATTTTTAGGGTTCCGTGCATTTTCCGTTAGTTCCGTGGGACATTTATCTCTGGAACCGTAATAGATAGACACTTGATTTTTTTTTACAGAGGATGCATAATGGAGGCCGCTATAGCATCAAATACTAAAAATAGAATAAAGTTTAATATTAAAGGTATCCATCCAACAAACCGGTATTTTTTGGCATTTTCCGATTTAACTGTTATACCGTACCGTGAAGACAGTTAATTTTTTTTTACAAAGAATGTATGACGGTAGTACCGAAGCCTCCACTCGTACTTGGCCAATTATTTGTTTTTCCATACGCAACCCTAAAAAAAACTTTTTTTTTATATAATAGCAGGAGTAGCAGACAAGCATGCAGTCCACCTGATAGTAAGTGGCTACTGCCGCCCATGGACATCTGTAATCAACCCCAGGTAGGATTAGATATTCCTACCTGAGGTTGGCCACAGTTGCGCCGCTACCCTGAGGACTAAGCTGGAACGCCTCAGAAAAGTCTGTCTCCCTTACCACACCCTTCAAACCGGAACACAGCAGCGCCTAACACTGCTGTTATTAGGTAGAAATAGGTGTGGCGGTGGTGCCGCCGAAGTCGAACCACAAAGGGTTCACCACCTTCAAATAATAATTTATAACTGACATCATTAGCTTGATATCACGCACATTATTTTTAAGACTTCCCAAAATAAAGAGATAATATAATTATCGTTATTCATCGCGTATATTTTTTATATTAAGTTTCATCTCTAAGTATGCGTTGTTTATAGTATTAATCAGTTCCATGAATATTAATTAATATGTCAACGCTATCAGTTAATTCAAAGCAATGACCTCTACCTCCTAACACGATAACATAGTGTTATTGTACTTTAAATTGTATTAAATGAATAGGTAACTAAAACATATGTATTTTGAAGTCAAAACTTAAATTAAAAATATTAAATTCTCGTCAGGACACGTGACCTGATCGGAAATTCGTAAGACTGTCATTTTTCTGTACGATAGCACAATAAATGAATATTGTATTTTCTCTAATTTCTACCTTATGAGAGCAGTGTTAAGCGCTGCTGTGTTCTGGTTCGAAGGGTGTGGTAAGGGAGACATACATACTTATTGTAGGAATTTGTAGTGAACCTCAGATAGGGATATCTCATCTAGGGTTGGTTACTGGTTGTGCCCGTAGTTCCGTGACTAGAATAGGGCTACGGTATCCCCTGCCTGTCGTAAGAGGCGACTAAAAGGGGGCTTCCAGGGTTGCGGGCGGCAAGAGTGGGAGCTCGAACCGTCCAGTATGCTACCCCGGGAAGGACGGCGGTATGTGTGGTCGCATACCGTCGTAATCACCAGATGTTATGGGAGGAGTTAACGTTCCCCCAGGGCAGAGCCCGAACGTGCCATCGCGCTTGGAGGACTTCGGTTGTGTTTCGTCGGAGATCCCGGAGTTCTCCAACAAGCGTTGAGGACGGCCACCGGGGAGGGTTTTAGTGCGTTAAAAATCCCACATAACCCGGCGACGCTCCCAAGTTGTCGGGTACCGTTTGAAGGTTTCCCCCTCGAGAAAAAAAAGGGTTGGTTACAGGTGTCCATGGATCACTTACCAAATGAACTGCAAGCTTGTTTAACTTCTATATTATTAAGAAAAGGTGTTATATGTAAGAAATAGGTATGAAATATCTAATATATAAAATTCTCGTGTCACAGTTTTCGTTGCCATACTCCTCCGAAACGGCTTGACCGATTGTGATGAAATTTTTTGTGCTTATCCGGTATCTATGAGAATCGGCCAACATCTATTTTTCATCCCTCTAAGTGATAAGAGTTGTTCACCCTTAACATTTTTTTATTTATATGGCAACACGACGTTTGTCGGGTCATCTAGTAAAAATATGTAAACAAACGTGACCGTTGACGTATACCATCACAATTATAAGGTTTCTGTATAAACCTTATTGTCACGCGTCGTTAATTTCGATGTCTTTAAGACAGTCATATCGCATATTCTAGCTAATTCATTACGATACTTTTATTATAAGGTTTTGGATTAATAACGAAATCGAGTTAAAGGTTGTTATAGTCCGCGTCAAAGTGCTAGTCCGCTCTGAAGTTGTTCCGAGCGTAAGTAAGGATCGACTTTCTACTGTGGAGCAGGTGTAGTCATACAATTTGCTATGGTGACGCGATTCATTTCTATATTCAGAGCGGACTATCAGTTTTACACGGACTATAGGTACCTAGCGGTAGTTGAAGGTAAATAAAGGTGGTAGAACCCTTTGTGGTTCGACTCCGGCGGCACCACCGCCACACCTATTTCTACCTTATAACAGCAGTGTTAGGCGCTACTGTGTTCCGGTTTGAAGGGTGTGATAAGGGAGACAGACTTTTCCGAGGCGTTCCAGCTTAGTCCTCAGGGGTACCGGCGCATCTGTGGCCGACCTCAGGTAGGAATATTTAATCCTATCTGGGGTTGATTACAGATGGCCATGGGCGGCAGTAGCCACTTACCATCAGGTGGACTGCATGCTCGTCTGCTACTCTTATATTATAAAAAAAAAAATTGAACCTGAAAACCCCTACATGGTAGGCCGATATGGTGGTATTCATACCACGCAGATTTCCCGTGGACATAAATAGGCACATAACATAATGATGCGTCATTCATTCATACTTTACAAGAATTGTTCGTTAATCTCGAATTTATCATAAATATTCAACTCTATTGTTCAATCCGGAGTATAAGTCATTTTCATGGTTGGAAGTTCTGAATTGGCGTGACAGTAAGTATAAATTGATTTCATAAATAATGTAATCGAATACAGGATTTATTTTTTATGATATAGAAGTAGATAGCTAAAAGCATGCAATAAGCATGCAACCTGATGGTGAGTGCCACCCATGGACATCGGTAATCAATCCCAGATAAGATAAGATTCCCACCGAAGGTCGGCCTCCGATACGGTAAATTCGAACACCTCGGATAAGTATGTCTCCCTTCCCACACCCTAAAAAAGCTTAATAACAACAAAAACTGTTGTTGTTGGTAGAAATAGGTGTAGCATTGTATCCGGAGTAGAAGCAAAACAGGCTCTACCGCCTTAATTATTATTACCAATTTGATTTATTGTAATAAAATTAAAATTAAAATATGTATTGGAACTTGTTGGAGAAAGCCTTTGTCAAAAAACAAAAGTTAAGAGATTTGGCAGAAGTGTTAATTCTTTGTTTAATTATATTTTTAAAATTGATCATTGAAACCTATTGTCATATATAGACTATGTTTTCAAGGGTTACTGATTTTCCGGCATTTATTAATTCTCAGGACTCGGGAAACTCTGCATCTCAATCGTTTCTCATGTGCTTAAATGACATATTACGCGGTAAGGTCTACTTGAACATTGTATGTTCTGATTGTTTATTCTTCGTTATAATAAAACCATGAGAAATTTACGACTTTTTTAAAGTTTTTTGGACCTTTAAAATTTCCCGATCCCGGTCCCCTTTTCCCAACCTAAGTCATCGTGGATTTCCCGGGATATCCCGAGCAGAAACTCTACTATTTTAAATGTATTGTCCGGATATTTTTCCCTGAATTTAGGTGTCTATCTACATTTAGTTACTAAGCCATTTAAATTTGAATTTTAAACGGGTCGATGATGAAATCATATTAAAACAACTACAAGACTGTTCATGGTATTCTAGGTAGGGATGTGAAAAAATAGTAGATTTTTCTAATAATCGCCTATTTTTATAAAAAACATCGATTTATAACAAGTCGATATTTACTATCTGAACGTTAAATGAACGATAGAAACGTGCTGCCCACAAATTCGAACTTGAAAACAAATTTCGTGTCGATGTACTTTTTTTTTCGTCATCAATTTTAAAATTCACTTTCAAAAATCGATAATTTCTACAAAAAACTTTTTTTACAATTGACTTATTTTTACTCGTTCTACATCCCTAATTCTAGGTATAATATCGAACGCCAGTCCTCGCCTTTAATAATTCAGTGCGACACCGGACTGGCCCCAAAAAAACAATGATAGCTGGTTACTGTTCATACTGTTTCTACGAATCTGTACAAATAATAAACGTTGCCTTAGGAAAGCTCGTTCTACATATCGCAACCTAGACTTCCAGGCTAGATTGAAATATACATCGTTTTTTTACAATATAGGAGTAGCAGACGAGCATGCACTCTACTCCGGTAAGTGGCTACTGCCGCGCATTGACATCTGTAATCAACCCCAGATAGGATTAAATATTCCTACCTGAGGTCAGCCACAGATGCGCCGCTACCCCTGAGGACTAAGCTGGAACGCCTCGGAAAAGTATGTCTCCCTTACCCCACACTGTCTCCCTTCAAACAATAACACAGTATTATTAATAATCAATAAATCCTATGTTTTCCCTATCAAAGGACGGTATTTCACAATTTCTTCATATTAAACAGCGTCATTTTCAATCTTTGATAGCCAAAATTAAGGAGATTAATAATTAATAATGGGCAAGTGTAGATATCTGTTCAAATAGGTATACAAAGTGGGTTACGGCGGCTAATGAACTACGCTGAAATGTTAATGCAAGTTGTGCCACGGAACAGTACGTATCTAGGTACTCTCTGTAGAAAGTTATGTAATTTTTAATTGTCTCATGTTCTGATCAGACGGACAGGGTTCGTAGCTTCTTTCGACATTTTGGAGTCTTATCTACTTCTGTATAATACTTGCCGTGGTAAGCTCAACTGTGTTCAGTTTTTAAGCGTGGTACGGGGGACATAGAAGTACCAAGTGAAGCAATATTCTCTAGCAACGCATCTGTGGCAGACCTCAAGTATTATGTGGGGGGCACCTATAATTTATTTGTTCATTTAAGTATATAACTGGATTACAGGACTATATAAGGCGTGAAAATATATGAGCGCAATGAAAAAGGAATAATATTACTGAAATCTTATTTTATATGAAGGTGGTAGAACCCTTTGTGGTTCGACTCCGGCGGCACCACCGCCACACCTATTTCTGTATTATAACAGCAGTGTTAAGCGCTGCTGTGTTCTGGTTTGAAGGGTGTGGTAAGGGACAGACTTTTCCGAGGCGTTCCAGCTTAGTCCTCAGGGGTAGCGGCGCATCTGTGGCCGACTTCCGGTACGAATATCTGATCCTATCTGGAGTCGATTATGGATGTCCATGGGCGGCAGTTGCCACTTACCATCAGGTGCACTACATGCTCGTCTGCTACTCCATATTATAAAAAAAATATATGGTGTGACAGTTCGAAAAATTGAATTTGACAATTTTATTGGATAGTTAAGTCAATATATACTTTTGGACGGTTCCGAAACTTTAATTGATGTAGAGCAGACCACAAAAAACGGTATCGATCCAGCCACAAAACCGGTTAATTTTTAAGTCGTTTACTTAACGTAACATACATGAAGGAAGTATAGGTAGGTACGCTGTATTCTCGGTATCGTAACGAAGATAAAATTACTTTGTCAACAAATTATATGGCTCCGTAATATAATTATGCGTTTTCATTGCAATCTGATATTCGTAGCAGACCGGTTTTAGTGGAGTAGTGACAGTTACAACAATTTAGTCTAGTGGTTAGAAATGAAGGAGTTCGAATCTTGAACAAATTTGTTATTTTTAAAGTTATTGAGTATTATAGTGTTAACGGTCGTATCTGCGAAAAATATCACGATTGAGCATCGGTCTCCTCTCAAGACCAAAAGAGTAAACGGATTCATTCCATATTCTACGCTGGGCAAGTACATGTCATCAGACTTCATTATTTTTTTTATTTATTTACTTATTTCATTTAACTCAGACATAGTCCATATTTTGTTAGTATTTACATTGTACTTAAAAACCTATGTTAGTAAAATTTATTATTATTTATTATACACATCATAAACCCTTGAAGACTTTTTTCATAAACTCTCAGGTTTCCTTACGATGTTATCCTTTATCTTAAAAGCAAAAATTAATTAATTTCTTAATTAACTATTAACATCGAATCACCACGTGCCCAGGATATTTTTCCCTAGATCTCAATGTGAAAAGCCAGAATACGATAATGCTTTTACTGGTATACAGGGTGAATTTTTAAAATGGGCCTTTAGGACCATATCCGCAACTATAATAAACAGCGAAAAATGGTGTATTAATCGGATAGTGTCGCTTATAAGGATCAAAATCTAGGAAGTAATAATAAATGTAATGACAAAGTAAAAAAAAATATCGTTTTTTTTCTATTATTGTAGTTTTAAAAAGGTTCATTTGGTTCATCAAATTATCAGCTCACGATGCAATTTAAATCTCATCAAAAATAAAATCTTTGAGATCAACTTATCGGATCGGATAGTGTACACACGCTTTAAAGGTGTGCAAACCTGACTTGCCGTAACGTGCTCAGTACAGATGACGAAATGTGCAGGTATTTACTAACTATCCATTGCTACATAATCTATTTTAATAATATAGGAGCAAACGAGCATGCAGTCCACCTGAAGGGGCTTCTGCCGCCAATGCACGGTAACCAACCTGAGGTTAGATTCCTAACCGAGGTTGCCACAGATGCGTTGCTGAAGACTAAGCAGCAACCCTAATTACACCTGTTATTAGGCAGAAACAGGTATATGTGGAACCACCGGGGTCGAACCATAAAAGTATCGACCACCTTCTGAAATTAATTGACGGATATACCTATCTCTTACATATTACATCTTTGATGTCATTCAAATTTTATATAAGATTGAAGTAGCAGACGCACATACATTCCACCTGATGATAAGTGACTATTGCCGCCCATGGACATATGCAATCGGCCCCAGATAGGATTAGATATTCCTATCTGAGGTCGACCACAGTTGCGCCGCTACTGGGACTAAGCTGGAACGCCTCGGAAAAGTATGTCTCCTTCAAACCAGAACACAGCAGCGTTTGACACTGCTGTTATGGGGCAGAAATAGGTGTGGCGGTGGGGCCGCCGGAGTCGAACCACAGAGGATTCTACCACCTTCTGAAATTGATTGATTAACTAATTCCCTTACATAATATTATCTTATTTCCATAGATAAATCAAAGTCAGGTGACATCCACACCTTTTCTACGCAGATTTGCTTCATGCTACAAATATGTGTAGGTAGCATCTGCCGGCCGATCCATTGATCCTACCTTCAAACAACTAAGAATCTTAAAAAAACAGACACATATGGTTAAATGAAAACATTTATTTTTGTTTTATTTATACTGTGTCATTCGGTTTCCGTGACTTGGCCTTGTTTTACATATTTTTGCAAAAACATAAAATTTTGCGTCCAGCGCAAAGCCAAAAAAATCTGACATTACCACATACGGCAACACCGTTCAGCATAATATATGCCATTTTCATTCACATCATAAATCAGGAATTCATAAAGGAAACATACAAATTCGCATATACAATATCAATACTTTTCAGTAGTTATTTGGGGTCATCCGTAAATCAGGTCAGTATTTTGTTTTTACCCCTCCCAATTTGTCATGTAAGCCGTGACGTCATATTTCAGTGCGGCTACTTCTTGCAGCGATCATGGTCAACCTATTATAGTCTCACTGATGGGCATGGGACTCAAAGTGAGAGGAATGTAGGCCATAGTCCGCCACGGTGGCCAATTGTGAATTGGTAGACTTTATATACCTTAGAGATTTTTTAAGATCTCTCAACCGTGTAAATTTTCGACGTCTTTCTTTACCGATAAAACAAGTGATAACTAATTACTAATTGGTTTCTTATGTGTATTTATGACATTATTTTATTTTTCAGCTATACAAGACCGTGATCAGAAGGAATAATCGCGCGTTTGCAACTAAACAGTCACGCGTTTTTAAAACGCATTACTGAAATGCTTCAAAAAGTCTCGTTGTAACCTACAGAACCCGAATAGTTAAAACATTTTTATAATTTAATATTTAGTTTATCATTGATTTTAACAAATAGAATTTTTTAATACGGAAAATAACCGAAGAAAATAAACGAGAAATTATAAAGAAATTGTAACAAGAATATTATTTATCAATCCTCAAAATTAATTATCGCAGAACCGAAAAATTATACCGATTCTAACAATCTAAATCGTATTATCTTCACACTCAACATTTATTTCAAGAATTAAATAAAAAAAAACAATTATTTTATGGTTTACTTAATTGGTTTATAAAAAATCTAATAATAAATTTTATCATTTACAGCCTTAATATTTTCTCATATCAGCATTTATTTGAGGAATTAAATAAAATTACAATTATTTATCGCAGTATTTGGTTTAAAATATTTATTTTAAATTGTTATAAGTTTTACAAATCACAGCTACTTTTACAATCAGCGATTCGTGTTTAGGCGATTGCATGATTCTGTATCATACGTTGGCGATTATCTGCGTTCGGAAACGCGCTTTATTGACTGCATTTCTGCATAACGTTTTTGCGTTTAGTTGTGACATCGAGCGTCTAAAAGTAGCTGCGATCAAACGTGTGCGTGTAGCGTTTGATCGCTGCGTGTAGTTTCCGAAAAGCAGCAAGTGGTCGATCGCGGATGCTAAAAGTAGCTAGTCTGTCGTGAGCTCTGAGTTCAATAATTTATTTGTTTAATTGAGGAGTTGTAAATATTAAAATTGTTCCATATTGAATTGCAAGAACAAAGCAATGCGTGCGTACGTTTAAATTACGATCGTTTTTGACTTGTATAGTTAATATTTTTGCGCAATTTTCACGATAATTTGATATTTGGTCCGTTGCTAAGTCTAATACCTAATCCGCCATTGTAACACATATCTGTATTGTATTATTATGACGTCATAGTTTACAATGGGGGGTTACAAATGTAGTTGGGGGGTAACAGGGGGGAAATCCCCCACCCCTAACCCATGACAATTTACGAATGACCCCCGCAATCGCTCGATAAAAAAACTAATCGTACAGTGCCATCGCAGGTTTAATTTCAATACCAATTGTACCTTGGAATATAAAAGTATGCAGAACGCGCGTCCACGAACTAATACCTCCTTTGAGGCGCCGATTTGGGTCTTCTTAAAAAAATAAAACAAATTGCGCATCAGGTAAAAGGTTTTGGAAGCTATTTCAGCTTAATTTAAGAAATTGAAAAGTAAATGGTAACGTTATTATAATGGCCTTTTATTTGTACTATTAAAACACCGTCATCTTCTGCATATTTTGTATATTCAAAGGTTTACAAAACAAAATAAATTGGACAGAGGTATAAAATATGTCAATAAAGATTGTAATTCAAATTGTCGTAGAATACAAATTAGTTTTTGGTCTGATTGTGAATGGTTTCTGCGGCCCATGTACATCTGTAAACAACTCCATATATAAAAATGGTTCCACCTGAAGATGATCACAGATGGTCCACTCTGAGGACTAATCGTCACATCTTAAATCAACTGGCATCCACGCCCTTCAACCGCCCACCACACAAATAGATGTGACAGTGGTACCTCCCCATACAGATTCTGCCTTTTAATTATTCTTTATTGACACAAGTTATGATAATTTGACTGCATTCCATTATAATGATTAGATTGTTTTGTGGCGATCACAATTTACTGGCCGCGGCTAATAGTGATATGACGCAAGCATGTAGGTCAAATAAAAATGGTAGCTTAGAGTGTGAATAAGGTAACCACTGTAGTAAGAGCCCCCTAGACAAGGTATTCGATTTAAGGCAGCTGAGGTAAATAAGGTAAGCCATTAGCCACAATCAGATGCGCGAAGTTACATCGCTCGGTAGTAACGACGCGATAAGTACCGAACCACCCACTTAACAGTGGGGTTGGTCCATTTTTGATACTTGTTCATTATATTATAATGTTTTAAATAACATTACATTATTATAAATAAATATTATAAATCCAGGGGGCATTTGACCACCTGAGAATCTGCCCGGGCAAACAGGGTACCGTCGAGACCCGAAATTCCTGCCCACCGCCCTTATGTTGACATTGCCGCAATATATGTGCGCCCGGGGGGTAAGACGTCCCAGTGATGATGATGATGACAGTTGCATAGGCTATCTAGTCCCTTAGGCTACACTGTTACGCCTGGTAACTATAATATTATAAATGCGAAAGTAAGTTTGTTTACTTGCTACACTTTAACGCATAACGAAGTCGATTGACATGAAATTTTCGAAAGGACAGGAGTTATATTTTTTTTTTTTTTTTGGGAAAAGTACTAAAAGTACTATATCGACCTCAGACCGCGAGTGAAGCGGAGGGTAAAAACTAGTTAATAAAATGTATCTTACCAAAAATCGACATTTGATGACATGACAATTTTTGCATAATATAAATTGACGATTTTCGATCTTGGTAGACAAAATTTAGATGGATTGATTATTAGTAACAGGAGTAAGACGCTGTCGCTCGGGCGTCCAATTGTTTGAACCACCGACGAGCGGCAAATGTTGAATTTTATTCGAAAAATCTGTCAACAGTCGATCGTTTACATATAGGTACCTATACATAGGCTGCGAACAACTTTTAACAGAAGCCGTCATGCGATACCAACTCCGCCGATATTTTTCCTTAACCGCAGGTATTGTTAATTGCGGAAAAGATTATATTTAGGTTTATATTTAGGTAATAAATGCTTCCTTTTATAATTATTTTTATATTATAATTATGTACTAATATAACAGTAATCAGCGCGGAGTCACTTTCCTCTTTTATAAATGATATTACAAAGGTATATAAAACTTGACCGTAAATTATATAAATACATGGAATTAGGCCCGATGGCTATAATTATCTATAGGACCGTGACGCTACGATATAATGCTGTGATCAAGATGCCAAGATATACCATTTCATAGACAAAACTTGGGTATTATCTTATGCCGATAGATTGAGATAACCGCCAACAATCCGAGTAATGCTAAACAATGACGAATATGTAAACTCCGCAAAGAACCAGACGCGTAATCCTTTCGCGCCGAAAAAACTACACACAACGCGTCGAGTACACCCGAGTGAGCTAAGTATTTACATACTCGTACCTACTCGTCTACACTCGGCATGCATGTAAACCTGGAATTTGATTTTATGGTGTATAGGATGTTCGACCAAAATTACATTGGCCGTACGACCATTTATGTACCATTAGATTAGGCTGTTTACACTTATCCACACTCCAAGTTATGTACCTTTGGACTCTACTATATAAAAACCAGTCTTGACTCTCGACACTTTGGTAAGAACCAAAAAGTAAAGGATTCCCAAAATTTTTTATACTGCATAAATCCTAATTTACAAAATAACTTTTCCAACCTTTTTTGGTCCCATTTCAGACCTGAATGGTACTTCACTATTAATTTCACTCCCTTTAACATCGCCACACACAGTCCAAAGGTACAAATACTTAAACAGTATTAAAAGAATTGACAAATATAGTACATCTGTCTAGATAACGCGCCAAAAACAATTGTCTGTGTGCATATAACAGCTTGTACTAATAGCGGGAAAAGTGATACCTTTTAGATTATTTTTTTCAGCCATACACTCCATCTAGACATATATATTACTTTGGGAATCGGAGATGTGATAACAATAAATACCTAAAAATAAAAGTCATAAAACAAAAGTCAGTTGAAATAAAAAAATATTATTCTTCGAAAAAAATATGTACTTACAATACTTTTTAAAAGAAACATAACTCCTTTTAAATAAAACAACAAAATCAAAAATGAATTTTAAAATAATACAAAGTTTCAACTATAAATCAATAACATTTATCAGTGACGTATTTCGTTAGTTTCATTTATTTTTATCAGTTTGTACGTTTGTTAAAAACTTTCAATGTCAATCATTATTTATCGACCTGCTAACCCGCTGTTGGACATTGTTAGAGGGGTTTTAGGCCATATCCCCACGCTGGCCAAGTGCGAATTGGGAGACTCCACATGGTTTGATACCTTTCTAACCGACTTCGAAAGAGATTCTGTATTCGGCTTATCGGCGGCGGCGGAGAAATACCTATTTATATTCAAACAAATTCTATAATTCACTCTTTTATTGGTGTTCGAATGTCTAAACGTTAGTCGCTATTATGATGCCGATGTGACGTCACTTCATAAACAAGTAAAATATTTTTGGGGTGCAATTCTATTCTATACAATGTTTACTAACGCTATGACATCACGAGAAAAAATATGTCAGCTAGCGTTTTGCGCGCGAACAGCTCATAATCCGAAGCAATGATCGGAAGTAATTGTATAGTATAGATTTAATTGTAATTTCCTTGCAGTTAAAAGCTTAATTTATGTGTATACTAGCTGACCCAGCAAACGTTGTTGCCATATAAATAAAAAAATGATAAGGGTTACCCTTATCACTTAGGGTTTGAAAAATAGATAGTAGCAGATTCTCAGACCTACTGAATATGCATATAAAATTTGGTGAAAATCGGTAAAGCCGTTTCGGAGGAGTACGGTAACTAACATTGTGACACGGGAATTTTATATATAAGATATATGCACCTCAATTGACTTCTATTCCGATATTATCAGGAACCACAATGTTTGAGAGGAATACACTACTATTCGCCATATCAGAGGTTTAAGAAGGGTTTCTACCCTCAAAACATTTCTGTCTTAATTTGTGTGGTCTTCCATCCACATTAGGTAACATTGAAAGTGTCATTCATGAGTCATTACCCATTGGTAATAAGTTGACTTAAAATATATCTCAAATGTCAACTAATCCGAGATGGTGTCAGCGTGAAGCCCATATATATTTTTTATATTGCAATGTCCACCCTATAGTCCTATATATAAGCTACATACATTTTACACATCACTTCTATCCTGTAATCATGAGGAAAATCAATAATTAATGAATATTCATGTTTCCCTCAATTTTAAATAAGGATTGGTTAATTGTAACCACTGGAAATACCACTAATTAGTAATAAATAATAAAATAATAACAACATTTTATTGTTATCACATCACCTGCTGACGTACAAAGATGATCAAACTATGGTATTTTAGAGTATGACCCTGTTCTTTTAGATACTCACAACAGACACCTTGAGGAATAACTTATTTGTGATTAAAGTAGTTAAAAAACAAAGTTATCTAATTTACGTTCTCCAAATTTACAAACAATCATATCACTAAAATAAAAATAAATATTATGCCAGATACATGGCTCACATGTACTTAACTGACTAAATGTATTATGCACCTTACTGTTATATGAAATTTGCCTTAACACATCCAAGTAACCAAAGAGGCTTATAATAAAAACATTCACAAGGTCTACAATGTTAACACACACAAGTTCAAAGGTGTCATTAAACACCCATACACATAGGACCCAGAATTGAAATCTAAATAATTAAGTAGTATTAAAATTGACAAATCTAAATTCATTGTTTAAGTAAGCCTGACTGGGATTAAACCTCGAACTTTCAGTGTTTCAAAAGCATAGCGGCTTTTGTTACGCTCAAATATGCCTTCGTAATGACAGAGTAATTGAAGAATTACATCATAAAGCTTGGTATGAAGATGTGAAGGCCAAAGGTGACCTAGTGTAAAAACCCCCATAATTTATTTTCTTAAAATAAGGTGGAATATGGTAGACCTCACACATTTGTAACAATATTACAGGTCTTAGAGAAAGCTTTCTTAACTTTTCTTTTATTTATGCAGGATTATTTTTCACTTTGTTAAAAAACTCAGATTAGTTGGAATTCAAAGCATGGACCCAAAAAACATATGAGGTCAATTCGTAACACCAAGTTTTCACTGCTTATACATTTACAAAGTTGTACCATTACAAATATATTCAATCATTCTATTATTATAACATATTCTTTTACCTTTGTATTATGTTTTTTATTAAAAGTCAATTTGGTTACTATAACTTCGGCCATTCTAAAAATAATTCACATCATTTGCTTTTGTGTTATTTGCATGTTTTTAATGATAAGGTTAATACTTTTATTGGGTTTCAGTTATTTATACACCTTTTCATTGAAATTTCCCAGAAACAAATGAATCACATTGTAAGTACTAACTGATAATTTGATGCCAGTAAATAAAATGACTCACTATTATGCAAAGGCTTCTGATATCAACATGTCATTGTGTCTTATGTGGAATTAATTATATACTTCAAAACAGAAAATTTAAATTAACGTAGAAAATCACTATCCGTGATTGAATACCACAAAATTATACAACAGACGACATATATCCATTAATCTATAAACATACAAAACTCTCTAAAACAAGAATAACAAGTATCCATCTCATTTCAAAACTATAAATAGCAATTAAAATAAAAACTTATACTAATAATAATTGTAAACACGCATCTGATTCGGCAGCGTTGAAAGGTTTTCACGAGCATAATTCACAACATAACATAAACTACGTACACCAAATTAAAGCTTTCGAAAAACGGAGGGGCGGGGCTCAGAACTTGAGCTTGGGTTTGAGCTCGTGGGCGCGGCCGCCCCAGTCCAGCCGGTAGCTGCGAGTCCGCCACGAGATCTCCGGGCAGAGCAGCGCCGCCGCCAGCACGAAGGGCGCGCAACACTCGCTCCACACCCACGCCACCAGGAACTCCACCTTCGTGAACGGCGGCGAGCCGTTCTGCACCGAGCGGAGCATCAACCAGTCCGACAGAAACCACACTAGCACGTGCACCAGGAAGAACGGCAGCGGCTCCGCGCCGAACAGCTGGCCGGCCGCCCAGGCGGCGCCGGCGCCCAGCGGCATGCACTCGCTGAGCGGCTCCAGCAGCGCCGTGGTGGGCACCATGGCGATGCGCAGGCGCGCCCAGCGCCGCAGCCGCGCCTGCAGCGCGCCCACCGAGCGCGTGCCCGAGTTCTGCAGCGCCGGCAGCGACGCCACGCGCATCCGCCAGCCGCGCGACAGCACCGCCTTCGCGATGAAGTAGTCCTCCGCCAGGTACTCGCCGAACGCCGCCAGCCCGCCCGCCTCCTCCAGCGCGCAGCGCCGCACCAGCGACGACATGCCCACGTGACAGTTGATGCCCAGGAAGTCCGCGCCGAGGTACATGCGCGCCTGCGCCGGTGCCGAAGTACACCTTCTCGTACACCGCCGCGAAGCCGTCCGCGTCGCACGCGAACGGCATCTGGTGCACGATGGCCACGTCCTCCCGCATGTGCTGCACCATGTCCAGCAGGGTGTCGTCGCGCATGCGGATGCCGGCGTCGCTCACCAGGATCAGCGGGTGCTTGGCCGCCAGGTACGCCGGCTGCATGTTGTTGATCTTGGGGTTGACGCCCACGCACATCCCGCCGACGAAAAGCCGCGCCTCGACGTGGGGATACTTGTGCAGGAGGCTGTTCACCAACATCACCGCCGGGTCGTGCTCGCTCTCCACGCAGAAGAGCAACTCGTACGTCGGATAGTCGAGTGTGAAAAACGTCTCCAGGTTGGAGAAGAGGTTCGGGTCGACGCCGGTGAGCGGCTTCACGATGGACACCCCGAGGTACGGTTGGTCCGGCGGCGACCGGTCCACGGTCCGATGTAACTTCCACTTTGAATATGACAGAGCCATGATGTGAATTAACCACAGACACACCCACGCGATTATAAAGAATATAGCGAAACCGTACACTGTGTACACCATAGGCATCATAATTGTAATATTTCTGTGTA
This sequence comes from Epargyreus clarus clarus, assembly GCA_014595695.2. Classification (NCBI taxonomy): domain Eukaryota; kingdom Metazoa; phylum Arthropoda; class Insecta; order Lepidoptera; family Hesperiidae; genus Epargyreus; species Epargyreus clarus. Next base: position 1,393,890 of record JACTTY020000046.1, read on the forward strand.
GATCTCTCGTTCGGGCCACATAATATCGACTGGTTTCGAGTGTCTAAAGCCGTGCGCTATGACGCGATCATAACACTGAACTGACAGGCACAAAGCACGTAAAAAATTATAACATAACTCACTAAAATGATTCACTGTACGATATCATATCATTTTTACCGCTAAACATTTTGGATCGTAATTTATTAAGCGAGTATTACTTGTTATCACAGACGCAAGACAACCGTTCGACGCGACCGACTGAACCATTCCCCGCCCGTCATTTCTGCGACTGCGATTTTGCGAAACTGCAAAATGCGAACAAAAGAAATGTTGCCATGCTGACTAACAGAAATAATCACTAAACGTCTATGATGAATAATTGATGACGTATGAATGCTACAAATATAAATAATTGCAATTGATATCGTATATTAATGCTTATTATATTATTGTATAACGTAATGAAAATAAGTCCGTAAAGTTAACATTTTCTCAGCTGCATTAATCTTATAAGCTTCGTGTTATTATTGCGATGTGAAAATAAAAACCGGATTTATGACTAAACATTGTTTTCAATTATGTTTAATGAGCTTTACTTGAGAAATATACTTAAAATGTTCAGTATATTTATGTAAATTAATAGTTGTATCTTATAATAATGTGGCCACACTACAGTGTTAGGCTAGACCCGTACTATTCATTTATTTATGGTGATTGGTATTAATTAAACCGCCTAAACAAAATTGGTCTAATTAATGACTCGCTATGTATTAATACTGATTTTAAACCTTTCAAGTAACACTAACAAATTCCCTATAAGATTGTAATTCTTGCAAGAAATGTAATAGTTTTTGCTGTAAAACGCAAAATTGCTAGACTTTAAAAATATGCATACGGTGAATTTAATGTTACGTGCGGTGAATGATGCTTTCCAAGTCGTTTTCAATTTCATTTTTTTTTATCTAGCTTGGTAACATAATAGGATAGCTTAACCCGTATAGATAATATTATGTTCTTAGATAATATGCTTTGTGCAAGATTTACAGCTAAAAGCTCTTGGCCTAATTTTGTTGTATTTCGTTGACTCTTCACTCACAGAGTTTGTTTATTTTATAGACATACTGATGATTGCTTTTTATGTACCCAGGTTATAAAGGTTGTGAGCGATGTAACTACTATAACTACCTTAATGCGTTGATCTTTTATATTACAAATCTCACTTTTATTGATGTTATATTTTATTAAGTTTGATGTATCTCCCGAATTATGTCTTCATACAGCTAAATTTATACAAAAAATGACTAAAAATGTTTTAATGATCAGTCTGTACTGAACATTAAAATCATTTTTTGTATGAATTAAAATACTGGCAATTATTATTAATCTGTTTTTCTTTTGTATCGCGGGAAAGTAAGCGGCTTTTGAAGTTGCGCAGTATTACGAGTTGAATGAAATTGGGTTAAATAAAGCGGCGAAATAAGATGGAGCTTTCCAAGTTTTAAAAACTGTTAGAAATTAGATGAGTATATATCTTTTACTCGCGATGTTGAGAATAAGGGTCATGATTTGAAAATTCCATTCAATATGTCGACGGTGCTTTCATTGAAGAAGATTCGGTCCATTGAAATCGAAGTAAGCTTTTATTATGGAAATATCGATTGTATCTTCTGATATATTTCAATAAGTACAATTACTAACGAAAGACTAAAATAAATACTGTTACAGTACTTTAATAAATGTGAAGAAAATGGCGCAGCAACGAAGATATTTGAATTCATGCTGCGTTCCCCGCCTTCGAAAACGTGGAGTCTGCTGGGTAAAGAGCTCGTATCTTTACTGCAGTACTGGTTGGAAGCAATAAGGAAACATCTAATAATAAACAATATGCAGTGGTGGTCGTTTTTAAAACTAATTCTTAGATTTATTAAGGTAAGGTACCAACATTTTATACTTTTACTTAACTATCAGGTATTTACGTAGATACTACTTGTCGGATCTTCGCGACAAATTGTGGAAATAGCATGTTTAGTGTATATTTGAAGATACGTTTTTCTTGTATTTATTCTTTTGCGTGTATCTTCCAAAAGCCCAGATCACTCTTGTCGTGGTCTGTCGGTTTAGACATCCAGCCATACCGGATTAGACAGCCAGCGGAGGCTTAGTAATAGGGTTCCGTTTTTACACTTTGTGTGCGCAACCTTAAAAATACACGCTACAATGGGACGTAAAAAGCATTACATTTACCTATTTTTAACAGGAAATACGATTAAAAGACTCTTCAATAAACAAAATTCTGGTTGAAGATACCGGAGACTGTCTTCTCGATTTGGCCACCCACATCGTACCGGAGCCAACGCAAAGACTCGAAATTATACAGACCTTTAACATATTTTGTGCGGAATCTAGTCGCAACGTCAGATTTGCCTATAAGGACAATTTTCAGAAATATTTGTAAGTAATGACTATTATTATGTTATAGCTTAGTCATGGCGAGTAAACACTTACGGCGTTTGGTAATGTCATGTGCAAAGAGTATAGTAACCACAGACCTATATTAGTAACCTATATAGGTTAGGTGCTTCAACAGATTTTCTGGTTTTACGCAGATAGTTTGGATATTTTCGGGGTAAATAATAGTAAGGGGCGAAGGGGAAAGAATAAAAGATAAAAGAATCGTCACTAAAAGTAACGGATTTAATCCTCTATATTTCGGAGAAAAATCCATTAAAATATTTTCAAGTTTGAGTCGTTCTACGACACAGCCATTAAAAATTAGAAACAAGTTTGGTGGGATATAAAATAAAATTGAAATCTCATTAACGGCGTCGCTTATCGGGTCAAACTTTAATTAAGAACCATCCAGATAAGACCACTAGTACCTACTCAAAATACACCAAAATTGGTCTAACCGTTTACGAAAAAAAAACGTTTCAACCCACACCAAAATATTATATACTAGCTGTGTCCCGCGGTTTCACCCGCGTTAAAAAGAAGTAACGCAGGTGAAACCGCGGGGCACATCTAGTTCTAAAATATAAGCAGCCTAAGTTACTACTTATTACATCAGCTACCTGCCAATAAAAGTCCTGTCGAAATCGGTTCAGCCATTTCAGAGATTAGCCAGAACAAACAGGCATACAGACAAAAAATTTAAAAAAATGCTATTTTGGTGTATTCATATGCATGTAGTAAAAAGCGGTTATTTCAACATTAAAAACAGACGCTCCAATTTTATTTATATGTATAGATTAAAGATTTCTTCAACACTCATATCAAAATATAAAGACTATACACTGATCGGCTGGAATGGTGATTCCAGCGTAAGGTTGTCGTTCCTCCTGGCGGAGGCTGGTGACCTTCGGCTCCAGTACAGCATGCTGGAGACGCTGCTCCGCTGGCTGCTGCCGCGGCACCAGCCCGCTGTGCGGCAAGGGGCTGCTGCCAAGTGGTTCCCGCCCACACTGTGCAGCGAGGATGCTGTGAAGATCTTCCTCGAACGGCCCTGGCAGAACTTTATGAGGGTATTTACACCTGATTGTATATATTGTACATTAGAATTAATTTGTATATATTTTTAACTATAATTTTTCTTATGTATTACTAGCTGTGCCCTGCTGTTTCACCCGCGTTAAAAAGAAACAGGGGCACAGCTAGTTCTTAAATATAAGCAGCCCAAGTTACTTCTTATTACATCAGCTACCTGCCAATAAAAGTACCGTAAAAATCGGTTCAGCCATTTCAGAGATTAGCCAAAACAAATAGACATACAGACAGAAAAAAAATGTTATTTTGGTGTATGTACCGTATGTATATTTATATGCACGTAGTAATATAATAAATATAGTTCAAAAACTAAAAAACACGCTTTAATGATAAAATCAACTAAAAAGCTTTCGGTGTTATATATTATTCTTTCATACATGCAGGGTAAGATAAGGATGTATGTTGATCTCTTTCTACTGAAAAACGGAGTTACTCACTGACAAACAAGTGAAGCTAATATCAAGCGTGTATAAATCGGTTATTTCAATTTTAAAAACAGACACTCCAATTATATTAATATATATATAGGTGTATAGATTATATATAATCCTATGTTATATTTCGAAATAAAAAACTTAGTGTGGGTACGTGTTTTTACACGATTTTCTTTAATTTCCCTTGTTAGATCGTTAATGAGGATAAAATCTCGGACTAATTTAAATCAGTTAACCCAATCGATTGAGCTGTTTGAATACACGTTTGTTTTGGATGACGATACATAATTAGATTTGTGATTGTGTTTTTAAATCCAATATGGTAAGTGCTGCTGCTCATGGTCTGTAATCAACCCCATGATTAGATTCCTACCTGAGGTCGCCCACAGATGCTACTTTGAGGAATAAGTTGAATTCCGACCACAAAAGGTTCAAAAAGTGTAATTTGTATGTTTAGAGACAATAAAAGGTGACAATAGAAGGTGGTAGAACCGTTTGTGGTTCGACTCCGGCGGCACCACCGCCACACCTATTTCTGCCTCATAACAGCAGTGTTAGGCGCTGCTGTGTTCCGTTTTGAAGGGTGTGGTAAGGGAAACAGACTTTTCAGCTTAGTCCTCAGGGGTAGCGGCGCATCTGTGGCCGAACTCAGGTAGGAATATCTAATACTATCAGGGGTTGATTACAGATGTCCATGGGCGGCAGTAGCCACTTACCATCAGGTCGACAGCATGCTCGTCTGCTACTCCTATATTATAAAAAAAACATACATATTACAGGACGCAAGGGACTTTTTGAATGCGCGTAACGCATCTTCTGATCTAGTGACATCGGTGAACTGTAAGAGATTCGCTATAGGGAGCAGTGTTTCTATTGTGAGTATTATCTTATATACTCAGAATAATTAAAAAAACTATTTGGCGACAATATTTTTATCATTTTTTGTTTTTCTTTGCATCATAAGTAACAGCTAATAACTTTTGACTCGATTTTTATGTTTTAATGACTTGAATACCGAGCGTATGTATGTAAATCTCATTTGTCGACACTACAACCCAAAGGATTTTAAGATAATAATATAGTAATATGTCTTTAGATTAATTTTAATTGTGGGAATGACATAGTTAGGCTAAATAACCTATTTTTTTCATTCCCAAAGAAGAGAGGTTATCTATTCGACGCGTATATATTTTTAGTGAAAATTTTTGAAGCCTGGCTTCTGATTTTACAGTAAATATCTACTTTATTATAGGCTATCGATTTTTGGTTGGACGTGAACTCCTCGACGAAGTGCATCTCGTTGTTGTTAGATCCGAACTTTCTGGAAGCATTGGGCGGAACCCAGAAATGTGACGTCATGCTCATTAGTGAAGAGAATACCAGTAAAGTGGAACTTGATAAGTAAGTTATTATAAAAATGGGAATGGAAAATGTAGTCAAGAATAATCAATAATGTATAAAAAAAGTCCAATTTATTTAGAAGGTGGTAGAACCCTTTGTGGTTCGACTCTGGCGGCATCACCGCCACAGCTATTTCTGCCTTATAACAGCAGTGTTAAGCGCTGCTGTGATCTGGTTTGAAGGGTAAGGGAGACATACCTTTCCGATGTGTTCTACCTTAGTTCTTAGGAGTAGCGTCGCAGCTGTGGCCGACCTCGGGTAGGATTATCTAATCCTATCTGGGGTTGATTACAGATGTCTATGGGCGGCAGTAGCCACTTACCATCAGGTGGACTGCATGCTCGTCCTACTCTTATATTATAAAAAATAAATCCTCCAACATCCTCCTATTTTTACCGTCCTCTAAAGATGCCCTTAGATTCTGCGATTTTTCTTGTCTAGGCTAACGTATAGATATAGATAAATCAGTGATAGTCTAGTGATTGAAAGTAGGCCTTGCATTTTTCAATTTATCATATACATTAATGGAGAAGAAAATCTACATGCATAAGAGTCCAAAAAACGTATGTAAAGTCTATAAAAACGCACTTGGCCATTGCGGCTATTTTTAACCCTTTTTATTTGAAGAGGTGACTCGTACCCAGCAGTGGGACAGCAATGGGTTGACGATACATAAATCAGATGTCGCACGTGACATCCAATGAATAAATTATCAATCACTCAAGTGTATGTAATTTTCGCAGAGAACGCAATGGAGTGCTGATAAAACTGACAGTACTCGAGTTATCTGAAGTGTATCCGTTGGATATCGATTCTAATACTATTCGTATTGATGTGGGCATGAAATGTAATGTGTTGAGGCTGGACAGAGCCTTGCGTGGCGTTTTCGAGGACAAATATCAGGTATTAAATGATTATTTGAAGGATTTATTTGAAGAAAGAAAGAAAGAAACATTTATTTCAAACCGGCACTATACATGCATGATATAATAGAAGAGGGTACTGGGGGATTATTGGAAGGTGGTATGACCCGTTCTGGTTCGACTTCAGAGGCTAAACCGTCATCTACTCCTGCTCAATAACGGCAGTGTTAACGGCTGCTGTCTTTTGATTTGAAGAGTGTGGTAATGGAGATGTACTGATCCCAGGTGCTCCAACTTAACCTCGTGGGTAGTTTTCAGGTAGTCTAATCTTATCTGGGGTTGATTACAGATGTCCATGGGTGTCAGTAGCCGCTATCATCAGGTGGACTGCATACTAGTTACTTCGATATTATTAAAAATATAATACTTAAATTCTTATAGGAAATTAATTGAAATAAAATTTTAATTTCAGACACTATTTGATGTTAACATTTTTACACCGAGCCCTTCAATTGGAAATGAACGAGAGAGTTTAGATGTTATTAACGACACGGTAACTTCATATTTATAAATTTCTCTTTATTTTTTAAGATTTTATTATGCCAAGGCTATTGTAGTACTATTAACTATTTTTTACTTTGGTCAGGAGGATAACACGAGATTTTCTATCCCAGCAGACGTACCGCGAGGTAGACATTCAGGTATCTACTTAATATAAATATATAATAAACATAGTACGTACCATTCAAACTGTTAATAAAGTATTACAGTAGATTTTCCGAGATTTAACGGCCAAAAAGGCTTAAAAAATAATTTTAATATACAAATCTTTGAACTAAATACGTTATTGTAATTTTGAGGTACACATCGTTTAAACTTGATATACATATTATGTCTTCTATATACTATATTATCAATATTTATAAAACCAAGTATTGCGATAAAGACGTTCCTAGATCGGTTTCAATTAAATATTTTTATTTGTTACATTCGTTTTGTTGAATTGTCACTTTTTATTATCCTCCATATTTTAAGTAAAATAGAAAATATAAAATTGATTACAATGTATTCTACATATTATTTGTTACGATTTTTCAATGTTGGCAAATGCATAATTAGTTTTCCGTTCCTATTATGGCAATACTTAGTTGGTTTGACACTTTTGACATATGTCATTTTTTGACAATTGATTGTGTCAGTGATGAGTCAGTCAGATTATTGATAACAAACAGAAGGTTCAAAAACAACATAAATTTGTTTTAAAATGTTTTGATATGTGCCAGTATTAGACATTTTGATTTCAATTAATAAGAAAAATTGTGTACTTATTACAAGTAAGTGACTGCTATAAATTAGAATATAAGTATTATGCATTGAATTAATAAATATATTTGAAATGATGAGCTCATATTTGTAATCTTTGTGAAAAAGCATATCTTTTACCTACCCATATAATTGTTATGATAATATATACAAGGTTATGATGATTTCGGTATAGACTAAAAGTTCATATGTTACAAATATTTATCACTTGCATTTCAGTATAGGTAATATTTTAACTACTATATCAATAATATACTAATTTTATAACTTAAATGTAGTTAAAAAACGTATTATCATTTATTTGGTTTGAAGGGTGTGGTAAGGGAGACATTATTTTTCCGAGGCGTCCCAGCTTAGTCCTCAGGGGTAGCGGAACATCTGTGGCCATCCTCAGGTAGGAAACTAATCTGGGGTTGATTACAGATGTCCATGGGTGGCAGTAGCCACTTACCATCAGATGGACTGCAACTTCGTCTGCTACTTCTATATTATAAAAAAAATATGAAATTACCCTATTTGTGGTATACGAAACTGTTAATTATATTATTCTTCCCTAGGTTATGTTGTATTTCGTAAGAGGGCTGAGCAACGGAAATCTCCTTCTACGGTTTCTACATCATCTCTTGCACAGGTAAGTTATGAGAAAAAAGACCTATATGTTTACATTATGTCTGTGGTAAAAATATACCTAAGTTTTGTCATGGTTATGTACCAAAATGGGTTTTCTGTCACATTAGAAAGTATATTTTTACATTCAGTCAGCAGTAATGTAAGGCTTAATGATTTTTTTAATTTTTTCAATGTTTCTTTATAATATATCTTCCTGAAAATTTTACTCACTGTTGCTTAGTAAGGATTGCGTTTCAAGCATCAATATAATAATGGTAAGTAATAAATCAATGGAAAGCAGGAAATCATGATTTGTATGTAGCACATACTGCATTAACACTACATTGTAAATGTACCATGCATAAACCATATCTAATGTGTTAAGGACATCATATTACATATTCTGACTTGTATATTTTTTCATTACAGCTCCATGAGAAATTAGCAGCTTTGCCTCCATTTTCATATGATAAACAGCTTGTAAGTGTATGTGCTTTACCACAGTTGTCAAATGTAACGGAAATTAGTGAAATTGAAGAAAATCAGACAATTAACACATCGGGCACCACTGTCAAGTTGGGACCATGTGTCGATAGCCCAAGTAGACTTGGTAAACATATTGACAAACTCCCACAAAGTACATGCTTTGGCAGTCAAGAACAACCTAAAATACCCTACCCAGTGATAAATAATAGAACTGTCAATTACCCGTTGGTAACAACTAGTTCAAGTGATGAATCTGTCATTAGTGATACAATAAACCGTGCTGAAGGCATACCAACTAATACAGATAATATTGTGGAACTGTTGGTCCAAGAAGCTTTGCAATACAGTACAGACAAGCAAGACGGAGGCATTAATACTGATCATAAAAATACTAAAGATTTTCAGAAAAATAATCCATTTAAAGTAGATAACCCTGCATATAAAAGTGATAAGGCTGCGGAACCACTGTTTTCTAATGAAAAACAATACAGTGGAAATAACATAGCTATAGATGAATCATCTAATGAAATTATCGACACACCTATTAATTACGTTAGTGATAGAAGAAGTAAACATAGTATTAAGACAAATAAATCCAAAAAAATAACAGATTCTTCTAAAGTGACTGATTACATTGAACTGAACCATGATGTTCAGGTAGTTGAAGATTTTTTCTCAAAACACTTTTCGGAAAATCTAAGTGGTGAACTTGTCGTTAGTCCAACACTAGCAAAGAAAATTAACGAGACCAGTTCTGAATGCAGTGAGGACTACGAATATAATTATCCAACTCATAATTATATTGTCCAAGATATTGATGTAGACCCAGTGGGTCTAGTCATAGATGTAGATATTGTTGAATGTCTTAAAGACATTGTAGATAAGGTTTGTCAAGATTTCGATAAGTGCACTAAATATTTAAACATGGAAGGCGAAGTTATAGAAATTATCAACGATTCTCCTCTGGAAATTAAATCGCAGGAAAATGTAGTAATAATACCAGATGTTCAGAAAGAACAAGAAGTCTTTCCCAATGAAAAAGAAAATCCCAATAACGCAGTTACACTAAAATATCCCAAAAAGAAGTCATTGTCGTGCAAGAGAGTATTGGAACCTAATATTATAATTGTCAATAAACAATCGGAACCTAATGTTAAAATTGACAAACCGGTTGCTATTATGTCTCCTATTATTGAACAGGAAAGTGTAGTAGATGAATCTGTAACAAAAAATGTTGTGAGCCCCGCGAAAAGTACAAACGAAGTAGAATCACCTTTAATACGAAGAAAACGAAAACTATACTCGCCGAAAAATGAACAATCTTATAAAAAAACTGTTGTACACGTAACTGAGTCGACGGAAGAGGATACTACTACTAACTCCCAATTTAAAACTGTTATTGAATCGAAATCCAAACCAGAATCTACACCAAAAACAACAGCTACATGTTACAAAGAATTAGAGACGGCACGTAAGAGGGTCCGTAAACCACGAACTAGAAGATCTAAAGTCAACACTGTAGCATCTCCAAGAACGCAGAAAATTAATCAAATTTTTGACAGCTTAAAGGAAGTAAACAATGGTGAACCAGTTAAGCTCGTTGATAAAAACCTCGATCAAAATTTGGCTGTTTATAACTATACCAGTGATAGTGATGATGAAGAAGTTAAGAAAACTAATTCTAATACAGACTTAGACAAAAAATCTAATACAGCTGCAGGCAGCGTAAATACAAAGAAGACTCGTGCGCGTAGAACAAATAAAAAAACCGCTGCAACGAAAACAACTCAAAATTCAAATACCGATACTAAAAAACCAAATCCGAAGTCTAAACCGAAGCCAAGAGCTAAACGTAAAATAACTAAAAGTGAAGATTCTGTGCATGAAATTATAGAACAGAATTTAAATTTAGAAGATGAACGCATGAGAAAAGGAACACCCGAACGTTTAAATACGTCATTAGTGATAGAAGTTCCGACCGTCGAAGAAAAACGTGCAGAAGAACCTGAACCTATATTAACAGATCTACCTCAGATGGAATATATCACAGAAGGCAAATCAGAGGAAAGTTGCCAGAACAAAAAGGAACCCCAGGGAAAATTAAAATCTAGAAATCTGCTGTCTCTGAAGCGAAATAAAGATGTTATTCGTAAGGCTAGTTCAGACGTGAGTAATGAAAGAACTCTCAGCCCGTTGCCCGGACTTGTAGTGGAAACTGTACTTGTGACGGATGACGATCTAAACGATTTAAAGTCCGCGAATGTGTTACAAAAGTTCAAAGATATATACCAAGGAAAACAGGTAGAGTCTGATGTGAATACGACCCATAACTTACTTTCTGATGTAGAAGCAATTAATGACAGTGTACCAAATTTGAACGTTACCGAAGAATTAAATCAACATGCAGATAAAACGCACGATTCAATTAAGATTGTAAGTAAAAATGATAAAGAAAATACTGCGAAAAGAAGTAATAAAAAATTACACACGAGAGTAAAACGTGAACTTCGTAGTACGAAGTCACAGGCTAGTGCTGATATACCAGTTATACAACTTACGTGCACTGAAGTGGGTACTGAGAAGTCTATTTCTACTCAGGGTAACAAAAATTCACCTATAACCGGTCATGGGAATTTTAGTGAAAACCCACCGAATTCTACTTTGCTTAAAGATCACATAGAACCTCGGTTAGTGGAAGAAGAGAATTATAGCAACTCTCTTAAGGATTTCTTCATGAAACTTAATACGGAGTTGTTTCAATCTGACCATGATAAGTCAGACGTTACGAAGAGATTATCGAATGAAAATAAAACAAAACGTTTGAGATCTCAAAATGATGGTAGTGACGGTAACAGAACAAATGATGATCGTTCAAGCTGTAAAAGTGATAACCCCGTGGTGGTTTTAACGAGGCTATCGCCTTCAAAATTGAATTTGGCATCCAGTTCAGAATTCACTGGGGATTTACACACGAAACTAAATTCTGATATTCCATCCGCTTCTAACAAAGAATCGAATTTAGATGAAAAAGATAAAGATACCGAAAAATCAAGTAAAACACCTTCTAAGACACCCAATTTAAAATCTGACAGAAAAACAATGATTTCTCCAATAAGACTGACTGACGATTTTAATTTTCAAAATATTAGCACGCCAAATTCTCCCCAATCCGAAAAAGATTGTTTGAAACGAGTCAGAAGCATATTGACTACTAAAAAGAAAACAAAAGTGGTCGATACAAAAGATAATTGTGATAAAAGAAGCAATAAAAGTAATAAATCTAGACGATCATCAAAGGCGACATCAAAAAGGCTTAGGTACGATTCTGCAAGTTCTAAAGAGTCGGTTATTTCAAAAAGGAAGTTATCTCCTGTACTAAGATCATCGAAAAGGTCTAAACTTGAACTGAACAATAATGTGGGAGATTCATCTGATATTGAAATTGAAAGCGGTCCCAGTTTGCGCAGTGTGGATGATTGGTTTAAAAGAAAAGAGCCTACTTGCACTGGTAAGTTGTAAACTTACGCAATTATTAATAATGAATATCTGACTATTGCCTACCAAATATCGAAAAAATACATTATGTAGTATGAATAAATTGTTGAGTCTTCTCGCATAATGAGAAAGATTAGGCCATAGCTTACCACCGCGCTTGCCAAGTGCGTATTGGTAGACTTCACATACAATTGGGATGTTTTTTTAAGATTTCTCGGATAAGCCGGTTTCCTCACGATGTTTTCTTTCACTGTTAAAGCAAGTGATAATTAATTTCTAGTAATAATTGATAATAATTAATGAGAGATGAGTCTCGGATTTGAATGTCGGACCCCTTGATTGAGAGGCCGAGTTTCAAACACTAGGCTATATATCAATGCTTATTAACCGATTCCGTGCGGATGGCACCACAGTTGTGCCATGAATTTCTTTTGTGTATGGCGGGTGGCACCCGAGAGGTGCCAAAATTTGAAGCCATAAAACTCGGATAAATTGACGTTTATCAAAGTTGTTCTGAAAACAAAAGTGTCTTTATTTATCACGTAGATCCTTCCTAGAATGTCAGTTTCAGCAGATCACGTGATTTCACATACTTCAGGGATTGTAAACTTTTCAAAAAATATATTATATTATTATGCAAATTATTGTGATTGTATTACTATAATAGTACCTACTTTTCGTTAATAGTAAGCCAATAGAAACTGGATTAAAATATTCGCAATTTAGTGCCGCCGCATTGAATCGGTTAAGACAAAAAGTAGTGTAATTTATGAATAAAATAAATATTTATATCATCTGTTTGAAAAGTAAAATCAAAAATTGAATGAGATTGAGAGATATAAGATAATACTAAATTTGTATTTTTCAGCGGACAGTATTAAATTTACTATCAAAGAAAACACAAAGAATTTATTGGAGAAGCTAGATACAACACTAGTTGAGATACATCACAACACTAGCAAAAGGTACTACAAATGATAATTAGAAAAAAATACCAGTTAACGGCCGGTATTAATAATCAACTAATCCAATGTTTTGAGAACCAGCGATCGAAATTTGACACTGATTCTCTCATAAAAAATGTAAAGTTTCGATCTTCGGTACACTAAATTTGGGTGGATTGATTATTAATAAGCGGCGTAAGTTATAAACCATTTCAAACTTCACATATTACATATATTAAAATGTGTGAATAATATGAAAGAATAAAAAAGAAAATATGAAAGAATAAGTAAAAAAGCCGTTTTTGATTTTTCGAATAAATTTATGTATCACTTGTCTCTAGTGCCAGTAAAGATACATATGAAGTGATCATATTGGTCCTCAAGAGTGACATACACATATTTTCTATATGGAGTTGGTTGCAGATGTAAAGGGGCGGCAATGACCATTTGCATTTAACTATGAGGTGAATATCATACTCCTTTCTTAAAAACCCCTATTCATATTTCAGGTTTATAAATATGTTTGTGAATGCACAAAAGGACTTGAAGAAATTGAAAGAGAAGCGCAGAGAACTGTATAAGCAGACCGCTTCTGAAATTATGTCTGAGGTTGTTAAGATAATGGACAATAAGTTTTCTGATCTAGATAAGAGGTAAGTCAGCGTTGTTTAATGAATACTTTGTTTTATAGAATTTTTATATGATTTTATTAGGATTATGACAACAAAAACAAAAAGATACTATTTAAGGTGGTAGAACCGTTTGGTTCGACTGCAGCAGCATCGTCACACCTATTTCTAAAAAATAACAGCAATATTAAGAGTTGCTGTATTCTGGTTTGAAGGATGTGGTAAGGGAGACATGCTTATCCAAGGCTTTCCAATTTAATCCCCAGGGGTAGAAACGCGTCTGTTCCCAACCTTAGGTAGGAATCTAATGTTATCGGGGGTTTTAAACAATGTCCATGAGCAGTAGCCACTTATCATCATAAACCGTCGTGTGTTCCTTCATTATTATTATTAAAAAATCTACTGCTGCTAAAAAATTACAGGGTTTTCTTTTCGTATGAAATATGTTAGTAAAAATAAAATTATCGACTTTTAAATATATAAAAAATCCTTTTAGGTCACAAAGCATGGATGAGGAATTCATGTGTACGTTGAAGGAGCAATCCCAGGAACTCCTGCGGGAAGATAGCAAGCAGAAACGTTTGATGGTCACGTTGCTACGAGAGGACGCGCAGGCGGTACTGGATCATATTAATGTTACTAAGTGATATAGATATTCTGTTACAAATACAGCTCGCGGTAACCTTTCTTGATCGTGAGGACACGACTCTTTCTAGTCCGGTACTTCTTGTAGAGTACCTTGTTACTAAGAAATTATTAATACAAAAAACGTATACTTAGACAGGTAACAAATAAGTAAGATTCTTGGCGTAATTTAAGTTTACCAAAATTATTATAAACCGATTCAGTACTTGATTTCAAATGTACATAATATATTAATTCGTTAATTAAATAAGCAGATTATATCTTTTCATATATATTGTGTTTTGTTTTGTTGAAAATCAAAGTAAAAGTTCTAACTCTTGAGTGGTTGCTGGCTGACTTACAAGGGGTTATGAGGCTACCATCTTATGCCCGTTATTAATATTGAATGTCTCTATAGATTGACCTTTCCCAATTTGTGCATACTACACATTATCTGTAAGGGTTGAGACGTGACCCAATACAATGTTTGGTGATAGAAAATTATAGAGATTGATAGAAATAACTTATTTATTACGAAATGCTATTGCTAAGATGATAGTGAATGATAGAGGAGCCCGCGACCGATATTGATAGAGCTCATTAGCGTACTAACTTAAATGCATCAATGTAGTGTAAACTGCTGATGCTACAAAATGTATGGTCGAGGCCCATACATTATCAAATGTCGATCTTAGATAGAAATGGATAGATTGATTATTATTGTAATGATCATAAGATAAACCCCCTGTTCTAGTTGTTTGATTACATGGGCCGCAGTGACTACTTGGCATCAGGTGGACTGCAAGAACGATTGCTACTTCAGTGTTAGAAAAACCCGTTTTCGATAAGTAGATGTGTAACTGTTTGGCTAGTCAAAAAATGTGACTAAAGTTAGAATACCTTCTCTAGATAGGTAGTTTGTTCGACGAATATGCAGCCCAGTTCCTAGGTATATGGTGGACATAAATAGGATATAATCCGATTGTATAGATTAAAGGTGTCTGACCACTTTCTACTAAACACACTACTAACCAAAGCTTTGCGATATGCGCTGCGTCAGGATCTATTCTCCCTTTAATTACGATTCTCGATTCTCCCGCCTGATTACGTTCTGTGTGGCCGGGCCTTTAATTAATCTTCAAAAATGATAAATGTAGTTTATGTATACAAAACAAATTAAAAAAGGCATTCAATCCTTAATTTAATTTAAACATACACTTATATAAGACAACAATAAATTTTCACTTAACGACAATATAGTTTAAAATTGCACCATTCATTTGTCCGTATTACCACTGCACTAAGAGTCATCTTGACTCACTTGCGCTAAAAACACTTGTTGAGGCTGATGTGCCTGAGAGGATACCTGAAACAAAAAATGACTAAATTAGTTAAATATACTTGTGTACATTTTATTGTCCACTGCTAGACTTAGGAGTCTTCGCAATTTCATTCAGAGGACACCAAAACGACACCTACTTTTGCCTTACAACTCAGAAGTTTTGAATGTTACTGTTTTCTGGTTTGAAAGGTGCGATTAAGTTCATGTCTACAAATAAATAAATAAAAAATAAAAATGTCAGGTATATCTATACTTACCAACTTAGGTGTCACAAATAGCAATTTGTCGACAACCCCAGATAGAAATCTAATCTTATCGGGGGTTATTTACGATTATCAGGGGTTTATATAGGAAAGTTGAATTTTCGAGGTGATGCTTACTTGTATAATCTGCGGCGATTGCTGCGGTTGGGCCTGTATGATGATGGGCTGGCTCGGGTTGTTCTGCATCTGCAGCCTTATCATATTCATCTGCGCTTGCGTCAGTTGGATCTGGGGAAAAGATATTAATTAAAAAGTAGTTTTTATCGCATAAACAAGTTTTTTATTTACATATCGGTACTTTTTATGGGGATAAAAGGTTATCTATGTTCTTTAACAAAAAATTAAATGAAAATATATTAATAATATCTTACAGATAATTGTTAATAACTGCCTGATGAATGCAAACATGTGACCATGTGCCAGTAATTGCAAATATCTTACTAGTAACCACAAACACTTTACTGGTAACGACAAACATTTTACAAGTAACGACAAAAACTTTACTGGTAACTACAAACATCTCACTGGTAACAACAAACATTTTACTGGTACGTACAAACATCTTACTGGTAACGACAAACACACAAGAACATTACTGACCGGCAACTGCTGCACCTCTCCCGAGGAGGTGACCACCTGCTGCACCAGCGTGACGGGCTGCTGGGCGCTCGGCGCCGCGCTCGCCGCAGAGCTCGTGGCCTGCTGCTGTTGAAGAAACCTTGGATTAGTGGTGGTTCTGAACAAAATATATCTTTTTTAAAATATAGGAGTAGCAGACGAGCATACAGTCCACCTGATGGTAAATGGCTACTGCCGCCCATGGACATCTGTAATCAACCCCAGATAGGATTAGATATTCCCACCTGACGTCGGCCACAGATGCGCCGCAACTCCTGATGACTAAGCTGGAACACCTCGGAAAAGTATGTCTCCCTTACCACACCCTTAAAACCAGAACACAGCACCGTTTAACACTGTTGTCATTAGGTAGAAATAGGTGTGGCGGTGGTGCCGCCGGAGTTGAACCACAAAGGGTTCTACCACCTTCAAAATTTTCATACATGGCCTGCAAAGGGGTGCAATTACACCCCCCTCCAAAAAGAAAGTACATAGGCGAAGAAATCTCTGAAATGTGTATTTATCAGCGAAAAAAAGGTCGTCAACACCAATTGATCACTGAAATAAGTATTCGTACCTCGTACGTGATGTCGTTTAACTTTCTGTGACGACCAAATAATCCAGTTAGTGACGCCAAACAGTAGAAACCCAATGTGTAGGACGTTCTCAGAATCTCTAGGGGGTTGGGGGGACAACGGCGTATTGTTATGAGCCCAATAGGGGACTTTGCTACCGCAAGTCAATGGCGACCCTTATGCTTTGATGTAAACACGGGGTCTATCTAATCAAACGTAACCTTGTACTAACACAGTATCTAGACGCGCGGGAGTGCGACCACCAAATTCCAGATTAAATTTACTCATAGAATTACTTCATATAAAATGTTAGAGTATTTACCTGAACTAATTGTGCGCATGGTTGTATGACGAACTGTGGCTGCGAGTTGTGGATGGTGCTCGACTGCTGATGGGACACCTGGGGAAGATACGCTCAGTCAATTTTTGTTTCATTGTGAGTTCATGTGATGGTAAGTTTGGCCACCAGATGTGTATGTGTGGTCGGATACCGTCGTACGTGTGCCGAGCAAAATTAATATATGTATTGTCGCTCACAATAAATAGGCAGTCAGTCAGTTGCTCGCAACCAATGGTACTTGGGCACGGAATAAATCAGTTTGTACTATTGGTTGTTTCTGTTACGACGCCTCTTCTATACACACCTACACGCAGCGAGCACATACGTACCAGACGATGCGGCGAGCGTCAAGCTCACCTGGGCGGAGCCCAACGGAGCAACGCGCTAAGAGGACTCCGGTTGCGTTCCTTTGGAGATCCCGGAGTCCTCTACGCGGCGCCGAGGACGGCCACCGGGGGGATTCAGTGCGGTAAGAGTCCCACATGACCCTGCATCGCTCCCACGTCATCGGGTACCTTTTGAAGGTTTCCCCCTCGTGAAGAAAAAAGAAATGGCCACCAGACAGGTGCAATCCAGATAAGTCTGAAGCCTTACCTACAGATAGCTATACCTTTGATCAATCTGAATTGCTTCTTATAAATGTCCATGCCTTCTCCTATTTTTCAAATTACAATACAATAATGCTTAACACTGTTGTTATAACAAAGAAATATACTACATATAAAAAATGAATGTTTGTCTGTATGTCCTTTATACAATCGTAAACTATGCATTTGATCAGATTGATTTTGACTGAGTTGGTACGACCAATTTTCGACAGATAGCGCCACTGTAATTAGTATTACATATTGTAATTCATTTTTTGTAGTTATGCTACATACACTTTTACTTTTCTCCATATTGTAAATCATTTTTTGTAGTTAAGCTACTTTGGTTCTAACAGCCTCATGTCACACTGCAGTCGGTCTCCGACAAGCATAGCGCAGTGCAGTGGGTTGTTCACTTTGCCCAGCAGTGGGCAGCATACCTGTTCAGTGTTATGCGTGTGCGTGTGCGTGTGTCGGGGGGGCTCCTCGCGCGGCTTGCCGGCCTTCACCTCGTGTCGGGGCACGATGTCGATCAGGAAGTCGAACTGGTCCGACTTGGATATAGCCATCGCTATGTCGTTGCGCTGAAAATATAACATTATTAGTGATTCAGGGAGAATCTTTGAACTGGGTATGGACGACAAAATTTCAAAGCATTGATGCTTAAAAAAGTCTTGTTTGGCAATTTTAGGTTAAAACTTACGATGAATAATCGCTTTTTAAAGTCTTATTGTTAAGCTAGGTAACATAGTGTTCTTAACTGTTAGGACAATAATGTTCTTAACTGTGTTAGAATTACGCCGCAGCAAAAAACGCATATCGTAAATTACATATTAAAAAAAACCTTTCTACACTCACAGCCCCCAGCCCACAGCCGACAGCCACATCTCTGTATAGTGGATGCCGTGGACACACACAGAGACAAATACAAAAACATCTAGACCCAGAAACAGAAACCTGAATTCATCATTTTTTAATAATATGGGAGTAGCATACAAGCTTGCAGTCCATCTGATAGTAGGTAAATGGCTACTGCCGCTCCTGGACATCTGTAATCAACCCCAATTAAGATACGATTTCCACTTGAGATCGGCCACAAATGCGCCGCTACCCCTGAGGATGAAGCTTAAATGCCTTAGAGATGTACGTCTCCCTTACCACACCTTTCAAACCGGAACACAGCAGCGCTCAACACTGCTGTTATAACAGAAACAGGTATGACGGTGTTGCAGCCAAAGTCGAACCACAGACGGTTCTACCACCTTTGAATTACCAATTACCATTGGATGTTTGGCTAAGGGAGATCTCCGTCCAAGCTAGGTGATCATGCCCGGGGAGCAGCCGTGCTCCGACAGTCTCAGTTAGGAGCTTGTATATGTATAACAAATTTAGAAAACTTTGACAGCGTGATTCAGAAGACTCTTGGCGCCATCTCTTGACGAATAGCGAGAAGTCGCCACAGATGCTTGTTGCCTACTTCACTCTTGTATAAATAATCCAAATAGCTAATTACCTGCAAGGTCCGCGTCTTATTGTCTTCCGTGTGAGACCAGGCACGAAGAGTCAGCTCGTGGATAAAGATCTCAGCCGCTATGGGTTCTACCACCTTCGAATTAATACTTACCATAGGATACTTGTTTCCTTTACTCTTATATTTAACTCCAAATACCCAATTACCTGCAAGGTCCGCCTCTTATTGTCTTCCGTGTGAGACCAGGCGCGCAGAGTTAGCTCGTGGATGAAGATCTCGGCCGCTTTAGCGAACAACACCGGCGCCTCCGCAGATATCATCTTCACTTCCTCGTCCAGCTTCATTATCTTTTTAATGCGAGCGAGCGGCAGCACCTGGGTTTTGAAGTCGTCCTGCAATCGAAGCAATCAAAAATATTTTATTCAAAGCGGTTTTTTTACAGAATTCTTTTTGATCGTCAATAATTTACCACTATTTCATTATGGATAAGAAGCGGCAAAAGAAACTCTATAACACACATGTTTTAAAAAATAGTTTTGCCTACAAAAAGAAACCTACCCTGATGGTACATTTTTTCATAATATAGGAGTAGTAGACAAGCTTGCAGTCAACCTGATGGTGGCCACTACTGCCCGTAGATATCTATGATAAACTCTATATAGAACTGGTTCTACCTAAAGATGATTACAGATCCATTGCTACTCGAGAGTACGATATTAGTTAACCGGCATGTACACTCTTCCATCGAAACTCAGTAAAACTTCAAACCACAAATTGGTGTGGCGGTGGTACCTCCCCAATCAAACCATCGTGTTTCTACCACCTTATTATTAAAAGAAAAACCTGAAATTAAAAGCAACCAAACCATACATAATTCAAAGGTATCTACACTTAGAAGATACTTACAGCATTAATTTTCTTCATATCATCGTTCACCTTCGCCCAGAAATGTTGTAGATTGTCGTGGATCCCTTCGGAGGCCGAGTTGTCCTCTATCACGCACTCCGCCTTCAGCTCCTCCGCCGAGGTCGCCACGCTCGCCTGGTCGCTGTGGGGTCATCATCATCAGTACCATCGCGACGATGCACACAATAACCAATAACATCATTGTCGACACCAGTATGTTAAACAGCATCGGCGTGAACATCTTGATGCGATTATCCCACTCCTGGTCACCAATCTCCGTTCAAACTGCCAGTCCTCAAGGCCGGGTCTGGTCCTGTCTGAGCGTGATGTAGTAGACTTCTTCACCGTTGAGTACTTTTTTAGAAAACTCTCATATAGATAGGGTTTTCCGTAATGATTTCCTTAACCATTGAAGCATGTGAAAATTAATTTCTATAAAAAACAAGGGATGTGTCTGAATTTTGATTCCCCAGACCTCCAATATATATTTTTCCACAATTAGTATTGGAATCTATCCTAGACATTCAGACATGTAGAGGATGTGCCGGACTTTACAATAAATACTTCTAACTCTGGCCAGGCACACCTGAATAATTTAGGTTTTGGAAATCACAGAATCAATGAGCAATCAGTTCATGAGTGGCAACTACAACCTAAGATAACTAAACTGTAATCAATCCTAAATGAAATAGTAAGGCTCCATCCTACGAGAGGTCGGCCATAGATTTATTGCTATGGTCATATGGTCAATCTAGTGCCATTGAGTATCGGGATGGCGGGTTACCGCTAGATTCGAATGGCTCAAGACTAGTCAGAGCAGCGCAGATTAGGGGACACCTTTATCCAGCATGGGACTATTAAAGGCCGATGGACGGATGGATGGACTTGAGTGTCACAGCTAGCTCAAACAATCATACCACACTTTCAAAATGTGACTGGTGAACCATGGTTGGTCTCTGGCTCAGTGGCACCATAAACAGGGGGTGCCAACGGTAAAGGATGACGTACACATCTGAAATCTTAATATAAAATCTCATTCACGCCTTCTAGAGGAATCCACACACATTAGCTACAAATCCACCTGAATTCACCTCTCATAGTAGAACATTCATGATGTCCTGCAGAGTGCCCATGGGGCGCATCAACGGGTTAAAGGAGATAAAAAATCCTTGAGCATAGCATGTCTCTACCTAACTGTAGAACCTTTAACCGAAAAAACAACAGCACTTAACATAGCTAATATATAGTAGGTGCTATGTAAAAAAAAAATCTCATTATAATTTAACCTTTTTTATCAAACCTTACATAATGCAAACAAATGCATATATGGTGTGAGCAAGATATCAAGACTACAGTCTATATTTTCAATTCTTTTCTTTAATACTCTAGTTATCTGGTAAATTTTACTTTGAGTTCACATTTGTCTTAATTTTTTGCGGGATGTGCAAAAACAATTAATTATTTGGTATGTCGTCAACTGCTGGACAGGTATCCTCTAAAGAGTGAGGAGTGTAGGCCATATTCCACTGCGCTGGCCAAGTGTGACATACTGCTTGCTCCTTCCAGAACATTTAGAACTCTCAGATGTATACTATTAATTCATTTTTAATAGACACAAAAATAGAGGTAATTTGAATATTGGACCCTTGGATTGAGGCTGAGTTTTTACTCACCAGGCAATTAAATATCCAATCAGAGTTAAAATAGAGGATACTAAAAAAAGTACTATTGTATCCTTCTTTTCTTTTGAAAAATATTTAGGAAATATTTTGTTTTTAATTACGATGTACTAATAATACTGGTTGGCACACCTTTGTGATGTAGTTTTGATTGTTAGTAGGAAGTAATAAGTTATTTCAACATACAAAACAAAATATTGTTATGCAAAAAAAAAAGCAAAAAAGTTATTTTAAACCCGTTTGGCGCACATTAATTATTTTGCTGAAGGAACTTACGCAGGCAAGAAAAAACACACCGACATCTTGAATTGCTGGCAGTAGCACTATCAGCCGACCTCGGAATACCACGAAATATGTTCCCTAATTTAGTCTAAAATAATGTTTTGATACACCAAATTAGAAATATTAGCCGCGGCTGAAATTATTAAAACACAGTAACCAATAATCAGTGCAATATTTGGAGATCTCCAATCACCAATAACAGAAAATGCGCCAGTTCCACGATTCGTCCGCCGATGACCAGTCACAAGCTTGACGTATGTTCGGTGTTGCTACCTTACTTCCGCTTTCTGATATTGTAATTAAGATGTATTTGGAATTTGCGTACGAATTATTTCTGCGAAATTTAGCTATTTTTCTTGTTTAAGCTAGAAATATCATAGCCTTTCCACTATTTTGTATATTTTTATACGTTGTAGGTAATTTATAAATGTGAGTTAAATATTCCGATTAGTTACGGTGATAGCAATACAATCCGGAAGTAATCCGCGACGTAACATGACGTACGACGTCATCGATCTAGCCGTCTAGCCGCTAGCGTCTGCTTAATAAAATGGCGGCCGCGGAGATCCAAATTGTAAATCCGTCTAATTTAGCCAAAATAGAAAGGTTTGTGTTCAATACTTGGAAAATGGTATATATTAAAGTGGTTAAGAAAATTGTGTAAACATGTGACGTACATTTTGTGATTTCATGTGTTATTCGGTGGTTTGTAATGCGTGTTTATATGGCCATGTTTTTGCAGTTTCCTCAATGACTCGAGTTACAAGGAACTTATCGAGAACTCCTCGACGTTCAACTCGAGGCTATGTGCGGAAAGGCGGATGCGAATACCGTTTATCGACACACAGACTGGTATGTAACTGTATTATTGAGTACCGACATTGTTTATAAGCATCCACCCCTTAATATTTTGAACAATTTTGAGAGGACACCTATTTCATAGAATGTCCCGTAAACAATAATGGGGATAACATGAAAACTAACATATTTCAAAAAGCACTATCTATTTGATATTTTATTTTAGAAAATAGTTATCATAGTGAGTTTTGGGAGTGTCATATCTGCCTTGTTATGCTTGTTTTGTGTTCAAAGAAAGCACCCTCGAAAGTGAGAAGTCTCGGAGCCTTCTTTACACTCATTCAGTACACCAACGCGCACGCTAAAAATAAAACTTGTAAACTAACATTCATTTAACTACATTTTCATACTTTTACGTGTGTTGCGATATCGCGTCCGCGACGGAACGGAAATAAAAACTCCATTAGTTCTCACCATAACACAGGGAATCCTGGTGGAGATCTAAAAGTTTGAAGCGTTTATTTCTTACAGATTAAAAACTAAAATTAAGGAACAGATGGAATTTTTCTTTTATTTATTTCCAGGTGTTGCACAGAGTCACAGCAACTTGTTCATGACGAGAAAGCAGCGCATGCCCGGAGCCAGAGAGGGCCAGGTCTACACATATCCTTCACAAAGGTTGGTTCCTCGAAACTGGTCCATTTGGTTCCACCTTTGTATAAATCATTAAAACTATCAATATATTGAGTTTTCCATACATAAAGTCCATAGTGGCAGGTGTTTTTATAAAAGGCAATCTTTATTTAATCATTAGTATAATCCTGAAAGTGTATTTCGAGCAGGATTAGTTTTGTAGGTTAAAAACAACAAATATTTATTTAAAACTGTTATAAAATAGAACAGAAAGTTAAGGTTAGGCCATTATTTTTTTTATTAAAAAAGTTTCACTTGATTAAATTTAAGGTCACAATATAAAACACTGCAAAGCTGCAAATTACACGACTACAAAAAAATTTTCGTTCTTTGTCCTAAAGTTTATACTATTATTTTCCAGTTAGTTATGCACAAAAACGAAAAGAAAATACCTTTTTTCGGTATAAAGTTTGCTTTTGTGACATCATGAATTTTGAACAACACTATCAAGGCCAATACAATGAAAACATGATGGGCGACTATATTTGGGGTTTATTGAGAGAAAGTAGCAATGAACATAAAAGAAAAAGTAAAAGTGTGCAATTTTAAGTTATTTTCCACTTTTCTGTAAGCTAATTTGATAGTAAAACTTAATAAAAATAATAAAAAAAAATATTTCAATTGTTTTATTTTCAATCAAAAATTAAAAACTGAGATTTTTAAAAATTTCGTTCAATCAGTCTTCTAAGCACAAAAGCAAAGTTTTTCATGCCATATATTTTTTTTCCGTCTTATTACGACCTAAACTACCGAAATTTAATGCTTTGCAATCAAAGTCAAATTTCATGTTGACCCGTGTTATTTAAACTTAATAATTCTTAAAGTAATATTAACCAGTACATACATACAGTTGTTAACTTGTAATGTATCTTATATTTCAGATGGCGCAAAGCACGAAGACCGTACCTCACGATGTCAACATCACGATGGGGCTGGAGTGCACTGGATGCAGCAGACAACACTGGTGAAGGGGAAAACAGTTCTGGAGTACCGGACGCTCTAGTCGGTGAAGACAGCAGGGATGGTTCACAGACAGCTGCTAAGGATGATCCAAAAGTAAAATTTTATTTCACTTTTACATACAATACAATGTACTTGTACCTTCAACTCTTGGTCAATATAAATGTTCCTTAAAGATGCTTTAGTTTCCATAAATAGGCTAAGTAAGATAGTGGTTTCATACATATTATACTTATTCTATATGAATGGTGTTGTTATGGTGTGTCTTCTTCTGTCTGTATTTTTAAGAAAAGTTTGCAAGAGCCTGTGGAGTCGGTTAAAGTGGGTTAAAGTTTAACCCATGAACACTGTCAAATTATCTCTCCTTTCTAGAAGCATAGACTTAATGACCACAACTAAATATAATACTTAATTTTTCTGCTAAAACGTTTGATTAACTTCAAAAATATCCATTCCAGGAGTGGTTCTACGATGAGCTGGCGATAGAGGAGATGGAGACTGGCGAGGAGCCCGAGGCGGAGTCCGACGAGGACTACTACGACGACACGTACGCGAACAGGCGCAAGCGGCGGGCGCAGCGCCCGCGGGCCCCGGCTCGCGGGGAGGGCGGACGCGCAAGTCGCAGCCCGACGACACGCCGGCCAAGCGCGGCAGGGCGGTAAGTGTGCGAATGCTTTATTTTTAGACATATGAAAGGCGAGAGAGATGTTGCAGCTGAGTGGCCCACGGAGCGCGGCAATGCGCTGAGTGTGTGCGTCGCTTTATGTGTGTGCAGCGGCAGGCGGCTCGCGCGGCGGCCGGACGACACGCCGGCCAAGCGCGGCAGGGTGGTGAGTGTTCGCGCCGCTTTATTTTTAGACATGAGAGGTGGGAGACGTGTTGCAACCGAGTGGCCCACGAAGCCCAGCAGGGCGGTGAGTCTGTGCGCCACCTTATGTGTGTGCAGCGGCAGGACGTTGAGTATGCGCGCCGCTTTATTCTTAGAGATATGTGAGGTGAGAGAGGTGTTGCAGCCGGGTGATACACGCTGTAGAGTGGTCTGTGTGAGTATAGTATTTAACTTATAGAGATATTGGCGATGTTTCTACATGACAACACTAGCAAAGTTCGAAAGGGCAGTGAGTGTGCACAATGCTTTATTTACTTATATGGGAGGTATTGTTGCCGGTCATTACAAGAGATGGCTCAGAACAATCAGCTACTTTATAAATAAAGCTATATTAGCCCCATAACTTGAAGAATTAATGTCCTTCACCAACATCCTTCCCACCACCTAACATCCTTCAATGATACCAGAGAAACCAATAGATAGATAACAGAATATTTCCTATTTGAAATCACGTGTAGTCCGCGTAAACCTGCTAGTCCGCTCTGAATATAGAAATGTATCGCATCGCCATAGCAAATTGTATGACTGCTCGCAAGAACTTCAGAACGTACTAGCCCATGTCTAGAACGGACAAACCTAATATTTAATACATCCAATTTATATTTAAAAAAAAAGTTAAAAATAAGTTTTATTTTTAACAAAACTACCTCATTTCAGGGTCGAGGTCGCAAAAGGGCCGGTCAGGGCACGCTACCGTACGAGGTGCCCGGCGACGGAGAGAAGCCGTTTGGATGCGAACGTAAGTCCTCCAGGAGGAGACACTAGTCTCCGAGCCTTATTTATCAACTGGGTCTTTTTATCATCAAAGCCTTATTTATCAACTGGGCCTTATGCATCTACAGTCTTATTTTACATCTGGGCCTTTTTGTCAACCAAGTCTTATGTATCAACTGGGCCTTATTTGTTAACTAAGCCTTTTATCAACTGGGCCTTTTTGTCAACCAAACCTTTTTTATCCACTGGGCCTTTGTCAACCAAGTCTTATGTATCAACTGGGCCTTATGCATCTACAGTCTTATTTTA
Organism: Epargyreus clarus clarus; assembly: GCA_014595695.2. Classification (NCBI taxonomy): domain Eukaryota; kingdom Metazoa; phylum Arthropoda; class Insecta; order Lepidoptera; family Hesperiidae; genus Epargyreus; species Epargyreus clarus. The sequence continues at coordinate 1,420,649 of JACTTY020000046.1, forward strand.
CATCTCGGCCTTTTTATCAAACAAGTCTTACGTATCAACTGGGCCTTATTTGTCAACCAAGCCTTATTTATCAACTGGGCCTTTTTGTAAACTAAGTCTTATGTATCAAATGGTCCTTATTTGTTAACCAAGCCTTTTTTTATCAACTAAGGCCTCATTTGTCAACCATATCTTATATCCGTTGGGCTTTATTTATCAACAGTCTTATTTATTTAAATTGGCCTCATTTATCCAGCAAACTTTGTCAGTAAGGTCTCATATTATCTTCATTTGATATTACTATATTCGAGTTTGGTTGTTTTGTCTTCGGTGTTTGTGAGATGCCAAGTGAAAAGCTTATGTTAATCTTTTTGACTGACTTAAGAAAGGAAAGAGATTATCTATTGACTGTATTTCGAGTTGTTCGTGCCACTTAGACTTTTATTGGACTGAAAATTTAAAATTCACTCTTGAATTTTTTTTTTACAAATTTTGATGAAATTTCTCACCACTTGAAATTTTTGTTTGAAAGCGGATTTTTTTATTTAGTTTAGAATAAAAAGAATAAATAAAAATGCTACTATTTATATTTACATACAATTGAAATTGTTTTGAAAATTACTTTTTGCTTGGCAGCTTACGTCATATTATGTAATGTAAAATTTAATTGATTATCAAAAATAATTTTTAAATTCCAACACATTTTTGTTATTTATTTGTATTATTTTCAAATTATTTGTCAACTGACACATGGTAATTTGTATACCATTGTTTTGTGAATTGTTCAGTAAATAATCTTAATAGTAATTATATATTAAGTTTATTTTAAACAAAGTGCATTATAAAACGACGAATCGATTCTTATGAAAATTTAGATAAGGCTTTATCACATAAGGGCCTTATCCAGCAGTAAAACTTTTATAGGGTCTCACGGCCGTTTATCCCATCGTTGTGAAGTCAGTATGTTTGTCCAGGTTGTGTATGTCAACCCTAAATAGGACTCCACCCATTTTTCTACCCACTAAAGGGCAAGACAGTATGTTTGCTCGACTGGTCTTCAATTAAATTTATTTGTCTGGTCTTTTATTTATTAGAAGGGTCTGTTATTTATTGGACTGGTCTAATATTTGTTATACTAGATTATTTATTTATAGTTGGTGTAGAATGTATCATCAAAATTCTTTGTAACGCCATAGCATAACTAATTTTTGTTGAAATAGCCCTCATGGCAAAATCTCATTGCATCAAAGTTTAGCTCCTTATCAGCTCAGTAGTTTAGATATAGGAGACATTTTCATTTTAATTTACGTAACATCGGTTAGAAAACATACTTTGGAAATAACTTATTGCATTTTTATTTGTGTGTACGGGTGGAGTCCTGTATTCCTTATTTTTTACAATATATAGACCATATCAAGAGCTTATGTGCGTTAGTTTTTACGTCATTCAGATGTGCAATACGAAATTTTAGAATCATATACGGACATGTAGCCACATGAAAACGACAGTTTTTTGCTCAATAATCACTATAGGATTTGAACACCAGAATGAATATGCAAGTGAATCTAAAATCTATTGGTCTAAGATCCCGATATAAGACGTCCTTCATCGAGCTGGTTAATGGATGAAAAGTATTTTAAGTCGAACTAAATATGTCAATAATTATATTGCAACTGGGTTGTCTAATAAATTACAGTGCAGAATTTATTTTTTTATAAATAAAACAAAAATGTTTTTGTTAAACATTTCACTGGTCTGATTTATGGACAAATTACATACCAATCGAAAGTATGAAGCCTATAGAATATGCAAATGTTAGATTGACTATTCTTTTCCTGTCACAACCCTTGGGTAAGCGGGTATAGACAGGTAAACAAGTTGGCCTATCCAAGGTCTATGACAGGAAAAAATAGTTAACCTAACGATTGCATTTTATATAGGCTTTCATAATAAATAGTATGTAATTTTTCTATTAATGAAACCAGTGAAATGTTTAATAAAAAATCATATTCTCGACTGAACTTTTTTAGTCAACCCATTTGCAATATACTTTTTGAAATATTTAATTTTATATAAAAACGTTTCATCCATAAACCGGCTCGGTGAAGGTCGTCTTATATTGGGCTCTTTTACTATATAAGTAATGTAGTCCTCGCATTAAAATTGTATCCTGAACTAGAAACGCTAGGTTATTCATTAGAGAGATATATGAGAAATATTTTTAAAAAGGCACTGTATATAAATTTTACACACACGATAAGGGAGCTAGGTTGTTATAATGTTTTTATTTTAGATTCACGTGCATATGGTGACCGTGCGATGTTATGGTACTATAGAAAATAATGCTTCAATTCAAATTATTCGATATTGTGTTCGAGAGTGGCAATATTGCACAATATTGAGTTTAATATCCAGCAATATCAATATGGTAAATTGTGGCAGCAGTTGGCAGTTATTGAGGTTATTGAACCACGATTGCTTTGACCATATTGATATTGTTAGATATTGCATTCAATATTTGGCAATATTGCCATTTTCAAATGCAATATCGAATAATTTGCTTTGAAATATTCTTGTACCGTTATAAAAAATATATCACTTACGTAAGCAATACATACATACATTTTATATGATATAATAAATAATTAATACATGATTTTTACATAGTGCAGGGAAACGAATTGGATTTTAGTGAAATGGCGTTAGTAGATTGGCTTATGTTTGAGATTTAGTAGCATTTATGCGTACATACATAATGTTTTACGTTTAATGTTTGTTGTACGCTTGAATGCTACTTGCTATTAGTGTCCGAATGTAGATTCGCTTTGGCCAAAGCCGTAACCGTATACTTAGCCGGCCCAAATTCGGACGAAAGCCGAAAGACCAAAAATAAAAATCTGTCATAATTAGAATCTTATAAGAATTGCTGGAGTTTATAAAGATGCTATACCAATAATTTTATTATATGCATTATTTTGCGTCGTCCTAATGCAGTTATATGTTACATAATTTATTAAATTAAGAAAGAGTTTGCAACTTTGCAACCGAATAAAAATAAAACTAAATTACGTTTGACTAATAATAATTATTCAAGTATAATTAATATAGCAGCATACTAGATATCTAAAGCAACTATTATTTGGTTGTATCGTTCATTAAATTTATAGTTACAGTAATAAGTTTTCGGCCCACATTTATTCTGGTTTTGGACAAAACTTCGCTTGGTCCTGGCCGAAACTACCATAGGTTTTGGCCAAAGCGATACTTCAGTCGGACTGCGCTGGTTATATTTACAAAGAGCTATAAGAGGATATGCAAATATTTGCTATATTACGGTAAGCGTCATAGAAAATATTACAGGAGCCTGTTTTAGAGAAAATTTTGCCCGTAAGAGTGGATTAGTAGGATGATATAGTAAAGAATATGGATTAGAATAATTATATGCAGATAACACAATTCGGATTTTGAAATTTAAATAATTTGATTAATATTCAAATATATTACATAAGAAATAGTAACATACTAGCTCAATTAAGATGTTGTTTACATAGTCAAATTGAGTTTAATATCATGCCGCACCCACACGCTTGCCAAACCTCAACAAACTGTCACAAATTCAAACGTTTGGATAGAATGTTTGACTTGATCTGTTTCAAATTGTATTAAAACATTAAGTCAAACATTTGTAGAGATTTGGAGTGTCAAGTAATTTGTTCGAGAGTTTAGACCATGCCAACAGAACTAGAGAAATACTAGTTTCAAAAAGATTGGGACTTTTTCATATATCCGAGTTGTGTTTGCCGCAATAGAGGCAATGAAGTATAGCTGGTGTGACGAGTCGCAAACATGCCTTTTAATCGTTGTGTATGTCTGTACGTACGTGTATAATATTAGTTAGTAAGAATCTCAAGGAATATTCAACAACTTATTGATTAAATGATAGTTTTTAGACAATTTAGGTGATGGATTCTAATGGGGGTTACACATGCAACTGCGTACTGCGTGCATGCATAAAGTGTGTATCGCATGGGCATGATTATGCGTCTTTAATACTTGCGTAAGCTTCTTAATGATGGATAATATAATTCATCTTTCTCCCACGTCCTCTGTTTATAAAAGTGGGGTGTTATGTATAGGATTAAAGAAAAATATATTTAAAAAACATCCTGTCAAAATCAGTGTCGTTCTTTTAAAATTATAGTTAAAACTACAAGCGAAGTGCGTCAATCATTGAAAGAACTATGTCATTTAGTTGTTTCTCTGACTGACGTAGTCTTAAGAAAATTGGTCATGCTCGTGTATACATTTTGTTCGTGCATGCATTTCTAATTCGCAAATGCATGTGTGACCGCCCTAAGACCCGACTGATGCATGCAATGATGGCGATCTTCTAATATTTTCACGTCCTAAGCTTCTCATGATCGTTTTAAATTTTCCTAGTGAATTAGCGGAACGCATTTAATTAGACTCATTTTCGAAATTACGCACCGATTTACGTGCGAACGTGTGCGTGCCGCGTACGCGTACGTTTTGAATGTGTGTGTCAAAAATATGTCCAAAAGATATCCGTTGTGTTCTATCTATCTATTATCTATTATATTACTACTAAACTTAGTTTCTTATTATATTTTAGGAATTTTTAAATAGTGTTCAATGTTAATTAGTTATTTCATTGTAGTTGTAAATCGCGTTATGTAAGCGTTGTAATGTAACTCCCATTTTCGATTTTGTGTAGTTATAAAACAGTTTTGGATTTCCGATAATGGTGGGGGGTCGATAGTGTCACTGACGAAAACTGTCAAAAAATGACTTCAAAATGTAACACGTCAAACACCAGTGGCACTATCCTCTCCATTATGTTTTTGAAGCTGATCTTAACTAACATACCCTCTAGACTACAGTTGTTCTGTGTCTAAACTGCTGTTTTGCGACAAATACGAAGATATAAACTCGTACAATATGTACATCTTTTTCGAAAGTATGTATGGCAAAATTGCAATTTAGTAACGCAGTCTTAGATTTTTGTGTTCTAGAACTAGTTTTGTGCATTGTTGAAACCACTTATTGTACTAGTATCTATTTACTTTAAACATTTTTAGCGTTTTAATCTTCGATCTATTAGTGGTCAGTTGCTAAGTGTTACTTTTATCTTTTTATTTATTGTTTGTGGTAGCCGGCTGTTATTTTGGTACATAGGGCATACGTTGAATCGCTTGGTTTAATAATTATAAATGACGAAACTATAAAAGTAAACAGGTCGATTTTACTGACAACTTCACTTTTGGAAATTTTACGTCCGTTATTAATAATCAATCTATCCATTTTTACGACATTGATCCATTTAAATTCGACATTTTTTAGTGGACAGAAATGTTCAAATATCGATCTTTAGTAGGCAAAATATTGGATAGGTTGATTATTGATAACGGGTGGTAAAGTCTTCTGAGAACGATTGACATGTTCATAATCTATTGTTCAACATCACAGCGGTACGGAACCGAACGTAAAAGTTTCTCTAGTGGTCATCCGTTCAGGGAATGACTACAAAATGTAACGGGTTACGTAAAATCACGTCATTACGTTAACTTCAGCACCACAGCTATGTGCCATCGTAACGGCCGGGTACATTTTGGCCTTATAACCTAATAAGTTCCAATATTGTAATTATTCTTAATGCTACCTAACCCTTCTATTCAAGGTGAGATAACGAGAGTTTGTGTCAATTACATAACTAAAGTTCAAAGTTTTCGCGTTAAGACGTTCTGTTACGTCGGGGAATGTTCGAAACACCAAGTAAATTTAGTGAAGAGTAATAGCTATAATGCCACTGCCACAATTTGTACAGATTGTTTGGACGTGTGTAGCGTGTACTCGGGTTTTTGATTCGATTTTCAAATTTGACGTTTAAATACGACCATTCAATGAAGTACAGATGAACGGAAGTTTACGTCCCTATTGATCAATTATTAAAGTTTCTTAATGATTTTTAAGCGTTTTTTTTTTAGGAATCATTTTGTGGTGATTTTTAATCAAGATTTTATAGAAATATTCTATAGATAACAATTAAAAATGTTTGCAATAAACAAACTAATTTGCGTTTTCTAAAATGTGGTGTCTATAAATGTCAAAATTGTTTTTCAAATTAAAAATCCAAGTACAGCACTGTTATTTATAATATTTTTTGTGTAGGTTAGCTTTAGATATATTTTATTGTTATCAAAGTATTGAAATGGATACTAAATCATCACTTTGTTCATAAATTAATATAAAATTTTGGAAATAAAAAAACATCCTTATAAAATAGCTATTTCATAGTATACTTGAATAAAGAAATAGATTTTTAAGTAGTTAAAAAATGGAAATTTGAAGGTTAACAGTTTTATTTTAATATTTTATTAATAATAAGTGATGATGGAGTATACTTATTCAGTACTTGTTATATCCTTGTAGTGCATAGTACGGGTGATCCGAGTTGGTAGAGTTTGAACTGAAATATAGCAAATCTTCAGTGTTTCGTCCACACAAATGTACAAGAGAAGAAATTATCTTCGTTGTTTAGTCCACGAACATCTATAAGATTGGAAACTATCTTGCCACAATATAATTATCACTTGACGTAATATCAAGTCTATCAATGAAGGCAAAGTAATACTTCTCATAGGTAATATTCTTCCTACGTAGAAGACTACAGATGTAAGCCACCAATTCATCATAAATGAAAGCAAAAAGAAAATGGTTTTACCTTCTGTAGATAGATGAATTGGTTACTTAAACATTTTTTAATAAAAAACACGATAAATTTTCATGTGTCGGCTAGAGTCGACTGTGACGTTCAAAATTAAAATAATTGTTGAGTGGCCTGGATAATTTTACGAGATATTTCATTGAAAATCTCTAATAAAATTTTGCCTTGGACGACTCGCTGTGTTACATTTCGAAATACATATAAGCTTTAGGGAAATTAGCGGCATTTTTTTTTAAGTAATACTAACTAAACTTGGGTCACCCGTGCCCCTAGACCATACTATCTATCATTATTCTAAAGAATTCTTAAGAAATAATCACATTTTTTATCACAATTATTACTATATATCTGAGCACTGATTGGTTTTGAATGTGTATGACTCATGTGTCTGTGATAGTTCTATTTATTTCACTTCTCGTAATAGTAAATAGGCAATTCGTCGTGTAATTTCTTCTAGCAATGACTAAAGTTTTATGTAGGCACTCTTTGTATGTGCCAAAGTTGTTCTCGTATTTTCATCGAACACAAGATGTGTTTGATGTAATCAGAGGCTTTTCCAAATTCCTTAAACTTAAAGAGCCGGCGATACTATAATGACACCAATGATGTTATAAAATCCATAAGCGAAAGTAATCACATACCATTACGTGAACCATTACCGTATAAATACGTATCTTAATCAAACCGGCATTCTATCCCATGCGTAAGTGTAATGCACACTGAATACAGCCTCGCATATGCAGATAAGTTTATATGCATCATGCACGAATCAATAGCGAGAATGTCAGTGCATTCAACTTATTCGATGTTCAAATTTTAAATGAAATGAAGTATTGAATAGTAAATGAATTGACATTATTTTTATAAAATTATAGTAGGCAAAATATGGAGTGTAATAAAATATAGCGAGACACGAACCTGCGTTGTTTACGGTGAAAATTGTGTTCGAAATTTGGATTTGGATGTTTTGAAATGAGTTAAAAAAATGTGTTATTCAATGTCGAAATGTGATTGGCAAATTCAAATTGTTTTTTTTTTAAATCGTTTTGAGGTAAAAGGCAAATTTACAAGTATGGATATTATTCGCTATCCATGCATAACTTACTTACTGGTGCTGTGTTTGAAGATATACACTAAAATGTTTATCCAAATAATACTTAACACATATTTAGTGAGTCATGATGCGGATTACAAGTTGTTGAATATCACAAGGACAATCATATTTTTTTGTTTATTTTTAACAATGTAATAGGTTCTGGTCTATATTGCTAAAAAAACATGGTCCTGATTTGTACCTTTGTAATTTTGCAATCAACCGCCTGTTTGGCATAAACTCTCACTCATTTACGATAGCAATATGGTGACTTATAATCATATTGCCTTTGCTTGTATCATCATCAATAGCCGTTAACATCCTCAATTGCAATATGATTCGTGTTCATATTGCATTTCTCCATATTGCCAATCATATTTCGACATTTTGGAATGTCGGCAAATTAGTGTTTGAAAATGTATATTTGGCCAGAGGAAAGTTATGTCTTCCATTACATTGAAATTAATTCTGATGTTGATCTAAAGGGGAAAGGGTTTATTTTTATTTTATTTGGAAATAAAACACTTCCATCACAATGTTTAGGAAATATTTATTATGAAATTACAGTATTGTTAATGTAATGTGGACATTTTAATATTGATTGCGTTTTATTCGCTGTGATTTAAATAGATTTTCTTGTAATAAGATACAAGTCGTAATACGACTTTTGTATACAGGGTAGTCTGCTATTCAGATCTTTTTTGACTATTGCATTGCGAATGTGAAATTATAAAATAAGTCGAGTAGATAAAATTAATATACATATATCTCGTACTGAGACGGTTTTAACTACAATAGATTGACACTTTAAAAAAATATTTATAATATATATTCTTATTTATTCTTATTAAAGAATCAAAAATCTATTCTCAAAGATGGCAGTTCCCATCTGAAACACCCTGTATATTAAAGTGGTATCCTGTAATGTAATGTTTTAAATTTGTATGACTTTGTATTATCATTTATAACGGTGTGATCTTTTTTTGGTTGTAAAATAAAATTAACAACGCGTAATGTGCACGCAACGAACGAAAAATAAAATTTTAGTCATTGTATTTTAATTATTATGTTAATTGATATATTTGGCTAACGGTAATCATTATTTATTGTATTTACGGTGAAGCAGTGAAGTATTAGGGAACTTGATGTTATTCTCATGGTGGATTTTCTAGCGACGCTGCGTATTTGTGAAGTTTTATATACAGGTTGATTCGAAACGTGAAATCGAAAATCGATTAGACTTTCAATATATTTTGATGAAGCTGTAATGTTGCCTTGGTGTTTTTATAGGAATGTTTTTACAGTTTTTCGGGCGATTTGAGAAATTTTAATTTTTTATCTTTTTATGTTATGTAAATGGGTGCGATTTTTTATAAGCTAGACGCAGTCGCAGGCCGCCCTCGCTAGGAGATGCACCATTTGATCCAAACTATTAATAGCACCCAAAGATTGTTATGAATTTATACAAAAATATTATGTTGAATAAGAAATAAAACTATCCAATGTATGTTTGTTTATTTTTGTGCGCGATGACAATGTTTTGATTGGACTTTCAATGTTGGATCTTATGTTTTTATGTTTTTAAATTATGGATATATTGTTGATTTATTCTGGGTACAAATAGGCAACTGTAATATCAGGTGTAGAATGTTGATATATGTAAAATATTTATGTAATATTTATATAAAATAGGCAGTAATATAATTTTGTATATTTAAGATGGTTAATTTTATATTGAACAGAAAATGTGTGTGAATAAATATTTTTTTATGTTGTAGCCTTATTGTAAGATCTGCCAATTTTTATATTGTTTGTCATTTTTTGCTAACGTTACCGATCTCCATTTTTTTATATTTATATAATAGAAGATTGATATGTCAATATTTAATTTAAAAAAATGCCTCCTATGACTATTTTGTAACGCTGCGCTAATATTAAATGTTGTATCGGTTGATCTTACAATAGACTACTGTCAGCATTTATACTATTGTATTGTAATATGTTTTGTTATTTAAACTAAGTCTATTCTGTTACTACATCCTGATAAACGCAGTTGTCTACATGTCCCCGCCGAGAGATTTCGGATGTTATTTGAATGTAAGCAGAGGCCAGATCCACTGATTTGAAGTCATCAATCAAACGAATCCCCCGGAGCCTGCGTCTTCTAGAACTGAACATAGACCAATCACGACGGGCCGTCAGTATTACAATGTATATGAACGCTTTGATTTAAAATCAACCTTATACTAGAATAGGGTATATCTATTTCACTCACACTTAGTGTGTTAATATGGCGTATAGGGAATGAGTCATCTCGTTCATTAATTAAATGAACTAAAATAAGATAGTTTATCGTTGTTTTTGACAAACGCGCTTGCTTTAGAAGTGATGACGTCATTCTTGACAACCGAATAATCTATATGTTTCGATTATATTATTCCGATTCTCAATATGCCATATTAACAATCAACGTGTAGCATAGGTCTTAGATTCCATTTAAAATCAATCGAAAACTATTGTTCTCGAATAATTCAATTATACAGGTTGATTAAAAAGCGTTCGTATATATTGAATTTATTTTGCTAACCAAGGTATTGATTGATGACGGATAATTATTGGATGGCAGCGTGCAACAGTTTGTTCAGATAGCCGTCGTGGTGCCTCCTCTATGCTCTGTTCTGATGACGTAGGCCTCCAACCTCCCCATTGTTTTTATGTACGAACGATACACTATGAATAGTTTGGACGGAGATAAACAGGCAGGTGGAGGCACCACGGACGGTGAGTACAGGTTTTCGTGTATTTTATCGTTTTATAGGGTTATACAGGGTGTTATTATATTTGAATGATGAACATATTTCATAATGTTAAAACTGTCCGAACTGAAGAGTTAACTGTGAGAATTTTAAAATTTCGTTAGAACGGACACGTAATTGTATTTTATTTCCAAGTACATTTATTATACAATTACAATATTGTATTTTTTCTTATCTTATGAAGAGTGTCGGGAATAATATCATATTAAATTTACTTGTTTGTTTAATTTGTATTTCGGTGGAACAATAGGTGACGAAATTTTTAAATTATTTATATACTCTATGTGCAGCGTAAGGTACAAAATGCGGCGTGGCCTCCCTATTCCGTCTGTTTACTAATAAAAAAGCACCCTGTATAATCCTTACTTTATTTTACGATAAAGTGTACCAAGTGTAATATGCTGCTATATGTTACCCAGTGTGCGGCGCGAAGTACAAAACCCGTCCCGGGCTGACATACCACTACACGCACACGCACAAGGACCCGCCGACGGGCGCGGGCGCGGCGGCGGCGGCGGCCGGCAGCGACGGCGACTCGCGCGACAGCCGCGCCGCGCACTCGCCGCCCGCGCCGCCGCCGCCCGCCACCGAGTACCAGGACAGCTACGTCACGTTCCTCAACAACCCCGCCGTGGCCGCCGGTGAGTCGCACCCCACACGCACAGGTCTCGCGGCCGCCGGTGAGTGGATGTACACATGCTACAGGACACACAGGAACCGCCGGCGTACCAGCGGGCGGCGACGGCGACTCGCGCGATGCCCGCATACACGCACGCACACATGCAAGCAAGCGAGTAACACACACGTACACGCGTAGTTACAGGCTACTACATACATGTACAAGGACCCATACGTCGGCGGGTGTATATACTCTATACCACAGTAGCCACACTCTCACCAACACACGCACACCCAACACAAGTATAGGCATGTTTATCAACAATCATACCTACCTGATCCTACTGTGTCTTTGCTCTTTTAAAACATACCTAGTTTAATTTATTTTATATTATATTAAATTGAATGGAGACTGATTATGTTATGAATGAATGAATGTAAGATTGAAAATTAAATATGTAACAATTATAAAACTCTTGAAATACACCCTTATTCTATAATACAATAAATAAAAAAAAAACATTTAATTAATGAAAAATATGAATCCTCCATCGTCATCGATTCTAATGGATCGAGTGTTTTACTAACGCTATTCACTGTCATCCAGCCGGCACGACGTCGACGAGCGTGCGCAGGGCTTCGCCCCCGCCGCGGCCGGCGTCCGCGGACACGTCGTCGTCGGACTCCGCGCACGCGCCGCTCGCGCCGCCCGCCGCGCCTCCCGCAGCGCCCGTTGTGACGCCGGCCTCCGCTGCCGACCTCAAGGAGCCCGAGGTTAAGGTATGACCTACACCGCTGTATAAACATATATTATGTGAATGTTTATTAAGATTGAATGTAAAAAGGAGCATAAGATATACATATTGTAAAATGGTCACTGCCGCCAAATTACATCTGTGACCTTACTCCATATAAAACAAAAGTTTTTACCTGAAGCTGATCAAAGACGCATAGCTAGTTTTGGATAAATCAGGAGGTTTCCTTATAGTAATCAGGAGGCTTCTTTATTTAATTTTCCTATTTTAATTTCTTAAAGATAGAAATAGAATATAATTATTGTGAATTTTAAATGAATCATAACACATAAGGTTAAAATTAGAGACTTATGCCAGCCTAATACAGCCTTTAAGCTAGAACACAGTAACACTACTATGGCTTCTATAGAGGAAAATTAGATTCAATGATGATGCCGCTATCATGTCGAGTCTTACCACCTTTTGAATCTTAATAATAGTGGACATATACAATGCAACCTTTCTATAGTTTATATGTTTATTTAATAAAAACTCATTTACCTAATCATAACTGACCCATCATTCCTTGTACCAGGCGTCACCATCGCCCTACTGCGACTTCTGCCTCGGCGACGACAGGGAGAATAAGAAGACCGGCACGCCCGAGCAGCTGGTCAGTTGTTCCGACTGCGGACGTTCAGGTAAGCGCCGCGGACGCCCACCTCGCACCGCGAAGCCCTGTTTCCATCTCCAGAATAGGGTCTGCGAGGTCCACAGGCACCTTCGGGAGAAGGTTAATGGCGTCGTGGAAATACTGTCATCGATGACGTATTCAGCCGATGCGTTCGATACGTTCGCAACGCAAACGAAACTGCTGCAGAATTACGAGTACGGTGAGCGAGTGGTGTCCCCGCCCTCCTCCCGCCAGAGCCCCGCGCTAGAGGGTGCTGATGTGTCTATAGTGAATGGCAATGGGAATCATAACGCGTAAGCACGCGCGTGATCTAATCGTCGGTTATCTTGTATTGATAGTGATATCGATATCGGTATTGGAAGTATCGGCGAGTTGTATTAGTCGATTAGATTGGTTTGGTGAATGGTTTACCGGATTGGGGACAGGACTAGTGGAGTTTGGTTATTTAATTAAAAATGGATAGAAAAGCTTGTTTAATTCATAATAGTTAATGTTAGATTAAATTTAATTTGAATGTTATGTTCTTATATATTTTAAATAAAAAATGTTATGGAGTTCTGATAATGTCACGTGAATGAATGTAAGAGTGAATGATCAATTACATTACTCATTCTGTTTGTTTGACAAATTGAATTAACTTTTAACATACAATCATTCATATTTTAGATAAATTACGTAAATTGCAATATCCTCCTTAAATTATTTACAATTTAAATTTTATAATTTAAAAAATGAATATACTTTATTGAATGTTACATGAAAAAAAAAAACGTACTTAAATATCAAAATGTGATAAATACCCATTGGCTTAGTGCGAAAATTAGATTTAAAATTATAATTTTAAAGAGGTAAAGGTTCTGTTCCCGATCCGTGGTTGTTCAGCAAATTTCTATTATTTTCGTGTTTTCAGCTGTCACAAAAATTTTATATTTGCATCACAAATATTCACTATATGTGTTGCTTGTTACCCATCGAAATATAATGGTTTATGTGGTAGTTGGTTAGAATATTTTTGGGGGCTTCAAATACAAATTTAAGTATTTAAAAAAAGTTTTAAAAAATAAAAAATAAGATTAAAGGTAATAAAATAACATAGGAACAGTAATATACATATTTTACAAGAAATTCATAAAAGAGCAGTTTATGAATTGCATATATTTATTTAGTGTTATTAAAAATTATACCTATAATTTTTTTGACTATTATGAGTATTTTATTGTAAAATTAAATTAATGATTAATCATTATTGTAAAAATAATTTTGACTGCGAATAAAACTACAAAATATACCATTTTGAAAATTCAATATCTATGTTAGACATTCAATTAAAGCTCGTTATTAATAATCAATCTATCTATTTTATCTGTCTACCAAAGATTGAAACTTGACAATTTCTAGAATGCAAAATACAATATATACATATAAGTTTGCATACTAGAAATTGTCAAATTTCGGACTCTGGTAAGAAAACAAAGGATAGATTGATTAATAATAACGTGCGTAACTAACCTCAGTAATGTCGTTGTTGATAACCTTTTGAATGATAAAATAGATAGATTATTTATTTCAAGAACTAAGCAACAACAACAAATTTTAACAATCATTAATCATTATTTCTATGGTTTCAGTCTCCAATATTCAAGTTGTGCCCATAATCATTATATTTCGATGTAATTACCAAAGAGGATTGGATAGCTAGGCGTCTCGCGGTGTTCGCGTGCAAAATTTCTATCAAATTACATTCCATACATCTTTTTATTATTATAGTCTAGAATGTTTAAATTTTAATATAAATCTTTATAGGCCAAATATAACGTTTCATTATTATATTGATTCTTAATATTATATAATATTTACATAGCTTATTATGTATTGGATTGTTCTATGTGTCTGTATATTAAATTTTTATCTTAGTTATGTTTTGACAAATTTTTAAATTGACAAGTTAGAGGATATTTAATAGATATACATATATTGATGTGGATATTATTTTAATTCGTAAAATTGATTGGACTTAACAATGTAACCAAAATATATATTATTAAAAAAATGTTAATGGGGGTCATAAATTTAAGTTGGGGTTCCATGAAATGTCACAGCATAGGAGGTGAAGACAAAACTGGCTTTGTGACGTCACTTTCAATTCAAAATGTGTCTGAAAAATTGTATGCAATACTATATCCCCATGCTGGGCATTTCCCCACAACTGGGAGAAGCCTGGGTCATAAACAACGCTGCCCAATGGTGATGGGTGGGAGGGAAAAAAACTTAACCGATGTCTATTTATTAGTAGCTCTGTGGTCGACAATGTCAGATTTGAAATGTGACGTCACTATGTGGGGATTGCACTTATCTGTCGTAAGTATAAGAACAAATATTTGTGGATGATCCTAATCTTAACTATGGGCGTAGTTTTTTTTTAAACTATTGTGATGTTGTTGCCATTTTGAATTTTGAGAATTCAATGCGATCATGTGGTTAGATGCCAAATGTTTTTAATGTATTGTTTTATTGTCAGTTATCAATGTTACAGTCAGTTGTTACCAACAGGTAACAATCGTCCCTTATTATATTTAATGTTATTGTAAAAGTGAATTAATATCTTCCTATATCAATGTATGGTGTTACAATATTAGAAAAAATAACTAAAATTCGTAATAATAGATGTGAAAAATAATAAAAAATATATAATATATAATGGCATATATGGTAACGAGCTTTTTCTGTCGGGTAAGGACATTCTTTCAGCATGAAAAAAGTATGAGCCAGTTTGGGTAAATGATAATTTACCCAAGACGCCTATAATGCAACCATGTTGCCTATAATTTACCCAAGACGCCTATAATTCACCCATGTTGCCTATAATTTACCCAAGACGCCTATAATTCACCCATGTTGCCTATAATTTACCCAAGACGCCTATATTTAACCCAAATTGCCTATATTTTATTAAATATCACTTACTTTGAGAGTATTCTCATTAATGTTCTTATTAATGTATACCCGCCCATAATACGTTCATTATGGCGTAGATTTGTCTTCCCTTTTTCGAAATTGTGTGCCTTTGTAAACATTTTTGAACGTACGTCAAAATTGCGCTTTTAAAATGTGTTAGTTTATTATTCAATGTGAAAATTGCAATTTTTTAAATTTAATTAAAACATTGTTAAAAAAAATCTGTTGTAATTTGTCAAGTGACTTGTATTTGCCAAAATCGTGTAATTTGTGACGTACTGAAATGTTTTTTTATGTCCCACTACTGGGCAAGTGACTCCCAACAACAGAAAATATCTACTTCAAATTTATTTCAAATAATATTTTTACCATTCAATAGTTGTTTATCCTTTTTTTGCAATTATTAACAAAATAACACAAGAAATTCCTAGTTGATCTAGTCAAGAGTCAGATTTGTCGCTGTAAATGATAAATTTAATTCAATACTAACATAATATATAGTTTTTTGAGTCCTAACTATTTCGACCGAGAAATAAATAGGCACCGAACAATATAATATATTATGTACTATTACAAAAATATAAATATGTGTGTTTTTCCGAATTGTCCGAATTTTTCTCAATTTCATATGGTAATTTACTGTCGTAGCCCATTTTGAAAAATTTGAAATCATGATACCATATCCAAGTACATATCTATTTTTAAAGTAACGCTACAATTTTACAAAAAGTACATAAATATACAGAAGTATATAAAAAAGTACATATTTAAAATACATTACATAATTTAATACGAACGCTCACAACAAAAGTATAATACTTTTGTTGTGAGCGTTCGTCTACTCGTCAACTCGTCCCTTTTGTACTAATACATACAAAAATAATTAAATCATGAACTACAACCTTACCAATAGAATGTAAGAAAGAAATCCCTATAAACATTTGTCTTTCCAATATATGTTTATCAAGGTTTTGTAGCCAAGATTATGATGCAACTTTTCATTATGTTCTTATATATTACACCTTTTTAATGTCTAAGACTAACTATACTCTGATTCATAATTAGGTGTCCAAAATGTAAACAAAGGTTGACCTATCAAGAAAATACGTTAGAAATGGTAGTTTTTATTTTTGTCGATATTTCAGTAATACAACAATAATAAAATAATAATCTAAATAAATTAAGATTAATTCACATTTTCTAATATTTATATCACCTCAATTTCGTTTCATACTGTAATAATAATAAAAAACAAAGTTTATGGTAGAAAATTAAAATGTGATAATGGTAACACGATCGGAATCCAAGACATTTCTTGTGCTGTCATTTTTAGTTTCGTAACTGATATTATTCATTTACGTGATTGTGATCAAACTCTAATGTTTTCTCGTTTACATAATGCGTTTGTTAAATTGTGTATATTTGTTAAATTTTCGTTTTTTGTTGAGTTTGTTAAAGTTTGTTTCTTGTTAATTTTGACAGTGACATTTCTTTGTTTACATTTTGGACACCTAATTATGAATCAGACTATACACATTGTTTACTATTATGAACGAGCTATCATTTTGTTTTGTCATATCTTGTTTTGAAGGTGGTAGAACCCTCTGTGGTTTGATTAAGGCGGCACCACCGCCACACCTATTTCTGCCTAATAAAAGCAGTGTTAAGCTACTGTGCTGTTACCTACTAGTTGTTCAAGCTATAGTAACCAATGTTTGATCAGTCTAAAAGTATCTGATACATACAAAATAGTACATACACCTCTTTTACCCAAAATATCCTATGTAATCAACCCAGAATTGGGAATTTTTCAGTTGAAAATATTGTTTATATATGCAGAAAATCTCGAATAACTGCTATCATATTTAGTTTAGGAGTTTTATATAAATGTTTTAGACATAATTATGTTTTGAACTATATATTATTATCATATGCCATAGACCAAAAAACAAATAGGCTCCTAATGAATTGTAATTTTTAAGTACAATAGAATATCAGAAGTACACATTGTTATGCATGTCTTGTCGGAGTCTATTTGTATCCTTCGTCTTTGTTATAACCACAGTATACGATTGTTACTCCATATTTTTATTTACTCGTTTTTCGTTTTGAAAGGATTTAATTAAAAATAAATAATAGGCCAGTTTTTATTCGTATGGTAACCCAAAGTGTAATTAATTTATTTTTAGAGTATCACGATACTTAGAGCTTTCTAGTTGTGCCTTCGAGTTTTATATGTGTGTACTATGTGTTGATTATGTAGTGTTGTGTGTGTGTCGATGTTACAAAATCATGAGCAACTTTGAAAATTTTCGAAAATTTTAAGTCAGTCGACTTTTTAATGACCAAAGAATTCAAAATGCTGTATATTATCGATCAAGTATCGAGACTATCGAATTAGTGAACTATATCGATAATCGATAACTTTTCACAGCACTATTTCTTATTATGGTGACGCATTAAGCAATTTTAACGAAAATATATGAAAGCAATAATTTAAAAATGCGATAAAATAATTCTAAAATGAATCCAAAGATTTGTAAAATCATAACGCGGCTTACACACTGTCGACTGTCGCTTAAACGTGACGCGCAGGTGTGTGCACAGCTTTAGTTTAATAGAAAGACTAATTTGACGTTATTATTAATTAAATATTCTATCATTCCTCTAGTTGTTAAAGTATTGTCGTGATTTTTAAGTTTTTTTTTAATGTATATTTTTTTTTTAGTTTTATATCCCTATGCAATATGTACCACTAAATATTTCTATTATGACAGTTTTATTGCTACATATCTGTAGATAGATATATAAAGATAGATATATAACGATATAGATAGGTAATATAATACATAATATTGTGTAGTCGTAGGTTACCAGATACAATACGAACGTATTGTATATTCCGTATCAATATAAATATACAATTTGTGATATATTCGTGAGCGGAACTAAAAAATGTATAATCTGAATGTTTCTTAGTCGATTTTGTTAATATCCCTTTAATGTTGAAATGTATATGTTATTTATACATATAACTTCAAAATTATAATGATGTAAGTGTAAATTAATAAGTCGAGAAAAGTGCTTGCCTTCAATTCCTTATAAATCCGACATTGATAGTGCTTCCATCTAGCGGACTTTACGGTAACTACACGACAGACAAATGTTAGAGGTCTGATAACAGCAGTGTTTTAGGCGCTGCTGTGTTTCGGTTTGAAGGGTGTGGTAAGGGAGACATACTTATCCGAGGCGTTCCAGCTTAGTCCTCAGGGGTAGCGGCGCATCTGTGGCCCACCTCAGGTAGCAATCTAATCCTATCTGGGGTTGATTACAGATATCCATGAGTGGCAGTCACTTACCATCAGGTGGACTGCACATTAGTCTATTGCTCCTAATATTATATAAGTAATATTATATAAAAATAAATATATTATTTGGCATTTTTTAAAGTATTTTTAAATAAGGCAAATCGACGATTTTTTGCACTGACTTCATTGTAATTCTAAAGTGTTGACTTATTGATCGCTGTATTTGAATTGTTACATAAATAATTTGAATTGTTTACATTTGGTGCCTTAGTATGTGCAATTGTGTGTGTTTATGAATATTATTGTGTTTACACATTGATATGGCAAATGGACGTCGGAGTGTACGCAAATAGTCCGGAGTAAAAGAGCTACAATACGATATATAAGCTACAAAGGAGAATTGTTTTGTATATTGAAATTATATAAATTATAATATGTTAAAAAATATAATGCATTTAACATTTAAAAAGTAATTAAATTTGTTGGATTCTGAATAACATAGATTTTATTAATGGCACCATTAGCGCCAATTATTGATACTCAATCTATCCTTTCACCTATCACAGATGGAATAACAATTTCTAATATGTATGTAGTATTTATCAAATGTCGGTCTTTGTTAAAACGTTTATTGATTATTACGTGGATTGATTATTGATAACGGTCGTAAAAAGTAAAAAAAGACCACATAATGGGGAATAGATAAATACTGAAAGTAACATTGTTGGTTATAAAGTTGCCTGGTAACACAACAGTTGCTAAACAAAGCGGTATGCAACTTTTTAGAAAATATTCTTGTTTTAAATTACTACCCGACGTTAATTTGCCAATGGGCCAATGTATTTAAGTCGATCTAAGTTTTAAGAACATATTGTCTTAGTTTTTTATGCAACGAAATTTATTTAGTTTATGTGTTAAGTGTTGCACATTGCATATTGTGTCGGTTAAAAATATTAGGGCGCGAACAGAACTGCTACTTTTAGCATCGGCGATCGACGTTTAAGGTGCTTTTCGGAAGCTAGACGCCGCGATCAAACGCTACACGCCGCACACGTTTGACAGTCGCAGCTACTTTCCGACGCTCGATGTAATAACTGAACGTGAAAATGCGATTGAACATTAATGTAGTCGCATGTACGCACGGTTTCGTAATGATCGAACGCAGTAAGTCGTCAAAAAGCGATGCAGTATCGACGCAATCGCTGATGCTAAAACTAATATACTAGGGTTGTAACAGATTTAAAAGAAGTATTAATCAGCTGTATAAAGTAAAATATGTAATGTAAAATATAATAAAAGGTAATGTAATGAAAATATTTATTTTTTGTATGAAATTTCAATGTTAATACAAATGTAATAATTTTGGACCAAAAATAATTCCCAAAGTGAAAATAATTGTTCTTCACAATATGTTTTATATTTATTGCAACATATTATAGATTATATAGAATGATTTTCTTTACGTTTTATTGTTTTAGGTGTTTCATTAAAGTAATAGTAAGTCTGTTATGATTTTTATCAGCAGTATATGTATAAAATTTAGTTTTTGTAATCTAAGATACTATATAGCAACCGACACAGTTGCAATGTTGCCCGTACCATATATCCACTGTTCTGGCTTCTAATAGTTACGTCAACGCCTTTATTTAAGCTTCTCCAGTCAGTAGCATAGCCCTCGCTTAGTCCAAAGTATCATAAAATGCTGTAAGGAAGTGCATATATAGCGATATCCAAAGATATAATAAAAATATAATATGTTGAACTTATATTTTTATTCTGTTGTTGCGAATAATTATGTTTTTTTTTTTAATTATAGTTTAAGACAGTCTCCAAGCGCTGATTGTTTAGTTTTGTACACGATTTTCGTTTATATTTCCATTAATTGAATTTAATTGAATTAAAACGTATAAGTTACGCATACACAATTGGCTTTTATTTACGCTTGTGCTGAAGAATAGTGGAGCACTTCCATACATACATTATGTGATACGTTTTTGTATAACTAGTTATGAATAGCCGTTTACGTTTTTTTTGTTTTCGAATAATGTTAACGTTGTTTTAATATTTTGTTTTCACTATTGTTCGGCACATGACTCCCCTCAGTTATTTTTCGTCTAATTTTTAAATACGTTTACGTGTGACGCGAAGATGGCGTGATCTGATCAAGGTAAGAGATATGTGCCTTACAGTTGTGAAAATTTAATCGTTTTGAAGTGTTAGATGCTCGTTTGGTTGGAGATTTAGATATTGTACGGGATTTTTGATATTTGTGTAGCGTTTTATTTAAGATTGCGTGGGAATTTTGTTGTCGTGTAGCTATTTATGTAATAACAAGAGTGATCTAATTCATTTTTATTTGCATTGGTGTGTGTAGATTAAACGTTACATATAGAGTTGTATACTACGTGTATCATGGGCGCTGAATTAAAATTATTTATTTGAAAAAAAGTTACAATATGCATAATTATTCTCACCCCTTTGAAGCCTTAAAAACATTAAGACCATTATTACGTTGTGATTTGTCATAGTGTTATAAATGGCAATGGCACAAAGATCAAAAGAAAAAGTATTGATCACTGTTTCACAAACACCTGCATATTAGTTACCCGAAACCGGTTTTAAAAACGATTAGGTCTGCCCACTAAAATCGAAAAATTTGTAACCAATAAATATCGCTCCTGCAAACTAATATACAAAATATTTTTAAAAATATATATACATATTATATTTTAATAACGAGCACCGAATACAAAACAAGCTAAATAATTTTTTGATATTTTGACATAAGTCGATGGTACCGTTCTAATTGCGCACGCGTATGACCGCAGGCCACCCCACGTGTCTCCAGTTCACCGTGAACATGATAGTGTCAGTGCGGAAGTACCGTTGGCAGTGCATCGAATGCAAGTGCTGTTCGGTTTGCGGCACGAGTGATAATGACGTAAGTATGAATAATTTATTCACTATAGAACTTTTTTGATGTTGAATCGTCTACAAATAAACTATTTTTGACGCTAAAAAGCGAATGAAACAATGTCACACATCCATCAGGTTTTTTTGTAATATGAGAGTAGCAGACGAGCATGCAGTCCACCTGATGGTAAGTGGCTATTGCCGACCATGGACAATTGTAATCAACCCCTGATAAGATTAGATTCCTGCTCGAGGTCGACCAGAGATGCGCCGCTACCCCTAAGGACTAAGCTGCAACGCCTGGGAAAAGTATGTCTCCCTTACCACACCCTTCAAACCAGAACACAGCAGCGTTTCACACTGCTGTTATTAGGTGTGACGGTGATGCCACCTGAGTCCAACCACGGAGAGTTCTACCACCTTTAACCTACCACCTACCAGCTTAGTTAACCTAGACTATTTTGGCACCTTTGAAATAATTTTAAAATTGAATATACCCTTAATTTTTTTTACTCAATCAGGACCAGTTGTTGTTCTGCGACGACTGCGACCGCGGCTACCACATGTACTGCCTGGCGCCGCCGCTGGACACGCCGCCCGAGGGCTCCTGGTCGTGTGCGCTCTGCATCAAGGAGTTCCACGACGAGTGAGCGCCAGGTGAGTCGCTGCTGCAGCCCAGGCCACCACATGTACTGCCTGGTGGCAGTAGCAGGAGATGTCAACGGTAGGTAATAGATGACGTTTGCGACGCGCGGCAATAGATTGGTGTCCGCAACATATGTTGCTCAAAGAGGATTAGGTGTAGTGCTCGATGGTGTTACGTGGGAGTTAGCGACGCGCGGCGACAGATGGCGGTAGCAGTAAGTTTAAGTAATATATGTCGATCAAGCAGAATTGAGTGTAGGTACTCGTGCTAATAGATGGCGTTACGTAGGAACTTGCGACGCAAAACAATTGATGGCGGTAGCAGTGAGTATACGCTACGAAAGTCGCTCAAACAGGATTAGGTGCAGTTTCAATCGCGCGCTAATAGATGGCGTTACGTGGGAGTTACGAACACATGACAACAGATGGCGGTACGTGCGTACTGAATCATGCTATTGATGTTTTTAAACATTTTTTTCTTTATCTAGGTGTTTTCATATTCAGTGGCGTGTTTACGGCACCCCTACCACATATAACCTAGTGGGGGATATTAGTCTAAAAACAATAAGAAAATGAACAAATTTCGTAGAATAGGATAGCATATTATGTTATTGATTTTTCTGCTGCAGCCCCAACTTGCTACACATGCACGAAATACAAATAAACACCGAGGCCCCAATCATTCGACATTTATGCTGATTATACTCATACATTACGCTGACCGTTTTAGCACGCGAATCAAAATAGATTATAATTATCTTATTATAAATAATTAGCTATACTAATGAATATTTTATTTATTTCAGGTATTATGAATGGAGATGGAAACGAATTAAAAGCGGCTGTTACATACGTACAATGTGTAGTGGGAACTGTACGAGGGAACTCTTTAATAATGTTGCCATAGTATAGTGTGATCGCCGCCGGTCGAGTATGGGTTGCTAGTTGAAATATTTCTTAAAGAAATTTACTTATTTTCCATTATCGGCACGGGTCTCTCAGAAAAGTATAGGATAGTCCACCAGTCTGGCCTGAATTGGCTAATTTTAGACACTTGAGATTTTTTCGTAAATAAATGGGTAGATTGTATTTTTCCTCGCGATGTTTTCGTTCAACGTTTAAGCGAGGTATAATTAACCTCTAATAGTCACATAGGAAAACAATAAATGCTAAAATGTGACATAGACGAGTCAGTTGAGATTTGTTGGAACTGAACCAACGTAGACATGGTGGTTAATAGTATCGTTAAAGTTATATACAGCCCGTACATACAACCGACTCTTTTTCGAAGTGTGTTTATGAAAGTTCTACTGTGTGGTAAAATCTTACAATAGTACCCGATTTGTGTTTAGTCCGAGAAAAGTATTGGACTATAGGTATGCGTTCGAAAGTATCGGAACTCCAAATGCTACAAAGTGATAAATGTGCTTCAATTGCGCGTCATTTGTTATTCCTCTAAGAAAAATCAGGGTTGACGCTCAAAATTGTCAAAACTAAAAGTGCTACACAACAACAAAGTACTACATTGCCACGTCAGCCATTTCATTTGAACAATTAAAAAAACACGAAATTTAAAACACTACACTATAACTGATATAATTAAATTATTTTCCATTTTTTTCCAAACCCAAACTCGACCGGCGTATAATAATCGTATAACATAATCAAGTCTTCTATAAGAATCGCGTGTACATAGCGCTCTTTCTACCTCTACCGGTGCTTGCTTTAGTTTACTTCTAACCGGCTTCGTTTGTGAAATTGAGAACCTATCTAAAGGATGTTGCTCAAAAACGTCAGAACTAAAAGTGCTACAAAGCAACAAATGTGCTACAATACATGCCATGTAGTTTGATCGAGTAAGCCTGATGGACGTTGGGTTTGCGCTTAAAAACTTCCGTAATTAATGTGGTAGAGTCCGCGCCAAACTTCTAGTCCGCTCCGAATATAGAAACGAGTCGCGTCGCAACAGCAAATTGTAGATATTAGCGGGACGAAGACAGTGCGGCACACCCCGTTGCTCTCGCTTCGCGGGCACATAACACAGTTAGTGTGCCCTCACGTTGCTACGGAGTATATGCTTGTAGTTGTGTTCAACCGCATTGGCTCTCTGACTACACCTGCGCGCAACAACTTCAAAGCGGACTTCAAGTTTGGCGCCGATTCTACAAAGCGACGGATGTGCTTCAATGTCGCGCTAATTATCTTTAGTCGCAATTAACAACAGATGGATATAAACTGACCTTTATTAACACTCGTTAATAATCAATCTATCTAACTGTTGCCTACCAAAGATCAAAATTTGAGAATGTTATTATGACGAAATTGACAAATTGTATTTATGAAAAGGAGTAGCAGACGAGCATACAGTCCACCTGATGGTAAGTGGCTACTGCCGCCCATGGTCATCTGTAATCAACCCCAGATAGGATTAGATATTCCTACCTGAGGTCGGTCACATATGCGTCGCCTCGCGCCTCGGAAACGTATGTCTCCCGTGCCACAGAACAGAACACAGCAGCGCTTAACACTGCTGTTATGAAAGGTGTGGCGGTGATGCCGCCGGAGTCGAACCACAAAGGGTTTTACTACCTTCAAACTGGCTGGCCATCGCCCATTATTAATCTCCTATATTTACTCCTAAATGTTGCCTACTACAGGTTGTAATTGGACAAAGTCTAATATTTTTAAGCTAAAGTCTATTTTGTTCGCAAAGGAGTCTTCATAGGAAAAAACAGCATTGGACAGATTGATTAATAATAACGGGCAGTTATGAACAGAATCAAATGGATAACGAATGATCAATCTTGGGTAGGTCTTCCTGTATTATAGATTTTACTACTTAACCTTCCATACGTATTAAAATCATACTCTTAAAGTATATTACGAATATTGTAACAGCGCCGACCATGGATGAATTAATAGAATAGATACCTAAAAAAGTTTTACGTCATTTTATGTTTTTAAGAATAGATCTGCAGAACATGAAAATAGGTATAGACATTTAATTATGTTTTTAATATTAGTTACTGAAATATTTTTCGGGATCTATTTCGTTTAGTTATTGATCGGCACAGTTATAAGATTCGTATTACCAATGTTACACATATACGAGATACGTATACAATTTGAAATTTGTCTAATTTTTTATTATATTTTTAACACGCTGTTAATTCCCGGCAAAATACAATATCCTAACATGTATTATGACGTCACATTTCGTTCATTCACGTCATATTTTCATGTAATTCAATATTGAATGACGAGTGTATGTATTGAAAACCTTTTAAATTTTATGCGTATTTCAACCTCTTTATATAATGGACGATACAACAATGTATGTAAGAATGATATTATTTTGGAGAACTTATTTTTGTAAAAAGTCGCATTCTCTTCTCTTATGATTTTTTTTTAATTTATGCATTCCAATCTAGGTGTTGTGGAGACGCTCACTCGCTTCTTTATATTATATTGTATTTAAGGATATTATATGTACTTAGGTCGCTATAAAAAGCACATACAACATGTCTCGATTTGGGATACATATATGTTGGACGCAGGATTCATAAGAGATTAGATTGATAGAAAAAGAATAAAGGTGCGCTAAAAACCTATTTATGATGTTTTAAATATGTGAAAGCCACTGAATAATACTCGTAATAAATAAAACTTATATAATATAAAAAATACATAGTTAGCACACTTTACACAATATTCATATTTTAATCATCAAAATGATAATTATAATATTTCCCAATTTCATCAATATTTTTGTTTGATTTTTGACAATAATATGTTTTTTTTGTTAAGTTCGAATGTGGTACATAGTATATACAAATATAAACCATTCTAACCTGAACTATGGCAGAAATAATTTTAGTGCTGCTGCGAGCAAACATCAAAACATATATTTAAACTAGCTAACCCGGCAAACGTGGTGTTGCCATATAAATAAAAACTGTTAAGGGTGAACAACCCTTATCACTTAGAGGTATGAAAAATAGATAGTAGCCGATTCTCAGACCTACTGAATATGCATATAAAATTTGGTGAAAATAGGTGACATTGTGACACGAGAATTTTATATATAAGATTAATTCGAATCTAAATGCATATAATATCTTTATATTATTAAAATAATTATAATACGCGCACTGAAGTTAAAACGAGTGTCATGTTTATTAAAATATTAAGGTTTCATCAAAATGTAGTGACAGAAGTAGAACTTCAAAGGTGTTCGATTTCCGGTAAGGCACGCATCAAATTATAATAATGTCTAAGCGTCACTAGAAACAAATTGTATGTTTGTATTAATATTGATACGTAATAAATATTACATAAGTGTGCGTTAAGAAATTGTGAGCACTTTAGATGCTTCAAGTGTAAATTTGCAAAGCTTTTTTCAAAAATCTTGTAAATTGAAAAGTTTTTTATTAAATTATTTTAAAATGAATTTATAGTTTGTGAAATGCTAGAAATATTTTAAAATAGATTTTTTTCTGGAATTATGTTTTTACTGCCTAAGGTAACAATTTCTATTTATATGTTATCAATAAATACAATAGTTTTCAAGTTTTTAGGTAATTATGAAAATCAGATTTTTTTTCTTCATTCGAACTATCGGATTCTTTTTCATCGACATTTATTTTAATTGACGAACGCCGTTTACTTATTTTTAGTCTTAATTTCCAAAAAAAAATATTAATTTCAGGGTTCTCTGTACGTTTATGCGTAATGATTTGTGAGTCTTAAGATTTCAAATCTTTCTATATTGTATATAATACTTTGTATTATAGTATTTTGTATTTCATTTTGTTTTGCTTTTTCGTTACTTTTAGGTATGTCGATGCGAGCGGTTCCAACTGTGATGTTTCATTATTCATTAGAATCAAATAATGAACCCTATTTTATTTACAAAAAAACTTTTGTTAATAATAATAAATAATGAGGAAGATTTTTTTTATTTTAACAGAACAATAATCGTTTAATGTTGCTAAATCAATATTTTTTTTGTTACTTGACTCAATTATGTAAAAGTATTTTTTAATATAGTTTGAATTATGATACATTGATACATATATGTATTATAAATTATATGACACATTACATTGCGAGACATGTTTTTGTAAATGTAGAATAAAAATACCTTTGAGATTTAGATAATATATTTTGTATCTGTTCTAGTTTTGTCGTTATGTCTGAACACTCTGAACATGTAAGTATCGATTTTTATTTGTGTCCGCAAGTGTAAATCTTATGATTCACGTTGGTGCCGCTCGCAATTTGGTAAGGCGTAGTAGGTAGTTGTAAAGATAAATTGTGGTAAGTAAAGCTGTGATCAGATTAGGAGGTTGTGATGGACTTAGTGTGGGTTTACACGATTTTTTAATGCTTTTTTTTATCGTAAGTTTGGGTCTTTCCATGTATACCGACGCGGAAATGTAGCATCCCTGCCGAAATGATGTATTTCGTAAAAATAAGCTATCTATGACAGACTCAAAGTGATTCGCGTTGGATATATGGGAGAGTACCCTTAGAGTAGCGACCGAATCCGAATTTTGCTTTAATGTAATCGAACAATCTTTAATAATCCTGCCAGTCTCGATATGAAGCCATCTTTTATTATTAAAATACTTTAAAAAATAATCTCTGTCATGTCTCGCGCTCGGCCGCTGTCACCTGCGATGTTGTGAACAAATTACTAAATAATTATAACGTTGTTGATATTGATAGTCATTAGAAATGGTTTTCGGTTAGTCGTAAGTTGTAAAATAAGTACAATTATTTTAAGTTCAGCTTTGAGATTGAATGAATGTTTTTGGTTTAGTTCGGTGGCGTGACAAGCGGCCTATAGGATGCTCCCTGTTTATAAGCCTGCTCTTTCCAGATTCTGTAATTAATGTTAGCGTAATTGTAAATTAAGATTTCCATCCTAATGTGTCATAACTAAGTGTGGTGACGTAACGAATAAAACTGAAATGGTTTATATTGTGGTTTTATTTTATACCTCTTGCGGTTAAAGTTGATATAAGTGGAATGTTTACTTTGAGTAAAGCATGTAATATTGTGCGGTACAAACAGGTCTTAGGCGTATGCCTAGCGATATAGCGGTATTTTGCATACAATTGTAAGATATATGTCAATTTTCGTTCACTTACATAAAAACCACCAACCTTGATTTTCAAGTTGAGTTGCAGACTCGAACCGCTTGGTGGGTGATGCACACACGGTTCTGTCACAGAGCTCAAAGAATTAGGTATGGCCTGGTCTTCTTGAGGAGTACTCACTATACACTTCACAATGCACACGCGGTAGGCTAGTCTACGTAGAAACGAGCGAGAGAACACAGAACGTAGGTGTGTTCTCGCCGAGCGCACGACGACGACTGCTTTCAAGTGACATGACAAAATACCTGATGGTTTTTTTCATCTACCCACCTACTAATTGACAAGGATAAACATTATTACTTAATACTATGCCACAAATCGCACTCAACAAAGTTATAGTCCGCGTAAAACTGCTAGTCCGCTCTGAATATACAAATGAATTGCGTTGCCATAGCAAACTGTATAACTACAACTTCAGAGCGGACTAGCAGTTTGGCGCAGACTATAGTTTCCTAAACATGTGACTTAATTTTAACCCCGTATGCGTCCTTACAGTTTGAGCCAGACCTTGCCAATAATGGGACTTAATTAAAAATATTTCAACGAACTGAGAATTTACTCCTTTTTTGAAGTATGTTAGTAAGGGGTCGCAACCAACAATGTTTTATGTTATAATAAATAAAACAACGTATTTTCACTATTTATTTATTGGAACAATTCACTACTTTGTATGATATGAAACCAAAAACAGTTTTGGCATTAATCGTCGAATGTCTAATTTCTACATTGCACATTCTAATTGACTACGCTAATGAAGACTTACACTAACAATTTATAATTATCATTTATCTATTCAACAGACCTAGAATATCAACGTTATAGAATTTAGGTAACAAGTAACTAACAATCACGAAAAATACAGAAACATAGTTTACGACAGCTAAATGTCCTGAAAATCTACGGTAGGATTCTTAAAGCAGTACGCTCAATGTAACATAGACAAATTAATTAAATACTCCTAATGCAACATATACTTTATCATTAAAAGTTTCGTATATAAGTATATGCCCCTCAAAAATACTCTAAAGCCCGCTCCACATTCTCGCGAGATTCTCGACGAGAAGTTCTTGCGAGAATGTGGAGCGCGCATAAGAGACAATTAAAGTTAAATTATCATGTCAGTGATATATTTATAAAGCCACGCCTACAATTACTATTGGTCTGGTAATTAGATTTATTTGAATCAGAACCAATGAGCGTGCCATTCTGATCGCAATTACCGTGAGTTCACAACCTTATAAAAATAAGCGATTAGAATTGTATTCGATTACTTTGTCTATGATACAATGTGATATTTTACATTTTAGAAGTTCTTTCAACCAAAAGTTGTAAAATTATATCTTTTTTTCTGTTTTTAAAGAGTGTGCACACTAATATTGCACGTATAGGGAAGTTATTTTATTGTTTCAAATAAAGGAGTGAACAAATGAAAGATTATATAAATTAAGAATATTAATTGACGACAAACGAATTGCATGTTCGACAACTATTCGCCAATTATTAATTAAGTACCTAGATGCAACTGTGCAATCAACAAATAATAATTTGATAGATTTTTGATACGCTGCTACTATTAACATAAGGATGTATATTTGTATTTATTATGCAAAACGTAATACTTCTGCGTTCATATTCACTGGAATTTTAGAAAACGTAAAATATAAAAGTAGAAAAAACGTGAATAAAGGATGTATCCAAAATGCCAGCAAACTATTCTTTATATTTTACAATTGAAACTATTTTTGAATAATCTGTATAAGTATATCATTATTGAATAGATAGATAATAAATGCGCGGGAAAAATGTTAAAATTTATGCAACATTAGGTTTGCTGGCATTTTGATAAACTATTTCCATATCGGTACATAAATAATAAATTTTAAAATAAAATTTGTTATTTCATTAGAAATATAATAACAATTATTATATATTATTATACAATTCTACTATTATACGCTTCATCTACTTAATTATAAATAAACATATATTTTAAAGATTCTTTTTGTATAGGTGCAACAATATTTTAACACTTTCAGTTGCAAAAAAAAATCTTAATTTACCGTTTTATAAATTTTATTCGATACTACAAATAAAATTGTTATAAACTTTTAAAAACAATAACAATTTGAGGTTTATTTAATTAGTTAAAATATATTTTTTATTTAATAAATTCAATATTTTCTTTTATAAAAGTATCAAAGCATTTTCGAAGTATTTACTTTGCACCATTATTAAAACAACCAAACAAAATATATAATTATGTTATATATTATAATATGCATAGTTTTTATAAAATAGTCATGATATTCTATCGTCATGGTAAATAACTTTATAACTTAACATATCATGTATGGTCGTCAATCATAGAAATGTAATAAGTATAGAACTGTAACTAAAAAGATGTATTAGTTATGGTAAAAGTATATACTACACTATAATGTAAAATTACAGTAGTAAGTCCAGATATTATGTCTGCATATCATAGATTAGTAAAGATACTTCGCCGCCTTGAAATTGAAGGAAGCCACAAACGGCTTATTAGTAAGTTCTTTTTTTGAATTCTTGACAAATAAAAACATTTTTAGAGAAAATTTACGAATAAATAACTAATACTACGTAATTTACATAATAAATAAATAATTATTTGAAATATTTTAGGGACAGTTTAGCACGGAGACGTGGCAAAGCTTTTTTACGCAACTATTTCAATTCTCAAAACTGGGTACATTTTCTTGTTAGGAGTGAGTAATCTTTACTAATCTATGATGCATATATGGATATTTAATCGACAACATGAAAACTATTATGTTGGTTTTGATATACAACAACAATAATTAAAATTGACCGGGTAAGTTAGTTTTTGAGAAATATAGAGTTACAAAGGCTTAAATTAGTCTTATCTTTGTCTTATCCTTGTCAGATAAGGCAAAATAGGTGTAATGTAGATAAACATTTTCTATACTTACTACACTTCAAGTCTTAAAAGTAACTAAATTAGATCGATGTGATGATACTTCGCGAGTTGCTAACTAAATTAAGACGAAATAAACCTAGCACTGACCATTGTATAGTAATGAGAACATTAAATTATTGCTTATTTTTAGATTTAGTTTCATAGGGCTGAATTGCAAGTACTTAAATATTATTTTTAAGGCAAGATCTGTTATGGTACATAGCTTAATAACTTGCTAATATTAAGTGATTTTTTAAAAGTTAAGGGCTACTTATCACCATTTCTACTGACCTTATGGTCAAATCCTTTCGTCAAGTCATATTTTTTTGGATACGTTGATGTGAAACCTACTGACCTTATGGTCAAATCCTTTCGTCAAGTCATATTTTTTTGGATACGTTGATGTGAAACACATTTTGTATTATACAAAAAGTAAGATTTAAATTAACATTATTTTTTATTTAACCCATCGGTTCTCAACTATGCCCTTACGAAGGTCTGTCCTAAGAGCCTATCATAGTTGCCTTAGGTCGATAGGTTGAGAACCACAGATATAAATTAAAGGCTGCATGAGGATTTTACACAATAAAGAGAAATTCAAAAATAAAACATTCAGTGACGTAATAAACTGATCACTTAATAATATTGTTGAAGATATTTAGAAAGCATCATATAAATAAAAACGTCATTTTTTAGTAAAGTAAATACAATTCAAGCCACAGCAAAACTTATTATTTAAAAGTAAAACTAACTTAACATAGACAAGAATTTGTGACAACTTAAATAAATTAATTTTACAGCAAATGGAAGACATTTAGATTTTGTTGTTTCATCGTTTTAACCTAAATTATTATGCCGATAACTAAATTATTTATTCTCTTTAAATTCCCACGGGAACTTCCATCCAAGGCAGATGTCAATGGTCATTGTCGTGTATAGATCCACGCTAAATAGTACCGGGGTCCTATTCAAAGGTGGATTCTATTGGAGACCTACCAACGAATATATTTTGGGTCTGTTAATACATCAGAGTAAAAGTGCTAGAATATGGAAAAATTTCTAAAAGTTGTCATTTATTAAAACTAACTAACAAATATAACCGTTAAATGTTAGAAGTTACACAAAATTTTAATGTCAAACTGAAAAGATACCTAATACATGAATAATTTTTTAACAAACATTTTAAGTAAGAAATTGACTTCATAATAATAAATTAGTTTTCAAATTAAAATATTTATTTTATTAAATAAATAAAAGTATTGGATTAGTGTATATATTGACAACTACAAATATAAGAGTATTTTTTCGTAAATTTTTAACAAACCCATCTTATATTTGTTACTAGATCAAGTTTTTCACGATGACCCTTGAGACCTAAGTTGGAACGTTTCATATGCAGAGAATATTATTCTAATTCACTATAATGATTTCCTGTAAGAGCTATAGGGTATGAAAATTATCTATCTTAAATATTAATATCTATTTAATGAGATTGATGTATTATTTATCTTTTTCAATTTTAAAGATAATCGTAAAGGGTCATTGAAAATTTCTGAAATAATTATTAAAAATATAAAAAAAAAATATTTGAAGAAGTCCTCCTTGTAGTTAAAAGGACATTGTATAGTTTTTTTTTTTTTCAAAATATATCTAAAGTTGTTGTTACCAGTGAAAGTATGTTTTATTCTTTAGAAATTACGAAAAAAAAATCGTGGAATAAATGGTGGGAATGATATCCCGAAATATTTATGCCCTTACATTTTTTACATTATTTGCTTTTGAATAAATTCAAATAATTGAGCAAACTACAAAAAAATGCTTCGAAGTCACACTTCTTCAGGCGCATTCAAGAGACGAAAGTGAAATTTTTATACGTTCTATTGTTCATTTTCTATTATTGTTGAATTTAATCACTTATTAGATATAAACAACAGTAAAATCATTTTTATATCTCACTAAATCCTCCCTTATTAACTTTCTTAGGGGATGAATTTCCAAAAATACATACTTAGTGATCATGTACGTTACATAATAAACTCCTGTAAATTTGATGTTTTTAAAATTTGAACCCTGCAGTGTTCCAATCAGTGACAATATTATGCTTGTTTAAAATAGCGATTTTAATTATGACTCTAAAGAAGTGTAACTTCCAAGCACTTCTATGTACATGTAAAGTACACAAGACTACTAATATTAGTAAAAATCAAAATTTTGGCATCGAGACTAACAACCAAAATGGAAAAAAACGCTCAAAATTGAAAGAAAACGTATAAACTATTATCCTTAAATAAGTAAGTACGTCTAATACTATTCTAATTGAGCTGCGCCTATCTAGTCTACGCTAAAAGTTCATCATTAGTCAATATCTATATATTTGGTTTATTTATTAAAACGACAGCACCATCTATCATATCACTGTTTGATTCGTTGACAATTTTGTAGAATTTTATATAATCGCGGATTATAACTTGGTTGAGTAAAGATTGAAATAAAAATTACAGCCTTTTCTTAAGGTAAATGTAGAGTTCTCGTCAATTTGGATTACAATCTTTATTAAACCAAGTTATATAACATGAATATATAGGACAGTAGTATCTATACATATATGAAAGGAACTAAGCACTTATATATTTAAGTAGTGTTTTTATTTCTAAATATATATTCTATTTCTTTTATATTTCTGGAATTTTATAACAGTAACAATAAATGATAAACACCGATTTATTTTATATCAAAATAAATTTTGATTTCTTACGCATAAAACATTTTATTTTATAACAATATGAAATTTTAACTAATTTTAATTTAATATAAGTTTTATTTATTTATAAAATATATATCATGATTTATAGAAATGAATCCGTAAACAATACAATTATTGCAATATAATTTTAGAGTGAATAATTAATTCGTTGCATGTTACTCTGAAAAATGGTTAAAAATAAAGATTCATTTAAAAAATAATATCTGAAAGATCAACAAATGAAAAAAAGTTAAACATTTAAAACAAGAACAAGATATATTACAAAACGTAACATAATTTGTGGCAATATCTTTTTTAACACTAAATATAACATTATTATATTATTAACTATTAATTTAATAAATTACAACTAAATATAATAATATATCACTATATTTTGAGCCATTTTAAATATATTTTTATTGTCATTTCCTTGTTCTTGGCAAGTGATGTTATATTTTTGTACATTCGGATAGTCATTGAAGACGCATTTCGTAAAATCAAAGTAATATTTAATTTATATGTATTATATATTTATAAAAGAATATGGACGATAGTTAAAAAAATGTAATATAGATTTGTAGCAGAGTATAAATGAGTACACAGTTTTAAAAGTATAAAGACAGCGTCAATAACATTTAAATTATTTTAAATATGAAAATATCCTATTTTAATAAATGAGATTCATTTCTTTAAAATATAATGTATAAATACGAAATACGTCCACAAGTGATACCTTAATTAAATAACTTAAATCTAAAAATAATATATTATAAAAATCGCACCATTCATAGCGACCTCTTTAAAATATCTATATAACATACATATAATATCTATAACAGTACAACAAAAATTTTCAAAAATATTTTTTTTAATTTGGCCGTATTTTTTTTAAATTTTGGTTTATAAAAATAAGATATACATATACATTATGCATTCATACGAAAATTGTCGGTATTCAAATGTACGACCATTTAAAAATATCATGATGTATACAACAATATAATGTTAGCACAACATTGATAAACTTTAGAATTTGACAGAACAAGAATATATCTATCTATAAGTTATGAACTTTTTGAAATGTATATGAAAACACGCCATTCAAATTTATATATTATTTTAACTTAAATATGATTTTGATCATTTCAATGTAATATATATTTTTAAACCAAATAGGTTATCTAATAAACTCCTTTTAAGCTTTGTAAATGCCTTTTTTGTTGCTAAATTTGAGATAGCTGTTAATGGCGTCATCCCATGCGTTATTAATATGTATGCCCGTTATTAATAATCAATCTATCCAATGCCATTATTACTATAAATTCTTAAAATTCAATCTTAGGTTGGCGATATTTTGATGTTTTCAGTATTATTAAAGGGCGTTGACCACTCTTGTCAATTTGTCATTAAGTATGACAGTTTGACAGACTGCATAAACTTTGACATTAGCATTAGTAACTCAAATTAAGCAATCTTCCCTGTGTTATTGAGAACTTTGTCTTTTAAAATCTTTTTATTGACCAAATATGTATAAAAATTCTGAATTTTTGTTTAACGTACTACATACCTACTAGAATTTGCTACATAACATGATAATGAAGTAAAGATAAGTTGTTCAGATAGGTTTCTTCGATGTGAGGAATGTTTTAGGTCGATGTGTTAGACCATGAACATCGGCCATTCCGGGCACGCGGGAGGGGGGATGGGCAGCGGGGACCCGCCCCCCACAGGCACCACCTCTGGGATCTAGAATTATATGTCAGCTGTTAGATAGAATCGTGTACAGTGGAATGTTTATATTTTTAATTATGATATTTATGGAACAATTAAGACTTGCAATAATTGAACATTATCGGTATAAAAATATCTGTATAATAGATTATTTTTGTGAAAATTATGAGTTTGAGTAGTGAGCATGCAAAAAACCATGTAAGCGATTAATAGTGGTTGTATTGTATAGACGTCTGTAATTGACCCAAATATAAAAATATTTTGATAGGTACTCGTGAAAATATGCAGTTTTGAGCTTCGATTTCAATGGCAGAATGGAGGCGCCGGCTGCCTATCATGTGAATCGACATCTCAGTATTCAGAATTGACAATGCATCTGTGATTAGTTTCAGATATAACCCGTTCCATATAGAGCTGGTCAATGTTTGAAAGCAGTAGTGACCTCTTATCATCATATGGGCTGCAATCTCGCTTGATACTCCAATTTTATAAGAAAATTATCTTTAATTTATTGGACTAACTTTTAAAGTCTAATAGTATATTTTTTTATAATATAGGCGAAGCAGACGAGCATGTAGTCCACCTGACGGTAAGTGGTAATATGATGGTAATATAAATACAAATCATACATACTTACCATAGTCTGGGGGTGGTGCGGGGGGTGGTAGTAGTGCGCGGGGGAGACGGGCGGCGTGGGGTAGCCCCAGTACAGCGGCAGCACGGGGTGCGGCAGCGACGGGCCCAGCGTCGGGTAGTAGTACGTCAACGGACCTGGTTCATTTATATGTACTATTTTACTACTAGAAATGTCTGATTTAAGTGTTTTTTTTGCGAAAAAACACGCGTTTCGTTCGATAATTAAAGACATATTTATCCTAAGAAGAGACCAAAGTCTTTTTATAAGGTTTCTAGACTGATACGAAACTTAAACTGTTACATTTATTTATACAATTTAATAATACTTGTAGCCTTTTTTTTATTTTTGGCATAGATTAGTAAAGATACTTCGCCGCCTTGTAATTGAATGAAGCCACAAATGGCTTATTGTCGTAAGTTCTTTTTTGAATTCTTGACAAATAAAAACATTTTTAGCGAAAATTTACGAATAAATAACTAATATGTACTGCGTAATTTACATGAATTTACATAATAAATAAATATTTCAAGTATTTCAATTCTCAAAACTGGGTACATTCTCTAGTTAAGAGTGAGTAATCTTTACTAATCTATGATTTTTGGGCATAATTTAAAATATACATTCACATTCGTAAAAATGTATTTACATACTATGTTGACGGTTACGAAACTTCTTTGAAAGTAAAATATAGTATTTGCTGGATAAAATTTCCAATCTCAATCTACCTTTAGCTAAACAGTGTTTTAAATAAAGTAGGTTCTAGTCAAAGTTTACACAATTCTTATCGAATATCAAAATTAAAAACCCTAAAACGTGAAATTAATAATTATCTGTATGTAAAAAAAAGGTTTATTAAAAAGATGTTTTGTTACTACTATATAAATATTTTTTAAGTTCTATTATAGACTTTACCACAATGATTCATGACTGTCATGCATGTTAGTCACATTTTTGTCAATTTTATATTGCATTTTACCTTTCAGAGATAATATAGGTAGGTTATGATTAACTACTATTTTCCCGCTGTACGCATCCAATTGCTAATTCTCAAATAATCAACCGGTTTATGCCACTATAGTGCCAGTATACATAAATAAATAAGGAAGACCCCACAGATAATAGATTTTATAAATTACGTGAGAAGGAATGTTTTGCTGAAAAATGTTTATTTTAATTAAAAAAAAAATAAACTAATATCATGGATGCCTGATGTTTATTGGGAAGCCATTTTGTTTCATTTCCCGCCAATATTGACATTAGACGTTTATTGGGAGGCCATTTTGGTTTTTCTTCTCCCGCCAATGCCTTCTATTTTTATTTTTAAATACGATTTAACAGTTTTGGCATAGATCTTATGTTCATAAACTATAGAGCAGATAGGACTCTTAGCTGTTATGAATTTAATCTGAGTCTTTTTAAACAAAACTAATTAATTAATTAGTACATCTAAAATCCATAATGAAAAAAAATAAAACGTTATGTACTGTTTAATGGTGCAAAAATTGATTGATCATGAATATTGTAAGAATATTGTTCAGCAAGACACCAAGTGGGACGCGTAGACGTACACAAGATGTTAAGATACTTATACCTGTTGCATGTAATAATAATGATGAACACTCACCAGGGTCTCAGAACGCATTACAGTCCACCAAAGCAGTGCGAACTTACACCAATACTCTGTTACACACGCCGCCGTTGCCGCCAATCACCAAGCCAGTCTGCGGACTTTACCAAACTTATGCTTGCCTAGTACCCTAGTACTTTTGCACCAAACTTTGCGGTCTCAACTTGGTATTTGTAACGGAAATGTAACCGAACGTGGAACCGAACTAAGATATTTCTAAACATTACAAGTGTGATTTAATAGGTTACTGTGTTGGTTTTACAGTTGACGTAATATTGTTAGTAAATGAAGGCATTTATTATAGTTTCGTGTGTTCATAATAGTGATATACACCAAATGTGTTGATAATAACAGCAATATTACAACTTGCTTTTCAAATACTTGAATTTTATTAAGAAAAGTAATATTTCGCGAATCTATAAACAACCATAGACAACAGTTGAGACCGCAGTCAGAGAATGCCTTAATAAAGAAATAGGAGCTCAATTAATGTGATCCCACAACAAATGATAAACAGTACTTACTTTGTTATTGATGACGGGGTGTACTAAACATTCACCCGATTACTAAGGGCTTAACCTTACACCCATGATCTATTAATCCGTCTATGTAAGCACAAAAACATTTTGTCTACACACACTTAAGCGCCGGAGTGTTCCCATTTTACAATATTTCAAGTATTTTTATTCTGTCACCGTAGTTGTCATGCATTTAAGCAGCACAATGTATTTATCTGTGGTAAGGTGTAACTTGATTAAAAAGTATATGTACTCATGTCTGTCCGTTCGAAGTTATACTTTAAAAAAAACCTTTTAGTATGGCAAAATATACAGTTAGTTTTTGTATAGTGAGAATTTTCAAAATATTTATTTAAGAAAACGACAGTACATATATTTAATTAACAATTCATTCAACAATTACTTCTAAAACAAAAACAAAATTAAGAAAATATACTAATTAGCTTTTTGTTTATCGCGTCAAAATCATTTGACGTCAAGAGTCAGATTAAGTAATTAGCTGTATTTAAATATAATTATATCTTCGGTAATTTACAATACTTAGCTGAATATTAATATTAAATTTTTATTTAAATATTATGCATTTTTTTCAGAGCCGTATTTAAATGTCCATTAAGTATTCAAAAATAATTATTAAGAAATAAAATTATTTCAACAATGAATATAGTATTGTTGATAAAAATGCAAAATAGGACTGCATGGAAAAAAGCGGGAAAGTTGCGCGTTACACGTTAAAATATGAATATTTTACATCTCTACTGTGCTTCGGCAGTAGCCCTGCTTGCCCTCCTCAAATCCGGTTCTAATAATTTTTGGTTATTTTCCTGAAGTAAAAGGCAGCTTATGTCTATGTGACATATTCACATATAAAGAAGTATAACTTCGGACGGATATAAATTAGGGGTGTGCGAATATCGTTCGAATCGAATCGAATCGAATATCAATATTCGATCCGAAATTCGAATCGAATAATTCGAATTTTCGAATTATTCGAAATTCTTCGAATTCTTCGAATAATTCGAAAAATTTCGAATAATTCGAAAAATTTCGAATAATTCGTAAAAATTTCGAATAATTCGAAAGTTTTCGAATAATTCGCGAATTAAGGGGGTATTCTAGTCTAGAAGCATGAATTTCAGGTAATTTTTTGAAGTGCCGTAAAAAAGGCAATCAATATTTTTACCATCCATTTTTTTATAAGTTATTTATTATCATTACAAGAATAGGATCATCCCCAAATTTCAATTTTTATTATTTCATTATTAAAAAAAAAAACTACATTAATTGTTCTATTTGTGTAACTATATGGTTTAAATAAAATGTATATTGACTGTTAAATTTTTATTCGAAAATTGAAAATAAGAAACCCTGAAAAAAATCGAATTATTCAAAAATTTTCGAATAATTCGAAAATTTTCGAGTTATTCGAAAATTTTCGAATTATTCGAAATTTTTCGAATTATTCGGAACTTTCGAATAATTCGAATTTTCGAATTATTCGATTCGAGTTTCGAATCGAATATTAATATTCGATTCGGGACGAATAATTCGTAAGTTCGAATTATTCGCACACCCCTAATATAAATGTGTAAGTGTAAATGTTATGTGTTACAAGTTACACCTCCCTCGTTATTTCAATAAGCTACAAGTTGTGCTCGCGACAGACTCACTTCGGCCTGTGACGTCATTCAAATTGTTACCCCTTTTCGTTTTTGATAAACTTCAAGAAAGTTGAATTCGGTTGGCGACGCAAAATGTCTAATTAAAAATGACTAATTTTTATTGAAATTTTACGTTAAATCGTACTTATTGAAATTTTGAAAACTATTGTTTAATTACAAAAAAATTGCTAATCAATAAACTGCTACTACCTTCCACTTGTTTGCAACAATTTACACCATAGTCAATTAAATCTTATTTTCCATAGACAATAAAAAAACGTTAAAAATCATTTTTATTAAAGTTGAAGAAAAAATCTAAGTAATACTTTCATTACAAAAAATAAAATAAAAATAGATACATTTTGCATCCTCAACGAAACCGCTGGTACCAACAGTATATTATAGGTGCTAAACATATACTAAGCTATGTTAGGAGGCGGGAGACTCATGATTGTGCTATCAGTTGTTACCGTGAAGGAGTTATACATTTAGTGATGTTTATGGTCCTGGGAGCCGGATTAAATAACTATAATATATATACTTAAACATAATAAGTAAATAACTTTGGCATTAAACATATGTCCTTGTAATACATCCTTATGTAAAGAAGAATAGTAGCTTTTATTTTGTAAATAACATATATTTATTTCTATATGAAGGCCTAAGTGGAAGGGAATCTTAATCTGCCCATCTGGTAAGGTTATTGCTGTCCGAACATCTGTAATCAACTTCAAATAGGCAGAATTAGGCTTACCTGAGCTCAGCCACACATCATTCACTACCTCTGGGGACTAAGTTGGTACGTTTATAAGTGTCTCTCCCTTACACCCTTTAAACCAAAACATAACAGCCCTTAACTCTTGTTATAAGGCAGGAATAGGTGTTAGTTGAAACGCCTCGTGCAAATGTCTGCCTAACACCATTATAACACAGTCACACTGCTGTTATAAGACAAACCATTAAGTGCCATAGTCAAACCATTAAGGGCATATACAACCAATAGACAACAATATAGAAATCAATTAACACGTTTCTAATAATAATAATCTGCTTTACAGAAACGCAAGCAAGTGAAGCTATAACTCTTGTTCTTACAATCCACAACCATATCCCACTACTGGGCAAGTACGCCCACGGCTGGACATAGAACCCACTCCTGCTTCCGTATAATACAATATTAATATACGTTTTTCTTGAATATGTGTACTTACCTCAACCAGATTTATCTAGAAATTTTGTGACAGAATATACACAAAATATATGCATATACGTAAAAAACTTAACTTACACATCAAAATGATACATAGTTTAGGGAGGCATACGACCTCACACTTTCTCTCGCATAAATAATGCTAAAGAAAGCACGAGAAATAAGTAGGTAAAACATTGGTATTATTATTCAATAAAGAATGATAAATAATAATAATTAAAGACGAAAAAAGTGGTGAGAATCTAACATGATCAAAATTGAAGTATGTGAAAATTAAACGTAGTCAGAATTGACCGTGGTCAGATTTGTGGTCAAATAAAGTGGTCAGAATTAAACATGGTCAAGTGGTTAGTAAAACATAAGACGCGACGAAAGCCGTTAGTAGTCCTTCACTCTCAATAACACTGATAGCACAATCACCCACAAACCAGAAAAACTCGCAATAATTGTAAATCTAACACGGAAAATTATCGATTTATTAAAAGAACGCAATACACTAAAATTAGCCAACTAAATAATCATAAAATTCATTGCGAATAGGTCATTATTTAGTAAAAACGAAGATTTAAATCGTCAGATACGCTCTTGTAACGATATTTTTGTTAGTTATAACAGATTTAGTTTCCCGTAATTATTTTCGTAGGCTTTTATTTACGAAACACAATTCGAAAAATAACTACGTCGCAATATTTTATTCCACGTTTAAACAAAGTCATTCAGCTCATTCAAGCTCATTCTCTGGATAAAATTTGAATTTGGAGCATATCTATTGATTTAAATCTAAATAAAAAGCTTAAAGATGACATCTAGATACTTAGTACTATTTTGTGTACGCGATAAAGTATTTGTTTGACCTTAAATTAATACCATAATTACCAACAACTATCACGATTATACCATTGTTACGAATCACCAATAATATCAAGTAGTTTGAAATGAAAAAAAAATATTTTACTTTCAATATTACGTTTGTTTTATTTCCCGCGTTTTTATCCAACATGGCCGTAGTGTCATAAGATGTTGAAGCAATGGTAAAGAAACCTCATTTTATGCAGCCAGTAAATCTATTATAGTTTTAATAATTAAAAGAAAGAATTTATCAGAAAAATTGATTTTTGATTTTTTACGTCTACTGTGGACTTTTTTAATTTTCTATGTAAACTGATTGGAATAAAACATATATTTTTAGTATGTTTTAAGAGATCGTATTATATGATATATAATGAACAAACTTGATATGATTGGTAATTTCTAACGTCATTACTTCTGTGGACACCCCAATATCCTCACACCACCTCCCCCAGTCATTTACACGCGAGATACTTCAAAAATACAGTTTAGAAAAAATATCACAGATAAAATAAAAATAAGTTGAATGTTTCTTCACGATCATTTAAAACAGATAGTATTAATTATACTGATTGTGTTTTATTATTAAAAGCAGATTAATTTATATTTTGTTTTAATATTTTTTCATCTTTTGTAAGTTTTATACAGGCCAGTAATTTGCCATTTTTGTTTTAAACATTTCTCGTATATACATAAATATATATCTTGAATCATATACGACCATCCATAAAATATCCCATAGAAATAGAAATCAAGATTGATACATGTTATGAAGCGAGGCGATATAGAGATATAGTAGAGAGGAAGCTGTGTAGATGTGTGCGTGAGACTGGGGGATGCCACTAGGTCCTAACTTAGGACTAGGACTTAACATAGGTCCAATAATGTATTGACAAGCGGGGACTTGGCTGTAGGGCCTGATGTAACAATTGTCAAGAATGAACTAAAATCCTTTGCAAATTGTTTTTAAAAATAGAATTAATTCATTTAGTAAATTCAAATAAGAATGTAAGTTACGTGTGGCAGCATTCCACTTATCCACAACAACGACTTCAATAAAAAATACCTCATAATAATCCACTTAAAGTGAGAGAGCAATCGAGTCGTTGACATAGACAAGTGGAACGCTTGATATTTAACAAAATCAGATCTTTGAAAGAAAAACAAAAAGCAAAGGTCGAGGTTATCTTTATAACAGAAACCATACCAGGATATACCTAACGTGTACATCATAAAACATTACAGACTGTAGGACCATAGATTACATGTGCACACAGAATGACAATAGTTTGATAGGATATTTTAAATTGTTACGTAATATCGTTATTAGGAAAAAAAATACAAAAGTGTCAATAAAAAAATTTAAATGTCAATAACGAAATTTAATTATTTTTAGAGTAAAATAAAAATGTAATATTTTTCTACAAAATTGTAATTTGAAATAAATTGTTTTTCTATCATTTATTAAGTTATTTCGGACTTTATTATATATTCGATGTAAAATACATATTTTCGTGTATTTTATATTTATGTGTATATGTTCGATATCGTATGTTTATCTGTTTCACAAATATTATAATATCCTTTACAACAAGTTATTTTCTGAATTTAATTTAAAAGTTTCATTCTGTGTACACGTGACCTATGTCAGACATAGTATCCAGCCCGAGGCTGTGCGCTGGAAATCTTCCATCTCGCTCTCCCCTACCGGAACAGAGTGAGACGGCAGTACGGGAGACATGCAACCTGTTCCAAGCGAATCATGCTACCCACGGTTTATT
This sequence comes from Epargyreus clarus clarus, assembly GCA_014595695.2. Taxonomy (NCBI): domain Eukaryota; kingdom Metazoa; phylum Arthropoda; class Insecta; order Lepidoptera; family Hesperiidae; genus Epargyreus; species Epargyreus clarus. The sequence continues at coordinate 1,465,026 of JACTTY020000046.1, forward strand.
AAATTTATACTTCATAGTAGTTACGTGGAGACTATTTTGGCATGGGACGGTAGTTTTTGGATTTTTAACTCTATGTTTATGTTTAAGACGAATAATGTTCTAATTTAAAGTCGAAATGTGGTGAATTAATGTTTTCCATTTTTATATTATTTATATATTTTGTTTAATAATCACTAATATTGGGAGTAATTGTATTTCTAAACTAAGTAAAGTGGTGTAATATAAAAATTGAGTGTAACCCAATGTTAATTATGCGTCAGGTTTAACGCCTTTTTGAGATTATCATGAACATTCCGCCGAATATTTTTCCGAACAAAGGCGAAAATGTAAGCTTATTTGATTAGCGCGAAACCGCCATGTGCGGTTAACGGATGAGTATACGTAGCAACAATCAAATACCGCCGAGTGAGGTATTCATATACTCCTATTTATGTCTATTCGTCTGCGCTCAGCAAGTATGTAAATATGGCATAAAACTAAATTTAAGAAAAATTGTTGCAAGAAAACAATAAAATCCATGCAACATTTAGATCCTTGCCGAACATATGCAAAAAGGCGCAAATACGAATATGTTAAAAAACAGCGCTTAACGCTACTGTTAGAAGGCAGAAATAAGTGTGGCGGTGGTGCCATTGGAGTCAAACTACAAACGGAGGGTCCTACCACTTTTAAATATTATTTATTTGAATAAATATAATCATAACCAAAATTTACGACAAGTATTACTTGATCCAATAAATATTGCATTTCAAAATGACGCCATTTTATACCTTTTACTCTTTTCCATGTTTAATGAAATTACTTTTAAAACAAGTTACTATAAAGCACCCATGCCAAAACAAGTCTCGCACCATTGCCAGATAAACATATATGTTGTAATGTGCACTTACCCGGTCCAAACCGGTTGAAACCGGTTCCACATGCCCGCTTCCGTCACACAACCCCGCGGATACCGTTACAACACTCATCGTAATAAACTATTAATGAACAATATTTTATTTTATACTAAACTAAATTGTTTGTGGCTTTGGCGATGGTTAAAAATATTTTGTGTTGTTGAAAATAGATATTCTATTGTTTTTTTTTTGTTTGAGATGGCAACATTGAGAAAAATACTTTTCAATTTAGACTGTATTTTTTGACAGTTTTATATAGCAACATTGTAGCCATATTAAATTATCAAATAATAGTTTAACAATAATAGAAAATGCTTTGAAGTTTAATGTCATTTATCTGTAAACTACAGTAGATTAAAAATAACACTAAAAGTCTTAAGTTTCAAAAATAAAGAAATTTAAAAATTTAAATCCAGTGTTGTTACACCTAACATAAAATCACCCACAAATTAGACCAAAAATATTTTTCCCATTACCAAAGCCATAAACATTAATTCATTATAATATTTAGAAATGACAGAACAAAGATTAGCCATAACACCATGTACTTGTGACTAAGCCCCATCAACCTGTATTGTGATTTGAGACGGCAACACCATACAATGACGTATAATTTATAGAGGTTACAATCAAGATCCGTTACAAATCACCCGGTTTTTAATTTTCGAACATATATAATCATTATAGCAACACTAAAAGTAAGAGCAAAATTTTAATTGGCAACATTTTATTTGTTACAAAATTTTGGGTTTGTCTATGGTTATAAACTCTACATTGTCTATGTTTTGTCTATAATTAAACTTATCTATGGTTAATGATTATGTTTATTCGAAAATCGAGTATAATATTGTACCCTGCAAATCAATGCCAATATTTCTACGTGGTGTGGTAATGTATGGTATTTAGGTTCGGTTTAGTTAAATTGTTAACATTATGAAACATTGGACCAGAGACAATAGGAGGACGATCATAAGGTCAAGGACGAATGGAAATGGAATGGATGTCTATGATTTAAAAAATGACCGCGCCTAACTTCCAAAATTAAAACCTAAGCAATCAACGATCAAATTGCAAAAAAAAACACTTAAAACCTAAAAATAACACGAAAAAAGTGTAAACTAAACGCAAAAAGTGCATTGTACTGACAAACGACAAACTGTTAAGTACCTACTATAACTTTATAAGTACTATTCTTCAGACTAACGATCAGCCTTCGAGAAATTGGCAAAACTCCTGTCTTCGCTGGAATGTCTATAAAAATCACAACTAATGACGTCATAACACGATAACTACGCTACTTGTCATAACAACCATCGATTCTTATTTTAAAATATTATTAAGGGCTCAACAAAATTTAAAGTTGGTATATATTTATATATAACAAAAACTGATTTTTATAAGCACTAACCTAACCTAACCTAAATAAGCTGCAATAAACTGCCATTGATTTTAACACGCTTAAACACCTACAGGCATAGAGCGTGTCAGGCACGTACCGTTGCAGACAAAATATTTTCCAATACTATATTTATTTACGTTATATCTACCATTGGGCACAAAATATTTTATTGAAAAATATTTATGTCTGTCACGACGCGTGTCTGATACGGTCATTGCCGGTAAATAAACAGCTGCGTTTTAAAGTAATCTCTATAGAGATTTTAATAGTAAATTCATAGTAAATACATCTAAATATATATTTTTTATCAAAATCCGTGAAGGCACTATCTGTAAGTTTGAGCGTATTGTCATTCTTTATACCCTGTCGTTACTGCACACGCAGTATCAAAATCGATTACGAATAAGTTGGTCAAATTGATTTATATTTACAATTTTATATCAATTGTACTCAAGTTTCAAGGTAAATATAACATTTTATAATACAATACGTATTATACTACTGGTAGAAGGATTTGATTATATCATATTTTATATTTTAATCGATATTGAATACGATTGAATCGATTTAGCTTACGCGAATACGATTTTAAACGCCGGGATAGTAGGGATACGTCGGGAACATCGACATGGAGAGTGACGCTGGGAAGGGGGACGTCATTCCCGCGGGAAGGCCGGTAGATAGCGCACTGTATCCCGGCAAGGCGGTCGGGATAGCCGTCGGCAGGGCACTCGCATACGAAGAAATCATCGGCGCCGAGTTCGCGTACGAGAAAATCGGCGCCGACGACCCGTACGAGAACACCGGGAGCGACATCGCGGGGGACAGCTGCTGGGGGACGGTGTACTGTCGCTTCGCGGGGGTCGTATCTGTTTGCTGAAAGGCGCGTTCGTAGCTACGTTTCGCTGGGACGGGCTGTAGCAGGGGGAGGGGGTAGGGGGGTCGCCCGTATGGTAGTAGGGGTACGAGAGGGGGTCGGAGCGAAGCCAGCAGGAGGCTCTCCTGCTGTCTTGCGAGCAGGCTCTGCTGCGCGATGTGTTGCGCGAGGAGGCGCGGGGGCGCGAGGGGCAGGGGCAGGGGCTGGGGCGCGGGGGGCGGGGACAGCAACGTACCGGGGGAGAGCACCTTGGGCGAGCTGGCCGGCGTCACGCCGCCAGTTAGCACCATGTTCATGTCGTCGCCGGAGCACTGGAACACCTGCGGACAAAGCTCTTCATCAGAACACTTGCAAACACATTAACCAATCTTCTTTGTCGTTGCACTCTTGGCAGAGCGGTCGTGGTCATCATGTCTGTCTTTCCATTAACTGTCTGTCTTTCCATTAACCAATAGAAATTGTAAAATTTAACGCAAAAATTGGCGAAGTTCGGTCGAAGTCGGTTGTTCTAATGAAATATGTAGATATTTGCTAACTTTTTATATTCTGGAACCTAAAAATAAAGCAGACGGGTTACCTGATGGAAAGTAGTCACCATCATCCATGGTCAATAAAATACATATAGATACTATAACATATCTACGCCTATAAATAATGTTAGAAAAAAAAAATTATAAAAGCAACTTTTTATACTCAAAGACACCTATAATTTGCTTTTATATATATTTTTTATATTCATTTTCATATTTTGTGTGTTATCTTTTATACAAAAAGACTAAGGCTATGGTGCCATATACAATATATTATATCAACACAAATCTATTCCCGATTATTATTATTAGTCAAAAGACAAAAATGTGCGAACGAGAATCGCTATAAAATAATTACAATAAAGTCATATATAATGATCAATGACATCATACCTCAATGTACCGCTGTTTCTTGCCGTACGTCATGTAGCGGTGGTGTTTCTGCTGTGCGCATAGGAAGGCGCTGGTCTCGCTGTCCATCTGGATGAAGGCTTCACCGCTCGGGTGGCCCTGGGAACGAACATCTCACTCTTAATATGTCTCAACAAGAATACACAAAGCCTTTATAATATTAGTAGGATAAAACTAAAACAACTTAGCGAAAATTTACAACTGAAGCTGCTGTGGTCTAGCAACTTAAAAGCACTGTTTTTTAAATATTTGTGATAAACATTTATATGTACAGGCGTTCATTGTGGCGAGTTTCCCTTAAGAGAAGGCGCCACTAGTATTTCTGAATCACGCCATTGAAATTTTCTAAACATTCTACATACAAATTAATAAGCTCCGAATTGACACTGAATACTGCCGCTTCCCAGACTTTATTACCTAGTCTGACGGGAAATACACATATGGTATTGACCACTTACTATATATATGTATTTGCAAAATGGCTTTCAAAATGACCTGTATCCTTGTATGCTAAAATTGCTAATGTAAAATTAATAAAAAAAAGTCATTAATACATTAAAATATTACCTGAGCATTGTACACCATGTGGACGCCTTGGACGACAATGTTCTTCGCGAATTCGTCTAAAAAATTCAAAATATGCTCCACCTGCAACAGAATACACGATCGTTTGATACAAAGAAACTTAACAACTATATTACATTATATAATACTAATTATAAGGGCAACTTAACAACACCCAGACCCACACCAGAAGTCATAAAAATCAATAACCCGAGTTTGACGCATTAGTCCCTGAGGGTAGACCTTAAATTATCCTGTTCTCTCCCTACCTAATCTTTTGTGTGAGTGTGTTGGATGGTTTAGCTTAAAAGATTTTGAAGACCAGTAGGTGGCGCTCTTGCCTTGTAAGTTTTATTTTTTGCTCACGATTCCACTACTTGACATATATGATGTGAACTCCTCCTTAATTTGGTTTAATTTATTTATTCTATAAAGATATTTTAATAACACGTGACGTCATACGACCTCTTCATCCGTACGATCTGTTTTCCCCTTAGAGTGTGACGTAAAAGGTACAGTTCCCACTTACATGTGCCTCATTCGGCAGGCCTCTCAGCCGCACACAGTCCTTCGCGGTCCCGGAGGTGATGACGTGTATAATCCGCGCCAAACTGCTAGTCCGCTTTGAAGTTGTTGCGAGCAGGTGTATTCATACAATGTTCTATGGCGACGGGATTCAATTCTATATTTATAACGGACTAGCAATTTTACGCGTACTATACTGGCCTGGCTTGTGCGAGTCTCTAGCTACCTGTTCAGAACCTATGCTAGAGCTACAAGTACCTTTTTTTTCTTAACGAGGGGGAAACCTTCAAAAGGTACCCGAGGACGTGGGAGCGACGCCGGGTTATGTGGGATTTTTACCGCACTAAAACCCCCCCGGTGGCCGTCCTCAACGCTTGTTGGAGAACTCCGGGATCTCCGACGGAACACAACCGGAGTCCTCCAATCGCGATGCCCTGATCGGGCTCTGCCTGGGGGAGCAGTAGAGCTACAAGTACCTGTGCCTCATAGGGCAGGCCTCTCAGCCGCACACAGTCCTTGGCGGTCCCGGAGGTGATGACGTGTTGCGGAACCAGCGCCACGGGCAGGAGGCCTTCAGCTGGTGCACTCGCTGTCGACGGAGTACTGGCCTGGCTCGTGCGGGTCTCTAGCGACCTGTTTAGGACCTGGGGAATATAATATAAGGGTTAAATCCGTACCAAGCGTGAATAAGTTGACAAGTGGAAAATGCACAATTTTATTGCATCTATGTGCAGTATTTGGTGAGAATTATTTAAATGTTTACAAGTGGCATGTGTATGGTAAAAATACCCGTTAACTTACCTATTTACTCACCATATAGGTAATTCAAACAATCTTAATGTTTATTATGGTTAAAAATTATAAAAAATGTGTATATATACATATTTGTATAAGTAGGTCGTATCAATATATTCACGCCTGGTACCCAAATATAGTCTAAATGCTTTAAAATGTGGGTTTTAAACATAACACTTAAAGAACGAATGAATGAATCAGTTGTGCAACCATTCATATGGGGGTTAAATATTCGCACTATGAAGTATGTTGTCTTATTTTTTTAGTAATGTGGATTTTAGGCATGATACGAAAAGAAGTAATGAATGAATCAGTTGTAGAAACATTTAATTTTAAAGAAAACGATATAAATTATATAATGCATGTGTTAATTGTACACGCTGTACACCTTATTGATAAGGAATGTGGATTTTAGAAATTATTTTAAAAGAACATATGAATGAATCAATCGTACAAATATTCAATTTTAGCAAGACTAATAATTACTAAAAATTATTATTATTATATAACTTATGTAATTTTTTTTCTCAAGTAGATGGCGTTCTACACTATAGTCTATTCATATAGACATATAATAATATCAACTACGAAACTTAAAAATGGCGGCACAAAAAATGTGTTGGATGCCGGTTGTGTGACCATTATCACAATTTAATTTTCTCTCATAAATCTTGTTTTTTATTATTATTACTGTATGAAATGAAATTGAGTTAATATAAATATTGGAAAATGTGAATTGATTTTAATTTATTTAGATAATTATTTTATTATCGATGTATTAATTTAATATTGTCAAAAATAAGAAACTGCCATCTGACACATATTTTCTTGATAGGTCAACACCTTTGTTTACATTTTGGACACCTAATTATGAATCGGACTATATACTATGTTTCAATTGCCGTCTGTTTACTCAAATAAGATGTCATGCTTTCAAAATCAAGGTTGTAACATACGAGTACTCATCAGACACGAAGAGCATAGATAATCATATTTTGAGTGCATTGCATGCATCACGTAACCTTATTATGCTTGTCCATTATGATTTCTTGTACCCTTAGTATGAGTTTTTACGTTTTTACAAAAATGACTGTTTTTGTACTTGTTTACGTATTTGCCCATATATTTCCAATCAGCGCCCCCAGCAAACTGTATCAGAACTGATTGGAACTGTATGGGTAATACGTAAACAAATACAAAAAACGATCATTATTGTAAAAACGTAAAAACTGATACTAGCGTAGGGTAATGTTCTTCGAGCGTATGTATGGGTCCATGTATGTATGTCTCATTCTTTAACATGTTCTACAGCCGAAAAGTCACAATATGTGACGTCATATTTGCAAATTTCATATTTTTAGCATTTTTTTTAATAAGAAGTTTTAACAATAACGTTTCGCCTTGCTAAATATTTCAGAAAATTGTGAAATTATTTTAAAATATAAAAATAATTTGCAGTATGTGAAATTATATTAATAAAAATAATATTATAACTATAAACTTTATGAGTGTCCAATGAGACATTAGACTGGCACAAAAGAGTGCCAAAATCTTAAAAAAAATGTGTTATATTTTATCAATATGTCAATATACCTATTTCCACTATTTTCATGATTTGTCTAGTAAATAACTCACCTCCTCACTCAAGGGCAGACTGTAGACATAAAAACACAATTTACCAACATTGAACAATCACTGTAAATGGAAAATTGCATCGTTTGTGGAGGAAACTATAAAATTGTATGAATTGTGTCATTCCTGTTATGGAAGCTAAATTGAATATTGTAGAAATTTTACTTTACTTATATACGAGGGGTCCCAACTTAGTCCTCATAAGTAGCGACGCATCTGTGCCCGACTTAAGCTCGGTTTCAATTATCAAACTATCCGATTTTGCCTACGAAAGATCGTAATTAAACAATCTATGCAACTGTCAACCGTCGATCTTTGGTTGGCAAAATATTGGATAGATTGATTATTAATAATAGGTATTATCGGTTATCTATTCTATCTAAGATTAATTGTAACCAGTAGATCAGTAGATGCCTATGAACTTCAGAGAGCGTTTACTATGAACTGTATATTCATAAAATATGCTACTTCATAAACTTAAAAATATCAATAAAGTACTCCTATTTTTAGTCAAAAAATATTTTAAATTGTTTATTTTGTTTACTGTAGTGAAACCTTGAAGCGCGAATAATTCTCTTTGACCCAATATTGAGCTAATTCAAAAGAAAATGCCTACAAGTACTTATAAAACTTATTTATGATCAATAAAATTCGATTGTTTCTTTATACCGTACGATAACGTTATGTTCGCGTTACGTGCTATCAAGATAACATTGTTTCAATGAAGTAATACTCGTTATTATCAAGAAATAGGCCATTCGAATGAAAACGGTGCCAAGATATTGCCTTGGGGAACACCTTTGATAAAAAGGATAAAAATAGTGCATTAGGGCACGATTTTAGGAAATAAGTTTAAAAATAACACTAGTAGTGCCTTATTGAACACGTTAAAATAGAGCTAAGAGAGTGTTTTTGGAGAATAAATCTAAAAAATCTATATCTGGTAAGTAGGATAACAAAACGAAAAAGAAATAAAATAGTAAATCGTCATTGGGTCTTGTAGTAAATTCACGAAAACATATTCAAAGGAAACATAATGTCACAACAATAGCCTCTTAGCATTTAACAACTAGCATACAGCATACATAACATACAGTGCACCTGAAGTTCTAATAAAGAATAATCTTGATAGATTTCGAGCCCTACTAGTGACTACTAAATTAGAATGCCTTGTATTGTACCTTACTTTGACATAATTTAAAATTGATGTAATGACAGAGATTTGTAGTGCTATCGCCATCAAATCAATTTTTTTTATTCAAAATAGGTTCTTTACAGATCACTTTTTGAATGTCAAAGCAACTACCACCACTTCACAAGGTGTTTCGTTATGGAGAAGAAGCGGCGAAAGAAACTCTATAAGACTCAACTCACGTAGATTTCTTGTATCTTAGGTCATTTCGTAACAGGGGGTATCCGTTTATATCACTCAATGTTTTTTTAGTTTTTAATATAAATAAATTATAAAAAATCCACTGGTAATAATTATTTGCCTTCGAAATATGTTGATACATACAATTACCAGAAAAATAATTATTTTATTTACATTAAAAACCAAAAAAAAAAAAATGATCCACACATGGTGGACCCTCTGTTTCCAAGAATCCACACTTATTTAGCAAATTTTCATTGAAAGACCATCATTCGTCACACAAAACCGACATAATAATATGATAACTTCAATAGTTTAGTTTTTGCACACTGAATTTGCTTTTGCACATACCAATATCAGGAATCTCTGGAAGTGATTTAATTTTTAAATCCTTTCTATTGTTTTCTATAATGTTTGTTTTTAATTACTTTTCGGTGTACAAAAAGTTATAAATCTCTTTCTATGTACAAAAACTTATAAATAAATAATAATTTGATTAAAAATTACCTGTTGCACCTCAGCAGTAGTAGACCTGAAGAGTTCGATGTACCGTGCACCAATGAGCTTGCGGTGTCTCGACAGTGCTTTAGGGGAGTCATCCTCCTTAGCAAAGAGGACGAAAGCGTCCCCAGTGGCACGCCCGTCGGCCCGACGGACGAACAACACACCGTCTGCTCCGTCCAGCACTTGGACTGGGTCTTCGCCGGTCGAGAAGAATTCCAGCTGGAATTATATTGGTATCATCAGGGATGTGACAAGCAATGCTGGGGTCCTGGCCACACAAAAATGCGGGGCCCTAAAGGTGGGACCGTCTTAAGAAATATCGGGGCTCTTAGGCACATAAGAATCCGACCCCCTAGGGGTAGAAATAATGTATGGAAAAATTAAAACTCGACCAGTAAATTAATAACGAGAAAAGAAGGATACGGCCATGCGACATTTTTTTCTTAATTTTTCGACTTGGCGGGAGCACGGTCGTGCCCCCAGATATTTAAATTTATAATTTTTTTTATGTAAGCGAATATACTGCCCTTTTTGGTGCCGCACTTGTGTTGGAGGCCCTTAGGATAAAGACGGAATCAACCTATTTATCCACTACGGTTCACTAGGTTTTCTTTTAAAATAAGAAGGATTATAGGTTTAAGCAGCGGAAATTCGAATCGGCGACTTCACTTTCGCCTTTCACGAGGATATATGGTTCGAATTGTAACAACTTTGAAAATCAGAGGTTTTCTGAAATTCAAATTTTAAACCCCTCGATGGAAAGACCAAGGTTTCAACCATTATGGAGCGTACCCATACTACTCGACCCGTTTGCCAAATTTTTTACCCGCTCCCTCCTGAAGTCACGTAGGATGGATATGTTCCCTTAGGCTATCACAGATCAATCGCCGCAATTACTATAAGTAGCTAGTCTTTTTTTTGCTGACGAGGGGGAAACCTTCAAAAGGTACCCGACGCCGTGGAAGCGACTCTGGATTATATGGGACTATTACCGCACTAAACCGCACTAAAACACCCCCCGGTGGCCGTCGTCGGCGTTTGGTGGAGAACTCCGGGATCTCCAACGGAACACAACCGAAGTCCTCCTAACGCGATGCTCTTCTATCGGGCTCTGATCTGAATAAGTAGCTAGTCTGTAAGGGCTCTGAAGTTACTCTTCAAAACTAAATTCGTATACTCACAACTTGTTGCGGCGTGGCGTCGTAGGGCAGTCCGCGCATGCGCACGATGACCTGCGCGCCACGTGACAGAAAGGCAGCCGCTTCACACGTGGCCCCACCGGCCACTGACAGGAAGTCATCTCCGTTCGCCCGGTACACCTGGGATAATGTTCTGTTAGAGACAGTGGCGTTGAAAGCCTAAGTCAGGCCCTATATCAAAAGTTGGAGGACTCCCAAGGAATAATTCATTTTTATAATACAGGAGTAGCAGACGAGCATGTCCACCTGATGGTAAGTGGCTACTGCCGCCCATGGACATCTGTAATCAACCCTAGATAGATATTTCTATCCGAGGTCGGCCATACATGCGCCCGCAACCCCTGAGGATTAAGCTGGAACGCCTCGGAAAAGTATGTCTCCCTTACCACACCCTTTAAACAAAAACACAGCAGCGTTTAACACTGCTGTTATGAGGCAGAAATAGGTGTGGCGGTGATGCAGCCAGAGTCGGTCCACAAAGGGTTCTACCACCTTTGGTTGGTAGTGGATCCTTGTGGTTTAACGGAGGCACCACCGCTACAAATACTTCTGTTATAAAAGCAGTGTTAAACGCTGTGTTCTGGTTTGACGCTACGGAGTTCCATATAAGTCCTCAGGTAGCAGCGCATCTGTGTGTGGTACTGATTACAGATGTCCTTTTGGTGGCAGTAGCAACAGGTGGACACATATTATAAAAAAAATGATTTAGTGAAGGATGCTCAAGAGGCCTTACGGGGAGAATTCTGTTTCACTGTTTTATAACCCTTAAAGTAGGTGTAGAGTTGTTAATGTGGTAATATGAAAATATAGGGGAGGGAAGCGATAATAGTAGCCCCTCCCACTTTAGCATAGGAGGACAGATAGTCTTTAAACAGGAAGATATTTTTACCCATTTCTTTACTTACTCCGACTACACCGCTACTTATGATCGCTTCCTGTAATGTCAGCTGACGCGCAAAGGGTTTCGGGTTCGATCCCCGGCCAGACACATATCTGAATGATGAATTTAGATATCTGTTTGGGTCTGTCTGTTTGTATTCGTTCTTCAATATTATAATAGAAGTATAGATTACCTCGATGTACCGGGGGCCGATGTGGTGCTTATGTCTCTTCAACGCCATGTCTCTGTGCTCCTGGGACACGAACCGCACCAGCGCCTCGCCGTTCCGTCGACCCTGGGGCGATAGGCACAGAGCTACTCCACCCCTATGGAAAACATTATTATCATCGTTACATCACTGATTCATGTATAGACCCCATACCATATTATCAAGCCGTTACTGTCCCACTGCTGGGCACGGGTCTCCTCTCAGAATGAGAAGCATTAGGCCATAGCCCACCGCGCTGGCCAAGTGCGTATTGAGTGGTAGACTTCACATACCTTCGAGATTTTTTTATATAAAGCGCTGCTGTGTTCCGGTTTTATAAGTTAGTAGTTTATATGGTAAGGGAGACATACCATTCCGAGGCGTTCCAGCTTAGTCTTCAGCGATGCATCTGTGGCCGACCTCAGGTAAAAATATAATCCTATCTGTGCTTGATTACAGTTGTCAACGAGCGGCAGTAGTCACTTACCATCAGGTGGAACTACATGCTCTATATTACACTGCATACTACTATAATACTATATTACAAAAAAAAGATATGCATGGACTCCAGTAATCTTTAACTATCAGGGACTGCATGCTCATTACTAATTACAAATATATAATATTATTACAAAGCAATGCTCTATATTGAGTTTTTAAAATCAGTTGAACTTACTTGGCAACATTGAGTCCTCTGAAAAACTTGGCGATGTCCTGGTCGGACGACTGCCAGGGCAGGCCGCGGGCTCGCACTATGCAATTTCCGTCTATCTCATCGTCTTTTGAGCTGCAACAAAGAATAACAAATTATAACATATTAACATAGTTAAGATTATGGTTCGGAGGGACTAATATCACATATATTTGTGTCAGATATAAAACAATATAAAATAGCCCAGGCTCTAGCGGAGTAATGTGGGCGGGGAGGGGGCGGAAGGGTCGGTCCTATCCGGCCCCTGATCCTGGGGGAGCCACCTAAGCCACCAGCCACCAGACCCACCAAACACAGTAGTTAAAAGATGGTTGTCAGAACCAAACGATATGAGAAAGGTCACCGGAATCGTACGTATTTGTAGGCAATATAATAATTCTATTACACATTTGTCATTTAGTCCGCCACTGAACCCAGGGGGTTTCAAGCACGGTCCGTTATGCCGAGAGTCCGAGGTTCGTATCCTATGCACACGTTACTTTTCGAAAGTAATACGTACGTACATTAGTAAATTAATTATCACTTGTTTTAAGCTGAAGGCTAACCTTGAGAAAATGATTGAGAGTTTTATAATAAAAAACGTTCACAAAATGTGAAGTCTATCTGCTATCTTCTATTAATTATTAAGTCAAATTGCGTGTAAAAGTATATCAAAATAATAATAACAGTTGCAATGGAGATAGTGCGTTTAATTTGGAATAGATTTGCTTTATCTTGGATAAATACGATTAGATATCGGTGTCCGAGTGATAACTTCGATCGGTTTGCTATCGTAATTGACGCTAAGTGATCTTGAGATTAAAGAACTCCTTGGTTTCACTCGACCTCGGCGGAGTGGTCATCATACTTGTCTGAAGCGCTTGGTCCCAGGTTCGACCCCCGGCCAGACAGATATCTGAATGATATTAGGTTTCTGGGTCTGGGTGTGTGTGTATTTGACTCTGTGTTTATCCATAGCATTGGCGATACAGGGAATCCTAATGTGGGGCTGTGAGTGTAGAAAACGTTTAAAAAAAACCGGTAATGCCTCGTGTTAACGCTGATGAAGGTAGAGGCAATTTATGGTTCGACTCCGCATCACCGCGACACCTATTTCTACTTAATAACAGCAGTAATAAGCGCTGCTGTATTCTGGTTTTAAGGGTGTGGTAAGGGATATTTATCCGCGACGTTCCAACTTAGTCCTCAGGGGTAGAAACGCATTTGCTCTCAACCTCAGATAGGAATTATAATCTTATCTGGGGATGATTACAGATGCCATATCATAGGGTGAACTGCTTGAAAGGGAAGGTAGGAGGCCTACGTCCAGTGGACTTGTAAAGGCCAGTTATAAATGAATACACACAGATAAGCCAACTTTACTTTCAATATAATATCTAAAGGAATTTAAAAGTAAATATAAGATAAAATATTATATTATTGATATAACTTACTCGTCATGGTTCCATTGCAGCGTGCGATTAAAAGATATACATATAAATAGGTATTCATTTTTGTAATAAGATATACTAATAAATAAAATTCAAGTGTCGATCTGCCGTCTTCAAATAACTACTTTATAAAGTTACGAGCTTTTGCCCGCGGCTTCGCTCGCGTTACGAAGTAATATTATTAACTAAGAAGATTTATACAAACTTTCATCCCCTATTTTATCCCCTTGGGGGTAGAATTGATCAAAATCCTTTCTTAGCGGATGCTACGTCATAACATCTACCTGTATGCCAAATTTCAGCCAGATCCGTCCAGTGGTTTGGGCTGTGTGTTGATAGATCACTATGTCAGTCAGTCACCTTTGAGTTATATATATTTATATGTTTATCTTAAGATTCCGAACTATATTTGATGAAACTAATATGATTTATTTTGACATCAAAACATAAATTACAGTTTTTTAAAATTATCTGTTTGTGAGAAGGGAGGTTAATTAATCTTGGATACTGTTGAATCGATTTAAACTAACATTTCACCCAAAAAAAGTTTAAATTAATTTTGTCAGTTTATAGTAACTAACAAAATTAATAATTAATTGGGGATAGCCCCCAATTACCTATCGTTTCAGAAAAAATAGAGATTGTGTAAAACTAAAAGTTATATAAAATGCATAAATCAAAAAATGTATAAATAGAATCTTTTTGGAAATGTCCAATTTATTTCCAATTTCCTGAAAAACAAGTTTTATCACAAAAATAAACAATGTCACAGCGAAACAACGTGCATTGTAACGATTAATTGAAATTTTTGATAAGTGTGAAAAGCTCGTAAAGAAATAACAATTTGAATGATTTTATAGTTCAAGAGTAAGTAATTTTAAGTGTTAAAGCGGTGGTCTGGTTCGGTTTCGGGGAGGTACCACGTCAGATATTTTTCTACCGTGAGGAGGTTGGCATTTACCATAAAACCTATATCATAATTTACCTCCTACTGCATGTTAGTTTACTAGTCTTATACTTATAAAAATACAAAAATAAAAATACTATTAAAAATACAAGAATACATTTCTATACTTATAATAAAAAGTGTCTTTATTTAATTTCATTTTTATGACAAATCAATTATAGTATGGCTCAATCCTTCTCACTCTGACACGAGACCGCCAAGCGATGGAACAGTAAGAGTTGATGCTGATGATGATGATTATATAACACTTATCCCAAAGATCCCACAGAACTATCAGACTAAACCACAGGAAAGCTTCGTTTAGCTAGCTATAAAATTCGTTAGTCAATGTCATTCGGACACTTCCGTTATCGCTAACCTGACCTCTGCTAGACCTGGGGCACTCCGCTGCCCCGGTCATCAATGAGACCTCTAACTAAGTTAACACATCATTTTACATCAATTGATACATATTATAATTATTCATGTAGGCTTAATTATTATCGGTTGCTAACAAAACTTCTCCATAACGAAACATCTTGTGAAGCGGTGGTAGTTGTATTGGCGTTCAAAAAGTGCTCTGAACCTATTTTAAAAAATGATTTGATTTGATTTGAATGTATGTATTTATTTGAAAAAAGCGACAAGTATTTGAACTTCATGAGCAGATATGCCGATAAATTATGGCTGTCACTATGTAGAACTAAACAGCGATCACGTTACTCATATCACATGTGCAAAAAAAGTTTGAAAAATAGCTGTTTCTTGTACAGCGACACCCATATATTTTAATTTTTAGTATCTTTTGCATAGCGGCAACCGTTTTACATACTCTGTAAAGAATTTAAGTGACCATCTATTACGTTTAACAAATATAGAAGTTAACTAAATGAGTTTCAACTAAAACGGTACCTAAAATATGTGGCAATAGACAAAATACGACGAGCATAGACAATGGCGTGCACCGGTCGCGGCTACCAAAACAATATGAACAATGGATGTTGTCGATACCACCTTACGTCCGACTTGGTACCACATGGCGGCTACAGTGGTAACGTACGTAATAAGCATGCGACCTTTTTACCTGAGGATGGTAAGGTTGAGGAGTGACTTAGTTACATTTTTTTTAATAATATAAGAGTAGCAGACGAGCATGCAGTCCACCTGATGGTATGTGGCTACTGCCGCCCATTGACATCTGTAATCAACCCCAGATAGTATTAGATATTCCTACCTGAGGTTGGCCACAGATGCGCCGCTACCCCTGAGGACTAGGCTGGAACGCCTCGGAAAAATATGTCTCCCTTACCACACCCAAACCAGAACACAGAGTGCTTAACACTGCTGTTATAACAGAAATAGGTATGGCGGTGGTGTCGCTACAGTCGAACCACAAACGGTTCTACCACCTTCAAACCTACTTCAATCTTCCTACCTGGCGTTATATAACATATTTATAAAATTATAACGATAAATATACAGCAGGCGTCTTCATAAGAACAGTTAGTAGTATTTATTCTAAAACGAATTGGATTAACACACGATAATTATTTTACCACACATTTCTGACTGTAATGGTGAATCAGCATAGAACATTATACTTGTCAGTACTTTTGTCAACACGGCGCTCTCTTATTAGGGACCGTTTACATTATCCGATGTGTAATATATTTGGCACAATTTTTATAACAGTTTTTTTCCCCGACTGCGCTGGATAATATTTCTGGAACATAATATGTGCATATGCCTCATTCTTTGACAGTCCTTGGAGTAACGCCCCAAAACATCCCACAATTTTACGTTACGTTAATTCAATCCACTATTCTGTTCTGTTTGCGTAGTACACTGAGTAAACGTAATTATAAGTAAGTGCTCAAGTCTTTTTGTCTGCCTCACATGTTCGCAAAAAAGAGAGACAAAACATAAAGCGCCATTTTGTCACTTAGAAATTTAATGTTACGTTACTGACACTATAGTTCTGATACAATCCGCTAGGGGCGCTGATTGGAATTTGGATGGGCAAATACGTAAACAAATACCAAAACAGTCATATTTGTCAAAACGTAAAAACTCATGGTAGGGGTACAGGAAGACTGTATGGCCATTTATTACTTCATGTTCATATAAAAACTCAGTTGTGCTACCGTTAAGGATAGACTTGAGTTATCGTGTTTATTATCTTGTACCTAATTAAGGCTTAGTGATTATGAAATAAACAGTCATCATTTGTAAGCGTTCCAAAATCAAAGATTGAGAAATTACATGTATTTGTTGTGATTGCAACACATAAGTATATTCATACTGTATGTAAATTGTAGATCTACTTGTATATTCATTCAAGAAATAACATATCAATATTTTATATTTAAATACCATAGAATACATATTGATTTGTTATTATTTAATAGTACATTTTGTCGCTAAAAATAAAACTGTAAAATATTTGCCAAAGAATTTCCAAATAACTTGTTAATATACTCATATCACATATTTTGATTCACAGATCAAAATTGTTATTAATTTTTTTTTTCGTGTAGCTGTAAATATTGATTCAACAATTACATTTCCACTACAAGTTGTTTTTAAGGATTAAATTGGAACGCCTCAGATACGTATGCATATACCCTTCAAATGTAGTAGCGCTTAACACTGCAGTTGTTAAGCAGAAATAGATGTGGCGGTGTTTCAGGAGGCAAAACACAAAGTATTCTTCCATAGATCAAATGTTATTAATTAACAGTGATTACTAATATTAGTACTATAGTTATTTCGTTTTATTTATTAACACCGTGCGGTGCACACACCCCTTTAGTGGAGGGCTGACATTGCAAAACGTGCGAAAATGTACTGTAATAAGAATAACAGTGGCATTGGGCGTTTTGTTTCATGCCGCTGAGTTTGCTCATTATTTGTCATTGCAAAATCAAGTTTGTTAACAACCAAACAATATACATTTAATAATTTTGTAATTTCGTGGACTGATTGGAACAGTTCTGGGTTCGATTCTAGATTGACTTTTTGAAGTGAAAACTTCTTTAGCGACGTTCTGCACTTTTTGTGATAGGTAAAAAATGTTAAACTCGCTTCATACGTGGCCTGATCGAAAATTCGTAAGACGGTAAAGCAAACTGCAAAAGTCAAGATGTCATCCGGTGTCAGCGTAGAAAAAATATGTCAATGGATGTCAGGTTCATCTTTTATTCATTATATTTTATTATTCAGGTTAGACTTCAAAAATTTTTACTTCTGCAGGCGCTCCCGGAGTGCAACCCGTTGATTTTTTATAAGATTGAAGTATCAACAGTGTTAAGCGCTATGTTCTGGTTTGAAGGGTGTGGTAAGGGAGACATACTTTTCCGAGGCGTTCAAGCTTAGTCCTCAGGAGTAGCGGCGCATCTGTGGCCGACCTCAGGTGGGAATACCTAATCCTATCTGAGGTTGATTACAGATGTCCATGGGCGGCAGTAGCCACTTACCATCAGGTGGACTGCATGCTCGTCTGCTACTCCTATATTATAAAAAAAAAATATGACGAAGAAGATGAAGGTAGCATCGTGTTAGATCACCTCCTAAATAAAAAAATGGAATTGCCACTTCTAATCTACGCTATAACACTGTAAAGATTCATATCATCCCAAATTATACTCTATACTATAACAAATACGGTGTAATGCCGCGTAATCTGTGCCGTGTAATCTACACGCTTGGCAAAGCTCAACAAGACATCACAAAGTCAAACGTGTAGATAGAGTGTTTGACTTTTTGTGCAGGTTTGTAACATAGCTTGATCAAGCCAATCATTTGAAGGTGGAGTTTGCAAACGCCAAGGGTACAAATGCTCCATAATAGGTACTTTGTTATATGCCTCAAAATACAAGGAAAAATCGAATTTTATAGTTGTACCATCGGATCAAATGTCAAATATAACGTCATGTTACGGATGGGTCCGAAACTTCGTCTAAAACAGCTCTACAATAACTCTAAACTTTACATAGAGTAGGAACAGACGTGTGACAACCTATTTATTCCACAATATGTAGCTAAGGTATGTTATAACAATCAATAGGTCGCTTAAAACAGCTCTACAATAACTTTACATAGAGTAGAAATAGGCGTGTGGCAATCTATTTATTCCACAATATGTAGCTAAGGTATGTTATAACAAGCAATAGGTCGCCTAAAACAGCTCTACAATAATTCCAAACTTTACATAGAGTAGAAATAGGCGTGTGGCAATCTATTTATTCCACAATATGTAGCTAAGGTATGTTATAACAAGCAATAGGTCGCCTAAAACAGCTCTACAATAACTCCAAACTTTACATAGAGTAGGAACAGACGTGTGGCAACCTATTTATTCCACAATATGTAGCTAAGGTTTGTTATAACAAGCAATAGGTCGCCTAAAACAGCTCTACAATAATTCCAAACTTTACATAGAGTAGAAATAGGCGTGTGGCAATCTATTTATTCCACAATATGTATCTAAGGTTTGTTATAACAAGCAATAGGTCGCCTAAAACAGCTCTACATTCGCTCTAAGCTTCACATAGAGTAGAAATAAACGTGGCAACCTATTTATTCCACAATATGTCGTTAAAGTTAACAAGCAACAAAAAACGCTTTAAAAAAAAACGCTTTCTACACTCACAGCCCCACACTAGGATTTCCTGTGTCGTGGGTGCCATGGACACACACATAGACAAATACACAAACGCCCAGACCCAGAAACAGAAATCTAAATTGATCATTTAGATATCTGTCTGGCCGGGGATCGAACCCGGGACCCTTTGCGCGTCAGACCGGTATGGTAACCGCTCCGCCACGCGGGTTGTCAAGCAATAGGTTATGCCGTACCCTATATGGCCTATAAACAAAACTCTAGGTAGTAAAACTTATTATGACCACGGCTACAACTATTTCTGTTAAACAATGTATAGTTGCTGTTCTGATTTAAATGTGGAAGACGGTACTTAAACGACTATCAAATACCTAATAAGTTAGTTCTCCGAGCCAACGCATTTAGTCGACCTCTGATAGGACTTCTATTTTATATGAAATCGATAAGATTTACAATTAGGGCTGCCACCCGTACGTTAAAATAAACTATTGTTAAATCATATAAACATAGTTACTTTATATTTTGAGAACTGAATGAATGACATGACAATATATTTTTTACCTACTTCGTCAATTGAATATTAAAGTGTATACAACAAGAAACAATAAAATGCTTCCCTAAATTTTACGAGAAATGTACAACTAGTGTCATAAAGTCATAATACTGACATAGATTGTAAACAAAGACTCAAGTAGTTCTTCGATATGAAGTATATGTTTCTCATAAGTAATTCATCTACTTTTTTCTTCGTGCAAACCCTATTCTCAGCCCAAGAGGTGAGTACGGTTCGTATGCTTACACGCAATTTCAAAAACAAATCATTCCAATCATACAACCGAAGAAACCAATCAAGTGCTTTAATCCGGCAAATCGATTAGCAGTGCAAACACTGGATAACGAACCACTCCAATCGAAGCAAACACCGTGTTTTTCCATCTAACCAATCCAATAATAACTAAGGCGAGCTAATTATCTTAAGTTATCAGTAACTCACCTCCTTATCTTAAGTTGTCGAGGGCCGATAAAGCTCAAGTCCCGAAAGTATTTAATATTTATCACTCAAACACACAATCCCGAACACTGTGTCGTGTTACCGTTTTTATAGCGCGTTTCAAAACATAAAAAGCGTGATAAGGCGAGCCGTGTCGAATTTTATACGCTATTGTTGTGCACGACCGTACGCCGCGGCGGTCGGAGCAAGAATGCGACGCGACACTGCCGACGTGCGCGTGCGCCGATGTCTTATGCTAGCCACACACTACTTTGCGCGAGTTTGACTTGCACAAGTCTGTATAACTTTATTACCACTGATTTTCTATATAACTCTACAACCCATACATTTTTTAAGTAGTAAATGAGAACATTTTATGTATGTCTTACAGCTAGGTATGGGTCTCCCATAATGAAAAGATTTAGGCCCAATGCCACATTGGACATGTCCCGGTTATAAGACGGAAATAAGTGTCATAGAGCTATGACGAGGCCACCTATAAATGTGCGAAAAAACTGTTTATTTCCTTTTAAGCGCTGCTATGTTCTACTTTAATGGGTGTGGTAACAAAAGTCATACCCTTTCGACGCAATCCAACTTAGTCCTAAGGAGGAGCAACGCATTTGTGGGCGACCTCAGTTAAGAATATCTTATCTGGGGTTGATTACAGATGTCCATGTGCAGCAGTAACAACTTACCATCAGAGGGAATACATGCTTGTTTGCTAGGTTCTTCTGTATTATCTACACTAATATTATAAAGAGGAAAAGTTTGTTTGTTTGCTTGTAATGAATAGTCTCAAAAACTACTGGACCGATTTTGAAAATTATTTCATCATTCGAAAGCTACACTATTCACGAGTAACATAGGCTATATTTTTATATGAAATATATTTGATAAATAGATTTTGAGGCGGTACAAAGTTTGCCGGGTCAGCTAGTGAAAAAATAAAGTTAAAATCCGTCAAGTTCTATGACTGTAGGGCGTGCCAAAAAATAAGACATACATTATTAAAAACATTACCCTCCGCATATGACAATATGTTCACATCATTATATTAGAATAATTAAAATGTTTTTAAAAATGAGCATTTATGACTCGCACAAACATATTCGTGCAAGTCACACACATGTTTACTCAAGGTTTACTCAAGAATAAAACGTGTGTAGCCGGCATTAGGCCGACTTGAACCATGCCAATGGGTAATAGACACTGTGTTATGGCTAAATAAGGGTGGTTTTAGGGTGTAGGGTGCTTTCGGGGTCGTATTCCAGCTGAGTCTTTTGTTTTGAACGTTACGCGTAGGCAACGGAATATGGCACCGGATGTGTTGACGTTTCATAAAAACCTACAAAAGCTCAAAAACAATACGTAACAATATGTTAATATTATTAATTCTGTGTGTGGCTAGAATTTGATTTAATAATTGGCCAAATGCTAGTCTAACTTGCACAAGGAGGGTTCCGTGCCATCCTTGTTCATATATTTT
Organism: Epargyreus clarus clarus; assembly: GCA_014595695.2. NCBI lineage: Eukaryota > Metazoa > Arthropoda > Insecta > Lepidoptera > Hesperiidae > Epargyreus > Epargyreus clarus. The sequence goes on from JACTTY020000046.1 coordinate 1,487,007, forward strand.
TTTTATTTTTAGTATTTATTATCATAACAGCTATAGAAGTAAATGCTTTGTAAATACATAATATTTGCATTGCATACCTATTACGGTTCAATATAAGTAAAGCGAACTAAGCAAAATAAGAAAAGCGAACAACGCCGCAGTATAGCCGTTTCTTGTACGACGACTCCCATTTATTTTCAAGAATTTTACATATCTGTTATATATAAAATTCTCGTGTCACAATGTTAGTTACCGTACTCCTCCGAAACGGCTGTACTGATTTTCACCAAATTTTATATGCATATTCAGTAGGTCTGAGAATCGGCTACTATCTATTTGTCATATGTTAAAATACGTTAAAAATATTTCATATTCAATATTTCAATTTTAATAGGTACACCAAAGAAGTGCACCTTCATATATACTTCACACATACATACTTCTTCATCTTCAAATCCCTTATTTTTTTACATTCTAATATATAAATAAAGGGATATTTTTACTAAAATATCCCGACATCAAGTAAGTTCAAAGGTTAAGTAGATCAGTAAACATTTTAATCTCTCGTTAGATAGCTTCTAACGCTTGTGACTTAGTAAACTGTGATAGGACACAATCTAAGAACGTGATGCACAACTTACGTACAATTCTACACGTGAGCTGGCTAGAAGTTTCCCGAAGGAATTGTATTTAGGGCCTGTAACCCTTAAAAGTTTCAGTGAAGATTGTTTTAGAATTTTACGAAGGAACTCTGTATTTAAAAGGGATTTCTATAATGTTGAAATAGCAGACTATCATGCAGTCCATCTGATGGTAAATGGCTGGCAATCAATCCCAGATGAGGATAGATTCCTACCTGAGGTCAGCCATAGATGCGTGGTCACCCCTGAGGAGCTTTAGAGCGCCTCAGATAAATATTAATACGGGATTATGACCCTTTTTGAGAAACACTGAAAACTGATAATTTCATGGAATATCGTCCGTATATGAGCTTACTATAGCTCGTGTGTTTACCAATACCCCTAGGGGGTTATGACTCTATTTGAGGAACGCTGGAAACTGATAAATAATATCTTGGACTGTCTTCCATATATGAGCTTACTGTCGCTCTTATGTCCTTAGGGAGGGATAGCTTAGTACCTAGGGGGTTAAGACTCTATTTGAGAAGCACTGGAAATTATAAATAATGTCAACAAGTAACAAACACAGACGACTCCTAATTAGCGATCACATGTGAAATACTTTTACAAACCATACAATAACTTTTAAGTGTTATTATGATACCTTGTTTGATACCACTTGATACCTAAATGTTTGATGTAATATAAGTTACACAAAAGAAGTTATAAAATATGTTATTAATAAATTACTGGGGATCTATACGCACTATATTTTATTTAAACGCTGTCACTACTTTTCTGGCTTCATATTTTTTTTTTCAAATTCCATGCAAAGTATAAATAGTTTTTTTGACAAAAAGTAGGCAATGTGTGTGTACTTATCGTTAAATTAATTTAATCAAAATTGATTTTGCCGTTAAAATTAAATGTAATATAATGCATAAAGACATACATTTTAATAGACAGTAGATTTAAATTATTGTATCATGTTCTTTTCAGAAAATGAAAGGGTCATCTGATAGCCATATCATAAGGGTGCGAATAAAAATAATGGGTCCGTCTTCTTGTGTCACCCGCCATATTGGATTTCATAATGATATTGCTAAACGGATATACATATGTATTTAGAATGGCGTCACAAAGCGAATAATACATTGTCATGCAAATTAAAACAAATCTAGACAAGTTAAATAAAATCTTGAAAAAAAAAACAAAAATATAGTCAATTAGTAAAGAATTAGCTGGCAAACTTTGAGCGTCAGTGTGGACGTACCCTAACAAATTACATATGCATCTTCTTGTAATATAATAAAAATAATACAAGAGTAAAGCGTGAGTCGGCAAATATCGGGCGCCAGTGTGGACATACCCTAACAAATTGTAGAAATGCAATACGCTATGACTAGCATGACACCGCGGTTTGCTTATCAATAGCTCTCATAACAATGTGACAACGGTACCTACTAACAACGTCTCAGTTCTTTTAACAAATTGATTCATGATGACGCGTAATTTGTACTACATACATACATGTATAGTACGAGATTTTGTCTATATCGTAACTACATATAAATCACATATTTCTATGTAGTTGTAAATACTCGTACATCTGATATTTGAGGAAAATTTTAATTAAATAATTCGCCAAGTACGAGTCGAACTCGCACATGGAGGCTTCCGTACCACCAAATGTTCATTATTTTTCACTTATTTTATTCATTTTATTATGTATTTTCAACAATACTTAGTTATATGAAACAACAATAGATGGCGTTGGGGTGATGCTGAATGATACGTAAACATCGTATAATAAAATTAAAATAACTATATTTAAATATGTTTTATGGTTCTTATTTGTATTTATTGTAATACCAGTTATAGTAGTAAACGGATTGTAAAAATTTCAACCGTCTTTCTAGTACGGTTTAACAGTTAGATCGAAAAATGCCGAAAAATCCCGTTTTGTTGTATGGAGACCCCCTTTAATATCTAACTTTATTTTATTTTTAGTATTTATTGTTATAGCGGCCACCATTATGCATCCTATGTAAAAAAACATGTGTCTATCTAGTACGGTTCCGGAGATACAGCCCTGTGACAGATGGACAGACGGACAGACAGCTAAGTCTTAGTAATAGGGTTCCGTTTTTACCCTTTGGGTACGGAACCCTAAAAACTGGATAAACATTATTTATATACAATCTACCCAATGCTTTTCCTACCAAAGATCGATTCCACAATTTCTGCCAATTAGAAATTGTCCAATTTCGATCTTTCGTAGTCAAGAATTAGATGGATTGGTTACTAATAACGCACGTAAATGTATCTATTCTTAAGTGTAACATAGATTACTACTTATCCAGGTATAGAACCCGGAAACCTCTAAATCTGCGTCCGTCATGCCTCGCGATTGATAAGATATTGCAAAATGAGTTATTACACTTGTTATATTTATGTATCTATAATATTTTTGCATTTTACTGTAATAATAACCTACTACATATTTAGTAATATAACACACGTAAGCGTCTATTGTTTTAAATATGCTGAGAGGGTAAAACAATATATATTTTGTAGTGTCGTCAAACAAACATTCTATACCAATTATATTAACAAAATTCGTTTAATATTTAAAACGGGTAGCACTTTTAATAGTTTCACTTTCGGTACATAACTGTCACACCTATTTCTGCCCTATAATAGCAGGGCCAAGTTATAAGTGTAGATCAGTAGTCATTCCATTAGTCCTCAGGAGTATCGATGTATCAGTGACCTCAGGCCCTCGAATTCTATTTGGGGTTGAATACAGATGTCGCTACTGCAGTAGCAACTTACCATCAAGTGGACTGCATGCTCGTATGCTACTTAATAAAATGCTATGCAAGTATGCCTACACAATAGCAGTTTCTAGTTCAAGAAAGACTTTTAAAACATAAATTACAGTAAACACATGATTGATTATAAATTATTTTAACAGTTCACATTAGTAAACCTTAAATAAATAATATTACATTCACCTTAAATAATATTAAAACCACGATTGAAACAGAACTATTTAACATAATTTTAACATTGCGCGTGGGTTACCGCCAGGCGTATTGATCGTATTAACGGGGAATCGACCTTGGAACCTTCAGCTTAAGGGTTAATATTACTTATTATAAAAGGTTATTGTTACTTCATTTTGGAGAGTTCGATCAAGTTACCATCATAATGAGCACCAAAAATTAGGTTTAAAATAGTAGTATAATTAAAACAATTTCGTTTTATTTATCAACTAAAGCCATCTAGAATTCTTTTAGTCCGGTATGATGTCACCCATAAAGAGCGTAATCCCAAATTCAAATGTGTTCTTACTCCTCTCTTCCTCTTTTGTATAATGTGTGAGCGAGAAACATATACTAAATCTCCCATTTTTGCTTACATTATTTATTGAACCAAGTTATAAGTCATGTTCCCATGAACACGCAAGGCAAAGTACTTAACATTATAATTATAGTGTAACTACTCACCAAATTCCAGTTTCTAAAACTAAGTCGATCGTCTCCGGCAGGTCTAACCGGAAACCTAGAAAAAAGATAATTGAGATAAAAACACAGATGAAACTACACAAGTACTTGTAAGCAAATATACTAGTTTACCTAGCGTTACACATTATATCTATGCATTATATTAATATGCAGAAGTAGAAAACGAGCCTTCAGTCCACCTCGTGGTTATTATTGTGCCGACTTTCCGCTACTCGTCAAGAGATGGCGCTACTGAATCACGCTATCGAAGTTTTCTCAACGTCTTGTACATTCAAATTCAAATCTCATTTATTCAAAATTGATTCATATAGAACACTTTTTGAAAAAGTCAACAAACTACTGCCGCTTGGGAAGGTGTTTCGCTATGGAGAAGAAGCGGCGAAAGAAACTATACCCAATAAGATGAATATTTAATAAACTCGTTTGCGCTTAATAGAAATTATATTTTCTGAGTAACGGGTCGGTCAAGTATTACGTAAGTAGATTTATTACAATTATTTACCCCCCCCCCCCATCCCCCTTGTCAGCAAAAGTAAGAAAAGCTGTATGCATGCAGCAAAAATGTATTGTTTTTTTTTATATTATAATTATAATTTAAAAAATGCCTAAACGTATGCATGATTTGCGCGAATCCCCGAAAATGCGTTTCGCTTTCAAGTAAAGACAATGTGAGGGTTGTCATTCGTGTAAACAAGTAACAAACTACCGATGACGTAATCATCATCTAGACGCCCCCCCCCCCCCCCATGTCATCCAAAATAAGCAAAGCAAAGACCCCCCGCTCCCCTATAAGTGCTTACCTAATACTTGAACGACCCCTAAACAGCTCTTCACTCATTATTAATAATCAATCTATCTTGTCTTTACTAACCAAAGATCGAAAATTGCAATATCTAATATGAAGAAATTGTCGATATGTGGTAGGCTCAACATTGGATAGTTTGATTATTAATAACGGGCATTAACCGCATTAAGAGTGATCGCTTAATACCATGTGGATTACTTGCTGGTTTATTGTTTTAACTAGCTTTCACCCGTGGCTTTGCTCGCATTCAGTTTTTTATCTATCTCTCGGTAACCTATCTTTTTGGGGAAAAGGTATCCTTTTCTGAAACCGTGACAAAATGTTTATAATAAAATTTCTTGAATATTGCATTAACTTACATTTGCATTTCGCGGTGTAAGAGTCAGATGAACGTATCTACATTTTGTCAATTTTACAGGAGAGCAAAAACAGTGTGAAAATTCGCCACTTCAAACTTTACCAGATCATCAATAGAGATAATATACAGTAGTTGAAATAAAAATATTGAATATAGCGTTACGTCGTTTTGCCATTTCATAAAACTACTTACATACGTACATAGATACAGATACATACATAGACTACATTGTGGACCGTTTTGTGGAAAAGAAACCATTTTTTGATTTTTTGTACATACGTTTATCTGATTCTTACACCGCGATTTATAACATTAGTTAGGATAAAAAAATCAACATACCATCTGCTATTATCCTCTGTATTATGCTAGCCATGTCCTTAACTTCTGCCGCGTAGAAACTGTCGCCAGCGTAAGGGGTGATACCTAAATCTGTTGGATTTGTATAGGAAAAATATTTTTGTCAAAAAAGAGTATGAAAATTATAGTTTTAGGCATAGTGGGATCTCATTTTGTTACACATTCGTCGTAAATTGTCCCACTGCTGGGCACGTTGTTCTAAGCGCGAATTGGTCCTTTCAGAACGGTTTTTAAAGAACTAAGCGTGTAGTTTTTTTTTCCTTCACCGTTATAGCAAATGATAAATTAATTTTGAATACGCAAGCAGCGTGTCGGGGATTCAAACCTCAGATGGGTCGGCCATTAAAAGACTGAGTGTCAAGTTCTAGCCTATTATTGCTTTTTATTTGTATTTGTGTTTGTTCATATTGGACACGCTGTTTCCTCGTGATCCAACTAAATATATTAAGCGCCCACTTCAGAACTTTGTACTAATCAACATTTATTTAAATTATTTTCCACTTTGTATCGATACAGAAGTCGGTTGTATTTTTAACCGACTTCAAAATAGGTTCTGTTTTCAACCTCTATGTATGCTTGTATAAAAAAATAAATACATACGCTTTCTACACTCACAGCTCCACACTAGGATTCTCTGTATCGTGGGTGCTATGGACACACAGAGACAAATAAACACCCAGAACCAGAAGCTGAAACCTAAATTCACCATTCTGTCTCAACATCTGGCTTGGGATCGAACCCGGGACCCTCTGCGCATCAGACCGGTATGGTAACCTCTCCGCCACGCGTGTCGTCGTATAAACTTGTACATATTTCTCAGAATCTTCAGATCCAATTTGGATGTAGGTTTGGTTATTTTTACCACGCTTTTATTAGCTTCACCTGTATGTATGTAACGAAATCTTTGAACTCGATTTTTACCCACTTTGAACGGCCCGATCAATTTAAAATTTTGAACAATTATCAAGAATCGATGATAATATACGACTTTAATAATTTTATCCCATTCACCTCATCAGGATCGTCAGGAATCGGGATTAACGATTTTCCTTGTGCGATTTTAGTGTCTTTTTTTGGATTTTAAACTATAATTATTATTTTATTGTGTTATGTATGTTTTGTAAAGGATACAATTAAGCATATCCAACAGCGAGCCAGGGTTGTCGGGGGGTGGAGGAGCGGGTTGCGCCCTCGGGGTCACCGCCCTCAGGGTGTAGGCCTTGACGTACTCCTTCCTGAGGTCGTGGAACCTGGAGTAGTAGCTCGGGAGGCTGATGTCCTTGCTGCAGGCCTCTGGATGAAGGCATTGTCTGAAACACGAGAGGAGTTTGGGATAAATGGAATGAAATATAATCAAAAAAGAATAATCAAGAATCAATCAAGTAATCTAAGTTCATTATTAAGATGTGCCCTTGTCTCTGTAGTCCTGGGGCTAGAATAGGGCTACGGTATCCCCTGCCTGTCGCAAGAGGAGACTAAAAGGGAGCTTCCGGGGTTGCGGGTGGCAAGAGTGGGAGCTCGAACCTTCCAGCAAGCGACCCCGGGAAGGACAGCAGCATGTGTCACATCCCACATAACCTGGTATCGCTTCCACGGCCATTTTTTAGTACTTCTTGAAGGTTTCCCCCCAAAAACCAAAAAAAAAGGACATGAAAAAAATGTACCCTGTCGGACATCGAATGACGACCGTCCGACCGTTAAGAAATAAATGTTTAAATTTCAAGATTCGAATCAAAGCCAGAATTATTAAGCCCTATTAAAATGACATTCAAATAAATGTAAGTTACATACTTTCCATACAAAATTAGTAGATTTTAATTTAACTACAGACCTTTTAGTTTTTTTATCTGAGTCCTACATGACCTGTATTAACATACATTTAATTGTGCAAGGTCGCGGTGTCAATGTTTGGATTTGAATCAACGACCGATATAAATCCACCTTTGCATCCGGTTTCAAAAAACTATTTTCAACGCAATGCAATCGTATGTATAAATCGGTTCAATAAAGATTGTGATCTTATATGGCGACTTTTATTTACATTATGGAGGAAGGGACATTATGGAGAATGAGCGAGCGGTGGAAAAAATTACGTCATTTCCCAATAGAATTCTTATTGGACCATATTTTTTTTATAGAATAGGCATAGCAGACGAGCATGCAATTCAACTGATTATAAGTGGCTACTGCCGCCCATGGACATTTGTAATCAATCCCAGATAGCATTAGATATTGCTACTTGAGGTCGGCCACAAGTGCGCCGCTACCCATGAGGACTAAGCTGGAACGCCTCGGACAAGTGTGCATTAAGGAACATATCAGCGCAGTCAAAAATAATGACCCTAAGAAATCTGCGGTAGCCGAACACATCCTCAATTCAGGTTGTAACCACTGGATTGAATTACACAAACCTCAGGTGATCTCCACTGAGCGTCATTACTTTCCTCGTTTAGTAAGAGAAGCAATAGAGATCAAGAAACATCCTAGGAACTTCAATAGAGAAGATGGTTTTAAGTTAGCCCAAACGTGGAATCCAGTGGTTAGTTTATGCAAGTCACAAATAATGCAAAGTACGGAGCGTAAGGATATTGTCAGTGTTGTGTGTCGTGATATGAAACCTAGAAAAGAAAAACGAACTAGACGTAGGGTAGATAGATTAATCTACCACTAGTACTTGTCAACGGTTTCTCCCCTCCATCTCAGTTTAGCCGTGACCACGATCCATGCAACTGGGTCGAAATATCGGCAATAAAAAACGCATATCGTGAGTACCCGCTACATAATAAAATGTCTCAATTCCGCGATAATTTTAGTCTAAAATCATATATGTCTCCCTTACCACACACTTCAAAAGAACGCAGCAGCGCTTAACACTGCTATTATTAGGCAGAAATAGATGTGGCGGTGCCCAAAGTCCACACAAAGTAGCTTGCATCAGCTAAATACTTACAAACTTACATCATACATTTAAATATATTACACGTAATTATAAATAAGTTTAACGATTATGTTAATTAGTTAAAACTGCATACATAGTTCTTCGCGACATGACTCCACAAATATACATCTTGTAATGTATGTTGTATCACTTATGTCTATAGCGAAATGTAAACTAAATACATGGTAACTATTATTCCATTCTTATTTATCAGAGTCCCGCAGGAATTGTTAACGACGGAACAATTAAAGCAAGCCAGATGAGGCTTCGTACCCACCGGACTCTCATATGCCGCGTCTGCGTTTGCAATATGGGGGTGGGTAGGGATTACTAGGGATTATTCGGGTCTCGTGGGTACCCTCTTTGCCCGGGCAAATTCTCAAGGGAGTGAATACCCCCCGGATTTTTAATATTCTTTCATAATAATATAATATTATAATATAATGAGACGACATTAAAATTATACCAACCCCGCTGTTTAGCGGGGGCACGGGACTCGGTTAAGTTACCAAGCCGGCTCGTCTCCGGCGGAACCAAAGAAATATTTGGCGAAATTTTTTCGTCCCCAATTGCCAATTGCAAATGTCGAATATTATTCAAAGAGATAAAAATGGTAGTGTTTTAAAAATTTAAAATTATTATTTTTTCATTTATTAATTAGGAAACGGTCGGGTAGTAGCGCTATAAATATAAATTAGATAATTCGAGTAAAAAGATTTTTTTCTGTTTTTACTGTATGAAAAAAATAATAATATGCCGCCCAAACTTAGTACATAATAGGAAATAGTAATATATCCTTTTTTACCTGAGAGGTGGTTGTCCATCTGTGACGAGCCTGAAGAGGGTTGACTCCGGGTCCACTTGTATAGATCTCACAAATTCATCGAACTGAAAATAAAGATAATACATAATTAAAAATCATACAACTAATCTTATCATTAAAAGATTCAGGGTAATTAATTATCTTAACAGAAGGTAGAAGGTGGTAGAACCCTTTGTGGTTCAACTCCGGCGGCACTACCGCCACACCCATTTCTGCCTATTAACAGTTCTGGCTTAAAGGGTGTGGTAAAGGAGACAAACTTTTCCGAGGCGTTCCAGCTTAGTCCTCAGGGGGGGAGCGGCGCATCTGTGGCCGACCTCAAGTGGGAGTCTAATCTTATCTGTGGTTGATTACAGATGTACATGGGCGAAATTAGTCACCATGTGGTGGACTGCATGCGCGTTTACTACTTCTACATTATTAAATAATATTATTACATAACTTCACTACAAACAGAGTTAAAGATAAAAGTTAATATTTGAAAAAAATATCTATTAAAAAAAGTAAGTTTTACCTTACAGTGTTTTTGTTTAACGAAATATTATATTATTTATTGTACGTATTTTTTTTACTGTATTAATTAAAATTATGTAAATTATAACCTAAATAATTAATTATTCTAACATATCTACCAGTTTCTATTTAGAATTTTAAATGTATATAACGAAGTAAATTACTTCCTACAAGCTTATTCATAAACTGAATTATTTAGGGAATCCAGAAATCTGGGTCTGAAATAAGCAGGCGAAATAAATAGATAGGCAAAATTTTACAAATTTCGAATTTTGGTAAAAAAAAGGTTGTTTATTAACTAGAATGCTTTTGACTAAGTTTACAGAGTGTTTACCTAGTAAGTATAGTACTCAAATAGTAATTTTAAATTAATTAGTAACTTATCCACTTAAACCATAGGATAACTATAGATATCTCACCGCCTTGTAATTGAAGGAAGCCATTAAATGACAATTAAGCTGACAATTCTGTCAGCCATGTAATGTCAGTCATGGTGTAATTTACGCGGACCAATGCCGACATGCGCAGTTATGTGGTGCAAAAACACGAAATCGAAGAAAAGTGCGGAGAAATATCGTTTCATTCGTAAATGATCTAAAACTACATTTTTTATATTTTTAAACACGAAAATAGATGACAGTGTCAATTTCAATGGTCAAAACTGGTTACATTTTATTTTTTAGGAGTGAGTAATCTTTACTAATCTATAATTAAACTTTAAAAATGTAATTAGTCGGCCATATTTTTAATAATTTTCATTTTTTGAGGATAAATCCTACACATAACTAAGAATATAATTTTATTACGTCCTTATAAGTGTAATAAAACCCAAATATAAATTTGTAATTGCTAAAATAATTGCACATTTAACTTAATTGCATATTCTATGACACTGACTAAATAAGGTGGTAATTAGTTGGTAATTTATTAATAGTCATCAGTTGCTAGTACTTAGAATAAAAAACAATTCGCCAAGTACGAGTCGAACTCTCACATGGAGGCTCCCTACCACCAAATTATTTTCTACTTATTTTTATTCATTCTATAATTTCAACAATACTTAGTTACATGACACAACAATAGATGGCGTTGGGGTGATGTAAAATGATATGTAAAAAGTATAATAAAATTATAATAACTATATTAAAATATGATTTATGGTTCTTATTTGTATTTATTGTCATACCGGTTTGTTGTATGGAGACTCCCTTAAATATGCAACTTTATTTTATTAACACGTTTTTATTAGCTTGGGTTGTATGTATGTAAGTAACAAGTAACGGAATCTGTGAACCCGATTTCTAACCACTTTGAACGTTCAGTTTAATTCAAAATTTTGAAGAATTATTAAAAACCGACGACAATACACGATTTCAATAATTTTGTACCATTGTCAACATCCTCAGGATTAACGATTTTCGAGGCCAGATTGTTTAAGCGCCTTAGAGAGAGTTTATCGCAAGTTACTAGATTGCAAATAATTATTGCTTTTTATTAGTTTCAGTAACTCTTATAGCGTGATTTTTAGTTTAGAAAATAATAATGTTATTTCCCTATAACTCAAATGTTCTGAAACATCTATAATGCCCTCTTGTAGAATGATTTTTAGGATTCCGTACTCAAAGGGTAAAACGAAACCCTCCGCTGTCTGTTCGTGTGTCACTGGGCTTTATCTCTTAAACCGTAATAGATAGCCACTTAATTTTCTAAAAATTAATAAAATAAATATAGTTCAGAAAACTAAAAAAACATGCTTTTATGATAAAATTAACTAAAACGTAGAAAATAATTTTTAATCTAAGAATCAATTAAGGAACAGTAAATAGTATAGTTGTGGAAAAAGTGTGGGGTGCTTTTCGAACCTGATAAATGGAGAGAGAAAGTACATACATACATACCGGTCAAGTTAATAAAAGCGTGGTAATATAATATATAAGTTCCATTTCGTTCCAAAGAAAAACTTCATTGTAAAAAGCATATAAAGATACTCTTATGTATAACTTTAATAGTCTGTAAAAAAAAACAACTACTTTTCGAATTTCGCGGCGTATACGGAAGCCAAATTATCAAGATTATTCTAATGCACAAAGGTGGACATTCAACATTTTTGAAATATAAATAATTATCCGTTCTCGTACATTCGAACCGTTACGAGTATGAGGCCCCAAAATTTCAAAATTCAACGTAATTCGCGATAAAAATATGAATATATGCTAAACCCAGCTCATTACGTACCCGTCATGTACGGTATCGTATGCAGTTTTTGCTGGTTTGCTTGGTGGATAAAGTTTAGGTAGGGGTTTTAGTGCGAGCGATAAACTAGTTGACATAAGCGATATTTTCGTTACTAGACAAGGGAAGGATAATGTTTTTCGGGCGTGTGTATGTCTCATTCATCAACAAACGTCTCTCGCTACATCCCAAACGGCTTAAGGATTTTAAGTTTCAACATTAGTTTTAACGACACGTTCGTTCGATTCTTTGTTATGGGAGTAAGATTATGGAAGTATTTTTAAGCATTCTGCTTTTTTCTTTTTTTAATGTTTCTGTTATTTAAGGTTTTAATTGCAAACTATGATAGTACCTAACAGTGACCATTTAAAATCCATTTACAACATAGTTTTTACCCGAAGCTGACCACAGAAACGTTACCACACTTTATGACTGAAATGGTCATTATTTAGGTATATGATATGGTCATTATATAGGGCTCATATAAAGGTCAGTCATCTGCCACGCACATCCATTAATTAACTAACTAACTAAAATAATTAACCAAAAATTAAAACAAGAAGTGCTTCACGCTAAGTAAGGCAATAATATCTCCCCGGTAACCATACTAGTTCTGATAGTATATCGCTTATCGCCCACTATATGACATACGTACACGAAAAGTCATATTTTTTGCAATTTTGACTTACAAGTAACAAATTAAGTTTTATATTTAATTTTAGTTTCGATAGCTATTAACTTGGTGGATTATTATTAAATTAATGGCGCTTATTAATTAATATTTCGTAATTATATTGTGAAGGTCGCCTTTTAAAATTTACAGAGATGATTTCACTTTTCTTAAATCTTAACAACTCTCAAGTGAGCAAGGAAAAAATATATTTTTCAAAGATAAAGTATTTAGAATAGTACCGGCAAATTAGTTTATCGTCAAATAGGCACTTGAAAAACAAAACATTAAGAGCGTGATAGCTTACTATGATAAGTTAGTTAGAAGTTGATAGTTTAATTAGATAGTCAGGTTCAAGGTTCGAATATCCGTAGTTCACGTAATTTTGAGTTTTCAAGAAAACCTGCACGTGTGTGATGTCTACCAATCTGACATTGGCTAACGCGTTAAACTATGGTTTAAACTACGATCACTTTGAGAAGAGACCTGGGCCAACAATGGGGCAGTAGTTTTTTTTTTTATATAATATAGGAGTAGCAGACGAGCATGCAGTCCACCTGATGGTAAGTGGCTACTGCCGCCCATGGACATCTGTAATCAACCCCAGATAGGATAAGATATTCCTACCTGAGGTCGGCCACAGATGCGCCGCTACCCCTGAGGACTAAGTTGGAACGCCTCCGAAAAGTCTGTCTCCCTTACCACACCCTTCAAACCTGAACATAGCAGCGCCTAACACTGCTGTTATTAGGTAGAAATAGGTGTGGCGGTGGTGCCGCCGGAGTCGAACCACAAACGGTTCTACCACCTTTGATAATAATAGAAACGATAAATTATTTTATCGTCCCAAAAAAACTAACTTGAACTTGCTGCATGTTTGGTCCTTGCAGCAGCAGTCCTTGGAGCGGCCTGGACCATATTGCTCCACGCTGCTCCAATGCTTTAAGGGATTCAATATCCACGTTATAAACAGCTGGTTTATTTATAACTTCAGGGAGCAACATCCTCCGTTTTCAATTAAAATGCAATTTAAATTGCAAATTTTTAAGATTTTCACGGTGCTTGGTTATGTTTGCCCATAATATAAAGTTCTTTGTTAGTTATTGTACCTACAGTACCCACAAGATCTTACTTTATCCTCAACGACCTATTATTGTCCCACTGCTGAGTACGGGTCTCGTCTCGAGTGAAAAATATTAGTCCACCGCGCTAGACAAGTGCGAATTGGTAGACTTCACATATCTTTAAAAACTCACAGATATGCAGGTTTCCTTGCGATGTTTACCTTCACCGTTTAAGTAAGTGATAATTAACTTTTAATACGCACATTACTTCGAAAAATCAGAGGTGCGTGTGTGCCTGGGATTTGAACCTCGAACCCCTCGATGAAGAGGCAGTTTCTTAACCACTAGGCTATCACAAGAAGAACTTAATTATGGGGAAATTACAAAGTATTCTTGACGTAAACACTGGGTCATACAGCCTCGTGGTTATAGTACGAATACTGGAAGGTCTCGGTTTGGTTCCCGGCCGGGCAAGAAAGTATGGAATAATTTTATTTTAATTCGGGATCTTGATGATTGATGAGTATTTAATAATAAGGTCCATCCATAGTACCAGCGACACAGGGAATCCTATTTCTAAGCAATCAAATTTTCAATATTTTATTTTTTTACGAATGAAGTGGTAGATTTATTTTATCTACCACCGAGATGGAAACTCTGTCTAGATGTAGGTACAGTTGAACTTTGTAACCTATGAGGATACACACGAAGGCCGTCCATTAATTACTTCGCAGAAACGGTACTCTAGTTATTACGCTGGTCAAAGTTTAAATAAGTGAATAAATTATATCGGTATTTTATGTGTGTGTGAAATAATTTGTCTCTGTAAATATTGGTTTTCAAAATGACCGCATGGATAATAATTCGCATGGATGGATTGATGTAATTCGCACTTAGTCCGCACGTTGAAGGTGGTAGAACCCTTTGTGGTTCGACTCCGGCGGCACCACCGCCACACCTATTTCTACCTAATAACTGCAGTGTTAGGTGCTGCTGTGTTCCGGTTTGAAGGGTGTGGTAAGGGAGAAAGACTTTTCCGAGGCATTCCAGCTTAGTCCTCAGGGGTAGCAGCGCATCTGTGGCCGACCTCAGGTAGGAATATCTAATCCTATCTGGGGTTTATTACAGATGTCCATGGGCGGCAGTAGCCACTTACCATCAGGTGGACTGCATGCTCGTCTGCTACTCTTATATTATATAAAAATAATAATAATAATAATAATTTGTCTCTATAAATATTGGTTTTCAAAATGACCGCATGGATAATAATTCGCATGGATGGATGGATGTAATTCAATTAGTAACAAATTTTAATTTATGTTTTATATACTTTTGTTGAATCTTTGCAAACCTCATACAGGTAGAACACACTGGACTGTAAGATGCACATAATATCTGTGTAATAACTGTGTTCTAGCAAATAAAGAATTTGAATTTGAATTTGGATATTTACAGAAGTATTTTTTATAATATAATAGTAGCAGACGAGCATCCAGTCCACGTGATGGTAAATGGCTACTGCCGCCCATGGACATCTGTAATCAACCCCAGATAAGGTTCGATTCCTACCTGAGTTCGGCCACGGATGCGCCGCTACCCCTAAGGACTAAGCTGGAACGCCTCGGAAAAGTCTGTCTCACTTACCACAGCCTTCAAACCAAAACGCAGCAGCGCTTAATACTGCTGTTATGAGGCAGAAATAGGTGTGGCAGTGGTGCCGCCGGAGTTGAACCACAACCGTTGCTTCTTCTGATTACTAAGTTGGAACGCCTCGTCTAAATATATTTTATATACTATAAATCCTTGGTTTAAAACAAGTCTTCACCATAATCTAAAATAAAACGAACCAAAAAAAAAAAAGATAATTAAGACCTCATATCGTCCGGATCAAACGAAAATTTTTTGCACAACGTCAAGGCAATTTCGCGAAAGGTCGTTATTTCGAGTTTGCGAGCGATTTCCGCGTTCAGGACCCTTAACAGGTTCTACCATATACAGTTACAGCAGGGGTAATGAGGGGCGGAGAAAATAAAAAGTAGAGGTAAGGGCTTGGTCGTACCGGTTGCTCTTTGAGAAATGAAATGAAATATATTTATTTTGTATAGGCCAACGACGGCACTTACAAATTGTCAGGTAAAATATTTTTCTTAAACTACTACCGGATCGGAACGCGACCTCTACTGAGAAGATCCGGTAAGAAACTCAGTGGGTTTGTCTTTTTTTTTTAATAATAATTATTCTCTTTTTTTAATGCCATCATTTTTACATATAATTAATAAAGCATTCGCTCCAGAGAACTCTCCGTGAATGGAAATTATGATGCTTAACAGTACCTGTGGTAAGCGAGGCGTTCTAACTTAGTTCGAAGTTTATACCAATGTTAATAATGAATCTATCCAATCCAATCATTGGCTATAAAAGATCAAAAGTTGGAAATTTCTTGTACGTATGTTTTTTTTTTATATAATATAGGAGTAGCAGACGAGCATGCAGTCCACCTGATGGTAAGTGGCTACTGCCGCCTATGGACAGCTGCAATCAACTCCAGATGGGATTAGATATTCCTACCTGAGGTCGGCCACAGATGCGCCGCTACCCCTGAGGAATAAGCTGGAACGCATCGGAAAGGTCTATCTCCCTTACCACACCCTTCAAACCGGAACACAGCAGCTCCTAAAACTGCTGTTATTAGGCAGAAATAGGCGTGGCGGTGGTGCCGCCGGAGTCGAACCCCAAAGGGTTCTACCACCTTCAAATGTTATGTTCAGCGGTCACACCATTTTTTTTCATATACGCGTATTTATAGAAGTAAATTACAGTTAACTGATGATACATTGCCATTGCCGCCCATGATCTGTAATCAGCCTCCGATAAGATTAGATTACTATCTGATATCGGCCATAGATGCATTGCTATCCATGACGACTAATTTGGAACGCCTCAGAAAAGTATGCCTCTTACCACACCCTTCAAACCTGAACACAGCAGCGCTTAACAGTGCCGTTACGAGTATTAGGCAGAAAAAGGTGTAACGGTGGTGCTGCTAGGGTCGAACCACAAAGGATTCTACCACCATCAACATATACTGCAGGCTCGTTTGACACTTCAATTTTAATTTTAAAAATTGAAAACCAGTGTCGAATGTGTTCCAACAGTTTTTCCCGACTTCAATTCACGAACTATCAACTACCCAACTTTTCACTACTATACCATATTATTTTATTTACCATGCCTATTCATTTCATTTATAATTGATTTATGACCAATATTTTTTATTTATAATTACATTGTGAACAAGCCCTTACCCCAAAACAAGATTGATACAGTTTTTAATGGGCCCAAGTAACGACGGCGGTTCCCGAAATCGATGGAGCGATCGAGATCGGAGTCACTGGACCCTAATTACCTCGTGATCGTGTTACATAAATCAAGGTGCTCCTGTCCAAATTATACCTTATGGACCTTACGTGAATGTAGGAATAATACGAGTCGAAGAGCTGCTCGATATAAATATATTGTTTTTTTTATAATATAGGAGTAGCAGACGAGCATGCAGTGCACCTGGTAAGTAGCTACTGCCGCCCATGGACTGTTATCAACCCCAGATAGGATTAGATATTCCTACCTGAGGTCGGCCACAGATGCGCCGCTGACTAAGCTGGAACGCCCGGAAAAGTATGTCCCCCTTACCATACCCAACCAGCAGCGCATCTATGACCGATCACAAATAGGATTTGAATTTTATCTGGGTTTGATTACATTTACGATCAGGAGTTTGACGAATACGAGAGGATGCTTGCTCGTCTGCTACTCCCATATTATTTAAAAAAGTAAAATTAATTTTAGTCAAAGATGTCAATGGGCGGCAGTAGCCACTTACCATCAGGGGGACTGCATGCTCGTTGGCTACTTCAATCATATAAAATAAAGGTATAGTTTTTCAAGTTGCTTTTAATCCCGCACTTAGCGACCGTGGTTAGTTGTTGATTACTAATTACAGTACAAAGAACAAAGTTCAGAGGCCATTGCATAACATAACAAGTTAGTAGAAGTGATTTTTCAAGCTAATCTGTGCCTGGTTTTTCATTAAGAAAAAATGTGTTTGCCCTGTCGTTAAAATATACAATCATAAATAAAATATACTATCTAATTGCCGTGTGAGGCATGGTTCCCAAGACGCCGACGGCGTTTCCTTGTTGGTACAAGACTAGTCTGCGAAAAGCCAGCTTTTTGGTCACCGGAAGCAGTAACAAGTTTGGTCTACATATCTGACATGATTTTTTTCATGTCAGATGACCATGGACCATGTTGCTCTTAAAATAAAGTTGTTTGGTATAAGATTTAGGGACAGTGATAGTGGGTCGAAACTCAACCTCTCGACCGGGGTGTCCGAAGTTCGAATCACAGACGTGTGTGTATTAGAAATTAATTTTCATTTGCTGTAATGGTGAAAGAGAACATCGTGAAATCTAGAAGCCTGAGTTCTTTAAAAAAAAAATGTGAGCCGTCACGGGACGCCTGGCAGATGTGAAACATCGACATTATTTTGTAAAAGTAATATGCAGAAAACATATTGTGATAGGAACTAAATATGTCATAATGATAAAATAAAATATTACGATTTTTTTCCAGATAACGATGACTATTTATTGAATTCGATTGCGCATGGCGACGCGTCGCCACACCGTACACACTACTGCAGATAAACTGTATATATATACCATCGTATAGCGTCGCCACGGCATGCGTCGCCACGCCAGAAATCGGTTTTACGTGCGGCTATAGATGTTTCACATCAAAAAGTTTTGAAAGGTGCGTGAATTCCATCAATTCGGACTTGGCCAACGCGGTGGACTATGGCTAAACCCTCATTATGTGTTGAGACCCGTGCTCACTGGGACAATAATGAGTTGACGACTGTGGTTGATGACGACGAAGCAGCAAACAAACGTGCAGTTCATCTAATAAGTGGTCATTAACATTGTTCTACCACTTTTTATCCATCCATCCATCCGTTCGTCCATTCGTGTGCCAGTCTCCTTATCCTTCCGTATATCTATTACCATTATGCTCGGTAATTTCTCAAGTAATAGGACATAGGGCTAAGTGTAGATAGGGCAGAGGTCATCCAATCTGTCAATTTAATGGCAGCTGATTGGTGTAATTACACGCGATGGTGTCGATAAATATTTTATAACCAATAACAAGTACGAGGAGGTATGTGACCTGTGGAACAAACTGTCATTGCCACGTGTTAGATATACATATGAAAACGTGTACGTATATACACGTAAGAAGTTATATTTTTTTCTAAATATAGGAGTAGCAGACGAGCATGCAGTCCACCTGATGGTAAGTGTCTACTGCCACCCATGGACATCTGTAATCAACCCCAGATAGGATTAGATATTCCTACCTGAGGTCGGCACAGATGCGCCGCTACCCCTGAGGACTAAGCTGGAACGCCTCCGAAAAGTCTGTCTCCCTTACCACACCCGTTAAAACGGAACACAGCAGCGCCTAACACTGCTGTTGTTAGGTAGAAATAGGTGTGGCGGTGGTGCCGCCGGAGTCGAACCGCAAAGGGTTCTACCATCTTTGAACTTACCAACTTACGTATTACGTACCTACCAACTTCTTTGGGGTATTTAATAAATGAACAAAGGAACGCAAGCGGAGTCAGGCTCTGCCCAGCAGGACTCTCGCCACAATAACTTACGACGGCGTACGGTGGTATGCGACCACACATACCGCCGTTCTTCCCGGGATCGCTAACCAGGTGGTTCGAGCTCCCACTCTTACTGCCAGCAATCCCGGAAGCCCCCTTTTAGTCTCTTACGAGAGGCAAGGAATACCGTAGCCCTATTCAGACCCCGAAACTACAGGAATAAGGATTAGGATAATTAGAATTTAAAAAATGCGACTTAAAATTATATTTGTACGCCATTTATGGCAGAATGACCTTATTCTACAAATAATGATTTTTGTATTTGTATTTGTATTGTATTAAAACCTATCTAGGTTCTCCCTAACCATCCTATCTGCACGCTTAACAAACCTAAGTAAAACTAGTCGGTCAATATGTACGCAACACAAAGTGATTGTTAATTACCCCGTGAAGGTATTCAATCATAAAGTAAAGTTATTACGGCGGTTTATGGCGCCAGCCGCGGTCGGGGGTCACGGCTAGTGTCTTTAATTATTCAATAGTATAATATAAAGTGCTGGCCCCTGCGACTTAACTTCAAACAACATGCATTTTAAATGGAATACTGTAAAATACTTATAAGAATCGAATTATGGAAAGTAATTACTTAATGTATTGTTGCCAAAGTACGGAAAAGGGCTTATGCCATCAAAATCATAACTTGTAAGAGCAAGTTGCACAACTTAATTCTTCTACTATAAAAAGTTGTGAGATCCATGTACTACCAAGTCGCTTAATTTATTCAGTCCCTACTTAAGGGACCTTCTGTCTTAAATTATTTCGTAATTAGCTCACCTAACAACATCTTTTGAGACCATATCAATATTAAAAATGTTTTAAATATATAGATCGACTTGGCAATCGTACTAAACTATCTAACTTAATCTTATATATAAAGTTCTCGTGTCACAATGTTAGTTACCGTACTCCTCCGAAACGGCTTTACCGATTTTCACCAAATTTTATATGCATATTCAGTAGGTCTGAGAATCGGCTACTATCTATTTTTATACCCTTAAGTGATAAGGGGTGATAACGTTACCAGGCCAGCTAGTGTAATATGTATTACTTGTGAGATACATTGTGTTTTCATCGCATCACCTGGAAATACACGATTAACATATTATATTAAACTATATTAGGGGTATATGTCCCTGTCCCTGTAGTACCGGGACCAGAATAGGGTTACGGTATCCCCTACCTGTCGTAAGAGGCGACTACGGTTTTGTGTGGTCGCATATTGCTGTAATCACCAGGGGATGTGAGAGGAGCGTAAATTGCTCCCCCAGGGCAGTCGCGTTAGGAGGACTCCGGTTGTGTTCCGTTGGAGATCCCAGAGTTCTCCACGAAACGCTGAGGACGGCCACCGGGGGGGTTTTAGTGCGGTAAAAATCCCACATAACACGGCGTCACTCCCATGGCGTCGGGTACCTTTTGAAGGTTTCCCCCTCGTCAAAAAAAAAAAAAAGGGGGTATATGTCCCTGTTCAATACCTCATCATCATCATCATCAACCCATTACTGTGCCACCTGTGTGCTGGGCACGGGTCACCTCTCAGAATGAGAAGGATTAGGCCATAGTCATCGCGCTGGCCAAGTGCGTATTGGTAGACTTCACATACCTTTTTTATAAATCTCTCAGGTATGCAGGTTTCCTCACGATGTTTTCCTTTACCGTTTAGCAAGTGATAATTAATTTCTAATACGCACATAACTTCGAAAAATCAGAGGTGCCTGGGATTTGAACCTCGGACCCTTCGATCGAGAGGCTGAGTTTCTTAACCATTAGGCTATCACTGCCTGTGCAATACCTACATTAGTATTACCTGTAGAAATTAATCCTTAATCTCATGTATTATTTATACCAACGTGTTTATGCTAAAACTTATCTGGATATCAAGGATAACCAGGTCGATTAGATAAGCTTAGTCAGATAAGTCATCCATGAATTTAATTGAGTTTTAAGATCATTATCTCGTGTTTAGTGTTGTTGGATACCTAATATGGTTAACTACAAGGTTATCTGGAGAAGTATAGTTTGTAAACAAAATGTAAACGTGGGAATATAAAAAACATAAAAAAAATGTGTAATTAATAAAGTAACGTAACTTAAGAAGTTATTCCTTGGCGTAAAAAACTCTTTCTACACACACAGCCCCACACTAGGATTCCCTAAGTCGTGAGTATCATGGACACACACATAGACAAATACACAAACACCCAGACCCTGATACAGAAATCTAAATACATCATTCATATATCTGTCTGGCCGGGGCTTGATCCCGGGACCCTCTGCGCGTCAGGCCGGTATGGTGACCGCTCCGCCACGCGGGTCGTAAATAATATAATATTTTTACCACGCAAATATAGTGTCGAAAACTGATGAAGGTTAGCACTACATGAAGTTTATTGAAGGTGGTAGAACCCTTTGTGGTTCGACTCCGGCGGCACCACCGCCACACCTATTTCTACCTAATAACAGCAGTGTTAGGCGCTGCTGTGTTCCGGTTTGAAGGGTGTGGTAAGGGAGACATACTTTTCCGAGGCGTTCCATCTTAGTCCTCAGGGGTAGCGGCGCATCTGTGGCCGACCTCAGGTAGGAATATCTAATCCTATCTGGGGTTGATTACAGATGTCCATGGGCGGCAGTAGCCACTTATCATCAGGTGGACTGCATGCTCGTCTGCTACTCTTATATTATAAAAAAAAAGTTTGTGTTACATCAAATGGCAAGCTCAACTTTGTCCCGCATAAAAATATGTATATTCTGATCTATTTTCGCAAACACCTAAAAATATACAACGCCTAAATCACAGAACGTAAACAAATACATACCACTAATATTTCTTTACAGTACACATGTCTTATACCTAATGGTAAGTGTCCATTGCCGCCCCTGGACTCAACTACAGTAAGGATCTGAGATCGGCTACAGATGGTATACCCATACCACACCCTTCCAACCAAAATAAACCAGCGCTACACTGCTGTTATAACCCAGAAAAAGTATGACGATAGTATTCTGGAGGTTGAACGAATGAACTATATAAGGATTAAAAATATTTTAATTTTGAATTCAAAAATTGCGCCAAGATGGCCTCTCATAAAATACTACAAATTATTATACAACATAAATGTGATTTTTATATCATTGATAAATAATGCATTGAAATGTAAGGTTGCTGCAGCTTAAATAATAACATAATTATTGCTTAAAAAGGAAATAATTACTAGGGAACTGGTTGTATTATAAAATATATTAATACTAGTTTCCGGCTGCGACTCCGCTCGCGTGGACTGTAGTAAGTGGTTGTGTGTTATGACGAAAAGGAATTTTGATTACTTAATTATTATATACAATCAACGTCGAGGATTTAACAAAGTAGGGATAGCCTTTTGGTTTAAATTTAATTGAGTAACAGACGAAGAGTAACAGACGCGCATGCAGTCCACCTGATGGTAAGTTGCTACTGCAACCCATTTACATCTGTCATCAACCTCAGTTAGGATTAGATATTCCTACCTGAGGTCGGCCACAGGTGCGCCGCTACTCCTGTGTACTAAGCTGGAACGCCTCGGAAAAGTCTGTCTCCTTTACCACACCCTTCAAACCAGAACACAGCAGAGTTTAACACTGCTGTTATTAGTCAGAAATAGGTGTGGCGGTGGTGCCGCCGGAGTCACCAAACCACAAAGGGTTCTACCAACTTCCTTGGGTTGACGACGACGAAAGTTTAACATTACTTCAAAAACAGACCGACATGTCAATTTTATATTAAAGACTATTACAAAAACACAGACACTATAATTTCATTTATACGTATAAATAATATTTAATGGCTTCAAATTTAAAAGGCAACCTTCACAATATGAATTCTGATTTTATCTGAAAAGACTATTCCTGCTTCCGACTTCTTTTGATTCCATCATGTTCTAGAACAGTGTTTTCCAACCTTGTACATGTTACGACCCCCTTAGTAAAGGAACGATACTGCGTGACCCCCTACAGTCTGCTATTTCTAACACGTATTTATTTATTTCATTTTTATTTATTAAGTACCGGGTTAAATACTTATTTAATATTGCCATTAGCCAAATGTTTAGTTCACACTTTTATAATAAAAAGTATATAAAATATAATTTATAAAAACTATATACTTATTTAAAGTACATAAGTATTGTTTACTTTTCCTTTTTCACCGATATTTCACGATCCGCCGCGATCGTCTTATGGAGGCTTAGCGGCCCCACAGGGGGTCGCGATCCACACTTCGAAAAACACTTTTTGAACAACTAGTTTTTATTTTAAATTATGATGTATACGAATCCATTTCGGCCTATAATCACTATTTTGAAGGACTTTGAATT
This sequence comes from Epargyreus clarus clarus, assembly GCA_014595695.2. Taxonomy (NCBI): domain Eukaryota; kingdom Metazoa; phylum Arthropoda; class Insecta; order Lepidoptera; family Hesperiidae; genus Epargyreus; species Epargyreus clarus. The sequence continues at coordinate 1,510,970 of JACTTY020000046.1, forward strand.
TTAAGTCGTTTTCCTGATAACTTCATTAGACTTTTTTAATTCGTTTTTATTAAAACTGGACTCTAAAACTCATGTAGACAACTAAGACGAATTATTTATAACTTGTACGTATAACTTGTATAAAAAATGTTCATTTTTGCAATGTCTCGCTAACATATTAGGAAGAAAGTGAATAAAAAAAACATGGCCATAGGCCAACAGTGGCCATAATCTATAGCAATTATTTAAAAAAAATTAATTGTTAATATCATATGTAGTCCTTTTTTATATACCACATTTTAAATACACTAGAAAGTGCTATAACATATGTGTATAATTGTATATAAGCTAGTATTAAGATTACAAAAAAAATAATAAAAGGAAATTTGAAACGTAAAACACGGCTATAAAGTCTATTACCTGTTGCACCACCACCTCTAATGGCTGCCCGGTCTGGAGCTCTTCGGATGGCCTCCTCGTAGGCCTAACAGCATATTCTCTTTCTCCTATGATCTGCAACAAACGAATAATAAATTATTAAGTTATTTTAGATGATATATTCTGTTTTTAAGTTATTCGTTTTTTGGCGCGTTTGGGAAAAATATTCTTATAAGGAACATTTTACAACCCCTTCTTCTCAAATCGATATAATATATCAATAATGTTAGCCAATAAATAAACCAAGTATTTCAAAATAAGCTACCAAAAGTATTTATTTTTTTATTTTTATGTCATGATTCTATACGTTCCTATTGTAATATTTTTTGTTTTGTAATAGTTTCGCTTTTTAAATGTATACACGTATCCTTATTATTAAATATGCCAAAGTATCATTTTTTACATGAACACAAGGACATACGTAGTCAGTAGACATACGTTTTTATATGTATATCTAACATGTGGCAATGACAGTTTGTTTCACAGGTCACATACCTCCTTGTACATGTTATTGGTTATAAAATATTTATCGACACCATCGCGTGTAATTACACCAATCAGCTGCCATTAAATTGACAGATTGGATGCCCTCTGCCCTATCTACAGCCCTATGGCCTATTGCGTCAGAGAAGTTAGCGAAAAAAAAAAATACACGGACGAAAAGACGGATGCACTTTTTAAGTTATACTTCGTTAGGCACGATTGGTAACGTAAGTATTATGGAACTATTGAACTTAATACGAATAAATATACATAAATGCAAATTATGAATAATATTTATAATTAATGCAATAGAATACAAATGCAAGCAGCTACAATATTTTCACTCTCAGGCATAGATCTATGTATTCGGGCTTAAAGAAATCATTTTTATCAAGGAACATTTTCATTAATCCAACTTGATTTAATTGATTTGATATTGCAGACGTAACTTATATAAGAACCGTATCGATCACCGGTAGTAAGAAATTTGAGCATCATCGTCAAATAGCAAATTCATCTGTCAACTTGTCAAATAGGACAAATATATAAGGGTTCTAAATAAAACTCTCCACGACTCCGATATCAAACGTTAAATAGCTAAAGTAGCATGCCAATCATCTTGCAGCCCGCCATCTTTGTTTACCCAGCGCGCTGATTGGTCAATCTCGCTGCATCTCATTCGCCGCGCATGAGTTTGAAATTGGAACCGCGTGGGTGCGTTCAATTTAGTCAGCAATATGTCAGCGCCAGATGTGAAGTTATGTTTGAACAGGAGTGTGGTGTGGGATACTCATCGTTATATGGCTATTAAACATTTAACGCCCTTTCTAACCCCTCGGTTTACAATAAAGAATAAATAAATATAAATTTATTAGTCGATCGATGAGTTCTAAAGTTAAAAAGCAATAAGAAATAAACAATAATAAATAAATAACATTTATTTTATTCATACGGTATTACATGTTTTTTTTATTTATAGAGGCCGGAGCGCGCACTTATGTACCTATTACATAATTTATTCCTTTTTATTATAATGCCATCTTTTATAAAAATAAAATTAATTCATATAATATTATTTGGTACCTATATGAATATTCTGGATGTTATTATTCAATAAAGACCTTACGCCTTACGCCTTAAAGATCGTCATTAATTTGAAAATATAATAGGGGTACGTGAAGTTATAAGTTTGAGCAACGCTGGTCTACAGCAATGCAAGAGTGCCGCGTGGAGACATAAGTTACAAATGAAGAAATCCTATTTAAATTGCATATTTTGTAAATCACCGCAAGTTTGCGTGAGGTAAGGACATAATAACACCTGATTACCTAAATTTACATTACCTGCAAATGGTATATTAAGAAATATGTTGTTAGCTGAGTCACAATATATGGTATAGATATTTATACTGTGGCTGAGTATACTATTCCTGGTAACAATTTGGTGGTAGGACCCTCTGTGGTTGGACTCCGGCGGCACCACCGCCACACCTATTTCTACCAAATAACAGCAGTGTAAGCGCTTCTGAGATCCGCTTTGGATGGTGTCGTAAGGGAGACATAGGTATATACCTAAGGCATGCCAACAGACCTATACCTATTATATTTTTGTATCCATGCTTAAACCCAATAATTTATATTTTCTATTAATATTTTTCAATAATGTAATACAAACGTCCAAACGCCCATGGACATTTGTGACCATATCCATAACCTGAAGTACCTAAATGCGTTGCGACTGAGGACAGTCGCCTATATCTAACTCCGACGGCATCTAAACAAATAGTAAATACTCAAAATAAACAGTATTATCTGCAATAGAAATCTAAATTTATTTTAGTAAACTCTGGAAAGTTAAATTTTGATACCCCGCAGTTAACCGAACGTTTTTCTACATTGTATGTAAACGAGGTACTATGTAATAGGTCGCGACAGCCATTGCGCATGCGCCGGTCAAATGTCAACAACAATGGCGGGAAAACGTTGGCAACGCGGCGCCATTTTGATGAATTTCAAGTTTGAATTTCGAACGCTCACGCGATACGGGAGTTAGCGAGAATGTCCCTGTGATTGTAAAAATATTGTTTGCACAATTTGTTAAAACCATATGTTTAAATAAATACGTATCGTTTGTAAGTATGCAATTTTATAACGTTACGAGTAGAACCCGCGGATTTTCACCTTACAGGCATAAATTACTCACTCCTAACAAGAAAATGTACCCAGTTTTGAGAATTAAAATAGTTGCGTAAAAAAATTTTGCCACGTCTCCGTGCTAAAATGTCCCTAAAATATTTGAAATAATTATTTATTTATTATATAAATTACGCAGTTTTAGATATTTATTCGTAATTTTTCTCTAAAAATGTTTTTTATTAGTAAAAAATTCAAAAAGAAGAACTTACAAATAAGCCGTCGGTGGCTTCATTCAATTTCAAGGCGGCGAAGTATCTTTACTAATCTATGAACACAGCAAGTTACTGTTCACCGTTTCTGGAATTTGATCTTTAGAAAAATTGCGAATTACTTGCTAAGTGCGAAAGACGCCTAACGGCGTTTTCCAGGGTTTGACAACCTTTGATTGTTTATTGACAGTCCAGTCGGCCAAGTAGTTAGTGAACCTGACTACTGTGCCGAAGGTCGTCAGTTCGAATCTCGCTCTGGACCAATAATTGTGTGATGAGCACAGTTATTTGTTCAGTGTCTGGATGTTTTTTATCTATCATATTTAAGTATTTAGAAATATATGAGTATGTTTATCAGCCGTCTGGTTACCGTAGTACAAGCTCTGCTTAGTTTCGATCAGATGGCCGCGGCTGTGTGTTTCCCAATAATAAGAATCAAATAATATATTGACATATTCAATTAATATATTTTTCTATAATACAGGTGATTCTAGGGATCCCTTTACTTCGCAATAATAAAATGTTTAATTCCAATTTTGCTTTGACATAACGAATTAAGTATGACTTTTAAATTTATAATATTACTATAGATACTAATATCTATAGTAATATTATAAACTTAAAAGTATAATCTAAATTATTCTAAAAATAATCTAAATTATTAGGATACGAAAAATTATCTCAATGTAAATTATACATACGGACATAAAATCTTATATGAATCAATAAGGAAACGTATATTTACATATTAAAATTCACTAAAACTGAACGAATACCCAATAACAATACTGGTCTTATCGCTGTGTAATGCGGTTCCTATTGTTATCGGCTAAGCTCGAACTGAAAGCTTCACAGGACAGGACAAATGTTCACTACCTCTGATATTAATTTATAATGATAATTAATTTATTTCTACCTAATAACAGCCGAGTTAGGCGCTGCTGTGTTCCGTTTTGAAAGGTTTGACAAGGGAGACAGACTTTTCCGAGGCGTTCCAGCTTAGTCCTGAGGGGTATCGGCGCATCTGTGGCCGAAAAAAGTGCTGTTCCCGAGGGATAGATAAAAACAACTATCGTCAACCTCCGATAACGAGCTATATATATATATATATACTATATACCACGGATACAGCTATATTTGTTAATATATATAGTTTTTGTAGTAACATATAACTTAAAATACAGGGTTCTGCTATGTTAGTCTTCCATCGTGGCGTACGAGGCTAATTCTAAAAATACCGGTACTTCAATCATGCTCAAACAGGTTGCCATAATAACTGTCAGGAGCGACAGCGGCTATTAGTAGCTTAGGTTGCATGTAGGTGTTGAGCGGAGCGGCAAGCGGAGCGGAGAGCGGATAATGTTGGTTAATTTAGGCTGCTATCATTTTTAGCGTACTCTAACCGAAGGAGAAAATCGGAACCCTATTACTAAGCTTCCGCTGTCTGTCCGTCAATCAGACCTCTGCCGCCAGTCAATGAACAGTACTGCCGGTGAAATCTAGAACCGTAATAGAGTCTGCCACAGGGCTCTATTTCTTGAACCGTAATAGATAGACATTTGAAATGTTTACAGAGTGTGTATTACTACCCGCGACCCGTGTGGCGGAGAGGCCACCATACCGGTCTGACGCGCAAAGGGTCCCGGGTTCGATCCCCGGCCAGACTGATATCTAAATGATGCATTTAGATTTCTGTTTCTGGGTCTCGGTGTTTGTGTATTTGTCTATGTGTGTGTCCATGGCACCCACGACACAGGGAATCCTAGTGTGGGGCTGTGTGTGTAGAAAGCGTTTTATTTATTTATTTATTACTATAGCTACCATGACAAACATCTTGACTAAGTCGAAACGCCTAGTATAAGCACTTTCACCCCACACCCTCAAAATTAGAACACGACAGCGTTTAAAACAACTGTTACTAGGCAGAAGTGGTTGTGTTTAAATTACAGACATTTTAATATAATTATGCATGTAATATAAAGATATAAATATGCAGCCGTCTTAGAGTAAATACAATTTAAGTCGCATATTTTATGTTAGCGGTTATCTCAAATTCAATCTTTATACACTGGCAGTCTGTCTATGCCCAACTTGGCTCACACACTGCCGTGCGCCTAGATTAAAAAAAATATATCCACAGTTCATTCGAAAACGACTGTTACAATTACAATTTTCCGGTTCTTAACAAGTGTTGTAATATAGACACGTAGCCTGTTTAAATAAGTTAAAGTTAAACCCATTTTGTTGCAATGTTTTATCACTCTGTTTTGTTCATACTAAGGAAAATTATAATGTACAAGGTATGCCCCGTGGTTTCTCTCATTCAAAAGTGTAAATACTTTCGTTATGAGTTTTTGTGCGCAACCATAATCTTTTTCTAAAAAAAGGAGCCAAGTTACTCCTTATAAAATCATCTAAATGCCATTGAAAGTCCTGTCAAAATCCGTCCAGCCATTTAGGAGCAGACACACAAACAGTCAGACACACCAATATGTTAATAATTGCTTTTTTTTTTAACGTACGTACGTTTCATGTACATTTAGTAAATAGCTTTTTTTTTCATTACAAACAGACACTTCAGTTTTATTTATTTGTATAAATAACTTTCACACGTCCGGTCACGCGAGAGATTATGTATTATTCTCGTGTAATACCTACTGTGTGTGGATTTGGAAACTAGTGAAGAAAACTATTTGGTAATTACATTTTCGCAAAGGTCATTGATAAGATTGGAAAGTGGTAGAAGTCATTGTGATTTGCGACAGTAGTACTACTGAATAAATGTCTGCCTATTAACAGCAATATAGGGTTTTCAGGATAGGATCTAATTTCTAATTTATAATACGCAAATAACTTCGTTAAATAAGTAATGCATGCCTGGAATTCGAACTTCAGACCTCCGTTTCTTTTTAATCTTGACCATAAATATAATATTTTTAAGGTGGTAAAACCCTTTGTGAACCTATTTCTACCTAATAACAGCAGTGTTAGGCGCTGCTGTGTTCCGGTTTGAATGGTGTGGTAAGGGAGACATACTTTTCCGAGGTGTTCCAGCTTAGTCCTCAGGGGTAGCGGCGCATCTGTGGCCGACCCATCTAATCCCATCTGGGGTTGATTACATATGTCAATGGGCGGTAGTAGCCACTTACCCTCAGGTGGACTGCATGCTCGTCTGCTACTCGGTTTTATAAGTTAAAAACTGACAAAAACCGGTAAACGACCTGCAGGACGAGGCATGACGAGAGCACATGCCACACACCGACCACACGACGTCCCTGCCCACTTCCCTCGCCACTCGACGAGTGTGCGCGGTTATCAATACAACATACTCGTATGTACTCGTACATATATCATGTGAGTGTGTGGACGGAAGCACATTCATAGCGGTGTCGCAACCGGCTGGGACGGAAGCTGACACCTTCGGGATGCGGAATGTCTTCTCAATACACTGACAGATTATGTAGCTCTAGATCGCTCTACTATGGCTTGAGCGATACCTTTAAATGAAGTTATAACAGTTGATTAACACTCATTATTAATAATAATAATCTAGCTATCCAATTATTTTTTGACGATCTGCTTGGCGGAGCGGTTACCATACCGGTCTGAAGAGTACTCTGGTAGTCTGAGTAGTCCCGGACAGGCAGACATATATTTTTTTATATAATATGGGAGTGGCAGACGAGCATGCAGTCCGCCTGGTAAATTTTCGCTTTATGTATTGAACTGTAATATATAGTCAGTTAAAATTTTCACAATGCGTTCACTTTTACAAAACTAACTATAATAAGTAATAACTAACTATGATAACGAATACTAAAATAAAAAAAATGAAGACTTGGTGGTACGGAACCCTCCGCGTACGTGTCCGACACGCACTTGGCCAATTATTATTGTGTCAATATTTACTACATTTTTCTCGGTCCAATTAAATGTTATTTTTCTCTTACTTAGAATACGTACTACTTACTAGCTGATCCGGCAAACGTTGTGTTGCCATATAAATAAAAAATGTTAAGGGTGAACAACCTTTATTACTTGGGGTATGAAAAATAGATAGTATCCGATTCTCAGACCTACTGAATATGCATATAAAATTTGGTGAAAATAGATAAAGCCGTTTCGGAGGAGTACGGTAACTAACATTATGACACGAGAATTTTATATATAAGATTTATATATAACTATACACTTGTTGAAAGTAATAAACTTAACGATCACACCGAGCCGCATTCTTTGCGTCGATACACAATATTTATGTTTAATACAAACATTCATACATTAATTACAAATAACTGGTTTTTAAACAGTTCATCATCAACCCATTACTGTCCCACTGCTGCGCACGGGTCTCCTCTCAGAATGAGAAGGATTAGGCCATAGTCCACCGCGCTGGCCAAGTGCGTATTGGTAGACTTCACATACCTTTGAGATTTATTTTTATAAATCTCTCAGGTCTGCAGGTTTCCTCACGATGTTTTCCTTCACCGTTTAGGCAAGTGATAATTAATTTCTAATACGCACATAATTTTGAAAATCAGAGATGAGTGCCTGCGGCTTGAACCTCGGACCCCTCGATCGAGAGGCCGCATTTCTTAACCACTAGGCTATCACTGCTTTTTAAATAGTTAGGACATACCAATAGGTCAGGGTATGAGCCAGCATGGAGCAGTGGTAGCCTACGGGTACATAATCCGCCTTTAAACGGGGGTCCCGAGTTCAAATCTCAGCTGACTTTTCGAAGATATATACCAACAATTGGGTTATCACAATAATAAACACTTGAAGCATAGAAAGGTATAAATGACAATAATAACACCGCCTGATATAGTTCTGTGTTTCGGTGGTCTGAATGCCGACTTATGAGGCGACTATCTTAGTTCTCAGGAGTAGCATCAGTGATCTGTTTCACATCTCCAATAATATATGAAACCCTCAGGAGTGCATGCTTGTAGATTTAAATCTCACGCACCTCTGATTTGATCTGATTGTGTGTATTAAAAAATATTATCACAAGCTTGAATGAAAAAGCCATCAAAACAAGCCTGAAAAGTCAGCAAAAAAAATGTTTTGCAAAAAAAAAGCGGTTTGCAAAGTCTACCAAAATCGCTTATGTGGTGAACTATGACCTACAAGCCCTTCTTAGAAACCCTTACCCAACCGTAGGACAGCAAGGGATTCCTTAGAAAATACAATATACCTATTTCAAAAACACTCATATTTATTCCTAGGCACAAACCAAAGATTGACTTACAGTTACAACTTGTTAGTGCAAACCTAGTTTAAACAGCTTAGTTTAACTAACGTTTCTTGGGCAAACGACAAGTAGTGATGACGATTCTTTCCGATAAAAATCGATTCGAATCGAAGTGTCATATATCGATTCACAAAAAATCGACGCCCAAAGAATTGATTCTCCAAAAGTCGATCTTTTCAGCTAAAAAGGGCGAAGATAGAGAAAAAGAAGGTTACAGTATCAAACAGGCACTGAAATACGTATCCGTTAGCAAAATGTCTATGTCATTTGTTAATGTTCAATCTACTTCAAAAACATCGAATTTCGATGTTCCAGGATGAAAGATAGATTCATTGAATCGATCTATTACTGGAGATTACGATTTTATATAAACAACGACAATACTAAGTTAAGATAAACATAAGCTGATATGAATGAATTACATTGCAATGCCCTAGCAGAGTGCATACATTTTCGAATACCCTATTTGTAACACCATAATTATGAACTATATGCATAAGCAATAAAAGTTGAATTTTAATTTGAGATCGATGAAAATTATCGATTTTTTAGTTCAAAAGATCGATTATTCGATTAATCGATATCAGTTCGCCATCCCTAACTGCAACAATAGTTAGCACAAGACAGTTAAACAGGTTCGTAGAAAACTATAATCTTAGTAACATAAAAACTAATGGAGCTAGGAAATTGAACAAGAAATAAATATAAGTCTACACTCACTTATATCTATAATCTAGATTCTAGCGTCTAATTATGTGGTATTTAATGCTAGCTATGCTTACAAAAGTTCTGTAAAAAATATGTCTAAGATGATTGAAGTATGTCATTAGGCACTGAGATTTAAAAGAACAAAAAAGTCCAACGGCCTAAAAATATAGTCTACGTGATTGTCAAAATTGAGTCGAATCCAAAGACACCTGATATGTTAGAAGGTGGTAGAACCCTTTGTGGTTCGACTCCGGCGGCACCACCGCCACACCTATTTCTGCCTAATAACCGCAGTGTTAGGCGCTGCTGTGATCCGGTTTGAAGGGTGCGGTAAGGGAGACATACTTTTCCGAGGCGTTCCAGCTTAGTCCTCAGGGGTAGCGGCGCATCTGTGGCCGACCTCAGATAGGAATATCTAATCCTATCTGGGGTTGATTACAGATGTCCATGGGCGGCAGTAGCCACTTACCATCAGGTGGACTGCATGCTCGTCTGCTACTCCTATATTATAAAAAAAAAATGTTAAAATCCAATCCGTTTGTACTGCAATATGCCAATGAATGAGATATACACATACATATGCTCCAATAACATTACCTTCCGCAACAAGTAAAAACTGCCGCTACAAGGCTACAACTAACTTTGACCACAAACACAAAGATTGTTGAATCTTAGATTAAGATAACATCTTTTCAGAAAATTATATTGTAAAGAAGAATGACATGTTAGTTGGAATATTTAATATAATTAACCATCTTAACATATAATAAATATTTCTTTGAATGCATCTTATTATAAGTAAACTCGATTCCTGTGCAACAACATTCTTCTCTGAATCTCTAACAAAAGGATATCTACCAATATCCTGTTGATTACCATTAAATTACCGCCGTTTTTAATTCTCACGACCAAAAGCGAGCGACGATATGCGTAAAAATATCAGAAGTATAATTGAAATAAAATGAAATGAAATATATATTTATTTTTTATAGGCCAACGACGGCACTTACAAATTGTCAGGTACATTATTTTTCTTAAACTACTACCGGATCGGAACGCGACCTCTACCACCCTTATACTGTGCCTCTACTGAGAAGATCCGGTAAGAAACTCAGCGGGTTTGTCTTTTTTTTTAATAATAATTATTCTCTTTTTTTTAATGCCATCATTTTTACATATAAATAATTAATAAAGCATTAGCTCCAGTATCTTGCTTTACATTGGTCTAAAAAAGAAGTTTGAATTATAAGTATACCCCAGGCCGGGCCCACACAACAATGAGCCGAAGAATAATCCTTCGCGTTTCTTTGCTCGTGAGAAGAGTATGGGTATGTAGCCTCTTTTATTTATCTGCGGTAAGTGGTAAAATCGCAAAGTTCCTAAATCGGGACCGAAATTCAACATGGTCTTCGACACTTGAAAACACACTGAAAGTACACTTTCCAATATCGAAGGCCCTAGCGACCTTTTCAATTCTGGAAAAAGGACTGCCATTTCATAATTTTGTAAATTGGTCAGGATTTACATATGTCGCGGAATTAAAATAATAATAAAAAAGCTCACATTAGTATTCCCTATGTCGTGGGTGCTATGGAGTATGCACACACACAGAGACAAATACACAAACACCCAGACCCAGAAACAGAAATCTAAATTCATAATTTAGAAATTTGTCTGGCCGCGGATCGAACCCGGGACCATCCGCCACTTGGGTCGTCGTACCAATAGTATCTTGTGCATAAGTCTGTCTATATTTCTGTGATAAACATCAACATTTAACACAAGATCCTACTCGACTTCGACTTTGAAAGTTCCAAAGCAATTACTAATATCGCTTTAACCGCTAATCATCGCTTACTCGCTTACCGTAAGCGGTGAAACAAGTTCATATTGGCTCGTCTTAATCGATCCATTGATCGCGTTAACCACAGATTAAAGTTTTTGTTGATCAAAGTTGTTTTGATTACGGTGGAATATTTGTAGTTTTTGCTGGCTATTTTAATAAACTTAAACAGCTGGGCCACTTAGGCAAGAATTCCATTTTTTTATGACGTAGAATTTATAAACAGGAATTCAACTGTTAGTAAGTTTTGTCTTTATGTAATACATGTATGTACTCCTAACTCTATACAATGTATAGGAGTTAGGAGTAGTAGACGAGCGTGCAGTCCATCTGATAGTAAGTGGCTACTGCCGCCCATGGACATCTGTAATCAACCCCAGATAGGATTAGATTCCTACCGGAGGTCGGTTACAGATGCCGCTGAGGACCCCTGAGGACTAAGTTGTAACGCCTCGGAAAAGTATGTCTTACCACACCCTTCAAAGAAGAACACAGCAGCGCCTGACACTGAGCTGATTATTTGAGATATAGCGGTACTGACTTCGGAGTCGAACCAGAAAGGGTTCTACCTTTACCACCTTAAAACATTACCTTACCTTACCTGATAAAAGTTTTAACAAAAGTCGTCGCCATAGTCTTAGTTAGACTTTGTACAAAAACTACGAAATTCACTAAACGTCTTTTGACTAAAAGAGTATATTACGTATCCGTTATTACTTAATGACATATATATCAAATCAAATCAAATCAATTTTTTTATTCAAAATAGGTTCTTTACAGAGCACTTTTTGAATATATAAAATAAAATAAATGTTGAATAAGCAAATTATTATTATAGAAATCTTATTACATTCGTTTTTAGAGATCCCTTGGAGGTTCACTTCATTAGTACGATTGTAGGTATACGGTCTTAAGTTATAAAAATATGTACCTATAACTAATAATAAAATAAGTACGTAGTTAAAAGGAAAAAGGTTTTTGAGTTACCGGTATTTTTATCTGAATGCAGAGGGTAATGTTATTTTCGGTTCTATGAACAATTGTCTCATTCTTTCAACTACCACAATTTGAACAAATTTAAAGACACCTCATATGTTAAAAGTTTAAAACCCGTCAACACCTGTAGGGCGTGCCAAAGAATAAGATATTAAAAAACATTCCCTTCCGAAACATTACCCTCCACATTCGAGTAAAAAACAATATCATCCTTAAATAAGAAATCCGTAAAAATAATATTAATATTAATATTTATCTCTTCTACGGAACCTTTACTGTAGGCGACTAACACTTAGATTTTTTAATTTCCAAATATCTCTTCAGCCATAAAAATGATGATACCTTGAAGATAATTGTCTTCCTTCGTAATAAAACTTTAGTATGCGTGAACAATACTAGTAATACCAAATGATACCTTTAATTATAATAGAGTAATTAATAGGTAAAAAATAAATGGGCTTGTAATTTAAAAAATCTATGTGTTATGCATAGATTAGTAAAAATACTTCGCCGCCTTGAAATTGAATGAAGCCACAAACGGCTTATTTTAGTAAGTTATTTTTTTGAATTCTTGACAAATAAAAACATTTTTAGAGAAAATTTACGAATAAATAACTAATACTGCGTATTTTACATAATAAATAAATAATTATTTCAAATATTTTAGGGACATTTTAGCACGGAGACGTGGCAAAACTTTTTTACTTAACAAATTCAATTGTCAAAACTGGGTACATTTTCTTGTTAGGAGTGAGTAATCTTTACTAATCTATGGTGTTATGGGTGAATATTTAACACTTACAAAGATTAATACCCAGACCGTAGCATGGTGCTACGTTTCTGAATCACGCTATCGAAGTTTTCTCAACATCTTGCACATATACAAGCTCCAAAATATTGTCGAAGTATGATACTTAAAAGGCACGATCTCGCCTCGCTTCACAAAACTATTCATAGTTGATACTTGAAGGTGGTAGGACACTGGTTCGTATCCCTGTAGTCTCTGGAATAGAATAGGGCTACGGTATTCCGTACCTGTCGTAAGAGGCGACTAAAAGGGGGCTTCCGGGGTTGCGGGTGGCAAGAGTGGGAGCTCGAACCGTCCAGCAAGCAACCCCGGGAAGGACGACGGTATGTGTTGTCGCATACCGTTGTAAACACCAGATGGTGTGGGAGGAGCCAAAAGTGCTCCCCCAGGGCAGAGCCCGATCGGGGCATTGCGCTTGGAGGACTCCGGTTGTGTTCCCTCGGAGATCCCGAAGTTCTCCAACAAGCGGTGAGGACGGCCACCGGGGGGGTTTTAGTGCGGTAAAAATCCCACATAACCCGGCGTCGCTCCCACGTCGTCGGGTACCTTTTGAAGGTTTCCCCCTCGTAAACACAAAAAAAAGGACACTGGTTCTACTCCGGTCGCACCACCGCCTCACCTATTTCTGTCTAATAACAGCAGTGGTTTGCAAGGCGTAGTAAAGTAGACAAACTTTTTCGAGGCAATCCAGCTTTGTCCTCAGGGGTAGCGGTATCTGTCGACCTTAGGTAGTCTTATCTGGGGTTGATTAAAGATAGGCGGCAGAAGCTACTTACCATCAGGTGGACTGCATGCTCACATCCTACTTGTCTACACTAATATTATAAAGAAGAAAACTTTGTTTGTTTGATTGGTTGTAATAAATAGGCTCAAAAACTACTGGACCGATTTTAAAAATTCTTTCACCATTCGAAAGCTACATTATCCACGAGTGACTTAGGCTATAGTTAATATGAATATTTGATAAATAGATTTTGAGGCGGTACAAAGTTTGCCGGGTCAGCTAGTATTTTATAAAAAAATGCTTGCATAGATTTTTGATACATACACACATACATACATACGAAATTACTAGATGTGACCATAATGAGGTGACCATCGTTCCTTAGGCAAGGCATCTCTAATCGGCTTCAAGTAAAATTTGCTCTATATGGAGTTGATATCCATGGGTGTCAGAGGCCCCTACCATTAGTTGAAAAAGTTCGTTTGTTTTCTATACCATAAAAATTTGGTCATTTGACCAAATTTAGGTTTATGATTGCAGCAATTTAAAAAAACTAAATTGGAGACAGATTACGCAAATTAAAACTCAATGACTTCTATATATAGAAATAGTTGTAATGTCTGTTTATGACAGGAATCATTTGGATGTAAAAATATGCCTATAAAGCCTCGCTAGAAATTATAATCAATAGTTATATTATCATTTCTATAAAAGTACTTACTACCCATTCTTGGAATTTGTAGGATTCTGTAGTAAAGTTTAAAATTTGTAACTTATAGGTTCTTACTTCTTTCGCAATAATATTTTATCTCGTGACCAAAACTTTATATTGAAATGTGCTGCAAAGAATAGATATACTTCGACAGGGGAGGTACCGTCGCCAAACCTATTTCTAGTGTGAGACTTCTATTTGCTGCTGCTATGTCGAAGGTGGTAGAACCCTTTGTGGCTCGACTCCGGAGGTACCACCGCCTCACCTATTTCTTCCTCATAACAGCAGTGTTAAGCGCTGATGTGTTCTAGTTTGAAAGGTATGGTAAGGTAGACACACTTTTCCCAGGCGTTCCATCTTAATCTTCAACGGTAGCGGTGCATCGGTGGCTGACCTGAGGTAGGAATATCTAATCCTATCTGGGGTTGATTAGAGATGTTTCTGGGCGGCAGTAGCCAATTACCATCAGGTGGACTGCATGCTCGTCTGCTACTCCTATATTATATATGAAAAAGTCCATGAGCGGCAGTTGTCACTCACAATTTGGTGGCCTGTATGCCCGTTTGACACTTCAATAACGTATACAAATAATAATTATATCTCTAATTACAAATAATTTTAACTCAAAAACATTTTTCCTCGCGACGTACCTTATTCATTCCGCATAATAGTCTTGTCATGTTTTAACATAACTATTTACAATGACCCGTCTGACTTTGCCTTGTCGCTTAGGAAATCGCGTGTTCTAACTAAAATGAAACTATTTACCTTAGACGAGTAAAATAGATAGATTGATCACTAACAAGAAAGTGTAACTAGTTTTGAGAATTAAAAGTTGCGTAATTAAGTGTTGCCACGTCTCCTTTCTACAATGTCCCTAAAATGTTTGGAATATTTATTTATTACGTAAATTACGTATCAGTTATTTATACGTAAATTTTCTCTAAAAATTTATTTATTCATAGAGAATTCAAACAATAAAATAAACAATTTCAAGGCGGTGAAGTATCTTTCTATTTTACTTATCAAAGGTTTAAACTCAGATACCTTGAAAGGTAACTCTTTGTCTTAACACTGCAGCGTCTTTTATGAAATTCATGCAAGTCACTGTGGGCCATGGACACCTGTAACCCCAAAGTGAAGTCTTGCCTTGAAGCAATAGGCTAATGGTTCAAAATTCAGCCTCTGAAGGTCCAAAGTTCAAATCCCAAACACATGAATCTGATTGTCAATTTTATGGACGTATTTAAATTAGCTGGCTAATGAAAATTTACTACTTTTGAAGACTAAGTTAGAATGCCTCATCTCACCCTTAATACCACACGATACTTATTTGAATAAATTGATATCAAACGATTTTAAAAACAAGTTTTTTAGTATTTATTTTATGCTATTTTGTTTTTCATATCTTCTTAGAAAACCCTTTCATTTGATGCCCATATCTCCAATAATGTCCCCATCATTTAATACCATACCGCCATTTTATGTTGTCAGCCATATAGGATTTAGAGTGACGTCACTTAGTTAATTCATTATCATTTAACCAAACGTCTATGCAAAATTTTTGTTCAATCGGTAGGGGTTTTTAAATAGTTTTAAATTCAGTTGCAAAAACCCACAAATGCACGCAAAAACAACTTAAAAATAAAAGCTACTAAAAGATATAAATTAACATAAAATTAGATACTAATTAATTTATATAAGTTGTATGTAGAATAATGAAATAAATAAAATATAGTTTCATCTCAGTAAATTAACCAAACTAACATTAGTCAACTAATAACCAAACTATTAATAAACCGTTTATTCTAAAACAAAATGGCTCATAAATAATTTTACACACTACTTTACGATCTGGCAACTTCGTGATAATTTCCACATCTTTTTAGGAGCCAATCAAGAACTATTTAGTTGTAATATCTATATAGAAGTAAAATCGACCCGTCTGTCTGTAACTGCCATATTTCATCATCGTCAACCCATTCCTCTCTAAGCGGGTCTTCTCTTAGATTGAAAAATCTGAGGTGCTTGGAATTCAGACCCCTCGACTTCGACCTGCACTTTACCAATAGCATGTACGGGTCAACTCTTGTAAATGAATTATGAATTAGTTAAATCCAAAAGTTTGCAGTTAAATTTTACATATTTTATATTAAAGGAGTAGACGAGCATGCAATACACCTGTTGGTAAGTAGCTACTGCCGCTCATGGACATCTGTAATCAACCCTAGATCGAATTAGATATTCCTAGTTGAGGTCGGCCACGGATGCGCCTGGCGCGGATGGGTAGCATGAATACGAAGCTGGAACGCCTCAGAAATGTATATTTCCCTTACCCTTCAAACCAGAACATAGCAGCGTAACACTGCTGTTATGTCTCCCTTACCACACCGTTCAAACCAAACACAGCAGCGCTTAATGCTGCTGTTATGAGGCAGAAATAGGTGTGGCGGTGATGCCGCCGGAGTTGAACCACAAAGGGTTCTTCACACATTTGGTTTAGATTGCAATATATGACTAAATTTTTACGGCTTATGTAAGGATCTGCCTTACCAAATAAAACCGAAAACAGAAGCACTAACTGTTATAATGCAAAAAAATATTTGACGTCAATTCTGTTGACGTCACATATACGCACATAGTTCAAAGTTTCAACCTATTAAGTTTATGCAAATATACTCTATGCTCTTTAGAATTACGTAAATAATGTGGTCATAGAAGTGAATTTAAAAATACATATCAAGGGCTGAAAATAAAATTATATTGGTGTTCACGTTTTAGAAATATCCCGGATAACCTTGGAACGTCTATACCGATTAAAGTGAAACTTTTGTATACAGATAGATGGATAGATTTATTTTTAATTATCCTACATATAATTTAAGTAAAGCAAACGTTGTGAAGCAGTTCTTGTGTATCGATGAAATTATTTGGAAGCTGGCTGAGTTACACATGAAGCAACCATCCTCCTCCTAGAACCTCTTTGTATATGTTGATTGCAGATGTTCATAGACACCACTTACCTACAACTTTGAAGGTGGTAGAACCCTTTGTGGTTCGACTCCGGTGGCACCACCGCCACACCTATTTCTACCTAACAACAGCAGTGTTAGGCGCTGCTGTTCCGGTTTGAAGGGCGTGGTAAGGGAGACAGACTTTTCCTAGGCGTTCCAGCTTTGTCGTCAGGGGTAGCGTCGTATCTGTGGCCGACCTCAGGTAAGAATATCTAATCCTATCTGGGGTTGATTACAGATGTCCATGGGCGGCAGTAGCCACTTACCATCAGGTGGACTGCATGCTCGTCTGCTACTCTTATATTATAAAAAAACCCTTCAGCTGGACTGCATGCTCATTTGCCAAATCAATCTTACAAAAAAACCGTTAATCAAAAACCTACCGTGTGTAAAGACCCTAACGCAATTCGCATCGTGTGCAACTAACAAACTCATCCAACATAACCACCCCAGGAAGTCACCGTTTACTGAGAGAATGATTCGCAAAAAGGACAGCTATTATCAATAATTGTATTATGCATCAGCGGTATATCGCAAACAGCTTATTATGTGACGGTTGGGTAGCTGCTTCATCGGCAGATACGAGCGAGTGAAAAAATATAGCTTTCTATGCCCACAGTTCGAAAATTTCGAGCCGTCGATACACATAAAGGCGAATACACAAACTCCTAAATTTAGAGACAAAAATCTCATATATCTCATGTCTGCTTGGAACGTGTATGCTATCCATTGGCCACGAGAATATTCATTTTTTATATAATTTTGAAGCAGCAAACGAGCATACGGTCCTCTTGATGTTAAGTGGCTACTGCCGTCCATGGACATCAGCTACAAATAAGAATAAATTCCTAGATGAAGTCGGCCACAGATGTGTTGCTAGTCCTAAGAGCAAAGTTGAAACGCTTTAAATAAGTATGTCTCCCTTACACCCTTCAAAACGGAACACAACAGCGTTTAAAACTGCTGCTATTAGGCAATAGTTTTAGCAATGTTGCCATAGTCAAGCTAGGATAGTTAGGATTAAAACTACTTCGCAACTATCCGCTACCAATATCAAATCAAAAATCATCAAATCAATCTTTTATTCAAAATAGGTTCTTTACAGAGCACTTTTTGAATGTCAATACAACTACCACCACTTCACAAGGTGTTTCGTTATGGAGAAGAAGCGGCGAAAGAAACTCCATAACACACATCATTTAAAAAATGTTTTTACAATGTTAAACTTAACCTAATGCTACCTGTGGAGCTGGAACTACTTCAGACCGCACCGTTTTGTCAGTCAAATAAATATTTATTTATTTATTTATTTATTTACATTTTTTTACATCGAAATACTAACTAAACATTACAGATTTTCTTAACCTAATGCGTTCAATTAGTTTTATTAGCAAGTGATTGAACATAGGCGCTAGCTGTTCTACGAAATACAGCAGGTGCCGTGTAAAACAGGTCAATGCTGGTATCCGAAGTCAGGACACCATTAAGCAATGTCAACACGCGAATTAACGGCGACTCACTGACTAACACCAATCTGCACCCCGGAACGGCGAATAATTTACCCCGACGCACACGATTATTTATATTAGGAACATTTAGCGAAATTAATTCAAGCACTGATGGATTAAATATATTACCCCTTAATAATCTATAAAAATAATCAATCAATGAAATATCACGTCTAACTGCGAGGGAATCATAACCTAACATGCCAAGTAAGAATAAACTTGGATATAGGTATGGAAAGCCTACAAAGTAACCATACTTATTACGGTACAGCCACCTTAAAAATTTATTTTGGAGTTTTTCCAACATGTATTTGTATTTATATTAATGTGGACTCCAGATAACTGCGTTCGATTCTAACAAACTTCTTACAAAGCTGTTGTATAACATTTTCATCGCCTTCTCGTTCTCCAGATCTTTAGCTTGTCTCAGTACGAATCCTAGTGACCTATAGGCTTTGGTAGTTACCGCAGTAATATGATCAGCAAAGCTTAGGTTACTACGCATTAGCACACCTAAGTCCTTGACTGCTACCTTTCTTTCTAGGACTACCTCACCTAACTGATATTTGTATTCAATAGGATTATGGGCCCGAGTATAAGACATTACAGAACACTTAGCTTCGTTAAACATTAACTTGTTACGTTCACTCCATTTGCTGATATTTTGTATGTCTGTATGTATGATAGTATATTTCAAATGCAGTATGCATCACCCTCCCACATAGGATACGTGCGCAAGAAATAAAAATATACACCACCATACGTACTACCACGCGGGTAACTTAAGAGCGAGATATCTTATATCTTATCGCGGGCAGTGAGACAACCTCAAAAAGCATAATTATATAAGATTTCAGTTAAATCACATGTCCTTGACATCGCTGTCAAGAAAAACAATTATGAGTACCAGTTTTCCGGGTAACAAAGATGAAGGGTTACGGTTAATTGTATTGTTTGAAGGGTGGCAACCGATTCGCCGATACCATTGTTAGTTTCATGGTAATTTTGATATAAATAATATTGAATAATGAGGTTTAATTAGTTTGTGAAATCAAAGTTAGTTTTAGATTGATATATTGTTTGTTTTTTGATAAAATCCTGGTTCATGTTTTCGTGTAGACGCTATGATAAGGTGAAGGATTCTGTCCACACCTAGTGAAGGTTGTGACCTTTACTAGTGTTGGACAGAATTCTGTGGTCAGAAGTGGAATGTAAGAAAAGTCATAGCAATTTCTAGTATTGCTTGGTTAGATTTTTTGCAAAAGGAGAGAGGATGATCATTTATAACGTGAAGAAATGCGTTTCGGTGGAAGGAACCACCTAAGCCCTCAGGAGTATGACCGCATCTAGGACTGACATCTTTATAAGTCTATCTGGTGTTGATTATACATAATTATACATACATTATACATTTTGTTTTGTAAGGGGTACACACGATAGGGTGTTATATCTTTACTGACGATCTTTCTACCCAGCTTCATGGATTGGGGTCACGACGAAACTTAGCATATTAGATATCCATAAGTCCATGAAGGTGACAGGCTATAGGTATGGTAAGAACTAAATTGCATTGTAAAATAAAACGGCCAAGTGCGAGTAAGACTAGCACTCAGAGGGTTCCTTACAAATATTTTCGTTGTATTTTATGATAGCAGCTTCAGTATAGTCCGCGCATATTTTAATTTATTCGCCACATACACGTTTATTTATATTGAATGCCATTTTACTAATAAATCTAACCCAAAAACAAATTATTAGAAATTAAACAATTCTGCTACCGGTACAAGAAGTGAAGAAGATGCACGATTGCCAAAACGCAGTATAAACCGGTTTAAACTTTAATCTAACTTCACACCTACACTATCTATGTGCACTCACACAAATGCAAAGCTCACCTTAGACCTCGCGGACTATACATGCATTGTGGAAATCTAAATTGTCTATCTACTATAGTTTAAGAGATAGAGCCCTGAATCAAACGCAAAGACGCCAGAAGCTCAGTAATAGGGTCCCGTTTTGGCCCTTACGGAACCCTACAAACAACTTAGTACATAGCATGCAGAAGTGGTTGAAAGAAGCCCTTCACTACAAGGAATTCCACTCAGAACAATAGCAAACAAACCAAGTGGTTGACAAACAGTGCAACTACCGGGCAGCAGGTGATGTAATGGCTATTTCACAAATAACAAAGGTTTGTGATGTCAATTAGTATGTCTGTGTACCTCAGAACAAAAAGGAAGACGACGCTTTTGAAGGACGTTTATTTGTGACATTGTGTGTGTGTGACAGCTTTTTTTGTGACATTATCCGAGGCTCGGAATTGTCCTCAGGGGTAGCGGCGCATTTGTGGGCGACCTGAGGAATTCTCATCTTACCTGGGGTAGATTACAGATATACATGGGTATCAGTAGCCACTTATCATCAGATGGACTGAATGCTCGTCTGTTACTCTTATATTATTAAAAAATGTAATAATCCTGTTTAACACGCTTTTATTAGCTTGACCTGTATGTATGTAACGGAATCTTTGAACTCGATTTTTACCCAATTTGAACAGTCCGATTAATCTAAAATTTTGAACAATTATCAAGAACCGATGACAATACATGATTTAAATAATTTTATCCCATTCACCTCATCAGGATCGTTAGGAATCAGAATTAACGATTTTCCTTGTGCGATTTTAGTGTGGTTTTTAGTTTTTAAACTATAGATACTTTATTAGCTTAGTATTTAAGGGTTAAATATTGAGGGTTAGAATAGTTAACGATTGAGTTAGAATTTTGTATACGTTATTCTTTGGATGACAATACATGATTAGGTTTATGACATTATTATAAATCCAATATGGCGAACGCCCCAAAATGGCGGATCTATTATTTTTGTTCACTTGACAAGGGTATCAAATGTTCATGAGACAAGGGTATCAAATGAAAAAGTTTTCTGAAAGCTCGTGTTTCAAAAATATCTTATATATAAAATTCTCGTGTCACAGTGTTACCAGTACTTACCGTACTCCTCCGAAACGGCTTTACCGATTTTCACCAAATTTTACATGCATATTCAGTCTGAGAATCGGCTACTATCTATTTTTCATATCCCTAAGTGATGAGGGTTATTCACCCTTAATATTTTTTATTTATATGGCAACACAACGTTTGCCGGGTCAGCTAGTTCTAATATAAATTTTCTTCTCGGTCGACAAGAAACTAAACGGGTTTGTCTGTTTATTTATTATTTACCTGATCATGTATAACTGACCAATTAGCTAAGCTGTTATAAAGTTTATAGGTGTGGCGGTACCTTCGCAGTCGTACTTTGAAGAGTTCTACTACCTTAAAGAAAGATCAGCGAAAGAATATTAAGATTTGAACATGTATTTAAATTTTATCGTTTCTGAGGCGGTATTCTGCAGTCAAACCACTACAGTTTCACCACCTTGAAACATTTTGCCAAATAATAGTTTTGAAATTTGCAAAGCTCTGCTTTTTTTTATTTTTTCGAGGGGGAAACCTTCAAAAGGTGCCCGACGACGTGGGAGCGACGCCGGGTTATGTGGGATTTTTACCGCACTAAAACCCCCCCGGTGGCCGTCCTCATCGCTTGTTAGAGAACTCCGGGATCTCCGACGGAACACAACCGGAGCCCTCCAAGCGCGATGCCCTGATCGGGCTCTACCCTGGGGGAGCAGTTTTTGTTCCTCCCACACCAAGTAGTGTTTACGACGGTATGTGACCACACGTACCGCCGTCCTTCCCGGGGTCGCTTCCTGGACGGTTCGAGCTCCCACTCTTGCCGCCCGCAACCCCGAAAGCCGACTTTTAGTCGCCTCTTACGACATGCTGGGGATACCGTAGTCCTATTCTAGTCCCGGTATTATAGGGACATGCAGAGATAGCCTAGTGGTTTATAATTGGCCTCTCGATCGAGAGGTCCGAGGTTCGAATCCAGGCACAAACCTCGGATCTCTCAAAGTTATGTGCGTGTTATAGATCAATTATCACTTGTTTTAACGGTGAAGGAAAACATCGTAAGGAAACCTGCACAACTGAGACATTTTTTTAAGTTATGTAATGTATGTGAAGTGTACAATACACGTTTGGCCAGCGCAATGCACAATGCACGTTTGGGCAAATAAACATACAATACAATATTAACATATAATATAACAAGCACTCAAAAATACTAAAAGCACAAATACATAAATATATAACGCTATGTCAAGAACGCATACATAAAAATTGCACACACACACATTCAGACACACACACACACACATGCGCTACACACAGCACATGCAACACACACACGAACATACGTACCGAGCATTACCATAAGTTATTATTAATCTATTGTAAATTTCTCATTTTAAGTGACAAATGTAATATGTCTTATGAGAAATAAAGATTCTTAAAACCTAATGAACTACAGCCTAATCATTCTCATTCTGAGAGGAGACATGCCCAGCAATGGGACAGTAATAGGTTGACGACAACATGTACAGCCAAACCTTGAAACAAAATCCACTAATTAAATTATGCCATCTGCATTTTAATAATTAATTAGCTTATAATTGTTACAGTTCCATCCGTAAACAAAAATCCTTCATGAAAACGGAAAACAACCCGTTTAACGTTATCATTTAATCGGAGGCAGTTAATTAATTAAATTTTTAATTGCGTTACATGATCGCGAGATAAAACTATTCTGTGGAGGATATCTCGTTCAGATTGACCCAGTAAATTAATGGAGTTATGAATAAATTCAAATGTTATCGTCGGTTAATTGCTTTGTGGATTAATTACTACTTTTTGTACCAGAAGTTGTCTCGTGGGATTTCGGTAATGGCATCGGTAAGTTAGATATATATCGTTTAGGTAGGTATTAAAAAAAATCCAGTAGCAGTGCCTTAAAGAAGAAATAAATTTCCAAGTCTAGATTAAGTAAATAAATAATAACTCACGATGTTTACCTTCACCGTTGAAGTAAGTGATCGTTAATTTCTAATACGCACATAACTTCGAAAAATCAGAGGTCCGTGCCTGGGATTTGAACCTCGGACCCCTCGTGCGAGAGGCCGAGTTTTTTAACCACTAGGTTATCACTGCTTTTGTCCCTGTAGTACCGGGATCAGAATACGGTATCCTCTGCCTGTCGTAGGAGGAGATTAAAATCAGGCTTCCGGGGTTGCGGGCGACAAGAGTGGGAGCTTGAACCGTCCAGCAAGCGACTCCTGAAAGGACGGCGATATGTGTGGTCGCATACCGTCGTAAACACCAGACGGTATGGAGAGTGCTCACCTGGGCGGAGCCTTATGGGGCAAGAGCAGAGGACTTCGGTTGCGTTTCGTTGGAGATCCCGGAGTCCTCATCGCAGCGCTGAGGATGCCACCGGCAGGTTTTAGTGCGGTAAAAATCTCACATAACCCAGTGTCCCTCCCACGACACTGGGTACCTTTTAAAGATTTCCATCAACAAAAAAAAGGCTATAACTGCTTTGTGCTAGTTCCACCAGCAATGAAACAACAGACTGACAAAACATTCAGTTTATTAATAGCTAGCAGATTTCATGTTTGTAAGTTGTACCCCACAGACTTACCTAACGTATAGGCATATAATTTTTACCGTACAAGGCCTACTAAACACAGTGCCGCTAACCAGGTTATTATTGAGATTACACACTGACCGGATGTGGTTACGCAACGTATTGCACGCAGCTGCACTTGTCTATATAAAAGTGTGTGTCGGTATGTGTATAGGGCGAATTTTTCAACTGGGCGTGGATGTGTAGAGAACGTAATTCCTTCAGAGTCGCGGGCCAATTAAAAAAAAACTTTATGAGTAGATTAAGAAATAATAATAAATTTGCCCCTGACGGGAATTGACAAACAGAAAAAAATCGTCTTATGATTACATGTTCAATCAAACATAATAGTATGATTAAATAAATACCGTTTATAATGAATGGTGAATTTAAATGATATCCTTACGCGGAAAAACTATTCGTCGGATCACCATAAAAATTGGCAAATCTAAGGTTTGAAGGTGGTAGAACCCTTTGTGGTTCGACTCCGGCGGCACCACCGCCACACCTATTTCTACCTAATAACAGCAGTGTTAGGCGCTGCTGTGTTCCGGTTTGAAAGGTGGGGTAAGGGAGACATACTTTTCCGAGGCGTTCCAGCTTAATCCTCAGGGATAGCGGCGCATCTGTATTCGACCTCAGGTAGGAATATCTAATCCTATCGGGGGTTGATTACAAGCGTCCACGGGCGGCAGTAGCTTACCATCAGGTGGACTGCATGCTCGTCTGCTACTTCTATATTATAAAAAAAGAATATCAAGCCTCATTAAAAAATCGCATAAACACTGTATGTTTAGTTAACGCTTAATCAAATCTTGTATCGCATTTTTATCGGAGAATAGATAAAAGGAAAAGATTGTGTTTATCTACTACACAAGCACATTGGTTTGATCTGACAGATATTTACTTTTATAGTCATCAGATGGACTGCATTATCTGATGGGTAATGGTCATTGCAGTATATGTACTACTATTCTCGAGATGCACTGGCTCGACCACTCACTATGTGCGCAGGCGGCCGTCCGCTCTCGCCCTTGGCTCTCGCGATACTGAAGCCGCGCGCCCCGCCACACTGTGAGCACTAGACAGTGTTTACAGCTGTGCTGTACTTTAGTTAATAGTCATTATACAAACACTACAGTCATTATGGACATCTGTAACCACCACCTTATAGAACAGAAGTCTATCTGATGCTGATCACAGATGCCATACCACTCCTGAAGACTATTGGTCGCCTTACATATAACCAGCCTTTTACGGCATCGCTCGCCATCGGAGGTTGAAAACAGTAGTTGTTTTTATCTACCCCTCGGGGACAGTATGTTTTTGGGGTGCAAGTTGCCCTATGTCATTCTCTGGACCCATGACAACGTAACCCTTATCTATTAATAAGCACAATATTTAAATGTTATCGATTCCATATACAGGTTTAATTTTTCAAATAGGCCTTCAGGGCTTAATCCAAAGCTATAAGGATTAGCGAAAAATGCTGAGAGAAGTTACGAGGCCGATTTATATACAAACTATAACTGCATCATTCGTTTTTTTTAATTATTTACTAAATTTCTTGACAATCGTTTGGGTAATTGAGGAGTGAAAGCAGAACAAACAAACTTACTTTTGTATTTACTTTATTTAAGTTAAGGATTCAACCGAAATCTACATCTTTCCACCGAAACCCAAGAGTTGCTTCACACTAAAAGCATTTCTACCAACACACCTATGTGACGGTAGTACCTCTCCTATCGAAACATACTATATTTTAATGGTTGCATTATATTTTAATGCCTTTGAAGTTTGTGATATCTTTATTCTCATAAGAATATACATTCACTTACATGAGAATTGGCATGATGACAGTATTGCAAAATCAAAGAATAATTGAGAATGAGAATTTAAGAAAACACAATATATTGTAAGGATTCTTAAAAATGACTCAGTTTAAAAAACTTTAAGATTTATTATATTTTCAATGAAGTAAGAGTATAAAATACTGCCGTCGGCCATGTTGTCTGAAACGCTAACGGGGCGCTAATGACGTCATTTCTGGGTATGTCACTGAATTGCTTGAAATTTTGTATGGTATGTTCTAACGTGACGTCACCAACGGACGCCATGACACTCGCGAGCATTTTCGCGCTTACTTCAAAATGGCTATAAACAAATGCTATTATTTCCGTTAATACTAAATTGATTACCGAAATAATACGATTTTTGGAATCAGTAGACACGTACCTACATTATAGAAGGGGTTTTCAAAATTTGTCATTACGCCTATTTCTTAAAAGTAAAATAATAATAGTAATAATATAGTAATAATAAAGTAAAATATTTTTTTATTGCAACAGTATAACGCAATTATAAATAAAAAAATCCATGTACTTCTAAACATGTATAAAATAATTATTAACGATTATCATTCTATAGAATATTGCAATCAATCGATTTTTTATTTTAATGATATCTCGCATAATATATAATAACTCGTTATCTCGCGAACAAGTGCGGAAGTAAAAAATATTATCATCTTTAAATAAAATATATTATAATGCATATCTATTTTATCTATGTACGCGTATCTATCTATGTCTATGAATAAAATTGAATTGTTTCACCATAATTTTGAAATTATTGTCACTTTCTAAGCTCTATACTTATCTATGCTATCTTGAAAATAATTATCAATATTTTCGTGGGAAAAGCCTACTGTCTACGCAAGTAGCGGGTCGAGGGGATTATGTCCCTTTTCAGTTATTTTTAAGCAGCGCTTTTTAGGGTTCCGTACCCAAAGGGTAAAAACGGAACCCTATTACTAAGACTTCGCTGTCTGTCCGTCTGTCACAGGGCTGTATCTCCGGAACCGTAATAGATAGACACATTATTTTTTTACAGAGGATGCATAACGGTGGCAGCTATAACAACAAATACTAAAAATAAAATAAAGTTAAATATTAAAGGGGGTCTCCATACAACAAACCGGTATTTTTCGGCATTTTTCGATCTAACTGTTAAACCGTACTAGAAAGACGGTTGAAATTTTTACAATCCGTTTACTACTATAACTGGTATAATAATTAATACAAATCAGAACCATAAAACATATTGTAATATAGTTATCTTAATTTTATTATACGTTGTTTACGTATCATTCATCATCACCCCAACGCCATCTATTCATATAACTAAGTATTGTTGAAAATAATAAAATGAATAAAAACAATTAAAAAATAATGAACATTTGGTGGTACGGAAGCCTCCATGTGCGAGTTCGACTCGTACTTGGCGAATTATTATAGTTATAATAATAACTCATCATCATCAACCCATCACTGTCCCACTGCTAGGCACGTGTCTCCTCTCAGAATGATGATCTCTCAAATTCCACCGCGTTGGCCAAGTGCGTATTGGTAGAGTTCACATACCTTTAAAAACTTTTATTTAATAATGAATAGTTAATTATTATAATACCTATCATAGTGACAAGTAAATCTTAAAATGGTCGAATCACCATTATCAATATTTTTATAAAAAGTGACGATCTCAGATGGTTAAGTAGGACTCGTTATCTAATCTGGGGTTGATTACAAATGTCCACGGGCAACAATAGCCACTTACCATCAGGTGGACTGCATGTTAGATTGCTGCTTCTGTATTATGTGCAAAAATTCCCGTCTCCGATATAATTATAGTCTAAGGTCCACTAACCTTACATCCTTCAAACCGGACTACAAGCGGACTAGCAGTTTTACGCGGACTATTGCAATTAGTATGCATCTCGTACAATCACGACCACTGAACGATTGCATACGATTATCAATTGATAAAAGTTTTAATCGTTGATACCTATTGCATATATTATGCTAATTTCAAATTATTTATGTAATACCAGTATTGGTTTTTTATTGCAGTAGGCTAATGGTATGGAATTGTTTGGGGTCCGGGATTCGTTTCCTTAAGCACTTAGAGTTAGTTTTCGAATCCTTGTATTTATTTATTACTTCCTAATTTTTGGGTGAATGATGTAGTAATTAACGGACAAACAGACAGAATATAATTGATGTTTGTCTCTATATATAGCTTCCATATGTTTGTGTTCGATAAACCAGTCGCAAGAACCGCTAACCGTCACAAATTCTAACGTATGGATAGAGTATTTGACATGATTTGTTATGGTTCGCAAGCGCTTATAGCCCATTTGATTCCCGAAATGAAGCCAAACATCCGTAGAACTTTGGAGTTTGCGGCAAAAGCCATGTGTTTATCTATCAAATCATAGATTGAAATTTTAATGCTGCATGCCTAACACTTGCCACAAATACCAAACTTTGACAAACGACAACGTGTGGACACGTCGACGTGTCGACGTTGACATTTCTGTATACTTTCTACTATATACCTAATTTAGATTCCGAAGTTCTCGGCATCTAATGCATTTCAATATAAGGCCGTTTACATACTTTCGATCCAAGGTTCTCACGGAATCAGAGCTCCACAGCGTGGAGGTTTAGCTAGTTAAATATAATTAAGAGATTCCCAAGACTGGTAGAAGCGGATATGTTTTTTGGTACTAGCTCGACGTTTTGCAAAAACTTGAGAATAATTCGTAGATTCCGATTCGCAGTGCACTTAAATAAGGATTTTGTTAAACAAATACAATATACATATACTTATTATATAATAATTGGCCAAGAGCGAGACGAACTCGCACAAGAAGGGTACCGTACCACCGAATTTTTATTTATTGTTTAGTTTCGGTCCCAAAGGGTAAAAACGGAACCCTATTAAGACTTTGCTGTCTGTCCGTCAGTCACAGGTCTCTTGAACCGTAATAGATAGACACTTGATTTTTTTTTATTTTTAGCATTAGTTATCATAGCAGCCATGTAAATTAATTTATTAATTTATTGTGAAAATTTGAACTGTCAATATTACGATTCAATAGATAAAACGAAAAACACTTAAAAATAGCAGTTTCTTGTATTGCGACCCCCATTTATTCCACAGCTTATTATTTTCATTTTGAAATTTGTTGTTATAACGCTTTAGATAGGATTGCACTGCTATCCTATCTGAAGCGATTATTACAGGTGTCAACAGGCGTCATTGGTTAGGTAGGTATAGTCCGCGCCAAACTGCTAGTCCACTCCGAATATAGAAACGAGTCGCGTCGCAATAGCAAATTGTAGATATTAGCGGGATGAAGAGTGCGCGGGACCTTCCCGGCACCCTCCGCTGCCCGCTCTCGCCCGCGGGTACATAGCTGCGTTAGTGTGCCCTTACATTACGGAGTAGATGGTAACTAAACCTGCGCGCAACAACTTCAGAGCGGACTAGAAGTTTGGCGCGGACTTACGAAATGTATGTTCGTTTGCCACTTCAATTCAAAAAGGTTAAATAAATTGCAGTGTTTTTGTGCTCCTTTTTTGTAATTGCACGATACTCACAAACTCGTTTTAAATGGGCGGCAATGACTAAATATCAGTTGCTGTATGTAACTTTGAAACCAAACACATTATTAAAATAAAATTGAGAACTTTATTTTTGAAAGTGTCAAAAATCATTCCTAAATAATAAATACCCATGAACGTGGAGCATACCTGTAGCGATAAGACAAGGTCCTTCAAGAAAGGCGCATGTAATAATTCTTACAAAAACAAAAAACCCGATTGCTTAAAAAATAGACAGAAAAGGGAAGTAATGTATCCTATGTCACTGCCATAATTTAGACGAATCCAACGACACCTCATATGTTAAAATCCGTCAGCTATTTGGTCTCCAAGGCGTGTCAAACAATGAGACATACCTACATATGCGAAATATATGAAGAACATTATTCTACGCAGTCGGGTATATACAATACATTGTAATTGACCTACAAAATTAAGCATAAGTAGGACAGTGGGCAATTGGATGGATGACCGCTAGTGCCTAAACCTGAACGCTTCCATGCAGATATCCTTACGATGTTTTTCTTCACCGTTCTAGCAAGTAATAATTCATTTCGAAAAGTTTGAAAAACCAGAAGTGCATATCTGGATTTCGAACCTCGAACCGAAGAACAACTATCACTGCATGTAAATTTACAGCAATACGACACAAAATCGTGTCGTGTCGGACGGTGGTTCTAAAGAGCCTTTCAGATCAAACAATGATTGTGCAGGATATAATTAACTCGTACAAGTTAATTACGAAGTCTCAATTCAAGATTCTTTGTTTGAACACAACCGGTTTAGGCACGAAACGCGATAAAATAATACACGATTATAACTAATTACTAGGTTCTGCCCACGATTTACTCACTAAATAATGTCACTAAACTAAAGTAAACACTAAATTGTGTACACGATTTTGACTAAATTGTAATTAAATTACAAGGTATAGTTACGAAGACACTTAGGACGGCAGCATTAAGTGTTGCTGGTTTGAAGGGTGTGGTAAGGGAGACATACTTTTCCGAGCCATTCCAGCTTAGTCCTCAGGGTAGCGGCGTATCTGTGGCCGACCTCAGGTAGGAATATCAAATCCTATCTGGGGTTGATTACAGATGTCCATGGGCGGCAGTAGCCATTTATCAGGTGGACTGCATGCTCGACTGCTACTCCTGTATTATAACAAAGGACGCTTTTCCTGTCGAGCGTTTTCGCTTGGCTGCTAAATAATGTCACTAAACACTACCAATGAACAATACCAAACAAACGTCATGAGGTAATCTGCATACCTGAGAAATCTTTAAGAAAATCAAAGGTATGTGAAGTCTAAAAATTTGCACTTGCCCAGCGCGATGAACTTTGGCCTAATCCTTCTTATTCTAAGAGAAGACCGGTGCCCAACAGGAGGACAATATGAGTTGATGATGATGATGATGGTAGACGTATGAGCGACTTCAGTTAGAATGCCAAACCTTTTTTATTGTAAATACCGGATCAGGAAGCAGTAGCAACTTACCACCAGATGGGCCACATGCTTCTTTGCAACTCCAATCTGCAATATACCTCAAAAAGGACCGAAATCTTACTAAGGAAGCATACACATTGCTACTTTCGAACTAAATCAAAACACAGCGGCGCTACACTGCATTATGGCATATGGAAAGTATCACCTTATATCATAGATTAGTAAAGATTACTCACTCCTAACAAGAAAATGTACCCAGTTTTGAGAATTGAATTTGTTAAGTAAAAAAGTTTTGCCACTTCTCCGTGCTAAAATGTCCCTAAAATATTTTAAATAATTATTTATTTATTATGTAAATTACGCAGTATTAGTTATATATTCGTAAATTTTCTTTAAAAATGTTTTTATTTGTCAAGAATTCAAAAAAAGAACTTACTAATAAGCCGTTTGTGGCTTCATTCAATTTCAAGGCGGCGAAGTATCTTTACTAATCTATGCCTTATATGTATACCTTGAACTATTACTTTGTTTATCATTGCCTCCAAATCTTAATGATAATGATTTATGTTTTGATATTGCGTAAGTATGAACTTAGAAAGGTAATTAATACCCAAATCGATTTATGATACATACAAATGAATATAATATGTATTTGATTCGGAACTAATAATATTTTTGTATACAGCGGAAGTTTTATAGTAACATCTCAAGGATTATGTAAAATAATTTCATATGCAGTGAACCTTCATAGTAGTAGTGTTCATGTTAAACTTGATATGTAGGTGAACCATATCTTAGGGAAACGGGAAAACGAAAACACAGGAGTATTTTTATATGGTAGAAATAGCAAAAGAGTCAGTCCACCTGATGGTAAGTGGCTCCTGCCGCCTATTTACATCTGTAATCAACCCCCGATAAGATTAGAGGCTTATCTGAGGTCGGTTACAGATGCATTGCTACTCTTGGGGACTAAGTAGGAACGCTTGAGTATAGTATGTCTTCCTTACCATACTCTTTAAACCTGTCCACAGATACGCCACATACATTTTTGCCTAATAAAACTGGTGTTATTTGGAAAAAATAGATGTGGTGGTGGTGCTGCCTGTGTAGTCAAAGCATAAATGGTTTTACCACCTTCACGTTGCAGCGATGCCGCAGTTCAAATACGAAGGAAACTAAACTTTGATTACCGCAACCTAACTAGAGAAATACGATAAAAACAACGAACCCAAATACTTAAAAATATACCCCATGTTACTCCCACAATTACGACGAATTCAACATCACCACGTATGTTTAAACCCGACAAGTCGTTTAGGCTAAGGCGTGAGAAAGAATAAGACACATAAACATTACACTCCGCAGCGTACATACATAAGCTCTTAAAATTACCTTCCAAAGTTGAGTAATAAACCCCATGATAAAGTCCCGTTGAACAGTGCCACATGGTGACCCTACACGATCGGTATGCCGCTGTTAATTGATAAACCGGCCCTTCGTATAATTAACCGAAAGATTAACGCCGTCAAGTTAAATCACGAGTTCGGTTTATCTTTGAAGTAGTTTAATGATAAGATTTTTCGAATGTCCAAGTTCGTGTTTTTGATCGAAAATACACAAATTGTATTGTAGGGAGCCTTTGTATGAAATGCTATAGAAACAAGGACTGAATGAAGACTCTTAGCTTAGCTTAGCTTAGCTGTTGCTAGCTTAGCTTAGCTTAGCTTAGCTGTAGCAGTTGCTAATAGCGAATATTTTATAGGAATACTAGCTGACCTAGCAAACGTTGTGTTTTCATATACTTAAATAAATAAATGTTAAAGAACAACCCTTATCACTTAAGGGTATGAAAAATAGATAGTAACCGATTCTCAGAACTACTGAATATGCATATAAAATTTGGTGAAAATCGGTAAAGCCATTTCAGAGGAGTACGGTAACTAACATTGTGACACGAGAATTTTATATATAAGAAGAAGATTGTAAAGTATATTTGCGAAGGCAAAATACTGACGTGTAGCATGTAGGTTTGCAAGCGCTTATAGCATAGCTTTTTTAAATAGGAGTAGCAGACGAGCGTGCAGTCCACTTGATGGTAAGTGGCTACTGCCGCCCATGGACATCTGTAATCAACACCAAATAGGATTAGATATTCCTACCTGAGGTCGGCCACAGATGCGCCGCTACCCCTGAGGATTAAGCTGGAACGCCTCGGAAAAGTCTGTCTCCCTTACCACACCCTTCAAACCGGAACACAGCTGCGCCTACCACTGCTGTTATTAGGTAGAAGTAGGTGTGGCCCTAAAACCCCAAAACTATTGGTTAAAGTTTAATACTTTCATATCCACTAACAAAATTGTCTAAAAGAGTCAATAGCCAAGCTTTGACTCATTTTTTCGACTCAATTCGCTCCCTTAAAGCCATAAATTTAGTTCCACAAAACAGTTTCAAAATACATTTTTTTGCAAATTTTCAAACAAAATATAAACATACCAGCGTCGTGGGAACGTTCACATCTTTATAAATTAATTATTTATATGCGAATCTTATTATGAAATACTTGTATTTTATATTTGCAAGGCTTCAGTTCACATTCAAATTCTGTATAATTTTTCGTATGTTTCCCCCAAGATTGTATATACCTAATCATCATAACTGTTTAATAATAATTGCAAAAAAGAAACAGAAATTAAAATATTTACATTAAACCAACTTTTTATTTTTCTACTTCATTTTAGGCATAAATGTCCTTAAAATCTTCCTCAATGAGTAAATAATTTAAAAAATATATGTCTAATGCGATATTTAATTATATTTAGGTGAAAGAGGTGACTATCTCAGTCCTCGGGAGTGGTAAGCATTAGAATCACTTCAGATAGAACACCTTTTCTACACGAGAATGTGGTAGAATCCTTTGTGTTTCGACTCCAGCGGCACTACCGCCACACTTATTTCTGCATAATAACAGCAGTGTTAAGCGCTGTTGTGTTCCGTTTTGAAGGGTGTGGTAAGGGAGACATATTTTTCCGAGGCGTTCCAGCTTAGTTCTCAGGGGTAGCGGCGCATCTGTGGCCGACCTCAGGTAGGAATATCTAATCCTATCTGGGGTTGATTACAGTTATCCATGGGCGGCAGTAGCCACTTACCATCAGGTGGACTGCATGCTCGTCCGCTACTCCCATATTATATAAAAAAAACATGGAGGAGGGTACAGATGTATAGTCCGCGTGAAACTGCTAGTCCGCTCTGAATATAGAAATGAATCGCGTCACCATAGCAAATTGTATGACTACACCTGCTCGCAACAACTTCAGAGTGGACAAGCAGTTTGGCGAGGACTATACATGGACGGCAGTGACGTCTTACCATCAGGTGAATTACTCATTTGCTACTTCCCTTTATTGTTACTAGAGAACTACTATAAAAAACGCCTGCTTAAAAAGCCTATGTCATTTCCACAATTAAGAGAAATATAACGACACATCCGTCAAGCTGTTAGGGCCGTATGGCGTAACAAAGATGTCCCTATAGTTCCGGGACCAGAATAGGGCTACGGTATCCCACGCCTGCCGTAAGAGGCGACTAAAAGGAGCTTTCGGGGTCGCGGTTGTTAAGAGTGGGAAGCTCGAACCGCCCGGCGACCCCGAGTACGACGGTGGTATGTGTGGCCGAATATCGTTGTACACACCATGATGTGGCGAGCTTTATCACTAGGGTGGAGCCCTAGGGGCAACACGGTTAGAGGACTCCGGTTATGTTCCATTGGAGATCCCGGACTCCTCACAGCGTCGAGGACGGTCACCGGGGAGGTTTTACTGCGGTAAGA
Organism: Epargyreus clarus clarus; assembly: GCA_014595695.2. NCBI lineage: Eukaryota > Metazoa > Arthropoda > Insecta > Lepidoptera > Hesperiidae > Epargyreus > Epargyreus clarus. The sequence goes on from JACTTY020000046.1 coordinate 1,546,147, forward strand.
ATGCCACATAACCCCGTGTCGCTCCCACGGCACTGGGTACCTTTCCAAAGAACGCAACAAAGAATGTGACAAACATACATATTTATTATATACGTACACTACAATAACATTACCCTCCGCGATCGGATAAAAAGTCCTACCACTACTTCATCAACCCATTACAGTCCCTCTGCTGGGCACGGGTCTCCTCGCCAAGAGAGAAGGATTAGGCCATAGTCCACCGCGCTGGCAAATGCGTATTGGTAGACTTCTCATACCTTTTTTTAATAAATCTCTCAGGTATGCAGGTTTCCTGACGATGTTTTCCTTCACCGTTTAAGCAAGTGATAATTAATTTCTAATACGCACATAATTTTGAAAATCATGGGATTGGAACGTCGGACCCTTCGATCGAGAGGCCGAGTTTCTTAACCACTAGGCTATCACTGCTGCATATGCTACTTAAAGAGATATAAATAAATAATATCTTCAACTTTATATAATGACGTACATAAGCAAACACCAAAAGAGGCCTTCGTTATTTTTTGCAGTTGCATCAATATGTTTTAAGCAGTTTTTACCTAATGTTTATGACTGCGCAAAATTATTATAATACGTGTCAAAAATGATAATCTACCGCGGGATTTTGGCGGGAACTTTTTGTGATGTTTTTAGTTGTATTTTTAATCTATGTTCGTTTTGTCGTTGACCTTCCAAAGTTTCAATGTTTTGATCAGTGTGGTGTATACAGGTTTGAAGGTGAACCATTTGTGGTTTGACTCCGGCGGCACCACCGCCACACCTATTTCTGCCTCATAACAGCAGTGTTAGGCGCTGATGTGTTCCATTTTCAAGGGTGTGGTAAGGGAGACATACTTTTCGAAGGCGTTCCAGCTTAGTCCTCAGGGGTAGCGGCGCATCTGTGGTCGACCTCAGGTAGGAATATCTAATCCTATCTGGGCTTGATTACATATGCCCATGGGCGGCAGTAGCCACTTACCATCAGGTGGACTGCATGCTCGTCTGCTACTCCTATATTGTAAAAAAAATACAGAGTGGTCACTGATAACCTTGGTGATAGCCTGGTTTGAAGTTCAGCCTTACTTTTAGTGTCACTGCTTCGGTTCCCCGGCACGCACATCTGAATATATTAAGCTATGTGTAGGTATGTATTACAAATTATTGCTTGGTTGAACGACAAAGGGAAAACCATAGAAAAGAAAAGCAAGAAACTTTGTGAGAAAACCTTCATTACATGTAAAATTACCATAATTATGTGAGTCTACCAAACCTCACTAGACAAATTGGGTAAACGGACTAAACACATGTCTCTTTGAAAGGAGATCAGTGGATAGCCAAAAACACCCAGACCCAGAAACAGAAATCTAAATTCATCATTTAGATATGTCTGGCCGGGGATCGAACCCGGACCTTCTGCGTATACCAGTACAGTGACCGCCCCACCACGCCGGTCGTCAAAAGTATTTAAATTTTGTTTTCTATACCCCTCTTACGTACATTCCGTTGAGGTCGTCCCATTAAAATAAATAGTTATAATTACTTAAATCATTGCCTAATTATAATTATGCAGATTGAACGTTGCTTGATAATTGGCAAATATATAAATTATGTTAAATTAATCTTAAATTATACTTAATAATATAAACGCATGAGCGCGCTTAAATAAAACTTAAGTTTAAATTATTAAGTTATCCATTATTTCAGTTAGCTTTATGCATAAGTAAACTAGAAATAATTCTATATTGACTACATTCGCCACACATTATGAAATTTAAAATTAAAAATATTGGTTTGGTTGCTTTACATAATATATTTTATTTCTGTTTTTTTTTTATCAATATCAATAATATTTTGTAAAATTTGTTAAGAATCAAATAATAAAGTCCTTCATATGACTCAGCAGGTACCGTACTTCCGTTGGGACTGCAGACAAGTGATAGCGTACCCATGGTCCCGACAAGTGCGTCCAGAAGAACACCGTGGGATTTTAGCCGGAGTCTAGGAGTTTAGGAGTCCGACATATCTCCTCTTCGCTGCCCCCGCGGCAAAGCGGAACCCATGCAGAGTTTCCCCACGTTGTCTGTATGTCCTTTATAGTATCGTAAACGATGCATCTGACCATGTGATGTTCTTTAGCTGTTGTTGTGCATGAGCCCACGAAGGTTTCTGACGGTACGACCAATTTTCGATAGACGGCGCTACTGTCATTCCAATGACGGTATAGTCCGCGTAAAACTGCTAGTCCGCTCTGAATATAGAAACGAATCGCGTCGCCATAGTAAATTGTATGCATTATATATATTATATAAACTACACCTGCTCGCAACATTTCAGAGTGGACTTGCAGTTAGGCGCTGACTATACAAATTTTCAGTTATATGTATGTCATGTTATTTTTTAAAACACAGGTGATACCGCGTCCTCTACAAGTATGTCATAAAATAACAACACTAAAATGGCGCAACACCAGTTTCTCTATTCATATATATGAGGACAAGCCCATAAATGAATAATTAAGGCAGTTAATCTTAGAGGGCAACTAAGCGCTAAGGACACACAGGGCAAAGCCTTGCCCCTGCAACGTTCTAATACTAGAGCGTCGCTTGATAAATATAGCCTAGATTTACAACGTAAATAATTAATATTTTAATTGAGGTTTCCGTGTCACTTTAAACTTAAAAGAACCCTTCATCGTTAATTATTTCTACCTTATGAGAACATTATTTTAATATAGTAGTTTCAAGTGTATCATCTATGATCATAGTAATGAACGAGTACGCAGTAAGTGGCTACTGCCGCTCATGGACATCTGAAACCAAACCAAATAAGATAAAATGCCTTCCTGAGCATCGCTAGCCTTGAAGGCTAAGTTTGAAAGCGTAGGATAAGTATGTATAGTCCGTGACAAACTGCTAGTCCGCTCTGAAGTTGTTGTGCACAACTACAAGCATATATTCCGTAGCCACGTATGAACACACTAACGCAGCTATGTACCCGTGGGCGAGAGCGGACAGTGGACGGTGCCTTTTTTTTTCTCGAGGGGGAAAACCTTCAAAAGATACCCGACGACGTGGGAGCGACGCCGGGTTATGTGGGATTTTTACCGCACTAAAACCCCCCCGGTGGTCGTCCTCAACGCTTGTTGGAGAACTTCGGGATCTCCGACGGAACACAACCGGAGCCCTCCAAGCGCTATGTCCCGATCGGGCTCTACCCTGGGGGAGCAGTTTTCGCTCCTCCCATACCATGTAGTGTTTACGACGGTATGCGAGCACACATACCGCCGTCCTTCCCGGGGTCGCTTGCTGGACGGTTCGAGCTCCCACTCTTGCCGCCCGCAACCCCAGTGAACGGTGCCTGGAGCTGTCCCGCGCTGCTTCGTCCCGCTAATATCTACTATTATATACGACGCGATTCGTTTCTATATTCAGAGCGGACTAGCCGTTTGACGTGGACTATACCTATGTCTCGTTTACCAAACCCTTCAAACCGGAACACGCAATAAAACTGCTATTTTTAGGCTGAATGTAACCACAAACAGTAAAAAGAAAACAAAGAAAAATGAAAAGAAACAAAAATGTCTCATGTATACAAATAAAATTTTATCGCGTTTAAATCTCGAAAAAAGAATAGGTACATTTTTAATGTCATACAAGTTTGTTTTCGACTTTTCAAAAGATACTATATACTTCAAGGTCTTCCAATTTACTTAACTACGGATTTGAGTTACAAAATTGTGTAAATAGGACTATTTATTTACAAAGTGCTTTTATTTACAAAAACACTCCAGAATAAATAAACATAATCGTTTTTATGTTAAGTGCGAACCACTTGCGGATGTTAAACTATTTTTATAGCTGTCTTGCGTTATGAAACTCAATGTTTTTAATAAAAAGCGGCCAAGTGCGAGTCGGGCTCACAACCTTTCGATTCCGTACTACAATCAGACGTTTTTCCACGCTTTTATTAGCTTGACCTGTATGTATGTATGTAACGGAATCTTTGACCTCGATGTTTACCCACTTTGAACGGTCCAATTAATTTAAACTTTTCAACATTTTTCAAGAACCGATGACAATAAACGATTTTAATGTTTTTTTTCCTATTCCTTAGATACATACGATGTAACTACATAAATGTTTTAAATCCCTTTTTATTTTTCAATTGTTTTTCGGCATTTCTTGTTATATTGGTCATAGTACACATTGTATAAACAATTCAAGTGGCTACCTATTACGATTTAAGAGATAGAGCCCTCTTACGGATGGACGGACAGCGAAGCCCTAGTAATAAGGTTCTGCTGTCATAATTAGTGTACTGAACCCTAATGACAGCAATAAATAACATTTGTCAATATAATTTTCATTTAAATTGTTGCACTGATGTGATTTATTTATATTATATAGAATATTTACGAGTTGTTCGTTTTATTGCAGTCCGAAGGTGGACTACATAATGTTTATTTACAAATCTTACGTGGTGACAATATTGATATTTGAATAAAATTTTAGAACATATGTATGTAACACGTATGTTATATATGAAAATGACCAACATGACGGAACTAGGAATGTGTTCTCTGTTCTGGGTCTGGGTGTTTTTGTATTCTCGTCTTTATGTGAAATGTGAAATAAATTATAAATAATAACAAGTAATATAATTTAAAAAACCCGACTACGCTAAAAAGTCAGTAGTAGAATTTACAAAAAGTGTGAAATAGGCGGTTCATTATTTTTATCCAGAAAGTCACTATGTAGGTAATAATACAAAATTTTAGAATTTCAAACTCAGCGGTTTTGGCTGTGCGCTGATAGCTGTCACAGTCAATTAGTCATTTAGTCAGCCAGGGAGTTGGCAGTGCCAGTTGGAGATAGTAGAACCTTTTGTGGTACGACTCCGACGGCACCACTGCCATACCTATTTCTGCCTAATAACAGCAGTGTTAGGCGCTGCTGTGTTCCGGTTTGTAGGGTGTGGTTAGGAAGACATATTTTTCCGAGGCGTTTCAGCTTAGTCCAGAGGTAGCGGCGCATCAGTGATCTACTTCAGATAGGAATCTAATCCTATCTGGGGTTGATTGCATGTCCATAGACGGCAGTAGCCGCTTACTATCAGGTGGACTGCATGCTCGTCTGCTACTCCTATGTCGCTACAATCAGACTGCCGACGCCTCTCCGTCTACCTTCACTTGACATAGTTTCTTTAAAACGTTTTAATCAATAATTCGCAAACCAAACACGTTTATATACATTATGCATGCAATAAATCTGTATTGTACTTTGGTAAGACTAATTTTCTTGAGTTATTATAATTTTGTGTAATTTTAAATTTGGTTTTGTAATAAGTAATAAGTTATAAGTGTAAGTTATAAGTTGTGGATGCTGACTGACTTATATATGAGGCGACTTATAAGTTGTATGGATGCTGACTGACTTATATATGAGGCGACTTACATCCGAGATTAATAATTAATATATCCAAAATTTTGTCAACTAAAGATCGATATTTGACAATTTATTATTTATACGATTGTTATTATTAATTTATCCATTTTTTACTAGCCATAGATCGAAATTTGACAATGTCTAGTATTTAGTCTCCTCCTCCTCCTTGCGTCGATGTCCTCAATGCTGAGGGTCGTGACCCCTCCACGGATCACCTTATCTCGGACTATATTGCGCCAACGGTGCCGGTTCTCAGCAACGTGGATGGCTTCATGCATCTTGCTATTAATATTAAGATTGGTGCGGATTTGATCCGACCAGCACATCTGACTACGTCTACGCGGTCTCTTTCCCGCGTTAGTATTTAGTCTAGTATTTATCTATGTCTAGTAGTAAGAAATTGTCAAATAACGATCTTTGATATGGAATACACTAGATAGATTGATTATTAAAAACGGGAGTTAGTTCTTAGGACTGACAACACTTCGGTGAATGGCGACATAATATATATTCTGTTCTATATAAAGTTATTTACAGATGCCCATGAATAACAGTGAACACTTCCCACCAGGTGGACTGCAAGCATTTTTATTTTTTATTTTATTTTTATTTAGGAAACATACAATACAACATGATACTTAAAAATAGGTTATAAAACTAGTTCACATATCAGTAAAGTTTCCACTGATATCTTGTTCATTAAAATTACTGGTAAGAGTAAAGCGTAAAATTACTCTTTCGGAGCAAAACAGAGATATTTAATGATAAAGTTATTTTTAAAAATGTATGTAATTATCTTAAAACAAAGTAGAATTTCATGCATGTGCATTGTGCATGTTTCCTACTTCAATTTTATAAAAAGGTTGCATATATATCCAATAAAATCACCGCACGTGTCATGCATGCATGCATGGACTACAACCGAATGTGAAAGTACAAGTTGTCATTGGGGTCAGTGTAAATTGAGACGCTAAGTGACTTGTTGCCCTGCGAGCGATGATACGATTAACTGTAATAGTTTGTGACGTCAAGGTATTTTCTTAAAAGTACGACTGTCTTGCTGTCGTTCTGAAGCCCCTCTCTTCATTTAACCTAAAGCTTAACTTCTATGCTTCTTGTAACCAAGGGAAGGAAAGAGGTAAGAAGAAAAATAATGTTTAGTTTTTGTAGTTTTTTTTACAAACTCATTAACTAACTGCGGAAGGCTTAAATATATTTCCACTGAGAGGTCAGAAGTCACTCGCCTGAAGGAGATAATTTTGGTAATAATTTTTATATGTCAGACAAAAATATGATCAACCGAATTGTACCAATATGCTCAATATTGGTCAATATTGATCATATTTTTTGAGAATCGATCTGTGTAAAGTATTACAATTTTCAAATATTAACATACAAACGCGAGTGCTTTTTAATAAGTTTTCGTTCGTTTATCGCTTACCGTTGTTTGTGAAGCACCAGACTTATGATCATGGCTAAAAATCACGTTTTCGTTTAATATTGATTTGCCCAATAAATATCCTATCAAAAACATCAATCAATATGGGCATAAATTAATGGGTTTTCATTCGATTACGACAATCTTTAGTTAGTTCATCATTGGCTTAAAAAAAGGGTATTAAGCAAAAACTCAATCAATTAAGCCCAGTGGTATAGATTCCGGCTTACTGAAGGATTTAGGTTCGAACTCAAGGACATCATGTTTTTGGAAACGCTATTATGTGTATTTAAATTAATTTACTGGTTTTAGCTGTAGTAATACAGTGAAAATAGGCTTATGAGTTTTGAGCAGCGCTGAGAACGGCCACCGGGGGGGTTTTAGTGCGGTAACAATCCCACATAACCCTGCGTCGCTCCCATAGCACCAGGTACCTTTTGAAGGTTTCCTCCTCGTGAACAAAAAAAAAAGGCTTATGAGTTTTAAATTGTATCTATAAGAAACATAGATTAGCAAATATTACTCACCTAACAAGATAATGTAACCAGTTTTGGCAATTGAAATTTTCACTGTCATCTATTTTTGTGTTTGAAAAATATTAAAAAAAAATAACGTTTTTAGATCATTTACAAATGAAACGATATTTCTCCTCACTTTTTCTTCGATTTCGTGTTTTTGCACGACTTATTTGCGCATGTCGGCATTGTGCCGTGTATATTACACCATGACAGCCATTAAATGGCTGACAGAATTGACAGCCCGATAAGCCATTTAATGGCTTCCTTCAATTACAAGGCGGTGAGATATCTATACTTATCTATGATAAGAAATGAAAACCCACGAAAAAATCTGTTTTAGAGAGCACTAAGCAGTTGATCTCAGTTTTAGCCGTTTTCGGACTAATTTGGCTATTCAAACAATCGGAAGGAAAATCTAAAAAGAATTGCGTAAAGAACCCACTTTAAATAAAATATTTTGATTGAATTTACTTAACTGAACAGGTTATTCCAGACATGACGTCATCGTGACAGATTTTCCGGGGCCAGTATTTTGATATTGACGCATATTTTTGACACATATTTTTGAAAGATCATCTTGCGCTTGCCAAGTTTCAACATACCGTTACAAATGCAAACGTGTGGATAGAACGTTCGACTAGGTTTGTGTAGGTTTTCTATTATGATAATTCTATTTAATTAAATGAAAAAAAATCTTCAAAAAGAAATAGGTTCGTAATTATTACAAGTTCATTCATTGTACGAGTATGTATGCATACAATAATATAATATTTTTACAATAATAATCAACTCTTGTGGTGTAGCGATCATCATACTGAACACGCAAAGGGATCCATGTTCGATTCCCGGCTGAACATAGATCGAAGAAAGTAAATTAGTAGAATTCGGAACCCTATTAATTAAATTGGATATAAATAAATAGTTTAATTATATTTTTAAAACATCCTATTTATCCATTTATGATCATTTATCTCTATATCTTAGTAGTACTAAAGAACAATATAAATTACCTAACGTGGCTCATTATCTTATAGATATGACTGAATAATCTCAAACGTATCTGTAACCCAGCAGCATAGTGACCCAATAAATCCTCAATACCACAAAATGAATCGAACGTCCGGTGTTCTTTTTTTTTCTTTTTTTGCAGACGAGCATGCAGTCCACCTGATGGTAAGTGGCTACTGCCGCCCATGGACATTTGTAATCAACCCCAGATAGGATTAGATATTCCTACCTGAGGTCGGCCACAGATGCGCCGCTACCCCTCAAGACTAAGCTGGAACGCCTCGGAAAAGTCTATCTCCCTTACCACACCCTTCAAACCGGAACACAGCAGCGCCTAACAGTGCTGTTTTTAGGTAGAAATAGGTGTGTTTGATGCCCGACAAGGTAAAGATACATTACTTATTAGATAAAATTGACTGGGTAGCGCAATGTTCCGGCTTCGATTCTCGGGAAAGTAGAGAAAAAATATAAAAATCCTGCCAACCGTAAAAATAAAATAAAACTTTTCTTGACCGTTGTGGCGCAACGTGTTCCAAGTTCGATTCTCGGCAAGATATAAACATAATATGGTATAAAATCAACCCGGGTGGCACACATAACATAAAGTTCTCGATTCGATTCCGGGCTGGGTAGAGATCCAAGTTATATATTTAGAAGTATATTATGTTCATATTAGTATTCTTAATGTGTGTGTGAACCTATAGTGAATATGTGGAGCGTATTAGTAGTAGAAATTATTATGAAGTATATGAATGTGTTGCTATCATTATTTGCGATAAGTCTGTTTGAAGTGTGATAACGTAAGAAACCTTTTTTACGAGTTCAGGAAATTCCAGTTATTTTGAGATTTTCATTGTTTTTATTTATTTTTTGTTGATTAGGTTTAAGTGACTAGACTCCGCCAAATTTATTTATAGCTCTTAGGCTGTATTTTAGAAATACGATCTCACTAATATATAAATTAACTATGAAATTACGAAAAGATTTTCAAATTTGATTTGTACTTTAAATAAACAATCTCTTCAGCTTTATTATTAAGTATAGCCAAGACAATAAGTCTACCTTTTATTCAGGGGGTCTGTGGTTCAAATCCTACCTCTGATCTTTCAAAATTATGTGCGTATTAGAAATTACGTATCACTTGCAGTAACGGTGAAGGAAAACATCGTGAGGAAGCACATACACCTACCTTTATTTTTTTATAATATAGGATTAGCAGACGAGCATGCAGTCCACTTGATGGTAAGTGGCACTGCCGCCCATGGACATCTGTAATCAGCCCCAGATAGGATTAGATATTCCTACCTGAGGTCGACCATAGATGCGCCGCTACCCCTGAGGACTAAGCTGGAACGCCTCGGAAAAGTCTGTCTCCCTTACCACACCCTTCAAAACGGAACACAGCAGCGCCTAACACTGCTGTTATTAGGCAGAAATAGGTGTGGCGGTGGTGCCGCCGGAGTCGAACCACAAAGGGTTCCACCACCTTCAGTTATTCATACCTGAGAGAACTTTAAGAAAAAGGTTTTTTTTTTTTAATATGTATGCCGTCTACCAATTTGCACTTGGCCAACGGGGTGGACTATGGCCTAATCCTTTTCACTTTTAGAAGAACCCGTGGCCAGTGGGAAAGTAATGGGTTGACAACAAGTCAAATGCCGCCATTATGGATTTTATAATTAAATTATGTTTGATATTTGATTTCATTATAAAATATGTTGAACATAATATATTTTTTTTGTTTTTTTTTTTATAATATAGGAGTAGCAGACGAGCATGCAATCCACCTGATGGTAAGTGGATACTGCCGCCCATGGACATCTGTAATCGACTCCAGATAGGATTCGATATTCGTACTGGAGGTCGGCCACAGATGCGCCGCTACCCTTGAGGACTAAGCTGGAACACCTCGGAAAAGTATGTCTCCCTTACCACACCCTTCAAAACGGAACACAGCAGCGCCTAACGCTGCTGTTATTAGGTAGAAATAGGTGTGGCGGTGGTACCGCCGGTGTATACTTCGAATAAGTACCTCCAATTTGAATTTCAATATAGAATGTTGAAACATAATATATTATATAAACGTTAATTTTCAGTTTTCACTTACCGTGACTCTGCATTACCTGCTATGTTTATTCAAAACGAAATAATTAATTCGTAAGTCCCTAGTTCATTTAAAATTTTAATTACCGCCGTCACGGTGTTGGGTCGGCTCGCTATCATTTTTCTATTTTATTGGAATTGTATTTTAAAACTTAGCTGAAGATTCAGTAAGGCTCGTAATTAACAAATCAATAATCTATCCAGTACTACCTACAAGAGATCAACATTTGATATCTTTCTGGACATTGTCAAATTTCGATCTTTGGTAGGCAAGCATAGATTGATTATTCATAATGGACGTAAGTAAATAATTATATAGGATACTAGCTGACCCCCGGCAAACTTTGTACCGCCTCAAAATCTATTTATCAAATATATTTCATATAAAATATAGCCTATGTTACTCGTGGATAATGTAGCTTTCGAATGCTGAAAGAACTTTTAAAATCGGTCTAGTAATTTTTGAGCCTATTCATTACAATCAAACAAACAAACAGAGTTTTCCTCTTTATAATATTAGTATAGATAGGAGTTTTACGAAAAAAGTTGCAAAGAAACATAGAATGATTAAAATGGACCTCTAAAATCACGAAAAAATGTCTAAAATAAATGTGTGTCAAAATTATATACACAACGCAATTGCTACTAAGCAACCTCATTTTGAGTTAAGCATATTTTTGTATTATATAACGAAAATCTATATGATTTTTTTATTATTACGTTGATTGTGAAATCAACTGGTCTGCAGTAGGTGCGCTATGTTTACCTATTTTTTTTTTACTTTTGCATTACTTTTTGCAATTTTTAATACACTGTCTTGTGGTACTTAGTATGGCAAAAATTAATCCATCATTGTAGTTTTCTGTTTGTAGCGCTTTTCCTTCGGACGTTTTTCGCAATTTCAAAGACAATTATTATGTTCTAAATCTTACAATATTAAACAGAAGTTACATTTTTTATTTCGGCGCAATGCCTTTTACGCCATTATTAATATTCAATCCATGCAAAGTTTTGTTTAACCCCATAGATTAGTAAAGATACTTCGCCGCCTTGAAATTGAATGAAACCAAAAACGGCTTATTAGTAAGTTCTTTTTTTGAATTCATGACAAATAAAAACAATTTTTAGAGAAAAATTACGAATAAATAACTAATACTGCGTAATTTACATAATAAATAAATAATTATTTGAAATATTTTAGGGACATTTTAGCACGGAGACGTGGCAAAACTTTTTTACGCACTTATTTAAATTCTCAAAACTGGGTACATTTTCTTGTTAGGAGTGAGTATTCTTTACTAATCTATGTTTAACCCATAGATTAGTAGTTTAACCAAAGATATTTTTAATTCTAGAAAGTGTCATAAAGTAAAAAAGTGTGTATAAAGTGTCGAACTTTGGAAGGCAATCGGATAGATTAAGTATTAATACAGAGCGTTAGTTGAGCAGATTTGCGATCAACTTAGTATTCAATATTTATAACGTAGGTACAAAACATTTCCTTTATAAATTACAATACAGGGGCATATTTAATAAGTTCAATATTTCTAACGGAGTTTTCCTATTTCTTGTGATAATAATTGATTCATATTCCTTTTCCGAGGGAATTTACATAAAAATGCGACACGGATTACTCAACACCTGTACCTATAGTTGGATCGATATATTTTGATATATTTATATTAAATAGGAGCCAAATTTTATTGTAGGCGAGTTATTTCATATTATTTTTGTAAAATGCAATTTAATTAAAATAACAAAAACCCGACTGCACAACCATGGCCTATTTTAACACTATAATTTTTTTTAAAGCAATTTATTATTCCTAATAAAATTTAAACATATGACTTAGGATGTATGTATTGGTAATTTCCTTTATTTTAATACCCTACTCAATAGGTTTGTTTTTTTAAGTAACATATTACTATTTCGTGACAAAAACCCGCCATTTTTTCTAAGCTCCTATCCTTTGGACACTTGGGTTTTTAAGACGAAATCCTTTCAGCCATTTGTAACATACGAGGTAATAAAGAAATTTACAAACAAACAAACAAAATACGCGCGAAAAACATAACCGCTCCTTCACAGTCGGTTAAAAAATACCTTTTTAATTACGATTTTTTTTTTATAATATAAGAGTAGCAGACGAGCATGCAGTCCACCTGATGGTAAGTGGCTACTGCCGCCCATGGACATCTGTAATAAACCCCAGATAGGATTAGATATTCCTACCTGAGGTCGGCCACAGATGCGCCGCTACCCCTGAGGACTAAGCTGGAATGCCTCGGAATAGTCTTTCTCCCTTACCACACCCTTCAAACCGAAACACAGCAGCACCTAACACTGCAGTTATTAGGTAGAAATAGGTGTGGCGGTGGTGCCGCCGGAGTCGAATCACAGCCACCTTCAATACCACGATTTATAAATTAGTAAAAAAAAGTACTCAAGTGCTTCCTTGCGCAATTATGTTAAAATGGTTATTTAGTGACGCAAACATCGAAAAAGTCAATATTGAAATATGCACACATACTGACGTCGATAAAAGTTGTAAATAGAATAAATACATCGTTTTAAATAACTGAATCGCTTACAAGGAATCCGTCTCATCCGTCTGTCCGTCATTCATATGTAGACGTGATTTATCTCCGTTTCGCCGATGCCTTTTTAAATGCACGGCAAATATTTACTTTGCATCACCTCTTCACTTGTCATAACAATTTGTGGTAATATAACGTTTTTGTGATACCTAAGTACAATCTTAAGGTTTTACAGGTCATTTAAAGAAAGGACAACGGGCGACAGAAAGGGTCGGTCCTCAAAGCCGTCAAGGAGAACGGGAAGGCAGCGACAAACCTACCCAAAAGGCACCCAAGTACCTACTGAACTACTTAAATCATTAATGCCCCTAATTAAATCAGACAGCATTGTTATTGTGTAAGTAATCGTATTTTTCCACTACTTGTTCTCGGATTAAGCGTAGTTTTGGCTGAATATGTTGGAGCAGTTTTCGAGGTTCGTAAATTTTGTAATTTAATATTACGCCCGAGGCGAATACAGACGTTAGCACAATTATTATTGACTAAAGTCATAGACTATCCAATTTGGAAGATTTATTTGTTTACGGAACTTCGTTCTCAGACTCGTTCTCAATTCAAATTTCAAATCTGTGAAATACCGAGACTCGTATAGTTGATCGGTAGACAAAAGTTACGAAATTTGAATTTCGGTGATATTTCGGTGTTATGTTTTAAAACTTTTTGGAGACGAGAGCACGAAAATACGAAATACTCCATTAATGAGACAAATTTGCCAAAAAAACTAATGTTTAATACCTTATTTTGTTTATCTACCTTTCAATGCCATATTGATCAACAAGTTAGTTGATTGTCCGATTAACATAGATAAGGTCTTCAACTGAAATTGATACTGTAATACTTATAAGATGTTCGTTTATGTTATGTAGTCGCTTTAGAATAAAACAAACATGTTAATTTCTATTGACATCATGTTTACTGTAAAATAGTGTTACATCATCGGTAAAAGCATTATCTGATCAAAGATCAAATCTCAACAATATCGTTTCACAGTTTAAACACAAATGTATACAGGCCTTTTTTTTAATTTAACCTATGAATAAGTTGTCAAAGATTAAGTAGAGAGGACATACCTGATTGGTAAAAACGTCAATGACTATATAGGCGAGGTAGACGATCTCCTCCTCGTCGGAGCCCAGCGCGACGCCGCCGAGCCCAGCGGTGCGCACATGCAGCGCGCACACCCACCCGCCGGTAACCATCGCGCCATGCACTGACTACCGCGAACACAACGACCGGCCCACCTTCAAAAGTCCATCAGATCTCCGATACCATCAACATACACAGGCAGATTCGTCCACGAATAACGCATAAATTAACAGTTCACACGCGCAAGCTTTCTAACGGGATTCTAGTATCGTACACTCTGGATCGGAGCTATTCGACCGTGCCACACGTTGATCGGACCGTCGGTAATGTCCCAAAATTTCACGTATGCGAGGTGTTTGTTGTCGAAAGCACCTTTAGAAACCTGACGGTTACTCAACGTAAAAAGAACTCGCGTGCGCCGCGGACCGCGTTTTACCGCTAGCCGTCTACGTAAGCCGTTTCCGCCGTAAGTGAAAATCTGGAATTAACTCGCATCACATTCGCCCGGCACACGAATTTGTGCCGAAACAGTCCAAGCTGAATGACTGGCTTTTGATAGGTGTCGATGAACGATTCCGAATCGAGTCCTACTTCACAGTGCCACACGCGATTCAGTTCTCATTTTGTGCACACTCCGTTCTCACTGTAAATCGTTCCGAGCGGTTGGAAAAATGTTTGTAAAGTTTGTTTAATTGGTAAAATAATGTATTATTTACGATATAGACAGGCCGACGCGACTACGCCTGTCGGATCGTTGGATCGACTGAACTCGCGGTACTCGCGGCGCGCTTGCCCCCCTGTTGACACTGCGCAGGTAAGCGCCAGGTGAGGCGAGTGATGCGACGTTGCCAAACCGAGCATTATCATTGATGATGAGATAGCTGCCGCGTCTACCGACTCATGACGAAATTCACACACCGTTCGCTATAAGCGGCAAGTTTTGTGCTTTTCGACAAAAACCAAAGCATTTTGAGTTGTTAATGTACAGCAACGTCGCAGTGCGCGAAACGTTATCGACCGCTGTCAAAGATCATTTAGCTTTTCAAAAGGAACAGGAGTTTATTGTGATTTGTCTTACATTGCATTTGTTGTTTGATGGCCTTGTCGAGGCTGTTTAGAGAAAGTGGTAGTACATACTGAGCGATTATCTTTTTCCATACCAAAATATATGATTAATATACCCTAGCCGATTATTTACAATGACTGGCGAAAAAAGTGTGAAGAACAAGTGTCAATCGCTAATTTAAGCGTATTCTTTCTGGAGTTTTATCGTTAAGGACGGCGGGATCAACATTTACATTTAAAAGTCGTTCAAGGGCATAGTTTTTACGGAAACTTCTTTTATTATTGGGCGACACGTGAATAATGCGTGGACCTTTTTAACGCCAGAGGGAAAGACTTCTGACGAGTCCGCTTACGGTACTTCCGTAGTAAGACAGCTAACCCTGAATAGTAAACTTTACATAGTTAATTGTATCAGACGCATGCTATTAAGTTAAGATTAAAACTGCTTCGCAACAATCCGCTACAAATATGTATGATGGTATATATTTTAAACCATGCAGTATGCATCATCGTACATATTTGTAGCGGATTGTTGCGAAGTAGTTTTAATCTTAACTTAATAGTAAACTTTACGTTAAGAGCCTTAAGTTCTGTTTCGTGTTAAAAAAATGCTAAAAAAAACGTAGCATTCTTAGCAACCGTTAATTAGTATTCAATATTCATAACTAAATCATACTAAGTACCTAATTACTTTTTCAATAAATAACTAACTAAAATCGGCCATGATTCGCTGGAGTTTCTATTAGTAGGTATATAAACTGATTGAAAGGATCTTTCATGTTCCCGTTGAAACTTTAGGATAAAAAGTACTTTAACATAATATATAGAAATGCATAATTGTGTACAGTCCAACTATCCACTTCTGCAGACACAAACGGAAGCTGAATTTGTATAACTAAACATATAAAGTGATCTTAAGAATATACAATGAAGAAGCAGTATAATTTGAATTCTGAAGACTAAGTTTGAGAAATATGTGTCTAAATATATCTCGATGGATTATAGGTAGGTATATGACGATATAAGACGGTTCTGATGTCAGCCGATTTCCGATTGAGGCATTAATTTAAATTTAGGTTTTATGACATAAGAAATTCGATGGTTTTATAGTGTTGTATTTAACTTACATTGACTAACGCAGTGAAAGAGGTGTTAGATGAAGAGGTTAGGAGATTTCCGTACGTTCTACCGAATTCATTTTTTTTTGGTATTTTTTATCACAGCAGTTGTTCCAATGCCATAGATTACTAATACTAATACTAATCTATAATAATAGTAATAATTAGTAATACTAATCTATGTCAAATGAAAAGTCTACTAAATTTCTACCTATACGTTCAATAGATAACGCGAAAAACGACGTAAATTACTGTTGTCTTCAAAATATATACCTACATCTTTATTTTCTCGTTTTCTTATTTTTTTACTAAAAAACAAAGTAGGTCCTGCATAAAACGGCGCATATCATAAAACTCTTGAAATAATGTAGTCGCAGTAATCCCTTTTTGAGTGTCAATTGTATCAACAGGTAGGTGGCCCTCAAAGTATCAACCTGTTCCTTGTAATAGGGTTGTGTATGCTTTGTCCTACCGCTAGCTTTAAGCGATAAACATAATCCTCGCTTAACAAGTAAAAATAATTACCATGCTTTGTCGATTCATGTAAATGTAATTTACTTAAACAAAAAAATATTATTACTTTATTGTACTATTATTTTTATAACATTGGAGTAGCAGACGAGCATACAATTCACCTGATGTTAAGTGGCTACTGCCGCCTAAGTACAACTGTAATCAACCCCAGATACATTATTGACGCAGGTTACAGATGCGCTGCTACTCCTGACTAAGCTGAAATGCCACAGAACACAACAGGGCTTGACACTGATGTTATAAGGCAGAAATAGGTGTGGCCGTGGTACCGTCGGCGTCGAACACCTCATAGGGTTCTACCACCTTTTTCTATTGGTGTAGGTATAAAAAAGCTCATATACTCGTACTATGCGTATACCTTCTTTCGTAAGGTAAATATTTTTGCGGTCTTACACAATAATATGGAGAATAAGCGAGAGGAAGAGATTCACATAGTGCTACCTTCCAGATCCCAATATTTATGAAAAAATATTCCTCCGATTATTAATATGAGCGATGCTTAAACCTCCGCCCTTCGTATAAACTCTCCATTACTAGTTCCTTTCTACTGAAACTCTAAAAAGACAGGGTTTTGAAGCTCCAAGAGACCTTAAATCAACTATTATTGATTAAAGGTGCAAACGTACAGTTTTATTATATTATCACTATAAAAATAGATTGGCAATAATCTGTTTTTTATAATGTACTTTACGAGATATTACGATATAATAATAAAGTGTTTAAACTTTGATAATTCGACACGTGATAAACAAAATGCCTATTTATTAGGGAATGATATCCGTATACACGGTCTAGCCTAGGAGGAACACCGTGGGGTTTTAGCCGGTAGGAGTCCGGCTTATCCTGTCCGCTACTCCCGCAGCTGAGAGGAACCCATGAAGGGTTTCCCCACAAAAAAAAAATGTCTGGCCTAGGCCGTATGAACTAAGTCACACTACGTCAGCAGTTTAGTATTCAATCCAGGCTCGGATTATTTGAAATCATGTGGCATTTTACTTATTTCTAATCAGTGTGACTTGCAATGTTAATACAATTACTGTACCTATTCACTGTTAGTCGTTATTCGTTACGTAGTACTATTTATTCTGTACTCGCGTGCTATTTATAATCTGTAGACCGGGACGCCGCCCAACAATCCGATTGGCGCGCTAATCGTAAACCAAGATGGACGCCCACAACTCGAATTACGAATTTGACACAATAACACATTCCCGACGACTGATTGACCCATTTCTACAATACCTACGTTGTTACTGGGAACTTTGATTCGACTTAATAACTTGTGCGATAAGGTTCAGATCAATATAAGGCGATTGTACGAAGGTAAAATTTAATTAGTTGTGAAAAGGGTTCCCATTTCTTTAAGTTTTACGGGACTTATCCTAGTTAGAAAGGAAAATTAATGTGTTCTGAAGTTTTTAAAGCCCGGTAACCCTATTAGTTGAATGATAATAAATAAATAATTTTGAAAAGGAAAATTTTATGATATTTTATTAGGGTTTCGTACCCAAAGGGTAAAAACGGAACCCTATTACCACAGTATAAGGATATATATCCTTATACTGTGCTATTACTAAGACTTCGCTGTCTGTCCGTCTGTCACAGGCCTATATCTCCGGAACCGTAATAGATACACCCATGAAATTTTTACATAGTATGCATAATGGTGGCCGCTATAACAACAAATACTGAAAATAAAATAAAGTTAAATATTAAAGGGGGTCTCCATACAACCAACCGGCATTTTTTGATCTAACTGTTAAACCGTACCAGGAAGACGGTTGAAATTTTCATAATCCGTTTACTACTATTACTGGTATTATAATAAATACAAATAAGAACCATAAATCATATTTTAATATAGTTATTTTAATTTTATTATACGTTGTTTACGTATCATCCATCATCACCCCAACGCCATCTATTTTTATGTTATATAACTAAGTATTGTTGAAAGTAATAAAATGAATAAAAATAAAATGAACATTTGGTGGTACGGAAGTTCCATGTGCGAGTTTGACTCGTACTTGGCGAATTATTTTTGTCGTATTTTTTCAAGGCTTGTCGAGATTGGTTATGAAGGTTTTATGATAGTTTTGGACATTTACTTTAACTAAATTATACATTAATTTAGTTAAAGTAAATGTCCAAATGCGAGTCAAACTCACACACGGAGGGTTCCGTATCCTAAGTAAATGCATTGTGAAAAACTGTTTACCTATTACGGTTCAATAGATACCTCTTTAAAGGGGAAAACGCTGTGAAATAGCAGTAAGGAGACCCGGGAATTAATAATAGCGTTCCGTTTCTACCCTTTGACCATAGATAAGTATAGATATCTCACCGCCTTGTAATTGAAGGAAGCCATTAAATGGTTTAAACGGCTGACAATTCTGTCAGCCATTTAATGGCTGTCATGGTGTAATTTACGCGGAATAATGCCGACATGCGCAATTAAGTGGTGCAAAAACACGAAATCGAAGAAAAAGTGCGGAGAAATATCGTTTCATTCGTAAATGATCTAAAAACTACATTTTTTTAATATGAAAAATATTTTTCATATTAAAAAAATGTAAACACGAAATTAGATGACAAGACAATTTCAATTCTCAAAACTGGTTACATTTTCTTGTTAGGAGTGAGTAATCTTTACTAATCTATGCCTTTGACGTTTAAACTTAAATCACAAAGGTGTTCGGGAAAAGTCTCAATTTCAGAAATGGTTTTTGGAGTTTTTGTTAGGCATCGAAAATTGAAATAAAAACACACCTCAACATTTACTTACCTATTTGAGTTTAATGATTGAAAATAATTTAAAACGAATCAGACTTAAACATAATAAGTTAGTGAGTTCCGTGTTTAAGACCTTTTGTTTCCCAAAAATTACAAATGAAATTACAGATATTAAAGACCTGAGATTAATTAATCTATTAGGTACTTGTAGGTACTCACTATTTTGGCCCTGTAGTTCCGGCACTAGAATAGGGCTACGGAAGCCCTGCCTGTCGTAAGAGGCGACTAAAAGGGGGCTTCCGGGGTTGCGGGCGGCAAGAGTGGGAGCTCGAACCGTCCAGTAAGCGACCCCGGGAAGGACGACGGTAGGTATGTGTGGTGGCATACCGTCGTGAACACCATATGGTACGGGAGGAGTGTAAACTGCTCCCCCAGGGGAGAGCCCGACCGGGGCATCGCGCTTGGAGGACTCCGGTTGTGTTCCGTCGGAGATCCCGGAGTTCTCCAACAAGCGTTGAGGACGACGTCCGAGTATAACACAGCGTCGCTCCCACATCCCAGGGTACCTTTTGAAGGTTTCCTCCTCGTAAGGAAAAAAAAGGTACTCACTACCGTTTATACAAACACAGTAGTGTGACCATGTACTTATAGCATATAATTAATAAATACTTTATTGGTGTTGAAAGTGTTTCCATGTAATAAAACTTAAAGCCAATTTAATTTTCAATTCGCAAGTCAACGTGTAATTTATAATCAAAATTAATCACGTTGGCCCTTAACCCGTCCGGGTTAATTTGGTAGCAATAATCTTATTAGTGGCAATTAATTATATAAAAATATTATATTCTTTACGTAATACGCATTTTTTTTGTATTTTATCAAGGAGCTAAGCGGCACGTGTACATCTAAACAATGTCTGTGTTGTTGTATCCAACTGCTGAAGTATAGGTAATATGAAGAGTTTGTGAGAAGTAGGTATAATTATTTTTTTATACTTAAATATAGTACCTAATTAGTTAATAGTGTACACTGTACATCACAGGGAAGTATTTTCCCACCCTCTCAATCTTTTTAAAATGGCAACCTTTTATGTTGCATCCTTTACACAAATGTAATTTAAGATAATTACTTAATTATTTTATTGGCAGCCCCACCATTTCAAATGTCTAGTGTCAATGTCAGAATCAAATGAATGTCACTTTTGAAAAAAAAACGCGCGATTTTCATATAGTGGAGACATAAATCCGCAAAGTTTCTTAAAAAATGATTCTGGTAATTAGATATTTGATTTTTATGTAGTTATTTACTATATTCTGTGTAGCTTCGTTATAATATTCAATGTAAAAGCGTACTTTTTATGTGTATTTGATTCATTTGAAATATGTTCTTGCAAGTGGGAAAATAGGTCCATCTGTCCGTTCCCGGAATCCACTTTGCGTCTATATAAAAAGTGGGGATTTATTTTTGTGTGTTTTTTTAGTTTTGTCAAAGTATTCATTTATTTTTAAATGTTGCCTTCAATTGTTTGAGATCATGTCTTTTAAAAGAAACTCATTTAAAGCTTGAAAATATATTGGAAAATCTTTCTGATTTATGGACATCGATACTGACGATGACGATTTTTATGGCGATTGCGGATAAGTCCAACGGATTCATTTAACCATACCAATTCAGATACATGTTCCATTTATTGAAGAAAATAAATTCAAAAGTAGAGTCAGGGTAAATTACTAGTCTATTTAAACTTATAGACGTGAACGGGGAAAGGGCAATTATTTCCCACCTTGCGTCTTCATAAACAGGCAAAGGGAAATAATGTCCCACCCGTAAAAACATAATTATTTTCAGTTTCAATCATTTATATATGATTTTATGCATACTGATATTCAAAATGACCCAAGAACATATACTTAAGCCATGAATAACAGATTTTATACTTCGGCCCGTTTAAGGGTTAAATAAATATCAACATAATACCTAAGTAAAAATATATTTTAATAAATTTTAATAAACACAAGTACTTACCTACACGAAAATCGTTTTTTTTTTATTATTTCATCTACTTACTATTATAATTGTGAATAAATAGGTTACAACATAGGTATTAGGTAAGTGTTGTTTCCTAAATTAATAAAAGATGTTATTAAGGACATAGAATCAGTGATGTTAAACCAAAAAACATTTTAACCCATCATATTTATAATCTGTGCATATTAATAAATCAATTATTTACGCTTCTTTGTAAACAAGTGAATATTTTTCCCTCGTCGGATCAGTGTCATGCATTCATAAAAACTAGAATGTCGTTGAGATAGACTATACAGCTTTCTTTGTGTTAGAAAGAGATAACAAAATATTACGATGTCCCGTTGCTTAACGCCATTGCAATGGCGGGTGTTTAAAGAGTACTGATTGCTTAACACTCGCGTTAGGACAATTTCATTTTAATTAAGACTCATTTTAATTAGTTAAGTATCATATATCAATGTTAACTACTAGGAAGTTATTTTCACAGATTTTTGCTTACAAACGAAAGTATGTTTATTAATCTTTATGTTGTTTATTTTATTATAACAATATTAAAACCCAACGTAACTAAAGATAATCTTAAATTTTAAAATTATTATTATTATTATTTATAATATGAGAGTAGCAGACGAGCATGCAGTCCACCTGATGGTAAGTGTCTACTTCCGCCCATGGACATCTGTAATCAACCCCAGATAGGATTAGATATTCCTACCTGAGGTCGGCCACAGATGCGCCGCTACCCCTGAGGACTAAGCTGGAACGCCTCGGAAATGCCTGTCTCCCTCACCACACCCTTCAAACCGGAACACAGCAGCGCCTAACACTGCTGTTATTAGGTAGAAATAGGTGTGGCGGTGGTGCCGCCGGAGTTGAACCACAAAGGGTTATACCACCTTTAAATAAATAAATAATATTAAAATAAAACTGATAAAGTAAAGACGTCGTCCAAAACACTTTCTTGTGACATAATTCCCAGAACGCTGGCAGCGTTTCCCCGTTGTAGGGGTTAATTTTTTGGGCGAAAAAGCTGTCGGCCGTCTGGTTACCTTCGATCTACAATATCAACTTGAATTCTTGATCGAAGCTGGTTACCCAGTGCAAGGATAAGTCTGTGGGACATGTCACATATAAAATGTTTCACGTTAGTTGACGACCCAATTTACTAATCGAATTGTTGAAACTAATACTTGAACAAAATAAGACACATTACTTGAGTTAAATTACTTGATAGTAATTATATGATAATTAATGGCGAACTTCAATTTTGTCAATGATGAGTGTATTAGAAATCAATTATTACTTGCTTAATTGGCATAGGAAAACATCGTGAGCAAACCTACGTATCTGAGAGTCTTCTAAAAAAGACCTCGAAGATGTGTAAAGTCTACCAATCCTGGCTAGAACGGACAATTGCGGCTTAAATAATGGTGCATTTCTATCTGTTACTTAATAACAAAATTGATAATCCACTTGCACTTGTCAAATGTGGTATAGAGGTTCCGATGCAGTATATGCGTGGAGGGTATGGAGGCAGAAGGCCTGGCCGTCTGTCGGCAGAACGTTTGCTGTGCACGAACCGCACAGCCGCCGCACCACACTGCGCTGCGCCTGGTCTATCCAATCGCCTGCTTTTACAGATGCCTGATGTTGACATATTTCATGACAACCTTACAAGATTTATAAATGCATGTAAAGTATTCTTGAACACATGTAATGTTTTAGGTAAAGCCTGTAAATTACATGTTATGTTATGTTATAAATAAATAAATAAGTAAATAAATAAACACATCTCATTCTGATAGAAGAAAAGTTCCCATCAGTAGGACCGAATGTGTAGATAATAGTGTTTATACTTGAAGTTATTAGCAGAAGCACAGAATACTTGATAGTACTACGTAGCTGTAGGACTACCATGAGTTTACAAAAGTATTACTCGCTAGCGACTGCGTAAAATAAATGTATGAAAAATTGTACAGCGCCTCTGGTGGTTACTCGTAGAACTAAAATCCGTAGTGACGTAACTCGATACGTAAAAAACCTATCGAAATCAAATCGCTAGCGAATGTCATTATGATCTATTGCCATACAAATTCGGTCCCATGAGTCATTAATTTGACAGACGTTGTCAAGAAATACCGTAACGATAGTAGTTATGTTATTCACTAGCAAAATGACAATAGTTTTCTATTTACCATTTCTATAGTGGCGTTTCTATGCCAACTCATGGTGCTGTAGGTATTACAGATACTCCATGCGCTTATTCACGAAGTTATGTCTGTATAGTCACGAATTATAAATTAAATTTTATATACCTACCAGATTATTTTACTACTATATAATTTTCGTGTGCCTATTACGTATAGATTTTATTATTTATTAATTTTAACTACCGATTCCTATTTAAATATACAACACAATAATATGACATACCTAAATCTTGAAACATCGTCTAAACACCTTTATGTAGATGTAATTTTGTTAAAGAAGAAGTCAACAACGTGAAAATTGACTTATTCCCGAAATTTGTCGGCGAAAAAATATCGTTTTTTTAGATTTTTGTTTCGCCTACGCTAAGCTCTTCCCATTTTTTCGGGTACGTTTGACGCAACCACACATATAGCCGTCTTACCCGAAGTTGCTGGCTGGGCGATTCGAGGTCCCACTCTTCACACCTGCAACAGTCTTTTAGTTGCCAGTTGTCACTCGCGACAGGGGATACCATAGTTCTATTATGTTCCTCAGACTATAGGAATGACTATAAGGAATGACTATATGAATGAGGAACCTTTAAAAGGTACCCAGTGTCGTGGGAGCGACACGGGGTTATGTGGGATTTTTACCGCACTAAAACCCCCCGGTGGCCATCCTCACCGCTGCGAAGAGGACTTCGGGATCTCCAACGGAACGCAACCGAAGTCTTCTGAACGTGTTGCTCCATCAGGCTCCGCCCAGGTGAGCCCAGGCGCTCTCCACACCCACCCACTCTTGCCGCCCGCAACCCCGGAAGCCCCCTTTTAGTCGCCTCCTACGACAGGCAGGGGATCTGTTAGCCCTATTCTGATCCCGGTACTACAGGGACAGAAGTTCAACCACCTAGTGGTGACACTTATGTCACGCTTAACACACTTGTTTTACGGTAAAATGATGTTTGGAAAACAAAATGCATTTTTTTGTCTCAACGAGATTGTCGCACGCCTTTAGGACGTGCGCGTTGCCTAGCCATTCAGACGATTTACATTTCAATGGGTTCATAAAGATTGGACGCAGATAGACGCAGTTAGCTAATAAGATTCAGATCTTTAACCTTATAATGTATGTAGCATTTACGATAATCAATCAGATTCCACGCATCGCTAGGTGCTGTTTGTACTTTATACAGAAGTGATAGCCTAGTGGTTAAGAAACTCGGCCTCTCGATCGAGGGGTCCGAGGTTCAAATCCAAGGCTGGTTTAAAAAAAAATATGTGCGTATTAGAAATTAATTATTACTTGCTTAACCTTATGCAGGTTTCCTCACGATGTTTTACCACTCCTGAGAGATTTATAAAAAAAAATCTCAAAGGTATGTGAAGTCTACGAATACGCACTTGGCCAGCGCTGTGGACTACAGCCTAATCCTTCTCATTATGAGAGGAGACCCGTGCGCAGCAGTGGGACAGTAATGGGTTGATGATGATGATGATGTTTGTACTTTAAAGGTTTTCTTTCGTAGTTCTACTCGGTAGTATTATTGTCAGTGTCGGACTAAGGTCGTCGGGACCTGGGGCGGAAAGTTGAATGGAGGCTCCCAGAATAAAAGGGTCGCCTGTGATTTAGTGACCCGTTTTTTTTTCGCCGACTGATACACATTTTACAGATTGTTTAGTTCTGACGACCTATTAGCAACTGTGTTTGGAGGCCCCCAAGATCGGGGGCCCGGGGCGGACCGCCCCTTCCGCTCCCCCTTAAGCCGCTAGAGATTATTGTCATGCGTTTTAACACAGTATTAAGCACTGTGTTCTATCTTTAAACTGTTGAAGGTGTGGTACAAAAGAAACACTTATACGACGCGTTCCAAGTTAGTCGTCAAAAAAGTAAGGTATTTGCTGTGGTGGACCTTAAATAGAAATTCAATTCCATTGAGCGTTGATTAGATGATTGATTAGAGGTCTGTGGACGACTGAGGTCTCTAAGCACTGGTACACATTTGTATGTGAAACTCCAAAGTGGATTTATCCTCTTATCATCAATCTCATCCTCATATCCTGCAATGATACATAACGAAAACTAAAAAAAGAAATTATGAATATTGGGTGGTACGGAACCCTCCATGTGCAAGTTCGCTTACCAAACTGTATTCAGTTTTCGCTTACCAAAACTGTAATTTAACAGCTTTTGGTAAGTAGGAATTGTCAACGTTTATAGCGCAGGCACTATAGGTAATTATAGTCTCGACGGGGCAAAACCCCACCAAAACGATTAAAGTATCCCATTCAGACACCGCCTTTATTCGAAATTATTCTAAACTTTTCCATCAGGATTATATTATATAGTTATATTACGTTTTCTGATAGTTTTATTCAAGTCATAGATTACTTAGTAAAGATACTTCGCCGCCTTGAAATTGAATGAAGTCACAAACGGCTTATTAGTAAGTTCTTATTTTTAATTCTTGTGAAATAGAAACATTTTTAGAGAAAATTTACGAATAAACAACTAATACTGCGTAATTTACTAAATAAATAATTATTTCAAATATTATAGGGACATTTTAGCACGGAGACGTGGCAAAACTTTTTTACGCAACTATTTCAATTCTCAAAACTGGGTACATTTTCTTGTTAGGTAGTATTCTTTACTAATTTATGACTCCAGTAATCAGATTTCGGTTACAATACGTAGCTCCGTAACACTAGCTTCTTAAACCGCAAAATAATTTCTTTTTGTAATAATGCATTTTTGTAATAACATTATATTTAAATATGCCACGTACTGACTGGCGTCGTTAGCTCACGGATATATAATTATTTTAAATTAATTATAAGTGATGTAAAAACCAAGGCTGCGATCATTTATCTTACTTAAATATATTCAATTACTTTTGCGAAATACCCAAGTAAGGTTAATAATTTTAAATTTATTCATTAAGTACTTTTTATTTTTATTTTGAAAATTATATAAATTTGTGATGTGTATGGTTTAAGTCTTATATACAACCGAGGATAACCTCCGACCATAAAGTCTCAAGTAGATTGGCCCTCTGCTGGGAATTGGTCACTTCCCACAAACAGAGGAGGCTTAGAATTTAATGTACTTCAATGTAATACCATAAACTATTTTCTTGGTCCAATTTACAACTTTTATTGTTCCCGCGTAAAATACAAGTCTCGCTACAAGCGCGTTCTTTTTCTTTCTTTTATGCTAATGCACACTACCTTATAACCCATACAGCCAGTGACTATATAAATGGGCAATTATTATTAAAAAAATAACACATCAAATAACACAAAATAATTAATTAAAATAATACTTAAATTAAATAATTTGACTAAATTGCTAACAAACGGTTGTTCCAATATGGATTGTTCAAAGGTACAGGTGAGGTACAACGATATGTCGACTACACAATATCTATATTTTATCGATATTGAGTAGGTACGATATTGTCATAAATGATAATATATCGAAAACATAACAAAGTATCAATTTTGAATGAAATAGCTAAATAAATAGGCTTCATGTTGAAAGACTAAAATTTAAAAGTTGAAAGTTTGCAAAAAAAATACAGCTAACGATATATCGATAATATTTCGAATAAAACATTCTGGTCTGCCTGATTAAGAGACATGGTGACATAAAATGACATAGACAGACAGATATTAATCGTCATGTTTGTTTTTTATCGGAGATCAAAACAAACTTGACGAAAAACTTAATAAAAGTTAACGATATTATATACATTATCATAAGTATTATACATAAGTAGGTATTTTCGCAGTAGGTAGGTATTTATTATAATTTTTCGAGGAAAAGAATATCAGTTGACTAACAACGCAATGGGGATAAGAGGTATGAAAAATAGATAGTAGGCACTAGCCGATTCTCAGACCTACTGAATATGCATATAAAATTTGGTGAAAATCGGTAAAGCCGTTTTGGAGGAGTACGGTAACTAACATTGTGACACGAGAATTTTATATATAAGATGACGATTTTTTCGCGGACGACTTGAACACCCAAATCTCTCTCCCTGACTAGTACAAAGATAATCACGATCGGTTGCTAAAGTTTTTTTTATAATATATGAGTAGCAGACGAGCATGCAGTCCACCTGATGGTAAGTGGCTACTGCCGCCCATGGGCATGTAATCAACTTCAGACAGGATTAGATATTCCTACCTGAGGTCGGCCACACATGTGGTACTACTGCTGAGGTCTAAGCTTGAATGCCCCGGAAAAGTATGTCTCCCTTAGCACACCCTTCAAACCAGAACTCAGCAGCGTTTAACACTGCTGTTATGAGACAGAAATAGGTGTGTCGGTGGTGCCGCCGGAGTCAAATCACAAACGGCTCTTGTCACCTACAAATTATTTTTATTTTAATTATACAAATCTCTCTTTCTGACTACGACAAGGATAATCACGGTTTGTTACTTTCGATTTTGGCGAAGAGAGTATTTAACCCCAATTCCTTCCTAATTAATTAAGGCACTAATAATACGTAGCTCGAACCACAATTAATTGCTGGAACAGGTTTGGTATTACAATGATATATTTTACTTAGATTTCTACTCGACTGACTCGGTTACATAAATTTCATGGTCCCTGCCCATGATACGTTGCGTGCTCAACTTTATACCTAGGTGTTACTTGAACTTATACTTATCTGTGTGGAAATTTAAGAATAGCTATACTTAATTATTGTGTTTTTAAAATTAAAGAAGCAAACGGGCTTGTAGTCTACCTAAATATATTATAAAGGATTGCCGCCCATGGACATCTGTAATCAATCCCAGATAGGATTAGATATTCCTACCTGAGGTCGGCCACAGATGTGCCGCTACCCCTGAGGACTAAGCTGAAACGCCTCGGAAAAGTCTGTCTCCCTTACCACACCCTTCAAACCGGAACACAGCAGCGCCTATCACTGCTGTTATTAGGTAGAAATAGGTGTGGCGGTGGTGCCGCCGGAGTCGAACCACAAAGGGTTCTACCACCTTCAAGTGTGTCTGCTTTACCATCCATCTATTTATTGGCTGTTTACTAATGGGAACTAAACTTTTTATTACACCAATAACTTAAAAGTCGTTAATTTACGTCGTTACGTTAAATGTTGCCAGTATTTAAAAATTGTATTTCGTTAGCTACTTAACAATTAATACTATTTTTACTATTCAAATAAACTTTTAATACAAGATGAGTAAGTACTTATCTAACTTACGAGATATATAAAATCACAGTAGTAGTATTTTTGAATTCTTGATTATCATTTGAAATACATTTCGGCCAAGCATGACCCAACCGGTCTGCGTTTTCTTTTAAAAACACTGGCTGGTTGCGGTTACGCATCAAGTACTGTGCAAGACTTTAATAAAAGAGGGAAAAAATGCAATCAATCAAAGGCAGAACCAGCCTTGGGGTAATGTTAGTTTCTTTGATCCAGTGTTTCCAAACTTTTTCATAGATCGACCGGGTGTCGTGGGGACTTAGTAACGTGCTTAATAAAATTTATTATATTCTTTTTAATATAGCACGATCCACGTTATTTCTAAGTATTTTAACGAAGTATAAAACTCATTTTGTGGGCGGGTCCCGGGTGGCACGTTAAGGAGGTGACAAATTTTCAAATACGTCAACGGTCAACCTTCTACTTTTCAACAACTTTCGCCCCGGGCAGCACGAATCTGAGCTTATTTTTTTTAAATTCTTATATTCATGAATATTCTCTTTAAATTCTTTTCTTAAATCTTCCTATTGTATTGCATTGTATTTTGTTTTATCCTAAGGTTTCGTGACCATCTTATAAGGCTTTGTGACCCCCAAGGGAACTCACACTTTGGAAACCACTGCTGTAATAGACAAGTCGTAGGTGCCTAATCTAGCGTGAACATATGAGACACTAGTATTACGCCTGCAGCTTTGTCTGCTTAATTAGTGAATTCTCATGATTCCTCTTAATATTTCACTTAAACACATGATTTTTTTGATAAGGTAATAGATAAAATAATAATATATAATTATACTTAAGTATATCGAATCCCAGGCTTAAAAGATCAGGCTCGGAGACGCTTTGTGCGGTTGGTATATTTAGAATTTATGAGCACCTAGTACATTATTATTCACAATATTTAGATTATTACATTTAAACCAGGGGTTCCCAAAGTGTGCGCCGCGGCGCCCTGGTGCGCCGTAGAAAGTAAAGAGGGGCGCCGTGAGTCGATCCTCTAATCATTGGACACCACAAATATTGGCGTTTTGGTCATCGATTCAAAATGAATATCCAAATTTAACATCCAAAGCATTAAAAATTTTAATTCCGTTTGCAACATCATATCTATGTGAAGCTGGGTTTTCAGATGTAGCTGTGATAAAGAACAAATATCGCTAAGGATCAATGTGGAGCAAGAAATGAGAATAGCAGTGTCAAGTGATATTCCCCGCTTTGAAAAACTGCGCGGAGATCACTTAGCTCACCCTTCACATTGATTTGACTGAATAAATATCGTATTTTATTTTTGTTATCCTCAAGTCTTTCTTGTTGTTTTCCGTTTAAATTATTTTATAATAACGTATTGTACAATTTCATATTGTGGTGTTTTAAATTTCGTTTCGATCAACCTAAGGTAACTACTATTATTGTAGTTACCTATTTCTTTCGACTGTCTTCTTCAAATAGTTAGCTAGGACAGGGCACAGGGCGCCGTGAAAGAATATTAAACTTGTAACTGCGCCGCGGGTTACAAAAGATTGGGAACCCCTGATTTAAACTATAGTACGTAGATAGTAGGTAAGTGTAAAACCAATTAGATACACTTAAATATTCTAGAGACTGTTCGCATATTACCTACAACATGTGATAACGTTAAATATGTAGGTACATAAAGTTTGAAAGCTTTAAAATATGTTTACATTGCATGATACATGAACAATACAGCCAGTTTACACGCAGCCCTGTCGAAGGTCGGCGCAATCGCACTTGTAGCGGACTTCTGCGTCAAGGTGCCTTTGAAGGTAATTTTAGACTTGCAAAATGTTACACGAGTACATCATGTTCCTTTTTTAAAATCAACTGCGCTAGTTAAAAGGTGATAAATATACCTACATACTAATTATAGCAAATTAACAAGGCTAATTAAAAGTTAAGATGAAGCAAAAACAATGAAACAAGTTAATTAAACAAACAAAACAATTAAATTTTGTTGAAAAAACAAAGGTGGTAATTCAGGTGCAATTTTTGGTAAAAAAAAAGAGTACGTATCACTTTAAAATAGCCGCTCATATTACATCTATCAAGTGTTGCTGTAAGTTATAAGAATAACATTTGTTTTTTAGCAGATATCTTCAGCAAAATTGAGTTAAATTTTAAATTTGTACATGATTTTTTGTTAGTTTGTACATTTCAGATTTATATAAAAGAATAATATTATTGATTCACTTATGATAAGATGGCACGCGCCTAAACTTGTTTTTATAGCTAGCAACACCTTTGCTGACAGATGTTTACGCGCCAAACAAGTGTGAACAATGGTTGTTGGCTAACGTTGGAAAAAGTTTTAGATGCATGTTTTTTGCTACGATTTATTGAATAAACCGTTAATTTCTGTTACATAGTAATTGTAACAGTTTTCAGTCACAAATTGCGTGTCAAATGCGTTTTGTTTCATTGCAAAAAGTTACGAATACTGCCATGTAGCGTTGTCGAGCAGATGTGTACAGCTTGACTTTGTTGATATAATTGGCGGTTTAGTTGCAAAGAATTAATGAAAAGTGTGGAAAAGATGGCTGAGACGACACCGCGGCGTTCTATGCGTCTCCCGCATACCCATACACCGAAGATGTCGGAACGCAAAAAGGGGTTATTCCAGGTGGATTTGGAAGCTTCGCGGGAGAACCTGACGAAGCACCGACGGCTTTCTGTGGTGGATAGTGAGAGTGACAGTGATGACTGTGACTTGGGGATCATCAGCACCCTCGATTCCAGTTCCGGCGATGAAACTGACCAGAATAATCCCAGAACTCCTGAAAGGATGCTTTGGCGTAAGTAATAGTTTTGTCTGCTTGAAGGGATACCTCTAGTATACATTAACTAACCGCCTGACTGCCTAAACCCGTCCTCACTTCGCCGTGATTCAGTCTATATATCATTGAAACTAGAGACTAAAAAGTGTACAAAATCACTCTTAT
This sequence comes from Epargyreus clarus clarus, assembly GCA_014595695.2. Lineage (NCBI taxonomy): Eukaryota > Metazoa > Arthropoda > Insecta > Lepidoptera > Hesperiidae > Epargyreus > Epargyreus clarus. The sequence continues at coordinate 1,578,205 of JACTTY020000046.1, forward strand.
ATAGAAATGCAACATAATGTTAAAATTCTAAAGCAATTTATCAAACACTTTGAGTTTTGTGAAGACAAACATACTGAAGCCGAATAAATAGATTTTGCAAATGTGGCACACTCCAATATAAAGGTTACAGTAAAGCCATATGTCAATATCTTCAAGTGTTCTAGTTACTATAATTGGTTGTAAATGGGTCACAAATGGTCAGACAATTTGAACTCATAAAAATAATAAACTTTTATGTTGTTTTGTAACTATGAAGTATGTGGATGTGATATTGAGAGTCAATATATGTAGTTCAACTGGGCTGTGTACTTCACACATCACTTCACATATCTCATTTAAATCAGTAGAAGGAAAATATTTTGGAGGAAAAATTTGTAGGCCTGTTAATTTACACAATATTTTTTTTTTTTTTTTTTTTTATAATATAAGAGTAGCAGTCGAGCATGCAGTCCACCTGATAGTAAGTGGCTACTACCGCCCATGGACATCTGTAATCAACCCCAGATAGGATTAGATATTCCTACATGAGGTCGGCCACAGATGCGCCGCTACCCCTGAGGACTAAGCTGGAACGCCTCGGAAAAGTCTGTCTCCCTTACCACACCCTTCAAACCGGAACACAGCAGCGCTTAACACTGCTGTTATTAGGTAGAAATAGGTGTAGCGGTGGTGCCGCCGGAGTCGAACCACAAAGGGTTCTACCACCTTTATACTATGAAATGACCATCTTAGTCCTCAGGAGTAGTATTACATCTGTAACCAACTTCAGGTAGAACCATTCTATATGGAGTTGTGTACAAATAAATGGGTTGCAACGACCACTTACCATCAGTTTTATTGTCCTACTTTTTTGCTAGTTTAGTCTTTAAAAATTTGAATACCTTTAAAAATATGTATTGTAAATATAACAAAAATATATCTCTACAATAAACTATTTATTTAATTTCACTTATTACAATTTCCGAAACTTTTTTTTTACATTTTTCATTTCGCCACCTAAAAGTCAACTAGTACTCAACTAGAGAGTAGGTACTCTAATATGGATTGGTAGAATGTAATATTCCTTTTTATATTGATTTTGTATTTTAGTACATATTAAATCTCATTAGGTAAAAAAAACTATTGTAATTGTAATGCAAATGCCCCTGTAGGCCTCTAAAAAATATATTTCAATATAATTTCAAGCATTCATAAAATATTCCACAATTAACACTACCATTTACATAATCCACATAAAACAATCATTATAACATGATTCCTTATTGTTAAACACCAAACACCATTGTAGAATATGACTTGCATCATGTAAATGAAGTTATCAATTTTTTATTGTTTTATTCTTCTGTCATAATAAATTATAGTATGATTTAGTGCTTAATAACATTTTTTTCGTATCTGTATTGTGTGTGCATAAATAATAAATAAATAAAATGCATAGGAAATCAGTTCATATCAATATTATTATTTATTAAGCAATGATTTGTAATTTTTGTTTGTTAGAAGTGAGTAAGTATGTTGTCCACCTGATAAATATGAAACCCAATTTGAAGTAGTAAAAAAAAAGAAGGAATAGTGTAGGTATAAATGTGAAAGATGATAATGGTAATCAATTTTACTGCTTAAGACTAAGCTTGAAAGAGTGTCTTATTACTCTTCAAAGTAAATTATAATAAATAGCTAAAGTTCATCTACAGCTAGTTAGTAAAGTTAAAATTCTTTATATCAACTTTTTATTTGAATAATAAAAATTGTTTCTAACAGGTGGAAGCAGAAGTCACTCAAAGAAGCTGATCGAGAGTCAAGATCTGAAGAACTTTATGAAATCTCCATTCACACTGAAGAAGTATCAGACAAGGCACTGCCCTGAGTCAAGATGCACTGGCTCACTATCAACACCAGCGACACCACATTTACAAAACCACCCGGGGACCCCATCATCCTCGCACTCCTGTGCCAGTGTGCACACAACCTCCTCTACCTCAAGCCGGGCTCGCAAGAGCTTAGCAAGCCTCATTGCAGACACAGAAAGCTGCAGCAGCTCCTTAAAAGACCTAAATTTCGACACCGATTCTGGCACAGACTCCAAGGAAAACACACCAACCAAGTCTATTAGACGGTCGAGTAGGATACACAAGTTGACTCCAAAGTTTCAAAGCTTTAAGGGTATTTTAACTGAACAGAAGAGAAACATAACGCCAATGAAGACTGCTGTCGTTTGCTTGACGAAAATGGACATGAGTAGTATGCTCTCACCAACTCAAATGCAAAAGACTCCACATAATACCTCAGAGAATAAATCTCCTCCAAAGATAAGTCATAACCGTCGATCTGTAGTTGAAATTCAGGAAAGTCCTGAATCTACTTGTGATAGTGAGAAGAGTCATAAACGACTTCACGATGGTATGTCGGATAGCGGACCAATTTCGAAATACCCAAGATTAGACCCATCTGTAGCACCCAAAGCGCGTCTTTCTCTCTTCAACAGTGAGCGCCTGAAAGAGATCCTATCCGCCAAGTCGTTCTATGGAAAATCAAACCCAGATCTTAACACCAGTCTTACTACTAAGTTATCTAATGCTATTGAAGCCACAAACACACACAACCGCCGTCTGTTCGCACAATCACACTCACACAGACGTAAGAGGAAGCCTGGACAGATCAATATGGGTGTGAAACATAAAATTCGGAAGCCTAAGGTACAAAAGAAATTCAGTAACATGAAAGGTACCGCGAATTATAACAAATCAAATAACAGTGTACTTAATAACAGTACAATTTCAAATGTTTCGACAAATAAAGACACTTCTATGCTGAGCCAAAATTCTTCACAGGAACTGTTAAATGGTATGTATTCTGTAATAAAAGTAAATGATTAAGTATAGTTATCACCAAACTGTTAGTCCACTCTGAAGTTGTTGCGACGAGGTGTAGTCATACAATTTTCTATGGCGGCTCGATTCATTTCTGTATTCAGAGCAGACTACCAGTTTTACGCGGACTATACCAAATATGTTATTTGTAATAATTGTTAAATCTTATTTTTCTTTTAGTAACAGACAAAGCTGATCCATTTGATAAGGAGAAGCAAACAATAGACGCGCTGTTGAGCCAATGGACAGAGGAGGAGGTTCCGGAATCAGAATTAATTTACAGCAAAACCCCAAAACCTGTGTTACCATGTTTCAATAGCACGGTTATAGAAGAAACAAGTCAGATCTTCGAACCCGTAACGGCTGTGCCTGTATCTACCCAAAACCTGCCTCAAGATGGCGACAGCGTCATCGTTGAGTTGGGAACTCCTCAGAATCTAACGGCTGAGCCACAGAATTCATTGCAAATGCCACAAACTTTGATGCAATTGCCACAAAACGTTGGACAACAGCCACAGACTGTAGAGTTGCCACAGTCGTCACCAACATCAGATATTATGATGGTAGATTCTGAAGGACATTCGGCTAGTCATGGTAACATACCTAAGAATGGACATTTTCTTCCTGTTGAAGGAGGTTATATTCTTGTAGATGGAACTGTAGTGCCTGGTAAGTTTATTAGTATTAAATGAAAATATTACATAATAATGTAGTATAATGTGTTTAAGTGTGTGATTATTAAAAAAAATTCGACCTAACACATATTGAACTCTGAGATTCAAATTATTCTTTTCAATGTTTATTCAAATTTAGGATTCTGCGGAATTTTTAACCAACTTCAATTTTTTTTTTTATATATTACTAGCTGGCCCGGCAAACGTTGTGTTGCCATATAAATAAAAAAATGTTAAGGGTGAACAACCCTTATCTCTTAGGGGTATGAAAAATAGATAGTAGCCGATTCTCAAACCTACTGAATATGCATATAAAATTTGGTGGTAAATCTGTAAAACCGTTTCGGGGGAGTAAGGTAACAAACATTGTGACACGAGACTTTTATATATAAGACTATGTATCATATTTCTTTTTAAATTTATATCGGTATAAATTTTCAGAACAAGAAGAAATCCCAGATTTGGATGAAATCGAGCGGGAACTCAAGATGCTTGACGAGCAGATACTACAGATGGCGCAGTGCAACAACATCAATGCTGAGGCCGTGCTGGCTTCTACAGAGACCATCGCACCTGAAACTGGTAAGATTATTTAGCGAAAATATCTAGGCTTGCTACATTCAAGAGTATAAGGCACTATAAAACAATATTTAGTGAAGTTATTAGATCCAAAAAAATTAAATATGTTATTTAATCTAAATAGATTGTTTATAAGGAGGCTGTGTCTTAAAACAGACACTAGATCCTTAGTGATGGTTATGAAACCCTAAAAATATCGGTTTTATGCGGAGACCTCACATAAAATTACGAATCAGTTTCAAAAAATTTAAACAATATGTTATTTTAAAAAATAACATATTGTTTGTTCAAAGTTGTTTGTTTTCATTATAATTTATCAGGACTGTCATTGTGTCTACTAATTTATATTTCTCTTAAGTTTTGTTTTCTACACTGAATATTGTCAATAGGACATAATTTCAATATTTTTATACAGAATCCACTCCTCAAAGCACAGAGTCAGGCAACAGTGAGAAACAACTGAAGCTGTTCTCAATCTTCAGCAAACCTAACCCAGGGATATCAACACCAAGCACTAAAGGTAAGTTAATACCTTTTAAATACTAATATATAAAAAAAGAAAAAAATCATATTGCGGTAGAATCCATATGGTTTCACCCAAGAGGTATCACCATCATGATTCTAGTGTGAAGCAGTTATTACTTTTTGGATGTCCTTTCAGTAAACGCAGTACTCGCCGAGCCAGCTATCTTGTTCTTCCAAAAGCAAGAACAAACTATGGAAAAAGACTAATTTTTAAAGGAGCACATCTGTATAATAAGATACTAGCAAACGTTAAAAATGCAATTTAGCTGAGTTATAAAACATAATTCAATAATTTAAATACGAAAGAGTTTGTTCTCATAGAAGTGATGTATTAGTCACTTTTCATGAGAATAAATTCTTTACCATACCATCTTAATACACACACATTCAATTCAATCATGTGTGTATTAATTTGTACTCGCGAGGTTCCAGCATTCGATCTTAAATACAGATTTTATGTGGAGTTGGTTCATTGTGACAACGGCAGTCAACACTTGCCGCCAGTGGAACTTTTTTTTTTAAACGCTTTCTACACTCACAGTCACACACTAGGATTCCCTGTGTCGTGGGTGCCATGGACACAGACAGACAAATACACAAACACCCACACCCACACTCAGAAACAGAAATCTAAATTTATCATTTAGATATCTGTCTAGCCAGAGATTGAACCCGGGACCCTCGGGTGGTCGAACTGCATGCGACTTGGCTACTCCGATGTTATAAAAAAAGAAAATTCTGATATTCCTTAATCTATTCTTTACGCGAATCTGTGAGCAATGAAAAACAGAATTTGCTTATATTCCAGGGTCAGAGAAGGAAAAGAAATTACTCAAAACTGGCAGTGACCAGTACGTGATAGACGCCGGACAGACCAAGTTTGGCGCCACTCAGTGTAATGAATGCGGTGTTATTTACCAGGTAACCCTAATCGTTTTCATACTTGTATTTTATGTAGAAGAACTTTTTAAACAGTTTTATATAAGTAGTATACCTAACTAGCTGACCCGACAAACGTTTTTTTGCCATATAAATAAAAAAATGTAAGGGGTGAACAACCCTTATCACTTACGGGTTTGAAAAATAGATAGAATATTTGAAACTGCGATGGTAGCGAAGTCTGTCGAATCCAATGTGAAACATTCCTAAATCAACAACTACTTACGAATTAAAAATTAATTAAAAAAACCTAAACTTTTCTAGAAAATTCTAAAATCAGAAGTGAGATACACTTGATTCGAACTTCGGACAAAGGGTTAAAATTATACAATTGGGTATAATTACCACATTTACAGGATACTTTATGTGGTAAGTGTTATAATAACTACATTCGATTACTTTTCTTCTAGTCATGGAAATGTTATTGCGTGTTTATTGGTACGCAATTAAGCTATTGCATAGCTTTTATCGCGGGCTTTGAGCGCGGCGACCGAATCGAGAAATTCCGTAACGAAAATAAGTAACACCTTTCAACAACTCGGTTGCCTGGAGACTTGATATCCAACTATCAAGTCTCCAGGCAACCGAGTTGTTGACTGTCAATAGAAAAATATGGATATAATTGAATAAAGTATTATTTTACATTCCTTATTATTTTATTTGATATTGGCGACGAGATGTCGAATGAACTAAAAAACAATAAGGAAATAGGAGCCACATTACGTGGGTTAATAAAACGAACCGAAAATTACATTTCGGGAATAGAAAAAATTGACATTGAAGAAATAAATATACGACTGAATTCTTTACAAGAAAATTTGAACAAATTCTACGCGATTCAAGAAAAAATTGAATGGCTTACAGAAGAAGAAAATTTAGAAGAGGAAATAAAATACAGGTACGAATTTGAAGAAATATATACAAAGCTAAAATTTAAATTTTTGAATGTACAAAAAGAAAATAATCGGCTAATACCTGAATGTTCTTTTGTATCAGCAAGAGCGGAAGTTTATTTGATAAACTGTTAACTGTCAAGGCACGCTTGAGACGTACACCTAATACAAAAGAGTTATCACCTTATCAGTTAATGTTCGGCAGAGAGGTAAGAACCTATATGCATGCCTTATTTAAGAAATCCGCCCCACTATCCAGATTACATTACAATGCACCGCCAACGCAGGAGTTCGGACAAGGTGATAAGGTACAAGTCCGCAGTTACACCAACCCAAGAGTTAAATGGGAGTTCGGAGTCGTCATCCGAAGATTAGGTAGACTCCATTATGAAGTCAGAACTGAAAATGGCATACTGGTGCGCCGTCACCTTGACCAAATGCTGCCGGCGCCCCTGGTGGTGTAAGTGAAAATAGTGGTGGAGGACTGTTGGATATCAAGTCTCCAGGCAACCGAGTTGTTGACTGTCAATAGAAAAATATGGATATAATTGAATAAAGTATTATTTTACATTCCTTATTATTTTATTTGATAACCTTAATTCGTCAACTTGAACACAGATGGCAGTAATACACATTTTTTTATAATCCGTGCAGAAATCTTAAAATTGCGTGAAGTATATTTTATATTCCCATTATAAAATTCAAAATTATATTACCATATTATCCAAAAAATATGTTTTATCAACATAAGCTATGTTGAATTCTGGATTGATAAAATAACGTAAAAGAGTGTTTGTTATTTTTAAACGTACAATTACAACTGACAGACTTGACAGCACAAAATCAAAACGCCATTATGATTTATGGTACAAATAATTTGTGTACAAAGTGTTTTAAATATGAATAAACAAAGTGCATTTATTAATGAAAAATGCGATTGTACCTGTAACATTCGGCCAAATGTCACAGGCACATCGCATTGATCCATTTATATTGCTGGTTGTTAATACTTTATGTCACTTATTAAATACTTTTCTATTTTATATTTTAGAATGTTCAGTCTTGCTTGGAGTTATGAAATGTCAGCTGATACAACTTTTTCCCACGGACTAAATTGTGAATCTATACCATTCTCAAGTCCTGTTGAACACACACATCAAATTTCATCAAAATCAGTCCAGTCGTTTAGAAGGAGTTCAGTGACATACACACGCACTTAAGAAATATATATATAAAGATATTGTATTAATACTCGCGAGACCCCAGCATTCGATTTTATCAAATCATCTCATTAATACAAAATTGATTCATATATTGTAGAATACTTTTTAAAAGTCAACAAACTACCACCGCTTCGGAAGGTGTTTCGCTATGGAGAAGAAGCGGCGCGAAAACAAGGACAACTAACTCGTATTTAACAAAACTGTAGAAAGCCTAGTTTTAAGAGGTTTTTACGTTTTTTCAGATTGGAGATCCTCAGGACGAACACGACCACTTGGTACACCACAATGCCACAGATGTGCTAAGGTTTAATGTAAGTAGATTTGGATTAACACGAAATTGTTATTTTCAATCGGCTTGGTATTGGTAGGCGTTATGTGCTGTGCTTTCTATTTAATATTTGTAGAGAAATGTACTCTATTAGGGTATTATACATATTTTTTTAGCTAATAGTAGATGAGTATAATTTAGGCAAGCCCTTAAAAATGAAATTGAAATTGTAGTCAAAATATTGGTAATTTTCATGTTGTAAGACTTGTAAGCAGTCTTGTAAATCACGTTGGTTACATTGATTTTATTTAATTGGATTCTAACTAGATTCTAGTTGTTTTAGATAAAGATTTCTTCTGAGTTCTAATCTGAGTTTATAAGTAGTAAGATATTTAAAAAAAATTGTCAGTGTGGTTCACGACACATGTGCTGCCATATCTGATCCAGTACTAGTTCTCACCCTTTGTGTAATGTGTATAGGGGTGGAAGGAAGAGTTCGTGGTGGAGCGCACGCCTACAGGGCGGTGCCTGAGGGTGCGCGGGGCGGAGCCCGGCTGGAAGCGCGTGCGGTCAGTACTGGCCAGGGTGGTGCACCCCAGCCTGGGGTACGAGGACGGACTGCCACGGGAACCACATGTTTATACTGTGAGTATATCTGTACATACAAGATAATCATCATCAACCCGTTACTGTCGCACTGTTGGGCACGGGTCTCCTCTCAGAATGAGAAGGATTAGGCCATAGTCCACTGCGCTAGCCAAGTGCGAATTGGTAGACTTCACATATTTTATTTTAAACTTTTTTATAAGTCTGAAATAAATTGGGTTCGACCAAAACTATGACAAGAGACTAAATACTAGATATCTACTGAAATCACAGACCTGTATTGGTGACTGAAATACTAGGTTTTGACTCTAAAAATACGTGTTATATTTTGCAGGCTTATCTCTACATAGAAAAGAAACAAATTGTCGGCTGCCTCATAGTGGAGCCGAAAGTGCGGGCATACAAGCTGCTTCCCGGCGATCCGGACTGCTGCAGTGTTGAAGATTATCCCGTCAAGTAAGTATAATTATGTGACCAATCATCAATCAATTAAATATATATTTTTTTAATAATATAGGAGTAAAAGACGGGCTTGCAGTCCACCAGTTGCAGGGCAAGTGCAGTTGCAGGGTAAGTGGCTACTGCCGCCCATGGACATTTGTAATCAACCCTCAGATAGGATTACATATTCCTATCTAAGGTCAGCTACAGATGCGCCGCTACACCTGAGGACTAAGCTGGATCGCCTCGGAAAAGTATGACTTCCTTACCACACCCTTCAAACCAGAAATCTAAATGAAATCTACTTAACTCTGGTGGTGGCTGTAAAGGATCTTTACTTGTCTATAATATAGTGTCCTAGGTTTGATTGTTGGTTGGCGTCTTTATATATTCGTTCTTAATTTTTTTTTGACATTGAGGTATACTCAATTGCTAGTAGTCGCTATAGATTCGGACATTTGTAATCGATCCCTAATTGGAGTAAAAACACCTAACGTCGGCTGTTGACGCATGTAAGGATTTATTCCCATTATTAATACCCAATCCAAAATTTGGATAGATTTGGGTGGGGTATATAAGATCGAAATATGTAAATATTTTGTATAAAGTAATTGTTAAATATCGATCTTTGTTAAGAAAAAAATTGGATAGTTTAATTATTGATAATGAGCGTAAGTTATGATGCCTTTTAAACCAGAAATTACTTTCCAGATGTGGTGTATCTCGTATCTGGGTGCACGCCAGCTACCGCAGGCAAGGTCTTGCTCGTCGCCTCTTGGACTGCGCGAGGGCTTCTGCTTTGCATGGCACCATCCTCCGCACCCAGGACCTGGCCTTCAGCGCACCTACACCAGCGGGCAAGGCACTGGCCACTGCGTACTGTGATACCCCTAACTTCTTTGTGTATTTGGACTGAGTGGTCAAGTGCTGAAAGAAACTGGCTAGAAGCTCCTGTAGCATGTTTCAATTTTTGTGTTCTGTTGGTGGCAGTGCAGTGTGTTAAACATAAAAAAGTGAGAGTTCCAGCATGCCCAATTTTTATGTTTCGTTGCAGGCAGTGAAGTGTGATGTCATAGGTAAAAAAGTGGAATATTCGCAAGGCACTGGCCACTGCGTACTGTGACACCCCTAACTTCGATGTATATTTGGACTGAGTGGTAAAGTGCAAAGGAATTGGCTATGACCTCCAGTATGCCCGATTTTTATGTGTTCCGGTGGAATGAAGTGTGTTAGTCATAAAAATGTAAAAATATGGAATGTTGAACAAGATGACGAAGAAAAGTTGGAACAATAAAGGAAGTAATATGTTACTTGAAATTTAATGTTTAAGAATGTGAAATACTAAGTCGATAAAAAAAGAAAAACTAGGAAAAAAGAAGAATTTGGATAAGAGACAGTGTTTCATTGAAAATTAAACAATAATATATCTTTCAAAATGAAATGATAAATTTTTATTTTATCATAAAAAGTCTGATATAGTGACGTCAATAACGATGAATACTGAAATACTTCTACTTATTATTTGCATTTATTTTGACTGGCATTATTATGCTGATTCTCTTTGTTAATACAACACAATTAAACAAAACAGAATTAGTATATAACTAAACCTATAAGACTAAGGCTCAATTTACATTGCCGCGGAATGGAAGGGAAGCGAATTTTTGCAAACAAATTCTGCATAGCATAATGAACTTTATGTCAATTGTGGAACGTATAAACTAAATACGTGCTAAAAAAAAGGTTGCGCGTCTTCCGGGGAATCCTCGCGCATTCTCGAGAATTCAATAAACAACCGTCGGCGCCGTCTGTGGATTTTGTCACAATTGACATAAAGTTCATTATGCATCAGAATTTGTTTGCAAAAATTCGCTTCCATTCCATTCCGCGGCAATGTAAATTGAGCCTAATAAGCTCAAAAGTATTATGATTCAATGCAATAAATTCGTATTTTGCAGCAAATACACCAGAGATAAATATGGGTAAAGTATATATCCAAAAATACTAAATATTTGTGAAATAAATGGTCAGTAATGTAATTTTAACAAGTGCTAAGCATTCAATACAACATATTATTATGTTCTTTATTATATGTATGTATTTTACTTCAAAAACATGAACAAATTGTGTAGTTTATATTTTTGTAAGCTCAACTCACAACAAAATGTTTAAGATTATTTACATTTACAATTAAAAATAAAAGCAAAAATGACAAAATGAAAAAATAAAACTGATTATTAATGTACATATTTTTTGAGATTATTTGTTTTAATATAATGTTTGGACTTTGGATAGTTTTCGCTCATTGTAATAATTGGGGCCAATAATGTTGTTGATTTTATACTATAGTCTAGTATTTAAGAGCACTTGCATTTTAAGAGTGAACATAATTTCTGATTTTTCTAGGATTTTTTGAAAATATTTTTTGTAAGTGGACTTTTTACTAAGGAAATAATATTGAAAAAATATTCAATTTTGTAACATCTACATTTTTGGATAACATTGTATTGCGAAAAACACTAGAATGTTTTATTGCATGCTTTTTGATTGATTTTTTGTAAATTTGTAGCTTATTGTAGGTAGTTTTTAAAAAACTCACTACCAAGACGTGTGCCAATACGGTTATCTTTGTTTTAAGTGAAAAGTGCCTAATTGCTTAATTAAGTTAACATAACTATAATGTATAACTAGGGACCACTCAGTAATATTTAGTGTGAAAAGAATTATTTTATGGAAATTTAGTTGTTGAACCTTTACTAGGTATCTCAGACGTAAGGGAACATACCCATACTACGTGACCTATTTTTTAATATTTTTGACCCCTCCCCCCCTCCGATGACCACCCGTAGTATATGCTAAGACCCCTTCCCCCTCTTCACAAATTGTTACGTAGTATTGCGAATGTGAATTTTTTGTGAAGCTTTATACGGCCACGGTACAAATATATAGATCCTTATACTGTGATACAGCCGATCATACAACGACATTATTGTATACGTCTGTAGCACGGATTCTCGTCGACTTGCTTGCTTGCGAGATTTCTCTCGATGAATTCGACTACGTGACAAAAATCTAAGCCCCGCTCCCCAGCTCCTGTGATTTAGCGTAATATTTTAAAGACCTCCCCCCCTCCTAAATGGGTCACGTAGTATGGGTACGTTCCCTAAGGAGTGTCTACGTATCTGTGATCGGCTTCAGGTAGAACCCTGTTCTATTTGGAGTCGGTTACAGATGTCCATGGGTTGTAATATCCACTTACAATCACGTGGAAATTTCATTCAGTTTAAAATAAAATTTAGGTCACATATGTTTCCATAATATAAACCATTTGGTGACTAAATGGCGACTTAAACGATGTTCTGAATTGATTTTATTTCCGCTCTTTTATTCTGAATTAATTTTATTTCCGCTCTTTCATATAAATAAAAATGATGTACTTTAAAAACAGCTCTCTAAAACATTTTGAATAGGGTTTGATTCTGAAGACGATTATGACATGCATTTGTGTTATGACAAAATTAAGGATTTGTATGTTGCTTAATTACATTTATATAATATTACAACGTCATTTTCAACATTTACGTCATGTCTTTCATGAGATATTTGCATACGCTTATTTATTGTATAATGTTTAAGCAGTTTTATTCTATACGACATAACAATATAAACTGGTTGACGACACGTCGTGTAGTGTGTCGCGACCGTTCGTATCGTGTGTAGTAAAACGTACTCTTTGTGTGCACTGCCTGGTTTTAAGCTAAGTTTGTATGTGATCATCGATAAATTAAGTCTTCGTCAATACCATTGCAATTTCGGATTTTAGTATTTTTTGTTAGTAAAAATAAATTCCTTAACGCGACTTATAGCAGGAATTGATAAGTACAAGTCGTCACTTAAGATAAAAGCGTGCCCTTTTATTAAGTGTGTGTGAATATCAAGATTCTCGATACTGAACTCGTAAAAACTTCGTTGAATCTTTTTTTTGCTTTACAGCATATATGATAGCTCATAAATTTATCATGATAATTAGAGATTTTTTTTCTGACGAACGCGAAATTTAAGACTTCGATTAGGGGTAGGTTTTGTATTCAGCTATATTTTTTTATTATTATTCAATTGCATTACTACACAAGACTTGAAATTTATGAGTCTCGGTAACATGTTTCTTAATTTATAGATGATCCATAATCTGTATTCAAAAGTTGTCACAAGTATTTGTATATATTTTATTTATGATTGTATGTATAAATTTCTTCTGAATAATATCTATAATTACTTTTAGAACAATAGAGACTGGAACATTTAAATATTGTGTGTTTCTCGAATATTTTATTAAATCTCAAAAAAATAGCAGAATAATTCTATAAAAATTAACTACTTTGGAAGATTTATAAACCTTACCACTCTGAGATATTAAATATTTTGAATAATTCAAAATTAAATGTGATATAATCACATTAACAATTTTTGATATCTTTCGACTCATATTTGACCTCTTTGATTTTTTAAGAGTTCCAAAATTAGAAGCATTCCATAAAATTGATTGGATTTATTTTGAAAACGAGGACATGCCTAGAAATGGATATTCTAAGAATTAGTTCATGATTTTTTTGTCAAATTTTATGAAAGACAAATTTGAATAATGAACGTAGATACCAACGGGTGTCTTAGATAAGGCGAGTCCAAAGATGTTGTACCTTTCGTGTATTGCCATAGACTTGTAAATAATATTTATTTATGATTTTTGTTTACTTGCAAGTCCGCATGTTAACGGTAAGATGTACGAATGATCCATAAATATTGTAGGCACGTTACATGGTAGAAAACTATTTTTTCAAAAGCAGCCTTGCGGCAACTTACTCTACGCTTGGGACCTTTGCCCAGCTGTGGGTCATACCCGACTTATAGATTTTTTTATCATAATGTGTACGGGATATCATATGGCTCATTCGTAGTAAAATGACTAGCATTTATAAGTTTTACCTCTCGTCAGTTTTAAACATAGTTTGTTGAGCTTTGCTTCAATTGCATTTAATGTTACACGCGAGTATGCTGTGTCATTTGGTTTTAATAAAAGTATTTTTTATATTAATTGCCTTTCATTTACATTACTTACTAAGACGTTGGGATTTGGGTGGAAATAAAAAATCACAATTTTAAAACAACATTTATTTTTACATACATTAAGTCGGATTCAAAATGCCTGAAACACTGATTTTTGTGTACACATCAGTTATAGATTATTAATTTCATGGACAGTAAATAATATATTCTCTTTGCGATTCTCTGGAAACAATAAAATTATAAGCGTTTGTTATTAATAATCACCTCGCAGTACACTACTATACACATAAATATTAAAAATTTCATTTTTAATCTTTAGGAATTTCATTAATTAGGTATATTTTTAAAATTAAATTTGTTAAAAATATAGATTTTCAGTATATATTTAAACGTAGGTATTAAGAGTAAATACACCATAATCCGCAGTCCGTCAGTAATGAATACAAAGTGCTGATCTCAAATTCTAAACAAAGTGTGTTTGAGCTATGCTACAAAATATATCTATTTAGAAATAAAACGCTCTACCGAAAAATTGAGAGAAAACACGTTCGAGCTACGAATGGAAAAAAAACTATGAGCACTAATTATAAATGCCATCATTTTAATATCTAGAGCGAGACAGATCTAATGAGGGCATGCGGACAGCGCAACTCCCATCGCCTACGACAGTAAAACATTACCAAAAATATTTGCAGACGAGTGCTGCATTTAAGCCTTGGACACGAGAAACGAATGGAAAACGCAACTCTGCCACGAACTAGAGAAATACGCCGTATATCTCCGCAAGTGGCAGCGCTGCACTTTCTCGAAGCATCCAGTGTTTCGGCCGAGAGTTAAAACAAAAGTTACTCGAATACCGTCCTCACATTCATGTTGTGCGCAAGTACATTCACTTATCTACTATGAAAGATATATTAAAAAAGGAGGAATTGTTCAATACTATTTGGTTATTGGCAACGGACGTTACATTACCTACTAGTCAAGGAGCTGATCACGCAAACTAAAGTTAATTTAACACTACGCTATTCAAAAGTTCCTGCGTCGAAGTAATTACAATTGAAATCAAGTTGTCCGTGACACACGGTCGCTCGAAACCAACAATCTAAAACTTTACACGTTCCATTTGACATTGACACTGGCAGTATTTCATCTACATATCGAAAACCATAGAAAATATGCTATATACTACTTTATACATATTACATGACTCACTTGTTATTGCGTTTTCTTAAATCGTACGAGGGTAGCGGGGATCGGATAGCAATATACAATTATCGTAAAACTTCACTTACATATCAAATACGTTATTGCACTTTATCGGCATTATATAGTACACGAGGGACAGTACTAGTGGCTGTAAACTATTACAACTTCAGAAATCCGTCTAAGAAAATGTGGCGAAAAATATGGAACGCAGCATTAGTACTGTCGACACGTACTATGTTCAAATGAGATTCGCGATAACGCCTCTAGCTTATATCAAGAATACGTATGTAATGTCAATGTGCAGTAGGTCCATTGTGGTTAGCTATTTACCTAACATCGAAATGCCCTCACCGTTTATTAGAAAATATTATTAGTATGTGCACGCACGCCGTCACTCTGACAGAATATCTAAACTAAGCGCGGAGTTGCTGACTTACTAGCTGATGAAAATAAGCTCTCAATAAAATTGCCAGATTTCATAAGATTCTTAAAGTATTGTAATTCAAAGATTTCTGCGACTAACTAATTACGATTTGGTTTTGTTAAAATAATAATAACCATGTCATGAGGCATTATTAAAAATATTTTATTGCAGTTAAGTGGTAATTGCCGTCAATGGACATCTATAACTCTAACCTTATCCAGGTTTCAATCTCTTCAGACTAGAGAAAATTAGCGGTATACATACATTGACCATCTATACATTCGAAACAAAACTTCTCTTTACTCAAAACTTGCCATATATTGCGACTATCATACCACCAAATAAGCCTGTTTAAATATTTGCAACGAACCACATACCACTTAACTGACGAATTATCCTTTCAGCAACACTCCGTTAAGTTCGCAAGAATCGTATTATAATTCTTAAAGTTTTAAACTAATAAGCCAGCAACCCTTACCAAACATGGTTGCATCCGACTAGTGGGTAGAGGCGCAGGACAAGAAAACCCCAGCACTACTAACTCCCCATTCCATACTGTGTTACACTAACTTACTTAAATAGCTACCAAATAGTTTTTATTTAAGTTACATATACAATAAGTATTTAAAACGCCGTGTTAATTTGTAATTACACAATGAATTCTATTATGGGCGCGGTGCCAGAGGACTGTCGCTTTAGAAATTAGATTTTTAAGCTATACTCACTAAAAAAGCTAAAGAAAAATATTTTAAGATGAAGAAATAACAGCCGATATACAGGTGCGCCAAAACTGACTAACTAATGTAAAATGCATATTGTTTTTGTTATTTATTGTATTATTACTATTTATTTCTTTCAAATCCGGGAATGAATGACATAAACATTTAAAAAGACTCGAGATGTAAAATATTCTTGCGATAATAGCCAAACACATACGTAATGTAAAATTTTAATTTTTAGAACTCAATATTCTTTAGCGCAAATATGGAGGCATGAGGCAAACAATCTTTTTAACAAAAACAAAATAAATTAGAATGTATGCAATAAGCATGAAAATACCAAAAAGAATATGCATTTTACACTAGTGTAACAAAATTAGCACACCTGTAATGTTACAATGTAATGCAATTTGGCGAAATCATAGGAACAGGCAACATCCCCACGCACCGTGTAATGTATGATTACCTCGATATTAAGACGTACGTTATATTTGCCTACTTAATTTAAAGTAAAACTTAACGTTTAAAATAACACAAAGAGAAAAAAATACAATTTCAATAAGTTTATATATATTTAAAAAAATAACGACAGTGTTACGATTATAAAGCATAATAGCGTTTTCTTGTTAAATTACAATACTAGGAAGGATTTTAACTTATTGTACATACGTACACATTGTTGATGTTTCTTTTTATTTTTTTTCATATGGTAACATTAGGTTGTGGTGTTTTCGCTGGCAACACTTAATTTATGGCACATACAAACCGACTCCAACTAGACATTATTATATTAAGGACCATAATATACCTTTAATGCTAATTAAAATACATCTATATTAGAGTTTAAGTTAAAATTATATGCGTTTTATTCCTTAAATTACACTTTATGATCCTTTAAATATATTTCCCGTTCAAATCTACTCGATATTATGTTAAATAAAAACACATTCACGATAATTATAACGCTGACTGTTTATTATATTACTTTTATATTTGACAACCATAATAAAAATACACTAAAATTTCGATTATTCCTCTTAAACCATAAACAAAATATATAACGAATATCGTAGATATATCTCTTCGAATCAACTAACCTAACACGGTAAGTACATAAACCAATCGTTTAAATAATAGTTAAAATATTTACGTTAGGGCATTAGTCACATTATCTAACCGTCCACAACTTAGGGGAATCGAAAATATACTTTTTTATACATAACCAAAAATAAAATTTGAATCGAATACTGCTATTATTCCGGCCCGCATTACATACGAGCTTTCTCGATAATCTTTGGACCTTATATTACACTAAAAGCTCAATACTACACAACTAAGTTTAAAACAGCAAAGCTCAGCCGTGTTACATTGTAGACGTAAAAATAGGTACAAACAAAAAAAAGTTAATTACAAAAGAAAAATAATAATTAATTAGCTATAGATATGGAAGACGTAATAACAAACTAAAATAAAATTGTTTTAACTTAACCTAAGCGTCAGTATAATTAATATAACAGGGGAACGTGCACATCGCATAATGTGTTTGCAGCGATGCAAATGACATTTTTCTTTATATAATATAATTTTACTATATATAATATATGCATTAATACATACGAAGTTCTCTGGTATGTGTGACAAGTTTTGTACATATAGATAATATTTCTAATATATTATGGTGATGCTGGAAACTTTCTGTATTAGATAATATTTAGGACAAAATAATACCATTGTTCAACTTAGCATACCTCTTTATCATGCTGCCAAATTAGTTTCAAAATGCTATATTAAATAAGACTTAATTTTTGTGATGACTCTTCATGAGTGCATTTGTAAAGGGAAAGCCCTACTTTCGTTACTTTGGTTAATACGAGGCACAGTAATGCCTCAACTAAATAAGGTATCTTCATATTTAGACATTTTTGATACAACAAATACTAGCCGATTTCGAACATAAGTTAAAAAATCTTATAAACGTGTCAACTCATTATTATTTCAGAAATGAATCTTAACATAACACGAGTAATAGTTCAATTTTTATTATTTTACAAACTTCTATTACAGAAAATGTAATAACATCACTGCAAACAACATCATGCGTATACGAAACGTCATTTCAAACAAAAAAATAATAATAATAGAAAAAAATAACCGCTCAAAAATATACAGACACAAATTGTATTCAGAGATTGTGAAAATTGCAAACGCAATAACAAAAAAAAGTTGTATACATAATGTATATTTGGCTACAAAAAATCATTTAACAGTTTCGAGACTAAATAAATAAATGTCAATGTTTAGGGATGTCGCAAGTCTGTTATCGATGTGACATCACTAATTATTTAGTCACAGTGCACGAATACGATTATTTATATAACTTCCTCAGGTGGAGACGGTACTCGTCGAATATTCGTCTGTTCTCGGCACGGAGTCGCAAATAAAAGAATAACTCGTAGGTATTCGTGCGACACGTTTACATATTCACCATTGTTCGGTCAATTAAAGTCTGGCGATGCTGATATTCGATAATATCTTCATGAAAAGTGTTATTTAAATACGCATTAAGTGCAGCCATTCGCAAACGCTTCAAAAGAACATTACCGCCAAAAATATGTTTCAATCTCAGGTATTATTATAGATTTAGACAATGGCTAAGTTCGTCTCAACATGAATGGCGTTGTATCGTTGACGTCATAAAAATAACGTCATTTTGATAATTACCATCGACGCGGTTATCTATCGGTAATATCCTTGCGACATCCCTAAAAAGATTTTACTGAGAATTTACTGTAATGTAACTTCCGAAAACGAGCATTACATTACAATAGTGCAACAACGTGTGTTAAAAACGTGCAATATTACACCAACACACGCACTGTAACATTACAGTGTAATACTCGGTTTTGCGTTACCTTACAACGCACGCATTGTAACATTACACGAGTGTAATACTCGTTATATGCGTAACATTACAACGCACGCAATGTAACATTACAGTGGTTACCTTACAACGCACGCACTATAACATTATAATGTAATACTCCTTTTCGCGTTACATTACACGCAAATTCCCAATAATCATAAACAAACAAAAAAGCATTGCCTACAGTCCAGAATGATATGTGTTAATATAAAAGAAAATAGAAAATTATTTATGTTACACGTGTAAGCCAGTAATCACCTACAATAATGTATAATACATATTTGTATAATGGGCACGATGACAGTATTAAAAAATCAAAGAACAAATGATTTAAGTAAAAACAATATATTGAAAGGATTCTCAAAAATGACGTAGTTTTAAATTCAATATTTTCAATAAAATAAAAGTATGAAATACTGCGGTCGACGATCTTGTCTGAAACGCTAATCGGGGTGAAATGACGTCATTTTTTTGGCGTATCACCGTATTGCTTGAATTTTTCTATGGGATATCGAATGGTGACGTCATGACACCCGCAAGTGTTTCCGCGCCCAATTAAAAATATGTTTTAAAAATGCTATTATTTTCATTGATACACAATTTATTGTCGAAATAATACGATTTTTGGAAGCAGTAATGTAAATATATTTTAGAAGGGAATTTCAAAATTTGTCATCATGCCCATTCAAACCAGCCTCCGGTCAAAGTTAATGCAAACATGATCCTTAATATAAACAATGATTTATAATAAATTTATTATTTCATTAAACTGCTCCTCGAAAATCTATAATTCTAAGAATACATTCATAATTGCAAATTATACAATATTGTGTACCAAAAAAAAAACACATTTTTTTATTATATTAAATATTTTTATAATATTATATATTTTGTGCGTATCTATATTGAAAATATGTATTTCTGTGCTGTTTCAAAATGTGCTTGCAATGTCTTTATATTGTATAAATATATACATCCACTAAATTTTAGTTAAAACAGAGTGTGTGTCAAAGTATAACGGATTTTTTTCTCCTATTTCTAATAGCTGTATAAAATTCCAAAATATATCAAAGGAACGTATAAATACCAAAAAAGACAAAACAAATTACAAAAAAAGGTATCCTTTAAAAATACCATAGACTAAAATATCGATTTTCTCTTCAAACATAATACCATAGACTATATAAGGCTGTATAAAATTCCAAAATATTAAAAAAAGAACCCATATATTAAAAAAAAATAATATAAATAAAAAAGTGATATTCTTAAAAGTACCATAGACTAAAAAACCTATAAACCTCTTCAAATAAAATACCATAGACTATACAAATATATGGAAGGAGCAGTTTACGAAAACTAAATTGGCACTCACTATAACCGGGAGACCAGTACACGCATTCCTACGTCACCACCGATACCTATATAGTGCAACAAACTTCGTGTGACAGAGGTGCCACTGGCCATCATAATGTTGTTAGGTTGACGAAACTACCTAAGTAAACATTTCTGAAAATTGAATTTATCAATATTATTCCGAATAATAATGTGTATTATCCATTTCTTTTTGACAAATATCATAAGGTCTAGCTTTTAAGATCGTATTTTTATTAAATCGACGTAAATATTAAAAACATTTTATTTCGAGAAATTGAAATCGTCCATTTAGCTGACAACAAATGACTGTTTTAGAAAAACGCCACACGCCTAGAAAGTTTGTCAGAATATATCAATTGTATAGAAGACAAAGTTATAAGTGCAAAAATTGCACATTTGTTTTTATTTTTAACTGCATTATTTTTTATATTATAGGAATAGCAGACGAGCATGCAGTCCATATTATGGTAAGTGTCCACTGCCGCCCATGGACATCTGTAAACAACCCCAGATAAGATTAGATATTCCTATCTGAGGTCGGCCACAGATGCGCCGCTACCCTGAGGACTAAGCTGGAACGCCTCGGAAAAGTATGTCTCTAATAATATCTATGTTTAATTTTATAATAAAGACAATATAGAAATCGGCCCAGTAGTTCAAACTAACCGACATACGAACAGTAATTCTTCCTAATTATTATATTATACATAATTTAATTATACATATACATAGTACACTACCCACACACACGCCTAAATTCCAGCAAGTAACTCGAGTAAGCTTATTTCATACAACTATGACCTAGGAATCAAATCCATTGGCAATTCTTGCGTTTCGTTCTATAATCTACTGAATTTTGAAAAAAAAAAACTTTTAAAAATTTGACCTTTTAAGGTATTTGATTATTAGTATAACTTATACTTTTATATTCATTTAAATACATATTATAATTTGGTTGTAAGAATAAATAATCTTCGCCGAAAAAAAATGCTAAAAATAAATAACAAGCTTTGGCTGAATAACACGTTTATCTTTGTCCGAATTTTAAACTTCCAAAAAAACATAAACATTGATCAATATACCAGAAAGTCCTTTAAAATAAATCCGTGTGTACAAATCAAATAATCTTTGCCGTTGAGAAAAAAAGGGAACCATAAACAAGAGTAGTGACGTAGCAACGCGTTCCACATTCGAATTCAATGTTGCCAGCGCGCAACACCATGCAAATAATTTGGGAAAATCCTAGAGAAATCTACACATAGGGAGTAGGCACTAGAGAAAATATTTTCGAGTGTCGAATAGAAAATTTTCGATAATACATATAAAGAAGTCAAGTTGTGTATATATTTATTAAGTTATTTTTTTGAAAATAATTCATAATGCATGCTAAAAATAATTTCATAAATATTCAGGTCATTATTTCATGAAAAACATTACATGCAAAATATATTTATCTCAGAATTTAAAATAAATAGTTTTTAAATTTTAAATTTCATGCATACATAATTATACAAGTCATATATATTTACGACAATACAAAAAAATAACAGTAGAGGAATCTATGGCTTCGTTTGGTATTTCTTTTTAATCTACACAATAAAAATGGCGCCAACCGTGCTTAATGTCAACACGATGTTACTCTATAATTTATGGAAGAATCGAGAACCTATAAAAATGGCGACGTATTATAATATAAAGATGGCTTCAAATTAAACCTATATCTATATGAAATGACGCAGTTAAGATACGATTTTACTAAAAAACTTCAAAACACTACTATGCGTTGGCATCTAACTTACAAAGTACATATAACTTGTTGCAATACGGATTGTATTTCGAAATGACCGCATTACGACTACCTCTCGATTGTGAGCGAGAAACGAATACAAAAGCTGTCATTTTGGTTTCAATTATTTATTGAAACAAGTTATATTTTATACTTTTTGATATTATTGCACGTACATACTCCCTATGTATATCGAATATATGATTTGCCAAGTGTTATTACGCGTTACGATCATATTTCTAATAAAAAATATTATTTCGACACAGATTATTAATAAATTATAAAAAAAGTTCATTGTGCGATTATCTATGGTCGAGTTATGAAAAGAAATAAAATTGTGCGATGTTTGTCTGTGGTTAAGATCGTTCTTAGAACGATCATTCTATATTCAAAACACAAATAAAATTATTAATTTATCTGACCATTTCAAACAGAATATCGTCGAAACACAGTATATATCTGTCACGGTCCGTGTCTGAAACGCTCAATGTCTGTCGACAAACGTAGCTTATATAACACAGTTTTATTATTAGAAATACGATCCAAATCGTAATAACATTTAGTTCACCATCGAATCACTGGCGCTGAGGCGGCCTTGCGTACATATTACATTTATATATATAATAATATGGATATAAATATATATATAAGTGTGTTGTGGTGTGCCGCGGAACGTTGACATGCGCAGTGAGCTCCAGTGGCCAGGTTGCGCCACTGTGGCCGTTGTTCACGGTGGATATTCTGAAAAATTAACATTTTTTTAAATTTGTAATTGTTTTGGCATGTTTAGGAGAATAGTGTATTTTAGCAGATATAAAAATTGCGCGCGTCGTATGTCACACATTGTTTTTTTATTAAATATTGGTAATTTTCGATTATTTGAAAGTAATCAATTATGGTTTCTTCCGAATGCTTTGAAGTCGCAAGCTCTAGCCGTTACGTGGTCGTAAACTGCTTACTAAAAAGTTAGTTTAAAACACTAATGACATTAGGATGGCATGTGTCAAAATGGGCCTATTAAATTGTGACGACTAAATTTAAGAAATAAAATGATTTCATGTAGTATCTATGTGCAAATATGGTAGAATCAGCACACCTATTTATATATATTTATTTCTGCATCACAACAGCAGCGTTAAGCGCCGCTGTGTTCTGGTTTACCGGGTATGGTGCGGGAGACATACTTATCCGAGGCGTTCCAGCTTAGTCGTCAGGGGTAGCGCAGCTGTAGCCCACCTCAGGTAGGAATATAATCTTATCTGGGGTTGATTACAGATATCCATGGGCGGTAGAAGGCATTTACCACCAGGTGGACTACATGCTCGTAACTAATATTATAATGGCTAATGACAGCAGTGTTAAGCGCTGTTGTGTTTTGATTTGAACGTTGTGGTAAGTGCGAATGTTTATTTAGGCATCCAGCTTAGTCCACAAGTGCGGGTGGCACTAGTGCTCGCTAGTTACACAAGAGTGGCACACACCGCTTACGTTAGAGCAGCTCGTACTGGCGCAGGTGCATGCGCTGGATGATGTCGCGGCAGTCGTTGAACACGCGCTTGATGTTCTCCGTGTCCACGGCGCACGTGAAGTGCGGGTGGCACTAGTGCTCGCTAGTTACACAAGAGTGGCACACACCGCTTACGTTAGAGCAGCTCGTACTGGCGCAGGTGCATGCGCTGGATGATGTCGCGGCAGTCGTTGAACACGCGCTTGATGTTCTCCGTGTCCACGGCGCACGTGAAGTGCGGGTGGCACTAGTGCTCGCTAGTTACACAAGAGTGGCACACACCGCTTACGTTAGAGCAGCTCGTACTGGCGCAGGTGCATGCGCTGGATGATGTCGCGGCAGTCGTTGAACACGCGCTTGATGTTCTCCGTGTCCACGGCGCACGTGAAGTGCGGGTGGCACTAGTGCTCGCTAGTTACACAAGAGTGGCACACACCGCTTACGTTAGAGCAGCTCGTACTGGCGCAGGTGCATGCGCTGGATGATGTCGCGGCAGTCGTTGAACACGCGCTTGATGTTCTCCGTGTCCACGGCGCACGTGAAGTGCGGGTGGCACTAGTGCTCGCTAGTTACACAAGAGTGGCACACACCGCTTACGTTAGAGCAGCTCGTACTGGCGCAGGTGCATGCGCTGGATGATGTCGCGGCAGTCGTTGAACACGCGCTTGATGTTCTCCGTGTCCACGGCGCACGTGAAGTGCGGGTGGCACTAGTGCTCGCTAGTTACACAAGAGTGGCACACACCGCTTACGTTAGAGCAGCTCGTACTGGCGCAGGTGCATGCGCTGGATGATGTCGCGGCAGTCGTTGAACACGCGCTTGATGTTCTCCGTGTCCACGGCGCACGTGAAGTGCGGGTGGCACTAGTGCTCGCTAGTTACACAAGAGTGGCACACACCGCTTACGTTAGAGCAGCTCGTACTGGCGCAGGTGCATGCGCTGGATGATGTCGCGGCAGTCGTTGAACACGCGCTTGATGTTCTCCGTGTCCACGGCGCACGTGAAGTGCGGGTGGCACTAGTGCTCGCTAGTTACACAAGAGTGGCACACACCGCTTACGTTAGAGCAGCTCGTACTGGCGCAGGTGCATGCGCTGGATGATGTCGCGGCAGTCGTTGAACACGCGCTTGATGTTCTCCGTGTCCACGGCGCACGTGAAGTGCGGGTGGCACTAGTGCTCGCTAGTTACACAAGAGTGGCACACACCGCTTACGTTAG
The DNA here is from genome assembly GCA_014595695.2 of Epargyreus clarus clarus. Classification (NCBI taxonomy): domain Eukaryota; kingdom Metazoa; phylum Arthropoda; class Insecta; order Lepidoptera; family Hesperiidae; genus Epargyreus; species Epargyreus clarus. The sequence goes on from JACTTY020000046.1 coordinate 1,603,444, forward strand.
AGCAGCTCGTACTGGCGCAGGTGCATGCGCTGGATGATGTCGCGGCAGTCGTTGAACACGCGCTTGATGTTCTCCGTGTCCACGGCGCACGTGAAGTGCGGGTGGCACTAGTGCTCGCTAGTTACACAAGAGTGGCACACACCGCTTACGTTAGAGCAGCTCGTACTGGCGCAGGTGCATGCGCTGGATGATGTCGCGGCAGTCGTTGAACACGCGCTTGATGTTCTCCGTGTCCACGGCGCACGTGAAGTGCGGGTGGCACTAGTGCTCGCTAGTTACACAAGAGTGGCACACACCGCTTACGTTAGAGCAGCTCGTACTGGCGCAGGTGCATGCGCTGGATGATGTCGCGGCAGTCGTTGAACACGCGCTTGATGTTCTCCGTGTCCACGGCGCACGTGAAGTGCGGGTGGCACTAGTGCTCGCTAGTTACACAAGAGTGGCACACACCGCTTACGTTAGAGCAGCTCGTACTGGCGCAGGTGCATGCGCTGGATGATGTCGCGGCAGTCGTTGAACACGCGCTTGATGTTCTCCGTGTCCACGGCGCACGTGAAGTGCGGGTGGCACTAGTGCTCGCTAGTTACACAAGAGTGGCACACACCGCTTACGTTAGAGCAGCTCGTACTGGCGCAGGTGCATGCGCTGGATGATGTCGCGGCAGTCGTTGAACACGCGCTTGATGTTCTCCGTGTCCACGGCGCACGTGAAGTGCGGATAGCAGTAGTGCTTGCCGTCGCCGCTCGCTGTGCTTATGCGCTGTTGAGCATACAATATATTCATATTAACATTAATACATATTAATGATAATAGATTTGTTAAGTGGAGAATGAAAACGGTTAGGCACGAACTTGATCGCTTATGGTCGCGCAGGTGTAAGCCACCCGCTGACCGTTCAAAGGACCGACATGGCAAGCTGCAGCTTGTGAGGGTACATCTTAAACATTGATACCGCATATCGAGAGAGAATATCGAGAACATCGACATCAGCGTCACCACATCGCCCCTCACCCACCAGGAAGTGTTCGCGAATGAAGTACTTGACGCGCGCAACGTCGGGTCGGTACTCCACGGCCGCCCTTACCCGCGGGGACACACTTACCAGGAACGTAGGGGTACGACTCTTGTGTCTAATGTGCGACAATATCGATACCAAAATATCGATATTGGTCTGATACCGATAGTCACATTGAAAATATCGATATAGAAAAATAGTAGACATATCGATAATTAAAATATCGATACCGAATATCGATATTTTGATAATTGGAATCTTGATATCGGATATAGTGAACACTGATATACTGAATATAAAAATATTGATATCGTATACTATAATATCGATTTATCGATTAAGGTAATGTCAATATCGTAATGACAGATATTCGTGACAACGATATCAAAAATATCGATATATGAGATATCGATATATTAGATATCATTATTGTTGACATATCGATATTCGATACATATTGATATTCGAGATATCGATATTATTGCAATATCGATATATTTGCGACATCGATATCGTGTACATATCAATATCGGCAGTCAGCACATCGCCCTTCACTAACCAGGAACTCGTCACGTATGAAGTACTTGGCGCGCGCGACGTCGGGGTGGTCGCGCGGGTCGGGCGCCGCGTCGGGCGGCGTCGCGTAGCGCGCGAACTCCGCGAAGTACTCCTCCAGGCGAGACTTGCCGGCTAACACCTTCTCCGCGAGCAGGTCCTGCTTGTTCAGGAACAGGATCACTGATATCGTGCGCAGCCACCTGCCGGGGAATGTAAGGAGGGAACGCGTTAATACGGACATCATTTTCGGGATGTACGAATTCACTGCCACGTGAGCGCACAAGGATAAAGAGGAGGGCGATTCAATCGCAAAAGAAATTAAGATTTATTTTTGCCTATAGCCTATAGTTTTATTTAAACTTTAATACCCAATTAATAGTACACCTAATTAGTAAAAGGAAAAAATAATTAAAAAAAAACGCATAATGTAAGACATTCGACAATCTAATCCTATCTGCGGTTGATTACAGATGTCCATGGGCGGCAGTAGCCACTTTCCATCAGGTGGACTGCATGCTCGTCTGCTACTCTTATACTATAAAAAATGCTAAAAGTAATGGCATAAACACACACGCACCTGTTGTTCCATATGCTCTTGAACAGCTCGAGCGACTCCCGCAGGCGGTTCTGCGTGGGGTCCTCGCGCAGCACCATGTTGTACGAGGAGCAAGCGGTCACGAATATTATCGCGGTCACGTCGTTGAAGCACTGGATCCACTTGCGTCGCTCGTCGCGCTGACCGCCCACGTCGAACATGCTGGAAAGGTGAATGGAAAGGGTGAAAAAACACACACTTTTTACCCAAAAGAACCCTTAACAAACCACGTGGATCGGTGAAAGGGGTTAAGAGATGATAAAGCCTTACATAGCTATAACATCTGGCTTCAAAGACGTTAGGCAATTAGAAAGTGGAGAACCCTTCGTGGTTCGACCCCAGACAGTGGCACCAATGACATACATATTTGTGCCTAATAACAGCAGTGTTAAGCGTAACTCCGTTCCGTTTTGAAAAGTGTGGTAGGGAAGACATATTTAGATTATCCGAGGCTTTCCCAACTTAGGATAGCAACATATCTGTGGCCAACGTCAGGTAGGAAACCAATCCTATCTGGGGTTGATTACAGATGCCCATGGGCGGCAGCCACTTACTATCATGTCGTCTACATACTCATTTGCTGTTACTATATTACAAATTAAATTTGCCGTCGAATAAATTTTTTGATCGCTACATCAAAATCACTTAAGATTAAGATAATTGACCGACTCACTCATTCAACGTTCAGAATGATTTACAATACTCACTGGAAGTTGACTTTGTCGACAACGAACTGTGTCTCGAATATGCCGGAGGTGAGCACGCGGCAACGCAGGATGTCCTGCTCCGTCGGCGTGTAGTCCGGCTGCTTTATTATGTGCACCTGGTCCAGGAAACTGGGGGACAATAGATAAAAACAAAACATTAAGAGTGGATTCACATTTAGATAGAGATAAACGCTTTCAACGCTTTCTACACAAACAGCCCCACACTAGGATTTCCTGTGTTGTGGGTGCCATGGACACACACATAGACAAATACACAAACACCCAGACCCAGGAACAGAAATCTAAATTCATCATTTAGATATCTGTCTGGCCGGGGATCGAACCCGGGACCCTTTGCGCGTCAGACCGGTATGGTGACCGCTCCGCCACGCGGGTCGTCATGAATCAGATCATCATGATCGATCAAGGTTGAGATGAATCAGAAACTGGTGGAAACTGGCCATAAGTAGATCGAAAAAGCTGATTAGCAGAAAAATAAAGAGAAAACGAACGATTCAGGGGAGACCATGATAGACTTGAATCAGAAGCTGATGTAAAAATAAGAATAAAGATTAGTCAGGATATCAGAAGGGGGCAGAAATGAAGCATGGCAGTAGACAACACATAGATTTATGATTTATTCTTATAGTAGAGGAGGGTACAGGCGAAGGAAAGAGATAGGGAGCATAAAACTTTAGAGTTTCACATCGAGGCAGAACAAAAGAATTAAAGAGAGGTCTTTGGACAAATTTACATTGAGAAAATGAGAGCATATTCTTTTAGGGTCTAGTCCCATTGAGATAGTCAAATCAAAGAGAAAGAGATTTAAAATACTTAAATTTGTAGAGTATGTGGGGACAACTGTATAAAAATGTGTGATACAGACACTATTTAATTTGCACTTCGTATTACAGGGTTCTCATATATATTAAAGAGAGTATGTAGTGGGGAATTTGAGACTTATAAAGGTACAGACTACTTGGCATTAGGGTTTGAAGCGATAAGAGAAGTATGAAAGAATATGTGTTTGTGTGTGTGTGTGCGTGTGAGAGAGAGAGAGAGAGAGAGAGAGAGAGAGAGAGAGAGGGAGAGAGAGAGAGAGAGAGATAGAGAGAAACAGAGATACTGACTACTTGGCATTAGGTTTTAAAGCGATAAGATAAGATAAACATTAAAGAATATGTGTGTGTATGTGTGTGTGTGTGAGAGAGACAGAAAGATATAGATAGTGTGTGTGACAGAGGCAGAGATACTGACTACTTGGCACAGTCGATCAGCTGGTACTCGTTGCTCCGCTCGTACGTGCGCTGCACGCCCTGGTCCTTCCACAGCGCCTCCGTGTGCTCGTAGAACTCCGGCGGGTAGTCGAAGTCAGGCTGCGACGCCACGTCCTGGAATCACAGAAAACAGGTTAGCCACACTGATCCATTATAAAAGAAACGCTTTCCACACTGACAGCCCTACTCCAGGACTCCCATTATCGTGGATGCCATGGTCAAACAAAAAGACGAATACACAAACACCCAGACCCAGAAGGGATATCTAAATTCATCATTCAGATATCTGTCTGGCCTGGGATCGAACACTTTGGGCGTCGACCGGTGTGGTGATCGCTCCGCCACGAGGGTCGTCGATAGATAGAGAATAGTATGACCATTATAGAGACCATATTATAACGGAATCCTGATTCGATACCATTTGATAGAGTGGAATACTATTTCTAATGGTGCACTTTTTTATTGCTTGATAACCAAAATGATAATACCTCAGAACTCGCTAAAACATCGTATAGACTATGTTATATTAGTTCCAATGAAATATATAGATATGAAGGCAGAAGGACTGGCCTGGATTGTGGCGCATGCGCATTTCTTTAATCAATCATCTGTTTTTACAGGTGCCTTTTACAAATACTGATGTGTTTTAAAGATAATCTTATTAGAATTATAAATGCATGTAGAGTATTCCTAAGCTATGTTTTAGATTTGCTAACCTAACCTAACCCTAACCTATTAAAGTGGGGATACTTGCCTGTATATAGTCAACGCGTGCTTTGTTCTCTGGCTTCTCGAGTGGTATGGGTGGTGTGAGCGTGCTCATTGCACCCGTGATTGTCTGAAACGTTAACAAATAGAAAATATCAGATAGTATTCTAAAAAACATTTTTTTGTTTCAAATTACCAAGTCCATCTGACGCCGGAGCAACTTCTGCAGCCATCTGTTATAAACTGAAGGGTTGCAGTGTTATCTGAGATCGCACCACCTGATGGTAAGCGGCAATGTGCGTAAATGGATATAAGCTAACCAACTCCATATAAAATAGGGATTGTACCTGAAGCCGATCACAGATTTTCAACCCTGACAACTAAGATGACCGCTTCATTTGTAAGACGGTCGGTATTCACATATTTCAACCATACCATACCCTTAAACCAGACCACAGCAGCACTTAACACTACTGTTAATAGGCGGAAATAGGTGTGGCGGTGGTGCCGCTTGGAGTCGAACCACAAAGGGTTCTACCACCTCCAAAAATTAAATACTAACGAGTATGGCGTCGCGGATGTTCTTCTTAATATCCTCGATCTTCTCCCGGCGCTCCTTGTCCGAGAAGCCGTTCACGTGAAGGATCCGCATCTGCTTCACGATCGTCGACTTGCCGGACTCGCCCGCGCCCAGCAGAAGGAGTCGATGCGTCGCCCGGTACAACTGGAATTTTGATGGTGAGTAGGTAAAATGGTGTCCATATATGGCGTCCTCATTTATGAAATGAAATATATTTATTTTGTATAGGCCAACGACAGCACTAACAAATTGTCAGGTACAATATTTTCTTAAACTACTACCGGATCGGAACGCGACCTCTACTGAGAAGATCCGGTAAGAAACTCAGTGGGTTTGTCTTTTAATAATAATTATTCTCTTTTTTTTTAAATGCCATCATTTTTAGATGGCATTTTCATTTTTATATTATTTTTTTTTTATATAGATAAGATTTTATAAGACAAACGAGTATTTAGTCTGCCTAATGGTATGTGGCCGGTGGGTATGTACACACCCATCGAAAATGACATCTATAACCAATTCCTTACAAAACAGGGGTTCTACCTGAAATTGGTCACAGATGCGCACAGATGTTCTTAAATATGAGTCAGATTTTGTCAGTCAGAATGCCTTTACGTTAGCATGTTTTGAGAAGAGTGTTACAATGGCTATAAATGGGGGGTTCTCTTGTGTCATTATGCCATCAGGAGGATACACTGCTCTTCCGAGGTGGCTCATTGAGGCATGGCCACTTTATTTCAAAAGGGGAATTGATTGAATTTGCTAAAGCTCCTGTCAGACAGAGATAGCATAACATGATATTTTTATTTGGCATTTAACTTTGTGCCATAAATAGAAAGCTTGTCAAGAAAGTTTCTCATAAATAGAAAGCTTATTTTTACCTATGCATATGAATGGTCGTTTATACTCTATGGTAACTCACCTGCTTATCCTTCTGCAGTTGCCGGGTGATCGCATCGCTGCGACGCTTCTGCCACTTGGGGTCGTCTCCGTCCCCGCTGCCGCTTTTGGCACCCGGTGAGCCGAAACACCCCATGGCGGACCACGCCGCCCACCTGTTGACAATCAACGCGTTTCGGTTCAAATCCGGCTCGAAGGACCATTTTTTTGGGAGCTTATTACTATTTTTTTTAGGGTTTAATGTGGTGTTATCTTAAATTTGGCAGGAAAAATAATGTTTCCATTCAAGAAGGGTGTTCTTGAATGAAGTGCATGTGAATTTGATTGAATTGGTTATCGATAAGGGTTCACTTAAATCTACAGTCATAAATCGTGATGTCGTGGCAGATAAAAAGTATTATCCTATAAAATATGTGACGACCCGCGTTGCTGAGCAGTCATCATACCGGTCTGATGCGCAGAGGGTCCCGGATTTGATCCCCGGTCAGATAGATATCTAAATGATAAATTTAGGTTTCTGTTTCTGGGTCCCAGACCCTGTTTGTGTATTTGTCTCTGTGTGTATCCATAGCACCCACGATACAGGGAATCCTACTGTGGGGCTGTGAGTGTAGAAAGCGTTTATATGTATTGTTGTATTTATAACTACCGTAACAAAGCCACGCACACACGGGCTGTGCCTGTCAAAATATTGTACAGGAAAATTTGTTTTTGTTTGCCCCGCCAGTATCGGCACGTCCAATGTCTGTTGATATTAGTGGGATTATTATGTGATAATGTATCATCAGTGATAATGATGATGACTCATCACTATCTTAAGATTATTCGCGCACAATGAACCTAGAATGCAAAGTGTACAGGCGTCAGAGGGAGGTTGGGGTGGTGCTTTGCGCTTCGATGACTTTTTGTGTTCAAATTTCTGAACATACATTATTTTTATAATATAGGCAGATGACCATGCAGTCCACTTAATGGTAAGTGACCACTACGTCGGCTACAGATGCGTTGCTAGTTGCTTGCCTGCGACTAAGTTGGAACGCCTAGAATCACACTATGTCTCTCTTTACCAGAATACAGTTCAGAACACTGCTGTTATTAGGTAGAAATAAATAAACATTCAAGATATTGCTACCATCAAAACGATTCCTATAGAAAATCTCCCACGTAACCCCGAATGATTAGAATATGTTACATGATTTTATGATGCGTCACATTTAGTCCGATATCTTAGTCAAAGCTGCTCTAGCTACACGAAATGAACTCAAAAATGTAACATTTAGAAGCCAATTTGGTACCAAGATAAGGGGTACTGTCGAAAAAATGTCCGACTAGCGGTTAAGAGATAGTGTTGACTGGGTAGGGCCAGGAATGTTAAACGGAATTTAAGGGACCGTGTGGTGATAGTGTAGGAAACATTTGTCTAGTTCAGTATTTGTTGTGAATAATATTAATAAGTACAATAAATAGTAAAACATGAATTGGGAATATAAACCACAAAAACACTATATATTTTGTTAAAAATATAATTTTTAACCGACTTCTAAGAGAGGTTATCTATTCGTTGCGTATATATATTTTCTGTAATATATATTTTTGTGTCTTTGTTTCCCAAAAAATCCGCTATTTTGGAAGAGTTTAAGATGAATACACCTTAATTGTCAAAATCTATCGCAGAATACAAGCCATTCTTGATACTTGGGTAATAAAAAATGTGTTTGTCCTTACGTGCGCACGTAAGAAGTATGTATTTTTGAATTGCCTATTAAACAAAAATAAAGTCATCCATATTGCATAAAGGTGAAGGTGAGTTGAAGGAGGTAGAATCCTTTGTGGTTCGACTGCGGCGGCACCACCGCCACACCTATTTCTGCCACATAACAGCAGTGTTAAGCTGTGTTCTGGATTGAAGGACGTGGTAAGGGAGACATACTTTTTCGAGGCGTTCCAGCTTAGACCTCAGGGGTAGCGGCGCGTTGTTCGCGACCACAGGTACAAATATCTAATCCTATCTGGGATTGATTACAGACGTCCATGGGCGGCAGTAGCCACTTACTATCAGGTGGACTGTTCGTCTGCTACTCCATGGGAGTAGCAGACGATTATAAAAAAAAACTTCCAATCCGGATTCTACCGGTTTCTCACAATCAATCTGTAACCAAACATCTTGAACCTATAGACTATAGTTTAAGTTGGCTCCTTAGCTCTCCACAACGATATTTCATCCGGCGGTTACAGGTAACGAAATTCGATATTGTGGTCCGTAATATTGGAGCAATCTTGAGCTTATTTACGGCGCTACACTGGCTACTTTTACCAGCGATTCGCGTTTCGGCGATTGCATTGATGCTTTGCGTTTCGCGGTGTCGAAAACGTTGTAGCCACTGTATTGATCCTGCATCACGTTTTGGCGACTAGCTGCGTTCGATCGCGGTATTAAAAACGCGCGTTATAGCGACTCTATTTACCTTGCTACGCGTTTCGGCTACTAACTGTGTTCACGGTATCAAAACGAACGTTGTAGCATTTTTTTATCCAGTCTTGCGTTACGCGACTAGCTGTGTTCGGTGGCGGAATCGAAAACGCATGTTGTAGGGACTGTATGAATCCTACATCACATTTTGGCGACTCGGTGTGTTCGGTAGTTGTATTGAAAACACGCGTTTTAGCGACTGCATTTAATGCTGTATCGCGTTTTAGCGTCAAGTTGCGTTCGGGCTTGGCGATGAAATGCGCGTTTCAGCGACATTAATGTTGTTGTGCGTTTCGGCGACTAGCTGCTTTCGGTCGGGGTATCGATAACGCGCGCTTTAGCGACTGCTTTGATTGTCTATTACGTTTTGGCGTCAAATTGTATCACTATTTGCGACTAACTGCGTTCAACGCGACTCGACCACGACAGGCCTTTTATGTCTGGGATTCTGAACAGTTTGTCGCTGCATTTAGCTTCCGAAAAACACCTAAACCGTTGACCGCGGTTTATAAAGTCGCTAGTCTGTGCAGTCCCTTATAGTTTAAGTCTTAGTGTAGATGCAATTTATTCAGAATTATGGATCAGGGCAACAGTGCGGCGGTGAGAGTAAATGATTCGCCGGTGTTGTGTTAAAGATTAACATTTTCATTAAATTTAATTTTTAGTGTTATTCATATTTAATGTTATTATCGGCCATGTTAGAATATTTGTATTTAGGCTTAAAATATTTATTTATTTATTTTATTTATACTATAAGATTAGCAGACGAGCATGCAATCCACCTGATGGTAAGTGGCTACTGCCGCCCATGGACATCTGTAATCAACCTCAGATAGGATTAGATATTCCTACCCGGTCGGCCACAGATGCGCCGCTACTCCTGAGGACTAAGCTGGAACGCCTCGGGAATGTCTGTCTCCCTTACCACACCCTTCAAACCGGAACAAAGCAGCGCCTAACACTATAGCAAATAGCTTATGTTTCAGCTTAAAAGAGTTTAATTTTGAAAATTCAAGCTTCCTGCTTAACTATTTTAATGCAGTCACCAACGTGTACCAATACTCGCATGACTTTAGCACATTCTAGTAGAGCCTATTTCCAGCAGTGACTCTCTGACACTATTAATACAACCCTCGAGAACACCCCACCCATTTGTGAACAACGTCTTCACCACCCATCCACATTCTAATGGGATTAGTTACCTCCGTTTTTTCAAAATTAGGAATATTTGACTACTTGTTTTAATAGCGAAGAATGTTACCGTGACGAAAACTACGCGCTTGAGAGCTCTTGAACAAATGTTTTTAAAGGTCTTCGAATACACAATAGCGGTGTACCATAGTATAGTCCGCGCCAAATTGCTAGTCCGTTCTGAAGTTGTTGCGAGCAGGTGTAGCCATACAATTTACTATGGTGACGCGATTCATTTCTTTATTCGGAGCGGACTAGCAGTTTTACGCGGACTATACCATGCTTGTCCAGCGTCGGGTAGTAATGGGTTGACGACAAAGTCCTTTAACCTCTAGCGCCAGTTAGCAACAAACCCTGTTTTAAACGACAGTCGACATTACAACCCAGTGCCGTCTTTATTGAAGCGTATTTCATTTGGCGGCGTAATGACGAATGCCTTTGCGTCGGCACGCGCGGCGCAAATGGACATTGCCCATCGCCGACGCAAGCGAACACCCAGTTCGCTAATTTATCCATCTTCTGTTGTCACCAACGCGCATTGCCAAGCGTGGTGACTATACGTTTGTTCTAGGAGAGCCCTAGGTTCAGCAGTGGGTCTCTCATAACAAGAAGAAGGTTTAAGTATACTCCACCAAGCGTGAGGTTCAAGGCCAAATCCAGGCATGTCACTTGACTTTCCAAAAATAACAAATTGTTAATTAATTATCACTTGCTATAACAATAAAGAAGAAACATCGCAAGGAAAACTTAACGCTTGAGAGTTCTTTAAAAATATTGTCAAAGGTATGTGAAGTTTACTGATTCATACTTGACTAGCGCCATCAACCGTGGCCACGAGACCCCTGTCCAGGCGAGGGACAATATGGAAAAGTTCTCTAACCTCCAAAGCATTCTCTAGCGCCAGTTAGCAACACGCCCTAAACTACATCCGACATTACAACCCAGTGCCGTCTTTATTGAGACGTATTTCATTTGGCGGCGTAATGACGAATGCCTTTGCGTCGGCACGCGCGGCGCAAATGGACATTGCCCATCGCCGACGCAAGCGAACACCCCGTTCGCTTAATTGGTTGTGGTCATCACGAGAGCTCGTTCGTGTATTATAATTGCGGTACCCCATTCGTTTAATCGTTCTTCTTCTCCAGTCAATAAGATACCCAGCTAAGCGCAGTGACTTTATGTAGGTTTCTTCTATGAGAGTCCTAAGTTCAACAGTGGCTTCTCTCCCAAACAGGCAAAGGCTGGAGCATTCTCCACCATGGTACTGTAATGCGGAAAGGACACGTGTAGCCAACCCCTGTCAAGCCAGGCGTCTATTGTCCAAATCCCAGGCACAACTCTGATTTTTCAAAATTAATATATTACTATTTATCTTATACTTACTATAATGATGAAGAAAATGATCGTGAGAGTGTATTTGCCAGTGAGTTGTTCAAAAAAATGTTCTTAAAGATGAAATAAATGTACTAATTCGCAAATGGCCAGCTCAGTATCCTATGACCTATACTTCTATCACTGAGAGACAATTTGCCCAGCAGTGAGACTGAAACGTAGACGACAAAGTCCTTTAACCTCTAGCGCCAGTTAGTAACACGCCCTAAACGACAGCCGACATTACAGCCCAGTGTCGTCTTTATTGAAGCGTATTTCATTTGTCGGCGTAATGACGAATGCCTTTGCGTCGGCACGCGCGGCGCAAATGGACATTGCCCATCGCCGACGCAAGCGAACACCCCGTTCGCTTAATTGGTTGTGGTCATCACGAGAGCTCGTTCTTGTATTACTACCTATTACGTCATAGAATTTGAATGTGTTTTAGACCTGCCCCCTAGTTTTGTCACAAGTTGTCAACTAACATCTATATCATATAGTTGGCAAGTCAATGTCGCTGTTTTGCAGGCTACCAACAAAATTATTTCAAATATTACATTTTTATGTCATATTTAAAATAATCCTTACTAATATTATAAATCCGAAAGTAACTCTGTCTGTCTGTCTGTCTGTCTGGTTGTCTTTTCTTCACGCCTAAACCACTGAACCGATTTTAATGAAATTTTGTACAAAGATAGTCTGAGACCCGAGAAAGGACATAGAATAGTTTTTATCCCGGAAATCCCACGGGAACTAGGGATGGTGATCTAAGATCGATTAATCGGAGAATCGATCTTTTGGACCAAAAAAACCATTATTTTAATCGATATTAGTAACGATTGAATCGTAAACTATGCATTTGATCAAGTTGTTGTCCACGAAGGTTCCAGAGTTGGTACGACCAATTTTCGCCAGATAGTGCCACTGTCGTTCCAATGAAGGTACGAATGTTAGTATGTCATATTATTTTCTTTTAAACGCGGGCGAAGCCGCGGGCAAAAACTAGTTTATGAATAAATTATGAATTCTTACTATTTGACACTAATATTCTTTCTAATATATTTGTTTTCTTTTATTCGCTTCTTGTGCGTATACACTGAACACGCATTCTTTTTTACGGAATACACAAAAGAACCACAACTTCTCACATGCATACATACATATACACAAGCTATTATTTTCTAAACCTAACACACGTTCTGGACTCCTCGGAACGCCTCAGAATGCCTACACGTACAGCAGCTACACAGAAATGCAACAAATATGTTAATGGTGCGATTAGGTCGCCGGTTTTAGTCAAAATGCGATATTTGCGGTCCGTTAGTGTGCGTGTGGGTTGACAAAGTTGTAAGAGCGCGTGGTGCCAGAAATAATTTATTTGTTATACAATGTTGTAGGGGCGCGGCGTCCACGGCTTATAAATCTTAACTTTTTTATATAATACTTTTATAATTTTTCAACCTTTGTTTGTGTTCTTGAAAAAAATCTTTAGGCATATTGAGCAATTTTCGTAAAGTATAATTTTATGGGTTCGCGTCATCGATATGGTAATGACAAAGTATATCTATAGCTACAGGATTAATGTTATTTTTTGTGATATATATAAAATTTGGTGAAAATTGGTAAAGCCGTTTCGGAGGAGTACGGTAACTAACATTGTGACACGAGAATCTTATATATAAGATAAGAGTAGCAGACGAGCATGTAGTCCTCCTGATGGTAAGTGGCTATTGCCGCCGAAGGACATCAATAATCAACCCCAAGTAGGATTGGTGGCGGTGTTGCCGCCGAAGGCGATTGTACCACCATTACTTAACTCTGATGATCCGCGTGGCGGAGCGGTCACCATGCCGGTGTGACACGCATAGAGTTCCGGGTTCCTTCCTCGGCAAGATGTGTTGTGTTTGTAAATTCGTCTTTGTGTCTATCCATAGCACCCATGACACGGATTCCTAGCGAGGCTGTGTGTGTGTGTGTGTGTGTGTGTGTGTGTGTGTGTGTGTGTGTGCGCGTGCGTGCGTGCGTGTAGAAATTGTCTATTATTTTAATGCCAGAAAGTTAAGCTCCGTTATTGGATGGGTGGTCACTAGTGGCTAACGGTGGTGCTAGTGTCCTGTCAATAGACACTTCGCCAAGTGATGTGGACAATAGCAATGAATTGTCCACATCGCTTGCCATGATCGGAATAACACTGAGGTAATCTGTATCCAACAGTGGCGGATAAATAAAAAAATAATGATTTGACTAATTCATGATTTCAAGTAAACTGAAGTTTGGGCTTTAGAGCGTAAAGACCTGATACTGTGGTGTGAAGCAAAGCTGTGTAGTATATAAGTTAGTCTTAGAGTAGTATTAAGTTAGTTAGAATAAAGACTTCATTAAAGTAACACGCCTCACAATCTACTATTGGGGAATTGAGCCAATACTATTTGGGGTTGATGACATACATCCACGGGCGGCAGTAGCCACTTACCATCAGATGGACTGCTTGCTCGTCTGCTAATCCTATATTATAAAAAAAACGCTAAACGCGAACCATTTCTTTCTAAAGGCCTCACTCAATACAACCAAACGTTTGATAACAAAAATCGCTCCCGCTTCCGCTCACCACCATCCGCGTAACATTAAACGGATCCTCACATGACGTTTAGCGACACACGAGCGTCAAAAGTATATACAGGCGGCCACAATAAGGTTAATCGATGTCCAGCCGTCAGCCAGCCTGTATGTTTCCTAACTAAAATTCCATTACCTTCATCTAATACCATGAAGCACTATGTGCCCATCAGCTATAAAATTTTAACTATAGTTTAGAGAGTTCAAGCGCCATAAAACTTTAACTATAGTCTGACTAACTTTTTTGTGCGGTTTTCGAAAACAACTAACTCCTATTGAGTAATGTTATTTAATATCAGCTTCTCTGGCGATTTTTCAATTTCCCCAGGTAAAGAGTTTTTTTTTTACATTAAGTTTTGATAGCTATAAATTACTGATAAAAACGATTTAATGTTTTGTGATTCACATCTTTATCATAATTTTACACTAAATAAGAAAGACGTAAATAATGTGATTGTTATACATGAGGCATGAGTGCGCAATATTATATATATATATATATATATATATATATATATATATATATATATAATATTTACAAGTACCTACATGTTATAATGTTTTAGCTGTAATTTTTAGTGTAACAAGTCTTGAAAATAAACGTTCAAAAGAAAATAAAAAGGTTATATACAATATTTGAAATAATAAAATTAAATACTAATTAAACAAAAAAAATCAAATTATATATTTTGTTTTTTTTTTAGTTTTTATATTAATGTAATAAATTACCACCTTAAACAATATAACTTATTACTTATTTCTTATTTGTCAATTAAATAATTCAGTTAATTAATATTTTTAACATTATTATTATTATATATTATAGATTCGTCTTAGGAAGTTTTTATAACCTACGAAATTAATAGAAAAAAATTAAAAAGGAAATAAAACCCTCCGGAGGGTCGAAACTCATACTTTGAAAAACGCTGCCCTAGTTAACTATCAGTAAATGATGTGACGAAGAAGTAAAATGTATTGATTTGTTCCATGATGAAAATATATATTTGTATTGATAATAATTTTGGGTTTCAGAAACTATATCGAAGTTTAAGCGAACAAAATCAAGTTTAAGGAAAAATCATCCATACGCCGGCGGGGCCATCTTACACAACGCTTCCAAGAACAGACATACATCCAATGCATACACCATTCACCTTTAAAACCAGCCGCGTTATGGACGAGGCAATCTAAAATTAAAATCTTCAATTACCACAATTAGTGGAAATCGTCATATTAACAAAGTACCTGTATTAAAAATATGGGTACTCAAAATATGATCCTTATCCTTACTATCCTTACTAATATTATAAATCCGAAAGTAACTCTGTCTCTCTGTCTGTCTGTCTGGTTGTCTCTTCTTCACGCCTAAACCACTGAATCGATTTTAATGAAATTTTGTACAAAGATCGTCTGAGACCCGAGAAAAGACATAGGATAGTTTTTATCCCGGAAATCCCACGGGAACTGGCGATCTAATATCGATTTATTGAAGAATCGATCTTTTGGACCAAAAAAATCGATTATTTTAATCGATATTAGTAAGGATTGAATCGTAAACTATGCATTTGATCAAGTGATGATCTTTAACAAAGGTGTTGTCAATGAGCCCATGAAGGTTCCAGAGTTGGTACGACCAATTTTCGCCAGATGGTGCTGTTCCAATGAAGGTATGAATTTTCAGTTTTATGATTGTTAGTATGTCATATTATTTTCTTTTAAACGCGGGCGAAGCCGCGGACAAAAACTAATATTTTGTAATATTGAAATAGTGAATGCGGTTCACCTGATAAGTTGTCACTGTCGCCCACGCACACCTGTAACCAACTGAAGCCAATCACAGATGCGTTGGCACTCCTGGGGGCTAAGTGGATCGTCACATATGCGAGTTTGTCTGTAGCTTTTGAAGGTCGTAAAACCCTTTGTGGTTCGACTCCGGCGGCACCACCGCCACACCTATTTCTACGTAATAACAGCAGTGTTAGGCGCTGCTGTGTTCCGTTTTCAAGTATGTGGTAAGGGAGACAGACTTTTCCGAGGCGTTCCAGCTTAGTCCTCAGGGGTAGCGGCGCATCTGTGGCCGACCTCGGGTAGGAATATCTGATTCTGTCTGGGGTTGATTACAGATGTCCATGGGCGGCAGTAGCCACTTACCATCAGGTGGACTGCATGCATAGGCCTTAGTACACTGCATTGTACAGCCCAAATCACTGTAGACACTTCACCCGTGCCCAGCAGTGGGACTGCGGTTTGAGGAGATTGTCACCATGTCATTTACAATCAGATTCTCAGAAGCAGTTTACACAGTAAACAGCGCGCACCAGGCGACCGGTGGGCGGTGTTTATTTTGACTATTGTTACCATTGCACACCGCGGTACCGCCGTACGCAGAACGTGCAGTGTTTAATGAGACCTCTAACATATTCCACGAAACTATGAATCAGAGATTATTTTTTTATACATATACCTATTTCATATAAAAATGGATCTCAAATCACTTTATATCAATTGACGGTGGTATAGTCCGCGCCAAACTGCTAGTCCACTCCGAAGTTGTTGCGAGCAGGTGTAGTCATACAAGTTACTATGGCGACGCGATTCATTTCTATATTCAGAGCGGACTAGCAGTTGTACGCGGACTATAGATCTGTGTAGTTCGACTCCGGCGGCACCACCGCCACACCTATTTGTGCCTTATATCATTAGTGTGTGCGCTGCTGTGTTCTGAATTGAAAGGTGTGATAAGGGACAATCTTCACGTAAATGTTTCCGAGACAATCATTTAACATTATCTCGTCTGGTTTCTTCCATACAAAGAACAGAGACAGGAATAGAGTCGTCACGCGCATCATACAGATTCAGAAGAAAAGTATTGAAGTCGGCCCGAAGATTTTAACATGACAAAGCGCGAAGCGTTAACTGATTTAAATTCCGACTTGCCCAGACGTGTGGACAATAGTTCGCTGTCACTAGGCACTCCATGCGATAAGGATTTAATACAAGACATTATATTTTGAAAAAAAAATCGAAAAATATATATGGCTAAGGTAAGCTAAAAAAAATGGTAGGTTATTTATAATTCAGTCACTGGACAGGACCAAATAAATAAAAAAGGAAAAGTATAAATGATTAGAAATGTATATGTGTTTACTATATTACCTATATACATGTGCAAATTATATAAATGTGTTACGGGGTAATCCATTAATTAATCACATTACGCAGAATTTATAGAAATATATTCTGTAAAAAATTGAAATAAACTTTTTTTATATATTGTAACATTGCTTTATTGAAAAGCGTTAATATACACTTTTCAACTTTTATGTGAATAACCTGATTGAGGAGCTCAGCACCACCGGTGTCGGATGCTCTATTGATGGCACATTTGTTAATAATATAAGCTATGCTGACGACATGGTGCTGCTGAGTCCCTCAATCAGCGGTCTTAGGTGCTGTCGGTCTGTGAGAAGTACGCGGTGACACATGGACTAAGGTATAACGCTAAGAAGAGTGAGGTGCTTATCTTCAAAGCAGGTAGCAAAACTTATTCCTCGGTACCACCGTTATATCTTGGTGGTACCCTATTAAATAGAGTAACTAAATTTAAATACCTTGGTCACTGGGTCACCGAAGATGGCTTGGACGACACGGACATAGAGAGGGAATGCAGGGCGTTGGCTGTCAGATGCAATATGCTGGCCCGAAGGTTTGCGCGATGCGATAAAAGTGTTAAAGTCACACTTTTTCAAGCCTACTGCCAATCGTTTTACACCTGCAACCTCTGGACCAAATATTCGCGGAAGGCATACAACGCTCTGCGTGTTCAGTACAATGACGCTTTTAGGGTGCTGATGGGGCTGCCACGTTACTGCAGTGCATCAGGAATGTTTACTGAAGCGCGTGTAGATGATATCTATGCGATCATACGCAAGCGGACCGCATCCCTGATGCGACGTGTGACTGGCAGCACCAACAGCCTCGTAAGCGTCATCAGTAATAAGATCAACAGCCCAATAATGAGCCACTGGAATATGGTGCACGTGATCTCCGCGGGAATGTCGCATAGAAAATAATTTTAGTTGTATTGTTATATTTGTTATTTATTATTATTACTTTTTGTTTCTTCTTTTTAATTATAATAAATTTTACTAACATAGGTTTTTAAGTACAATATAAATACTTACAAAATATGGACTATGTCTGAATGAAATGGAAATAATATTCATATCTTTATTACTTTCACAATATTTCTCCTAGGATACTATCGACAAATAGGTAAGTCACATGAAAACAAGTGGGTGTAAATGCCAGTATTCGTTGGGCGGATTTAATCTGGTATTTTATTTTCTCGAGAGAAATAATATCAATAACTAGCTGACCTGGCAAACGTTGTGTTGCCATATAAATAAAAAAATGTTAAGGGTGAACAACCCTTATCACTTAGGGGTATGAAAAATAAATAGTGACCGATTCTCAGACCTACTAAATATGCATATAAAATTTGGTAAACATCGGTAAAGCCGTTTCGGAGGAGTACGGTAACTAACATTGTGACACGATAATTTTTTATATAAGATAATATCTATTAATATATTATATAATTGAATATCAATTCAATTCAGTTTATTTGCAAGAACATAGTAGTGTACCTATATGGGTCTCAAAATCGCATTTCCTTATGTCCTACCCATTCGGTTGTGCAAAATCAGGTATTTATAGGAAATTATAGTATTTACAATTAGAATTTATATGATTGCGAAATACTATTCACTACACTAAGTGTTGAAAAACTAAGGACTGCACTCGACATTATATATTTACGTAAAACCATAGATTAGTAAAAATACTTCGCTGCCTTGAAATTGAATGAAGCCGCAAATGGCTTATTATAGTAAGTTCTTAGTAGTAAGTAGTAAGACAAATAAAAACATTTTTAGAGAAATTTTACGAATAAATAACTAATACTGCGTAATTTACATAATTAATAATAAGTATTTCAAATATTTTAGGGACATTTTAGCACGGAGACGTGGCAAAACTTTTTTACGCAACTATTTGAATTCTCAAAACTGGGTACATTTTCTTGTTAGGAGTGAGTAATCTTTACTAATCTATGCGTAAAGCACTAAACTATTATGAACACTGAACACAAAATACTGGCAAAAATGCAAAAATGAACTTCCCCAAGGACTGTCCCGCGCCACAAAAACCTCACGGTGTCACTAACTCTAACGAAAGTGTAATGACAATAATACGGTCTGAATTCTTTATGGCCTTGTATGGTAACGGTGGCCACTCTCACCCGTGTGCTACATGCTGTCTTACATGGCACCGCAATTGGAATGCCTCGTTTCAAGTTCCCAAAAATAAATAATTCAATTTCTTTTGCCGCGTTCGCTTTTGGTATTTCCCGCATACACAAAACCTCTACAAATGTTTGGCTAGATTTAGCTATGCTACAGGTGCTTGAAAAACCTACACAAACCAAATCAAACATTCTGTCCACACGCTTGAATTTGTGAGGGTTTGGCACGCGTACGAGTATGTGGCTTTACATTTTGAACGTGTCTAAAAGTAAAATGCTTTTCATGTTCATGTTATGATATTTTAAGATTGGAGTAGCAATTTGAGTACCAAAACCTGTATAATTCAGGGTGGTACTACCGTCACACCTATTCCCAGCGTAAAGCAGTTCTTACGTTTCGTTGGAAGGGTATCAATGGCGGCTGACGTTCATATGAAGGCACTATCTTAGTCTCCCGGATTCCACGAGACATCTTTGATTGCCTTAAAATAGAACACCTGTTTTACGTGAACATAGTTACAAGTTTTCGTAGGCATCAGTAATCACTAAAAATCAGGACTGCTTGCTTCTCTTTCGATACTACCACC
Organism: Epargyreus clarus clarus; assembly: GCA_014595695.2. Lineage (NCBI taxonomy): Eukaryota > Metazoa > Arthropoda > Insecta > Lepidoptera > Hesperiidae > Epargyreus > Epargyreus clarus. The sequence goes on from JACTTY020000046.1 coordinate 1,623,324, forward strand.
TTATAAAAAGCGAACAAGCTTACCCTCTTCGATTCATTCAAATACATAAGTCATTTTACTACCTATAAGCCATAAAATCCTATCACGTCCAATCACTGGACTTACAATTGTCATCACTCATTACCTCGCTTACAATTAATTCACACCCATTACAGGAACACGGAAGCGCGGAGACCCGGCGGGACGGATCTAATTCCGGCCCAAGTGTTTTGTACCGAATCTAATTACAACGGATCAATTAACGTTCCGAAAATGTACCGAGGGTCAACTGACTGCGTGTCCAATTTGACTGCTTGTGTTACGGTGCCGTTTTTGCTGTGACCGTAAAGCGTGACCTGTGGATAGTTCAAACGACATTTTTTGTTATAAGTTATCTTTAAAATACAAGAAATCCTGACAGATTGGGTTTTCTTGAACCGCCACATACGTCCCTGCTCCTAAATAACGCATACAGCATGTGTATAAAAAATATAATTTTATATAAATAAGGTGGTAGAACCCTTTGTGGTTCAACTCCGGCGGCACCACCGCCACACCTATTTCTACCTAATAACAGCAGTGTTAGGCGCTGCTGTGTTCCGGTTTGAAGGGTGTGGTAAGGGAGACAGACTTTTCCGAGGCGTTCCAGCTTAGTCCTCAGGGGTAGCGGCGCATCTGTGGCCGACCTCAGGTAGGAATATCTAATCCTACTGGACTGCATGCTCGTCTGCTATTCTTATATTATATAAAAAAAAAAAGATTCTCGTGTCACAATGTTAGTTACCATACTCCTCCGAAACGGCTTTACCGATTTTCACTAAATTTTATAATTATGCAATTTCAGTAGGTCCAGAAATCGGCTAATATCTATTTTTCATAGTCCTAAGTGATAAGGGATGTTCACCCTAAACATTTTTTTTATTTACATGGCAACGCAATGTTTGCCGGGTCAGCTAGTTTTATATATAAGATTGTAAGACCTGTAATTACTGTAATATTCATGGCATATAAATGATTAAATGACATTTTTTATAATATAAAAGTAGGAAACTAGCATGCAGTCCAGCAGATTGTAAGTGGCTACTGCCGCCTATGGACTTCTGTGGTCACCATCTCAACCCATTACTGTCCCACTGCTGGGCACGGGTCTCCTCTCAGAATGAGAAGGATTATGCCATAGTCCACCGCGGTGGCCAAGTGCGAATTGGCAGTCTTCACATATCTTTGAAAACTTTTTCTTTTTTAACTTTCTCAGGTATGCAGATTTCCTCACGATGTTTTCCTTCACCGTTTTTAGCAAGTGATAATTTATTTGCAATACGTACATAACTTTGAAAAATCAAAGGTGCGTGCCATTTGACCACGGATCTCTCGATCCGATCGAGTTTCTTAACCACTACACTATCACTTGTGGTCCACCCCAGGTAAAATTAGATTACAGGACTAAGTTTTAATGTCTCGGATAAGTACGAGTAAGTCTCTTCATTGGATCTTTCTTCTTTCATTGGATCTTTCATTGGGATCTTCTCTCAGTCATTGACATTGAGAGTTGCTACTGCCGTTAACACTGGTGCTATTAGGCAGAGTTAGTTGTGGCGGCGGTGCCTCCAGAGTTAAACCAAAAAAGTTTTCCAACCAACTTCTTTACTAGTAAATTCAGAGCAGAAAAAAATTATCATCTCAAACAATTCACCAATTACACTTAACGTAATTACACGACAAATAATACTAATTAGAACTGTTTAAACATCCGAAACGAATATTTACGTGTCGTTTTTGTCGGAACCCGATCGGCGTGACCGCGTTCCGACAAAATGCTACGCAATTCCGACAAAGTCACAAAGCTATTCCGACAATCACAAAGCGAATTCCCATCGCGCGGAGCGACATCTGTCGTGAATATTGTATAACTTGATCCATTACTATGATCGACGTTTGGTGCATACTAGCTTTTGGCCGTGGCTTCGTCTGCGTCCACATATTGCAGTAGGTAAAACTATTTTTTTTTTATAATATGGAGTAGCAGACGAACATGCAGTCCATCTGATGGTAAGTGGCTACTGACGCCCATGGACATCTGTAATCGACTCCAGATAGGATTAGATTCGTAACGGAGGTTGGCCACAGATGCGCTGCTACCCCTGGGGAATAAGCTGGAACGCCTCGGAAAAGTATGCCTCCCTTACGACACCCTTCATACCAGAACACAGCAGCGTCTAACACTGCTGTTATCAGGTAGAAATAGGTGTGGCGGTGGTGCCGCCGGAGTCGAACCACTAAGGGTTCTACCACCTTCAAAAATAGGCCAAATGGGCTATTATGGCCTTTTCTGAACAGAATTTCAAATGATTTTGAAAGTGAAACTATAGATGGACGTCATTTAAACTTTCATTCCCTATTTTTACAAAATTATAGGACGATTTTAAAATAAGATGTCGAAGTTTGACAATTCCTACCTATTAGATATTGTCACGTTTTGATCTTCGGATGCCAAAAATCGGATAGATTGATTATGAATAACGGGCATATGTTGGAACGCATTAGCCGAATAGTTTTACCCGTCACCTAGTATAAACTAAACGTGGTTATTGGTTAAGGGCTGATCTAATTTGGTCATGAGATACAGTTTCAACCACAGAGGTCAGGTGCTCGGTGACGCAGAAAAATATTTCGTAACGTTACTTCGTCGTCAACCCATTACTGTCCCACTGCTGGGCACCGATCTCCTCTCGAATTGGCATTTAGGCCATAGTCCACCGCATTGGCCAAGTGCGAATTGGTAGACTTCACACACGTTTGAGAATCTCTTTTTTTAAACACTTATCCCTACTTATAGTTAAATCGCTAAACAAGTAATAATTAATTTCTAATATGCATTTTATTTTAAAAAAATAGGGGTGCATGCCTTGGATATGAACCCTGGACGCCTCGATCCAGATGCAGAGTTTATACCACTAGGCTGTAATTACTAGGACTTCAAAAATTATCAACTATTTTATTTAGTACAAGATTTTGATTTGATTTGAGTTTTTAATCAAAAGTCGAAATCCTTCAGGTTCCGTCCAATATTTTTAATCCTTGGAACATCCCTACCTCAACAAAAAGAGGTTCTCAAACTTTTCCGTACAGCATACTCAGATCAAAGTACATACAAAGGATTGGCGTTTCAAAGCCACGTTTTAATCCGAACCGCAGGCCTGGTTAGCGAATTTGCGTTGTTTTATTGGAGTTGGGCCTCGTCGGACACACGGGCAAATATTCGGGACGAACACGCCGCGTTTAATATGTATTTTATAGGAGCGGCGCCTCGCGGTTTCTCTCGCGTTTAAGTGTAAAATGCTCGGAAGATTTGCACATTTTTGAAGGTGGTAGAACGCTTTGTTTCGGCTCGGGCGTCACCACCGCCACGTCTATTTCTACCCAGTGCCTATTAACAGTTTTATAAAGCGCTGATGTGTTCTGGTTTTGCAGGATGTGGTCAGGGAGACATACTTTTCCGAGGTATTCCAGCTTAGTCCTCAGGGGTAGGGGCGCATTTGTGGCCGACCTCAGGTAAGAATATCTAATCCTATCTGGGGTTGATTATAGTTGTCTATGGGCGGCAGTAGCAACTTACTAACGTGGACTGCGTGTTCGTCTGCTACGCCTATATTATAAAAAAAAATCAGCTTTTAATATATTTATATTTTGCATTTTGTACATTGTACGGTTACAACTTATTACTACTTCGTTTCTCAATTAGGGTTGCCACCCATTATAATAAGGTATTGTACGTCATTTCAGGTAATTGCACTCTATACTTTATAACAATAAAGTACACGAAAACACTTTATTTAGCATGATTGATAAAAAAAAATAGTTGTAAGTATTTTTTCTTTAATATAAATTTATCGATTGGTGCTGAATCGATGTCGTCACTCGCCAGCGCGACATCCCTCAACTTAAATAAGGGATCGCCCTTAACTTAAACTTAATATATTAATAGAGAAAAATAAAGTGTACTTTATTTTGATACTATATACTTTCTTTTTTTTAACTATAATAACCAATATACTTTATATGTAAAAATAATTCGTCAAGTACGAGTCGAACTTGCACATGAAGGCTTCCGTACCACCAAATGTTCATTATTTTGTAATTATTTCTATTCCTTTTATTATTGTCAATAATATTTAATTATATCAGACAACAATAGATGGCGTTGGGGTGATGATGAATGATGCGTTTTAAACAATACTTAGTTATATGATACAAAAATAGATGGCGTTGGCGTTATTTTATTTTTAGTATTTGTTGTTATAGCGGCCACCGTTATGCATCCTCTGTAAAATATCATGTGTCTATCTATTACGGTTCCGGAGATACAGCCCTGTGACAGACGGACAGTCAGCGATGTCTTAGTAATAGGGTTCCGTTTTAACCCTTTGGGTACGGAACCCTAAAAAATGGTGGCAACCCTACTCTCAATGTCCGGTCTATCATTGCTATAAAGTAATACCTTATTTTTAGTCCGAGTTGAATACAAGCCAGTTTAAAAAACACAGATCTTATTTTAAGTATACCCAGCTAGGTAATTTTAGCGTTTAATTACCGAGGGTAATTACTAGTTCTATTTTTAACGGCAGGACGCCGTTCTCACGGTGTCTTTGTATTCGTTTTTGTGAGGAAATCGAAGAGTTCTAATTCTGTTGGAGGATGAATGCATTTTCTGAAGGGACTAAGCGAGTAGAAAGTTTAATGGTTTAAATCATTTGTGGTACGACTCTGGCAGTGATAGCCTAGTGGTTAAGAAACTCGTGCTCTCGGTCGAGGGGTCCGAGGTTCAAATCCCACGCACCTCTGATTTTTGAAAGTTATGTGCGTATTACAAATTATTTTACACTTGCTAAACGGTGAAGGAAAACATCGTGAGGAAACCTGCATACCTGAGAGATTTATATAAAAAAAAATCTCAAAGGCATGTGAAGTCTACCAATACGCACTTGGCCAGCGCGGTGGACTATGGCCTAATCCTTCTCATTATGAGAGGACACCCGTGCCCCGCAGTGGGACAGTAATTGGTTGATGATAATGGTACGATTCTGGCGTCACCACCAATACACCTATTTTTGCCTTAAAACAGCTGCTGTGGTCTACTTTGAAGGGTGTGGAAGGGAGACATACTTTTCAGTGGCATTCTAGCTTAATTGCTCAGGGGTAACGGTGCATCTGTGGCCGACCTCAGGTGAGAATCTAGTCTTGTCTGGGGTTTATTGTAGATGTCATTGGGCGGCAGTAGCTTTTTAACACCAGGTGGACTGCATGCTCGTCTGCCACTTCTATATCATGTATACTATATAAAATACTGCGTCTACTTATGACAAACTAATAGAAAATGCGCATAAAACTTACAGTCTTGTGCGAGGAGCATTGGTAGACCTCAAGTAAGACTCATATTATGTCATTATTTTGTGTCTTTTACAAATGTGTAATATTAGTTACTTATCAACAAGTGGACTCTAATATTCGTTTGCTATTTTAATGTAATGAAAATATTATTTAAATATTTTAGTGTTAAGCACTGCTGTGTTCCGGTTTGAAGGGTGTGGTAAGGGAGACATACTTTTCCGAGGCGTACCACCTAGTCCTTAGGCTGACTTTAGGTAGGAATATCCAATCCTATTTGGGGTTGATTACAGATGTCCATGGACGGTAGAAGCCACTTACCATCAGATGGATTGCATGCTCGTCCGCTATTCCCATATTATAAAAAGAAACGAAAATATTCATAGGATTTCTGTAAAATCAACCCCGATTGGAAGGTAACATTTGGTAACCCCGTTACTAATTAATTGAATGTGTATTTAAGCATATATTACATGAAACTTATAAGGCTACATGGGAACACAGTTGCGTGTAAAACATTATAGTTAAAAATAAATTCTTAACATAATAATATGTGTATCATGTATTTGTGTTACATCACTGCGGTAATTGCAGAGCCCTTATCAGGATCGTAAATACCTATTTATCGCTTTGCAGTTATATGGCAATATGTGTTATTTATAAGTTTATCTGAAAGGTTGTACTTCCTGTTCAAATGTCTTCAAAGTTAGGATAAAAACTACTTCGCAAGAATCCGCTTCCAATATGTATGATGTTGTATATTTTAAAGCATGCAGTATGTACCACCCTTCCTTGCGGGCAAGATACGTGCACATGTAAACAATAAAATATATACACCAAAATCACATAAAAACATAAGAAATTACTAACCATTTGCTTAAACGGCGAAGGAAAACATGCACGCCTGAGTTAAAATAAAAGGGTGTGTGAAGTCTACCAATTCGCACTTGGCCAGAACGTAGGATAGAAAGATTTTATTTATTGGACACTTCAATAGATCATAACAATAGTACCCATTTATATAGGTTAATTGGACTATATACTAAACCCGTACTCTGAGAGGAGACCCGTGTCCAGCAGTGGGACAGTAATGGTTGACGACGGTCGCCTTTTGACTCAGGAAGCACTACTAATATAAAAAAGTAACTGTGACAATGATGCCCAGAATCAATCTTAACCAATTTTTGCTTAGCAAAGTTTGAAATTTGACAATTACTGCCATTTTTTTTTTCTTTTCGAGGGGGAAACCTTCAAAAGGTACCCGGCGACGTGGGAGCGACGCCGGGTTATGTGGGATTTTTACCGCACTAAAACCCCGTCGGTGGACGTCATCAGCGCTTATTGGAAAACTCCCGGATCTCCGACGGAACACAACCGGAGTCCTCCAAGCGCGATGCCCGGATCGGGCTCTGCCCTGGGGGAGCGTTTGCTCCTCCCACAACATCTGGTGATTACGACGGTATGCGACCATACATACCGTCGTCCTTCCCGGGGTAGTATACTGGGCGGTTCGAGCTCCCACTCTTGCCGCCCGCAACCCTGGAAGTCCCCTTTTAGTCGCCTGTTACGACAGGCAGGGGATACCGTAGCCCTATTCTAGTCCCGGAACTACAGGGACATGATAATTACTGCCTAGCAAGAAATTACAATAATAACTTTAATAGGCAAAATGTCTTGAAGATTGACAGGCCTTGCAAGTTTTTGGATATGTCATAGATTTTTTGCAAATATTTACAGTTCTTTTGATTGGCAACCAAATGATAATATAAAGTGACAATCAGATAGTCCCAAATATTTAAAACTACACTATAATTACTCAAAAATGCCAATTAAAATATAATATCCGACCAGTCAGTCATAAATTATTTTTATTATCACTATTACCATTTCGACAATATACATGTACAATTTTTTTTTTCCGAGAAATAATAATAAAGAAACTATTAAATTAATATTCCCATTATCACCGAATAAATAATTTATAATTATTCATCGAAGGTATAAAATATAAACGGGGTAATTAAATATGTGAATCATTCGGTCTATTTATATTTATTATGTGTAAAAATATATAAAAATTAAGTATCTGTAAAGTCATAGTATCGATATTTTACAAAATGCAAATTAAACTAAGGTGTTTATAGTATGTAAAATAAATATAGTTGTGGAAAAAGTGTGGGGCGCTTTTCGAAAACTGAGAAATGGAGCACCCCACGCCTTCATTACAATTACATATACTATTTACTGTTCCTTTATTGATTCCTAGATTGATTTTTTTTATACTGTTTAGTTGATTTTATCATAAAAGCACGTTTTTTCGTTTTTAAACTATATTTATTTTATGAATTTTTAGTTTTTGTTGTTATAGCGACCACATAGGATACATACATACATACACACATACAACCCAAGCTAATAAAAGCGTATTAAAAAAGTATTTTACCCAAGAGAAAAAAAAAATATACCTAAATTTTGTATGATTATATACTAAACGGCTATTCCGATTTTGACAAAAAAAATTATCGACAGTTAGCTTTAGTTTAAGTAATACTTAGGCTCCTTTTATTTTAGAAAACTTATTCGGATTCCGCGCAAAAAATATATATAAGAACAATATAAGAATATAAGAATTAAAATTTTTTAAACAGGCGCAACCGCGGGGCATAGTTTTTATATAATATAATAATAATTCTTTCAATAATAATTTGTTTGTTTCTCCGAGTGCCACGCTAACTACTAAACCGATTTTAATAAAACTTGTACACATTTCAAAGCTTACGTCGCAGACTATGTATTATTTTCATAAGAATAAAGTAGGAAACGAGCATGCAGTTCACCAAATGGCAAACGCTTACTCCTGCTCATGGAGATCTGTAATCAACTCCACATAGAACAGGGGCTTCTACCTGAAGCCCGAGACGCAAGAACTGCTTCACGGTAGAAAAGTGTGACGGTGGTACCTCCTTGGTAGAACCATACTGTTTCTACCACCAAATATTTCATGGGTCATAGTTTCATGAATTCTTTTTTTTTTTTTTATTTATTTATTTAATTCACAAAATCCACAGCTTGTAACAATCAATTTACAATCTAAACTTATAATATAGGTCTTGAAGCCAATTACGGATTTACAATATACTTATTAAGCTAAAAAACGTCACATAGTATTCACCACATTACTTAAGAATAAAAGCATGAGATTTATATATATATTTATATATTTCAACATATACAGGGTGAATCTTTCAAACGGGCCTTCAGGGCCAAATCCGAAACCACAAGGATCAGCGAAAAATGCCGAAAGGAGCCACGAGGCCGATTTCGATAAAAACCAAAACCGCATCACTGGTTTTTTAAAATATCCTCCTCCCTAGCCGGGAATCGAACGAGTTCATTTTGAAAAAAAATACATTCTGTTTTATTTTCTGTATCCTAAGGATATATAGCAGAGTTGTAGACTAGATAGATTCAATACAAGTTAATAATAGCGTATATAATTAACACTATCTGCTCAATCAATAAACTGTTGCTTTATTAAGACCTGATCCTCGTTATGCGTTCACTCACACGAAGGATTTTCTGACAAATGTACCATAAAATTGTATGGGACGATTTTGTTGACACCTTTATGTACCACTGCTGGGCATAAGGAGATACAGATAGGTACATTTTTCACTGTCCCTGTAGTCCCGGGACTAGAACAGGACTACGGTATGCCCTGCCTGTTGTAAGAGGCGACTAAAAGAGGGCTTCTGGGGTAGCGGACGGCAAGAGTGGGAGCACGAACCGTCCAGCAAGTAACCCCGGGAAGGACGACGGTTTGTGGCCTCATACCGTTGTAAACACCAGGTGTGTGGGAGGAGCGTAAATTGCTTCCCCAGGGAAGAGCCCGATTGAGGCATCGCGTTCGGAGGACTCCGGTTGTGTTCCATCGGAGATCCCGGAGTTCTCCACCAAGCGCTGAGGACGGCCGCCGGGGGGCGTTTTAGTGCGGTAAAAATCCCACCGCTCCCACGTCGTCGGGTACCTTTTGAAGGTTTCCCCCTCGTAAAAAAAAGGTTTGGGGGTCCGGGGCGGACCGCCCCGTCGGGTGAAAAGCTATCACTCTGAGAGACCTGTGCCCAGCAGTGAGACAGTGATAGGTTGACGACGTACTAACGATAAGTACTAGTATACTGTACGGAAAATATTCTATTTACTTCCCAGTTCCCACTCATAACTCTGAGAGGAGATCTATGCTCATTAGTGGGAGCGTGATGTATATAAACGTACGTAGTGTACGGATGTCATTTTATTTACTTTCTTCTCATAACTGTGAAAGGTCCCATGATCAGTAGTGGGACAGTGATGGATGGATGGATAAGTATTTTGTATGGAAGCCATTCTTTACATCCCTATTAGTCTCTACAATGAGTGAGCAAGACGCACACACAATAAACACGTTTTCCGATCGCATTTTTATTGTAACATCTTCATATATTGTTAATCGCATAGAGACATTAAGAAGTGTACTAAAAATGGTCGTCGCATACATTTTAATACACGATTCGTGTGGTGAATGAAGTGTAAACATTGTGATAACAGAAGGACATATACGTCGGGACTCGGTACATCCCTAGTGTTCAATTGTATACAAAATACTACTACCCTTTGTATGAATTTTAAAAACAAAAAAAGATCAAGTTAAAGCTCTCAAAATAGCAATTTATATTTGGGAAAAAACAGTGATGACCTAGTGGATAAAACGCAGCTTCTCAATTGAGGGGTCCAGAGGTTCAAATCCCAGGCACGCACCGCGGATTTTAGAAAGTTATGTGCGTATTAAAATTATTTATCACTTGCTTAAACGGTGAAGAAAAAAATCGCGAGGAAACCTTATACAAGTTTGAGAGATCTTAAAAAAAAGTTCTCAAAAGTGTATGAAGTCTAATAATTCGCACTTGGCCCGCGTTTGACTGGCTTAATTCTCCCGTGCTCAGCAGTGGTACAGTAACGGTATGAGATGATGATAATTTAGACAAAAATAAAATATTTTTTAAACGATTTAAATTTTTAAACCGACTTTCCAAAAAAAAAGTCGTCGCGTAGGTACATAATTATATACGGTTTTTTTTAATTATAATATAGGAGTAGCAGACGAGCATGCAGTCCACCTGATAGTAAGTAGCTACTGCCGCCCATGGACATCTGTAATCAACTCCAGATAGGATTAGATATTCCTACCTGAGGTCAGCCAAAGATGCGCCGCTACCCCTGAGGACTAAGCTGGAACGCCTCGGAAAAGTCAGTCTCCCTTACCACACCCTTCAAACCGGAACACAGCAGCGCCTAACACTGCTGTTATTAGGTAAAAATAGGTGTGGCGGTGGTACCGCCGGAGTCGAACCACAAAGGGTTTTACCACCTTCACGTATACTGTATATTTGATATAAAATAGTTTTCATCCATTAAATGGATGGGTGAAGCTACGCCTATTAGTTAGATCTTAGACCATCAGATCGTAATCACGTCTGAAGAAAGATTTGCTAACCTTAATGCAGAGATTGTATATATGCTAGATATCTAGAAAACTTTGACAGCGCGATTTAGGACACCCGTGGCGCCTTCTCTAACAGAGTTGTCTATTAATCCTTCAATTTATACAATCCTCTGTCCAATTTTAAGTCGAAATTTTATTATTTCTATCTCAAATTAAATACAGGCTGAATGGGAAAACCAAAAAAGTGTGGGAAAAATACACAATGAGAAGGCAAAATGTAGAAAAGAAATATATAATCAATTGTCGACACAATATTACTTGAAAAAACGATTAAAGTTTAAGGAAGTAGACATAAAACTGAGTGGCACGGAATATCAGAATTCTATTCAGAGAGAGATGGCAGAGTTCTTGGTACAGTCATAGATTAGTAAAGATTACTTCTAACAAGAAAATGTAACCAGTTTTGACAATTAAAGTTCTGAGGAACTGTTTGATCTGGTGCCTACGTCGCCTTTTCTTCATCGCACCACTCGCCGGAGGATGAAGTTCCATCCAAATCAACTGGACCCGTGGCGGTCCTCCACGGTTCGGTTTGATCGTTCATTTTTGCCGCGTACGTGCGAAATGTGGAATGAACTTCCTCCTGAGGTGTTCCCTCAGAACTATGACATGGGGCTCTTCAAGAGGGGTGTAAAAAGAGCTCTCCTTCAAAGCTGGCAATGATGATATTATCACTGTCATCTATTTTCGTGTTTAAAAAAATATGAAAAAATGTAGTTTTTAGAGCATTTACGAATGAAACTATATTTCTTCGCACTTTTTCTTCGATTTCGTGTTGTTTTTGCACCACTTAAATGCACATGAGGGCATTGTTCCACGTAAATTACACCATGACAGTCGCAGACTTAATGGGAAAACAGTCAGCCATTTTACGTATGTGTCAGCCATTTGTGATTTCCTTCAATTACAAGGTGGTGAGATGTCTTTACTAATCTATGGGTACGGTAAAGTTTCTGCAGAAAAGGGTAGAGTTCTTCATGCTAAGACCTCGGCGGTATTGACGTCAAATCTATTTAGAGTTCTGTACCCTTAGAATGAGTTTTTACGTTTTTCTAAAAATGACTGTTTTCCTATTTGTTTACGTATTTGCCCGTACATTTCCAATCAGCGCCCCTAGCGAACTGAATCAGAACTGATTGGAAATGTATGGGAAATACGTAAACAAATACAAAAGCAGTCATGTTTGAAGGTGGTAGAACCCTTTGTGGTTCGACTCCGGCGGCACCACCGCCACACCTATTTCTGCTATAGTGCTACGCGCTGCTGTGTTCCGTTTTGACGACCCGCGTGGCGGAGCGGTCACCATGCCGGTCTTACGCGCAGAGGGTCCCGGGTTCGATCCCCGGCCAGACAGATTTCTAAAATGATGAATTTAGATTTCTGGGTCTGGGTGTTTGTGTATTTGTCTCTGTGTGTATCCATAGCACCCACGATACAGGGAATTTTAGTGTGGGGCTGTGAGTGTAGAAAGCGTTTTAGTTTTTTTAGTTTAGTTTTGAAGGGTGTGGTAAGGGAGACATACTTTTCCGAGGTGTTCCAGCTTAGTCCTCAAGGGTAGCGGCGCATCTGTGGCCGACTTCAGGTAGGAATATCTGATCCTATCTGGGGTTGATTACAGATGTCCATGGGCGGCAGCAGCCACTTACCATCAGGTGGACTGCCGGTTATTTCGCTTTTAAGAAAATCGGACGGAAAAACATGACGAAAATTGGTATCTGTCATTTCATAGCTAAATAAAGTCAACTCTTCGTCGTTACTCTCGTCTCCGAAATTGAATTCGACAGTTCTTTCATTGGATTGTCAAGTTTCACCAAAGCGAGATAGCGGGTTTTTTTTTATTATTTATTTATTTATTTATTTAAAAAAAAATACAACACACACACCCTGTATCATTGCCTCATAGGATAGTGTGAGTTATACGGATCGAACTCTGAGATCTAATGAAAGACGCCAAATTAAAGTATTTTACTTTAGTTAGCGATTTTTTTTCATTCAAAGAAAATGTAATATCGCTATTTTTTATAGTTTCGGATTTGGCCAGGCATACTTCAAAAATACACCCTGTATAACACTATTCAGACTTCAAGATTACTTATAAGACAACAGTGTTTTCTAATAAATTAAATTCCAATCAATTCATGTGAGTCATTAGATATAATTAAAAGAAAAAGAAAAGAAAAAACTGCTTAAAATACAGCCTTTGTCACTCACAAAATACAGCCTGTTCTTAAAAATATATTAATAGAATTAAGTGCTAAAATAAATGTGCTTTGCCTCCAGTCATCTCAAAATAACCATGTCATTGATGATAACAGATGAACATAAACAGTTTATTTTTAGATACTCAGGTTTCTACAAATGTATTTGCTATTTGTTAGAATAATATATGCAAGTTTCGATTTGAATATCTATATAAATAGGCAAAGAGAGTAAAACTGACCATTTTTAGCAGACGGTGGATGGTAATGTTTTTTGATTCTGTCTCATTCTCTGACATGCCCTAAAGTCCAAATAAAGTCTCTATATTATAGGAGTGACATAGTCTACATTACTTCCCTTTTGTGAAGTGGTGGTAGTTTTACTGACATTCAAAAAGTGCTCTGTAAAGAACCTATTTTGAATTTAAAAAAAATGATTTTATTTGATTTGATTTTTAATTTACCTACTTATTTCTCTTCATTCTGAGAGGAGACCCATGACCAGCAGTGGGACAGTAATGGGTTGATGATGATAAAGGTGGTAGAACCCTTTGTGCTAAAGGTGGTAGAACCCTTTGTGGTTCGACTCCGGCGGCACCACCGCCACACCTATTTCTACCTAATAACAGCAGTGTTAAGCGCTGCTGTGTTCTGGTTTGAAGGGTGTGGTAAGGGAGAAAGACTTTTCCGATGCGTTCCAGCTTAGTCCTCAGGGGTAGCGGCGCATCTGTGGCCGACCTCAGGTAGGAATATCTAATCCTATCTGGGGTTTATTACAGATGTCCATGGGCGGCAGTAGCCACTTACCATCAGGTGGACTGCATGCTCGTCTGCTACTGTTATATTATAAAAAAAAAGACTTATTTTTAAGGAGTCAGTAATAAAAATAAATGTGAATCATTATTATCAATGGGTGTGTTGATGTTAATTCCCACTTCTGGACATTAGATCTCCCTTAGAATGAACAGCTTAAATATTATGGTAAGTTTAAGCTTAAGCATACCATTTACTATAATACTAGTGAATAATTTTTGAAAATTCAAACATCCATTATTGATAGAAAATGTATCCAATATTTGCCTACCAAACATCCCAATTAACCATGCTAGTACACAAATATTGTCAAATGTTTATCAATTATCGGCATAAAAATATGCCAATCATGTTAAATCAGGTGATATATATTTTTTTTTATAATATAGGAGTAGCAGACGAGCATGCAGTCCACCTGATGGTAAGTGGCTCGATATTCCTACCTGAGGTCGGCCACAGATGCGCCGCTACCCCTGAGGACTGAGCTGGAACGCCTCGGAAAAGTCTGTCTCCCTTACCACACCCTTCAAAACGGAACACAGCAGCGCGTAACACTGCTGTTATTAGGCAGAAATAGGTGTGTTAATTATTTCAAGTAGGTACAATTTTTAAATTGGACATGAATGAATGGGTTTTGCATCCTATATTTTAATTAGAATTTATTGTTATAATGGTAAAGTACTTTTATAATGAAGATCTTCACACCTTTAGGTGGACATAAAATATACTCAGGTTACTGAACCATTCATATATCAAGTTGTATACATAACCACACCTATTTCTACCTAATAACAGCAGTGTTAAGCGCTGATGTGTTCCGGTTTGAAGGGTGTGGTAAGGGAGACAGACTTTTCCGAGGCGTTCCAGCTTAGTCCTCAGGGGTAGCGGCGCATCTGTGGCCGACCTCAGGTAGGAATGTCTAATCCTATCTGGGGTTGATTACAGATGTCCATGGGCGGCAGTAGCCACTTACCATCAGGTGGACTGCATGCTCGTCTGCTACTCTTATATTGTAAAAAAAATAACAAAGTAGATTTTTTCCCTATGACATTTAAAATGCAACAAGTAGTATTATTATAGAAATGAGGTGGATAAGATGCAGTAATTTCTTAAAATATTTAATCTGCGATGATTTTTTATGGACATATTATTATGACTAGCAGATTGAATATTGAAAATTGTCGAGAGGATAAAAAATAATTTGATGTTCAAGGTGTTTTTATGTGAGAAACATAATAATATGAAAAAAAGGTAATAATTTTTCTAATTTCACATAAATTAATAATTTTCATTTTTGGATCATGAAAGTAGTGCTGCCTAACTATATAAAGCAAATCTACTTTACATAGCTAACTACTGATAGATCATTCCATCCCAAAAACTTTACCTAAATTAGTCAAGCCCTTGAAGAGAATAATTACTTACATACATACACACACACACACACACACACACACACACACACACACACACACACACACACACACACCAGACACACTTCAAAATTGTATTTATGGCAAATATATAGTAATTTATTATAGGCAAAAATGTAATTAATTTTTTGCAATTAAATAGATGAATAAACTTATTAATTACAATAAAATTGTGAGACCCGAACAATCCATTAAGTTTGACTTATTGTGGAAATAAAAATATTTGAATAATTATAATAATATATACTTTATTGAAGATGAAATTTGCTAATGTATAATTTCAAAACAGTTTTAGATTGATTTTGTAAGACAATATCAGCTGTTTATAGCTTTTATGTTATTTGTGTAATAAGGGCTGGGTAGGTTATGCAGAAAGGGATTTTATAATATCAGAATAGTTTAAGAATGATTTCTTAGGAATATATCTGCTGTTATATATAGATGGTTTCATGTTATTTTTGTAATAAGGGCTGAGTACGTTATGCAGAAAGGGTTGATAAGGTAGATCAGAAGTAGTCCCTGTGACATTCCAACTTACTCATATAACATTCTAAATTAGTTCTTAGCTATAGCAACATATTTGATATCAATTTTATGTTGAATTCCAACTCAATTTTACATAATACCTATATTTGAATATAAAATAAGAAGGCAGTTTAAATAATGATATTTGTTTTATACCTATTCATTAAATAACAATATTAATAATAATAATTGTATGTTTCAAGTATTTGTAGTTTTATGCACTTACTAATACATTTAAACTTTTTAATATGTAAAAGAAAGGTTATTAAAGTTATGGAGTCTTTACATATAGATCATAAAGGATTAAAAATAGCATTATGCAGTGGTTAAAAATGTGTACCCTATAGTTAAGATAGCTAGATGTTTAGCAGACACATACCTATTGTTTTACCTGTTTTAAGTCAATCACGGTTGCTTACTTACAACATATTAATAATATTTTTAATTATTTTATTTTTGGTGCAGGTAAAAGTAAATATACATTTCAATATCATTAGGACTTTGGTTATAATTACAGGAATGTTTGGGAAAATCAACTATTATTTTTGATATATTTTGCAGTTTAAATAAATATATAAAGCAATTACAAATATTTCTGTGTTAGCTAGTTTTTGTTTTATGTGTACCAGATCTGTTGAGCATAACAATTGTGGGAAGAGGCCAGTGCCCAGCAGTGGGATTTAAAAACTCATTAAAACCACCCATATAAATTATGTAATTTTTATCATACAACACAGCAAACTATATACTTTTATTGGGTTTGTGTAAGTATATATATAGTACATATAGAATATATTAATTGCAGGTAGATGAAGTATATTAGAAACTAGAATACAGTGAACCCAGTGGATATGACTTATAGTAGATTTTTTGGCAGATTTAGAAAATTATGCTCATTTGTTATTTATGGTTATATAGTTATTCCAATAAGATTATATGTTGTAATGAAATCTAATTAACTATTACTTATAGGGGCTAAGATTTTTTGGCAAATAAATATCTCCATGTTCACATATTATACATAGATGTGATTTTTAAATAAAAATAATATAACAATATTAATGTTGTTGTTGGCAAAATATTGCAATAAAAATGTAGCAGCCTGTTTTTTTTTGTGTAAAAGGTGTGTAAAATGAACCAACTTGTGGTATTCTTATGTAAAAAGTGTGTGAAGTGAACCAGGATGTAATTTGTTTGTGTTTAATATATTGGATCAGCCAGTAATTTGTCTGTAAGTGTGTGAAATAAAACAGATTGCAATTTGCCTCTGGATAAAATGTATCATGTGTGTAATAACTCATAACTTGTATATGTAAAATGTGTGTTAAATAAACAAAACTACAATATTCCTATATAATATATGATGTATGTACACATTTTCTTATGCAAAATATGTGTGAAATGTACAAAACTGCAATTTATATGCATACTATCAGTTAGGAATATCACTTCTGAACTTGTGTGAATAAAAGCTGTGTGAAGTGTACAAAACTGCAATTTGTTTGAACAAAAGGTATTCAATGTTCACAAAACTGCAATTACTGTGTATAAAATGTGTAACAAGTGTATCAGTTTGCAATTTGCCTGTGTAATATGTGTGTGAAATGTACTAAATTACAATCTGTGTAAACTGTGTTAGAATTCTATCAATCCACAATATGTGTTTGATACAGGCCAAAAATGAAAATTACGATCTTAATTTCATCCTAGCTGTGTGTTTTGTGTTCCACTCTTATGGCCATAGTATACATGAGAATTCTAGCATGAAAATCGTGTGTACAAAGTCTTGGTGTGTTGTATGGTAGTAAAATGGGGGGTACTCACCAGCAGGTGGGTGTTGTGTTATCCACGGTGTCCTGATTGGCCTGCGAAGGAGACTCAGCTCCCCGCGCGCCACCCGCCACTGACGATGCCGTGGTGCACCACTCACTGTGCCCGCATCCTCACACAACCACTTATTACCTCCACCATACAGACACTTGCATTGCAACCTGAAACCACCACTTACACTCAATAACTTCACTTTACGAGAACACTGCCCTGTCAAGATTTCGTGATGACAAATGACAACTAAAATGTTACGATTGTGGATTGACCGCGGCTCGGCGACCGTCTGCCGACCCTCCCCCGATCACGCCCAAGGTCCATACACGATATATCCACGAAAAATGGCAACCAGCGAATATAATGATTCGAGTCATCCGACAAATGTAACATGGGATTCTGTAATATTTATAAACTTTCACGGGTTAATTATAGACCAGACGCTACTATTAACGTTTGAACATAAGTAAAAGATGAGAAAATAATATTTATAAATAGCTTCAGATTATTTTGATACAAATCTAAATCCGTCGAACATCACTGAATACACACCCCCAATTCGGGTGGTTCGGATCCTCTTCTTTCAGTCTATAACGAATTTAACATACGAAATTTAGCACGGATTAGTTATTAAGACTAGAATTATATGACCTACACCCTGATAACTACAAAGACATTTTTGTAGCAATGACAGCGATCCGTATCGGCTTCACAGAACCTATAGAAAAAATCAACATGTCGCCTACTGTGTTAATACAAGGTGTTTTATCGTTGCAACTTCAGCTGAATAGCAGCAAAAGGGGCGTGGCCAATTTTTAGCTATTTTAGTAAAATACACAAAATAACATTAAAACATCCTTTTGGAGGCAAATAAATGTGCTTTTGATGATAAAATATTATTTTGTTAAAATTAACAATCTTAAGTAAACGGCTCCAAAAATATTTTAAAATGATTTATGCTTTATGTCAACAACTTCAAAAGTAATATAAACTGTATTATAATCGTTTGTTAATTATAAAATTGATTTTATTTCAATATATTTTTTAAATATTAAATAAACATTTTATAAACTAAATAAATGATCGCACCTGTGCAAAACAATCGCAACTTGAATTCAACAAGCACATCACTAAAATGTGCACTGTGCATAGACCATAGACAACATATAATTTGACGTCGTAATTATTAAACAGCTGTCAGTACGAAATTTCGCGGTTAAGTTTATCGACGCTTTGTGTTAAATAATTACGTTTCTTGTTTTACTGAAATAATAAGATTGTGTGATTGAAACTACATGTAAAATAATGGCTACACACAATAAATCTCTCCAGCTCTTGGCTACTAAACTAGGCTTGGGAGATGAAGAAAAGGTTCTAAGGTATTCTGTTTTCAAGCTATTTTTAACTCGAAAAACACATGTTGATGTTTTTGTTTATAATAAATACCTTTATATGAGTTGTCTTTTCCCTTGAATAAGTCTTAAACCCAAATCTTGGTAATTTAAGGATAAATAAAACTTAAATAAGTGAACCACCTGTTAGCATCATTTCTAACTGTCAGCGTTCTTCAAATTAGATAAGGCGTTGTTAAATAAAACAGAACATGTGTATATATCCGTAATAACAATGTTTACTTCTCCTGTGTTGAGTGGTAAGGGAGACTTATATAAATGAGGCATTCCTGCTTATGCCTCGTCGACATCGTCAACCCTTTATTGTCCCACTGCTGGGCACGGGTTTCCTCTCAGACTGATCAGAATCTCTTATTGCTCAATTGTACCCTTAAATCTATGGCTGACCTTATATAGGGTACTTATTCTATCTGGGGTTGATTATACATATCCAATGACAGCAATGGCCACAGAACATGTGGACTGCATGTTTTGTTTTTGTAATATAATAAAAAAAAAAATGTAAGTAATTGTTTTTTTTTAATATAGGAGTAGCAGACGAGCATATAGTCCACCTGATCGTAAGTGGCTACTGCCGCCCATTGTCTTAATGGTTTAATTTTGTGATTACAGGAAGGCAGCAGAGTTTGAGAGGCTCTTGCAGACCAAAACTATAGCTGGCAGCAACATGACGGATACCAGCAAAGTTGTCATTTGCCTGGATCTAGCCGCATTCCTGCTTGGAGTGGAGTTGGATACTGTAAGTGTAGACTGACTAGTTTGGTAGTAGTAGGTAGTAGTGCCAGTAACAACCAATATACATTGGAGCAGTCCAGTCAGTCTAAATTTTTTTGTAATTAAATAATCATTAGTTTCATCATCATCATCATCATCATCAACCCGTTACTGTCCCACTGCTGGGCACGGGTCTCCTCTCAGAATGAGAAGGATTAGGCCATAGTCCACTGCGTGGACAAGTGCGTATTGGTAGACTTCACATACCCTTGAGATTTTTTTATTTTAAAACCTATCAGGTATGCAGGTTTCCTCACGATGTTTTCCTTCACCGTTTAAGCAAGTGATAATTAATTTCCAATACGCACATAAATTTGAAAATCAGAGGTGTGTGCCTGGTATTTGAACCATTAGTTTACCTTATAATTATTTGCAGATCAGTGATGAACAATCACATAGTATTTATATTAAGCATTTCACAAATAAACTGATTTTATTTTAAAAAAACATCAATTAGAAGTAAAATACGTCTTTATAAAATTAGTGAAAAAAATGTTCTCAAATCGATGTGAAGTTTGTCAATTTGCCTTTGGCCAGCACAGTAGACTGTACCACTCGCTGTAACCATACTGAGTCTAAACCGGTGCCCAGGAGTGGGACAGTATTGTCTTGTCAATGAATAATGTTTGTGAAAAGGCCTTATCATTAATTTTGGTATAAATAATTTCATTTTCAGAAAACAGCAATCAAGTACTCTGGTCTCAAGACCCCTACGTACACAAACTGCCGGAAGGTTGTGGAGAATCTGCTGGAGATCAACAGCGACCAGCTGACAGTACCAGGATTGTGTGTCATGCTGCAGTGTAATGGTATTCAAGCCTTAGCTGGTAACATCTTGGAGGAGTATCGAAAGCAGGCTAAGATGGTTAGTATTCCGTTTTATTTTATTAAGTGTGGAAAATAAAAATATTTTATTTAAAGTAGATGTTTTAGGGTGGATGCCTACCAATGAATCAATGATTGTTGTTTGTTGATATTGTTGATGTACTTGATTGATCAATGACAATGGCTACCAAAGTGTCTATGTGTCTGTGTGTCTATGTGTCTGTGTGTCTATGAATGAATTTAATGATTAATAAATTTATAAGAAGCTATAGTGAACACTATAGTAATCATTGATCGATTGTCGATCTACATTTTATCACCTTTTATTCACGACCCGCGTGGCGGGGCGGCCACTATACCGGTCTGACGCGCAAAGGGTTCCGGGTTCGATCCCCGGCCAGGCAGATATGATGCTAAATGATGAATTTAGATTTCTGTTTCTGGGTCTGGGTGTTTGTGTATTTGTCTATGTGTGTGTCCATGGCAGCCACGATACAGGGAATCCTAGTGTGGGGCTGTGAGTGTAGAAAGTGTAGAAAGTGTTTTAACTATTATTTGCCAAATAATAGAAGTTAAAAATGGATCAATCACAGATAGAGGCTTTTTTACGGAATTATAATAGCCTGTTTCCGCTTCACAAAATGATATATTTGAACAATCTCTTATTTTAAAGTATAATTTGCAATAAAATTATTCTGATTATATTTCAGGAAATCGATTTAAATCTACCTCAGTATGTCTGTATGGCTGTGCATCAAGCTTGCAGGTAAATAGACTTAAATATGTATGCATGTGTATATATTATTCCTATAAATGGTATATTGTATAATTAGAAAAAATATTTCGCAAAATCTACTTGCACGCCATGGACTTGTCCTTCATTTTCTTTAAAATATAGGAGTATCAAATAAGTACAGTAATCATAGAGTCCACGTTTTTTTTATAATATAGGAGTAGCAGATGAGCATGCAGTCCACCTGATGCTAAGTGGCTACTGCTGCCCATGGACATCTATAATCAACCTCAGATAGGATAAGATATTCCTACCTGAGGTCGGCCACAGAGGGTATCAGAGGGTATCTAAATGGAAACACTTCTCTTCAATAATATATTGAATCCTTAGCATTACATTTTAAAGATTTTTTCGTGCAGGATTCTAAGGTGAAATATAATAAAATTCCAGGTTAAACAAAGTGAAAATATCAAAAAGCAAGTTGACAGAGAAGTCCAGACTGAAGCCGGCGCAGTGGGCGAAGCTGGAGGCCGATTGGACTAAGTTTGTTAACGAGAACTTTGCAACAACCACTAAGAAGAGAGGACGGCCTCCTAAAACTACAGTGGTGAATGGTGAGTAGTTAGCTATATTAATTAGTATTTTACTCTGTATTGTACTATTAATAGTTAGTACAGAGTAGGGCAGACCACAGTAAACTTAATACTTTGAAGGTGGTAGATTCCTTTGTGGTTCGACTCCGGCGGCACCACCGCCACACCTATTTCTGCCTCATAACAGCAACGTTAAGTGCTGTTGTGTTCTGGTTTGAAGGGTGTGGCCTTAATAACTTTCCGAGGGGTTCTATCTGGGGTTGATTGCATATGTCCACAGGCGGCAGAAACCACTTACCATCACGTGGGCTGCATGCTCGTCTGCTACTCCTATATTATAAAAACAAATACAGTTAGAGTCGTCCCTTGGGAATAAGCTAATGAAAAAAAGGTATTTGTGGGCTCACTATGACCCTCAAATATTAAAAGTGTTGTGTGAAAAAATATTTGTATTTTAAACCATAAAACGTGCAGCCCTGAGCTCGAGTATATTTTTACCGTCCACGAAAAAGGTGTACGAAAAAAGGTAATCAGTAATCAGTATTTAGTGCATAATACAGGTGTTTACAAGGTTTTTGGACGGTTTTACATTTCTCTGTAGTTACCCAGTGGGCATGCCATTTTTTAATTAAACTAAAACTAAGTATATTTAAGACGGTGTAAATATAATTAAATTAGATTAAAACAGGAGAAAAATATTACATTATACTATTACTTAAGAAGTAACAGCTATCATTATTGAATGTCAACATAGATTGTAAATAATTTAATAAACAATTTAATACAACTACTCCAACATGAATTTTGCCACCTTAAAAAGACCGCAGTAGGACCCAACGGACCATTGATTTATAAATACTGCTGTACAGAATAAATACTTTTGAAATCTTCTTATTTTCTTTCGGACGTTGCAATTACTGTTTAATTAATTCACAGGTGAAACTGAAAATCCTGAAGTTGAAAAGCGTCCAGAAGAAACATCAAAAGAACCTGAAATAGAGCCTTATGAAGAATGGAAGAAAAGAATGTTAGAAATGGCATACAAAGAGTTGAAAAAATTGGAAGAAAAGCAAAAAGAAACAACAAAAAAGAAAAACGAAAAGATAGATACAGATGAAATAATGTCGCCGAAGAATAACCAAAATATATCGCCTAGGAAAAATAGTCACTTGTCACCAAGAAAAAATAGTCAACATTTGTCACCGAGAAAAGATTTGTCATCTATAAAAGAAAGGCAACGTTTGTCAATAAGAATAGATAGTCAAAATGTATCCTCGACGAAAGATCAGCGTATGTCGCCAAGAAAGATAAGGTTGTCAATTACAACAGATAAAGTTTTGTCACCAAGAAAAGATAGTCAACGCGTATCACCAAGAAAGAGGTTGTCAAGTACAAAAGATCTTTTGTCACCGCGAAATGGTAGATTGTCAATTACAAAAGATACGCTCTTATCACCAAGAAAAGATAGTCGTACTTTGTCACCGATAAAAGATCAATATTTGTCACCGAGAAAAGATTTGTCAAAAGATCTCTCCCCAATGGAAGAAGATTACACATCTCCCAGACGCTCCCCAAGGAAAACACCCCAAAAATACTCCCCTTACAAAACCCCTACTGCAAATAAGGGTGTTAGGTTACTATTTCCAAAGAATTTATGAGAGATTTTTTGTTAGTCATAATGAATTTTTGTATTAGTTTTATAGCTATAATTAATTTAGACTTTCGGCCTAATCCTTCTCATTCTGAGAGGAGACCTGTGCCCAGCAGTGGGACAGTAATGGCTTGACGATGATGATGACATTTTTTTAACTTAAGTTTTCATTTAAAAAAGGAAATGGTTAAAATCGTTAAAAAAATGCAGAAGGTGGTATAATTTGTGGTTCGACTCCGGCGGCACCACCGCTATATCTATTTCTGTTATAACAGCAGTGTTAAGCGCTGCTGTGTTCTGGTTTGAAGGGTGCGGTAAGTGAGGCATTTCCGAGGCGGTTCATCTTACTCCTCAGAGGTAGCGGTGCATCTCTGGTTGATCTCAGGTAGGAGTATCCCGGGGTTGATTACAGATGTCCATGGGCATCATTCATGGGCGGGCCATCTTTGAAGGGTGTGGTAAGGGAGATATACTTTTCTTCCTTCTTCCGAGGCGTTCCGACTTAACCCTCAGGGGTAACGTTAAGTACTCCTGTGTTCCGGTTTAGCGTCTGTTAAGGGAGACATACTTATATGGGGCATTCTAACTTAGTCCTCAGGTATAACGACTCGTCTGTAGCCGGCCTTAGGTGGATATCGGAGGTTGATTACTAATGAGTGGCAGAAGACACTTATCATCAGCTGAATATATTTGCTTCCTATTTCTTTATTATAAAAAAAAGCGTGTTAAAAATGACATTATTAGTTTTATATTATATGGATTGTAACAATTGTATAGTCCGCGCCAAACTGCTAGTCCGCTCTGAAGTTGTTGCGAGCAGGTGTAGTACAATTTGCTATAGCGACTCGATTCATTTCTATATTCAGAGCGGACTAGCAGTTTTACGCGGACTATACCTATTGTTTCATTATATGTATAAGTTGTCTGTCGTGTGTATGTGTTATTATTTAAGTTTTATGACATTTTTATACTTTTCATCTATTTTTATAAGTCTCATTTGATTAGTATTTTAAAATAAAACTTCATAAAAAACTTTGTAGGTATTTTTTTACTGTTTGATAATTGACAATAATTGTAAATTTTAATAAACATTTGTAAAATGCTTTTGGTTTTAATTTACAATATAATTGGAATGATGTTGACATACAAAAATATAAGGGCCACGTTCAGGTCGAACTCGCACGTGGAGAGTTCTGCACCACCGAAATTTTATTTTTTGTATTTTTAAAAATAATAATTATTGTATTTATAAAATAACAAAGAAATTATCTGTTTTCTTATTACGGTTTTATAGTTGGTACGAAAAAAATATGTTTTGTAAGACGGTTCCCCCTTTTTAACTATTTTATTTGTAGTTTTTTTGTTATTATAATATCAAAAATATTATATAATAAAAAAAAAAACAAGTTTCTATTTATTACATTTGAAGAGGTAGAACCTCATGACAGACAGACAGCGGAGACTTAGTATTATTAGAGTTCCCTTTTACCGCGTAACAATAAAAACTAGTTTTTCGTTTCGTGGTTTTTACATTTTGTTTACGGAACCCTAATGACGAGTCGACGATTCACTGTTGCACGTTCTCTAAGGCCATGCCCTTTGAGAATGTCAAAATGTTTTCAACGCCGCACATATTTTACGTTTTACTAACTCTTACTGTAGTGAACGCAAATGTAACTCGAAGAAATTCCAGTATTGTATTCGACGATCCATATCGTCCGTCACTCTCATATCCAACTTCCTTGGCGTTCCTGTTTATATTCTCAGCGATCCTTATCGGTGTTGTAGTACGAGCGATTGTGCTATGGACCAATATGTGTGTTCCCTACCGAGTTATCATGTTCTTCCTTGGCGGTTTGGCGGGTTTTTGCGCACATACATTTCCAAAATTCAAACCTATCGTACAAATATGTTATGTTGACATCGATTTGCTGCTGCTAGGCTTCTTACCCATTATTATCTTCAATACTTCATATTCAGTTGATTCCCATTCATTTTTGAAGAGTTTCCCACAAATTCTTCTAGTGGGAGTACCCGGTGCGTTACTAACTGCGCTTATTGTCGCCTTCATGGCGTACCATTTGATTGAATCCTCGTGGAACTTTGCCACGGCTTTTCTCTTTGGAGTTATTTGCTCTCCGATATACCCAATGGAAGTGGTGAGGCAGCTTCGGGAGCTCTCGAAGGGGAAGTATGTCAGTGTACTACTTTTAGGTGAAGGGTTAATAGGCGATACCACGGTTATGATTGAATTTACCGCTGTGTTTGGTTATTTGGCGTATGCTGTGACCGAAGCGTCGCAAATAGCGTTGCTGCTTCTCCGTTTTGCTGGTGGTGGGCTTCTTCTAGGCCTCGTGATGGGTCAGATCACAGCTACATTGTTATCGTTGACGTATTATGACGTTCTGTGCTCGGTGACCGTGACGCTAGCTGGAGCGTATCTAACCTTCTACATCGGGGAGAAGTTCTTCTACGTGTCAGGGCTGTTAGGCACCATCATAGTCGGTATAATGGTGAGTAAACGACGGGCGACTGTGGCTGGGGAAGTGGAACAAGTCATGTCAAACTTCTGGAATATTCTCTCGTACGTGGCTAACACTTTAGTCTTTTCAATGGTTGGTGTAGTCATCTTCGAGAAGGCCAGTTATGTGATAACAGAGCGTCAGGTGGCGCTGATATTCGTGACCTACACGACGGTGTACTGCTCTAGGCTGCTGGTGTATTCGGCGATGACACCGATATTGAGGCGGATAGGCTACGGGATCACGTGGCACCATTCGATGGCGTGTGTGTGGGGTGGTCTCCGTGGGCCTCTCTCGCTGTGTTTGGCGCTAATTGTTCTCCAGACGCCAGGAGTGTCTGATGTTGGTGAGGTAAGAATCTGAAAATCTATTTACATTTTTATATTATAATAGCAGAATTAAGCTTTGATGTGTTCTGGTTTGAAGGGTGTGGTAAGGCGAAGACACAGTTACCCGAGACGTTCCAACTTAGTTCTCATGGGTAGTAAGTCATTTTAGGCCTACCTTAGGACTCAAATCTTATTTGCGCACCTTCCTCCGCCCCCCTCACCGCTTCCCCGCACCCGATCGTGTGCGCAGGGCTGTGGCGTGTTCAGTTGATTACAGATGTAAAAAAGTCGGTCGGCAAAGATTCACTTATCATCAGGTGGATTTATTTTGTTGACTACTTATTCCTTCGCTAATTCTAGATCTTTATCATCCAAACCACGGGTCTGGTACTCCTCTCTCTGCTCATCAACGCGACGACGATGCAGAAGGTCCTCAAAATGCTGGGCTTGGCGGAGATATCTCTAGCCAAGAAGGCGAACATGACCAACTGTGTGAAACGCGTCATGCTGACCAGAGACCGCTGTATATCCATGCTGAAGATGGACAAGTTCCTTGCTGATGCTAATTGGGATTTGGTGCAGGAAGGTGAACATTGTAATCTGGTTAGACGTGGAGTATAAACTCCATTAGTTTTTCATTAGTTGGTTACATTTGGAGATGGTCATAGTTGTTTCCGGGTGACTAATATAACTTCTGAATACACCACTGGGAAGATCAATTCGGTATTTGCTTATCAAAAATATAATGAGCATATTTAGGTAAAGCAAGGTGGCAGGAATTTGCAAGGTAGTAGAACTATTTATCGTTTGATCATCGTTACACCTGTTTTTGCAAAATTAATAGGTTTTACCGCTATTGTATTTTGGATTGAATGATACGGTAGAGGAGAGTAATTGAGGCAATTCAACTTAGTTATAAGGATAGCAACGCAGGTAGGACTTTAATCCTATTAGAGATCGATTACAGATATCCTTGACCACATGACAGTTAGGTATCATAATTGTTTACAACTTCAATTGAAAATGTTGAAAGTTAAAAACACTTATCAAATCTGACATATAAGGTACCACAATAAAGCACCCATACCAGCTCCAAATGTCCGGTCGTGATGAAGACAGCGATGATGACACTTACATGGGCTACCGGTACACCACGTGTCCTGACTGCGAGCGGGAGATACCCAATGAACCCACTAAGAAGGAGTTTGCGGAGATGATGAGGTAAGTATCAATTTCAAATTAATTACCTCTTAATTAAAGGTAATTGAAAATAACGCCAGGAACTTTATATGCTTAAGATTTCGTTAAGAAAGTTCTCAAAGATGAATTGTCTACCAATCTGCTTTTCCAAGTCATAGCTCAATAGTAAGAAGAGTTTTTCTAAAATTGAGCTATCCCTTGGCTTCTTATTTGGAGGGTCTAAGCTGAGATGGGCACCTCTGATTTTTCAACATTATTTTTACATTACAAACAACATTACAAAAAATAATGACTATTTTCTTAAAAGATGAAGGAAAACTTGAGGAAACCTACATTATTGACGGTTTCATAACATTTTTCTTAACGATGAATGTAAATTCATTTGCTCTAATGTCTATTTCTTAATCTGGGAGAATGTCTATTTCTTAACCTGTGCTCTGTAAATATCATAAAATGTATTTATTTTGTTTTAATCGTAAAATGTATCTCTGGTTTGCCATTCTGGATTAATTTGCCATCTGGTTAAATGTATATCTGGTTTGCCATTCTGCCAGACTGGATACTAGGACATAACCATGTCACATATTCTTTCGAATTGTAGGGAAGCAAACCAACGCGTCCTGAAAGCAATGAAGATTTCCTACTGGCGACAGTATGAGCACGGGAAGATAAGCAAAGAGGGTGTCAGGACTCTAGTCCAAGCTGTTGAGGTGGCAGCTGATTCTGACAACGGGCGGGTTAATCTGGAAGTGTTAGGCGCTTTGTGGAGACCGAAGGTATGTAACTTACTACCATAGATATAGCGTAGCGAAGAAATTCTAAGTCTATGCTCACTACTATCTTAGAAAATTTGTTATGACACGCAAGTTTAAAATTTGTTTGTATTCTACATAATATTTATTTCGGGATATCCACAAATAGTCGTCGCCAACCCGGAATCAATTGTCTTGCCTTGAAACTAATTTTATTAAGGTTGCTGGCCTTCGAGACAATATTTTAATGCCTCTTACAAAGATACCTTATCGCACTTTAAATTTGGAAATACCTAGATGGTAGAAACCTTTATGTTTCGACTCAATTGGCTTTCCACTATTTCAAATTCTTAAAAAAAATTTGGTGGTACATCACACAAGGTACTCACCGAAAGTGGTATTTTCGAAGAAAGATGACAAGGAATTTCACTAATTATAATATTCATTTTAAATGGACTATTTTCGACGCCTTCCTGGTTCCTCAGGCGCACGCAATCTGGCTCCGTCGCAAACTAGTGGACATGATGATCCCGGAAGCAGCGAACGCCCAGGTCCCGCGGCACCCTTGGAGGCAGTACTGTTACAGGCTGGTCTCCAACGTGTGGTTCGATGGGTTCATCTACCTGATGATCCTGTGCAACACCCCGGTGATACTTCTGGAGGTGGTGACCAGGGTCCCGGTGTCCAATACCCTGATGTATACTGTGAAGTCGCTTAATTTGTTAGTGAAATTTTTAAAAATATATTTGGTGTTTCTAAGTATACCTTCATAATTTCGATATATTCTTTTCTTTCGTCTTTCCTCTAAATCATAATTGAAATTACTTATTGACTAAGGCGTAAGGGTATTGACGTTCTATATAGCTCTTACCAAATTGTCTTAATGATTAATGATTAACCCCAAAAGTAGAAGACGATTGCTCTTATTTATAGCAATAAGCTGTTATCCATTCAGGAGTTCCTACCATCTACATAATACTATCATACACAAGAGATTTGCGCTCATTCCTAGTGACCATACTGATATAGGCTGATCATCTGATTTAGATGACAGGATTTATAGATTTTTTTTTTTATATATTATAGGAGTAGCAGACGAGCATGCAGTCCACCTGATGGTAAGTGGCTACTGCCGCTCATGGACATCTGTAATCAACCTCAGATAGGATTAGATATTCCTACCTGAGGTCAGTCACAGATGCGCTGCTACCCCTGAGGACTAAGCTGGAACTCCTCGGAAAATTCTGTCTCCCTTACCACACCCTTCAAACCGGAACACAGCAGCGCCTAACACTGCTGTTATTAGGTAGAAATAAATGCTTTGTCGAAAATGTTTATAGAAAATGCTTTGTCTGTATCATATCACAATATGATAGTGACTATAGTATATAGTATAGTAGGATAGTAGTAAAGTGATGGATGTTATGTCATTGCAGATTCTTCTACATAATATACGTTTTGGAAATGGTGATAAAAATGTTAGCATATACGATATCTGGCTACTTTAAATCTCACTGGAACAAACTAGACTTTTTCATCATCGTCATGGCTACGGGTGGTAAGTAATAACTATCATGAATAAATTCAAGAAAAAATGTTCATTATACAGGGTGTTCCGTAAGTATCACGACAAACTTGGGGAGAACAGGTTACGGTCTGACTGCTCTGAGAAAAAAAAAATACCTTGGTAAAAGTGCCACCGATTTTGCACTATCGATTATTATATATATTTTTTTTAATTCAGCCCTTTTTATCTTCTTTAATTAACTGCGTGTACAAATTTGGTGATGCTGGTGATGGTGTATTTATTTTGTTCTGTTAAATACTATCAGATAGTTGGTCTATTCGTGGTGAAAAAAATTTACTAATTGTAAAAACAGTAAAAATAAAAACTGCATCATCAAATTTGTACACGCAGTTAACGAAAGAAGATGAGAAGGGCTGAATTAAAAAAAATATATGAAACAATCGATAGTTCAAAAACGGTGACACTTTTACTAAGGTATTTTTTTTTCTCAGAGCAGTCAGACCGTAACCTATGTTCTCCCCAAGTTTGTCGTGGTACTTACGGGACACCGGGTATAATTAGATTGTTTCTTTTTATCATGATTTCATCAAAATGCGTAAACAAAACAAATCGAAAGAATTTTGGAACCCACTCTCGATACTTTTCTAACAATTATATGTACTAAGATTTCTCTACTTATTGCATGGGAACTGCTTAAAAACGTTGAAGATTGAGCATATTTTAATCTAATATACAGATAAATTTGAATGATTAAACTCAATTATAGATTTTTAAAAGACCATATTGTGAAACCTGTTAAAAAAAAGATAATTTATAATCTGACGATGATGATCTTATTTGTCCAATATGTAAAGGTAGGCATTAAAGTTCTATATTTGTTCTAGATTTAGTCCTCGATATCCTAGATACAGTAACACCCTGGGATAAGTGGAATAACTTTAATTCTAGTGTTTTGACCGCGACAAAGTTATTGCGGATGCTGCGTTTTCTAAGATTGTGTAAACTAGCCAGGTAGTCGATTATTTTTAATAGTGGCAACTCTTTTTATCATCACCAAAGAAACCTTGAAATAAACTTACCATTTTTCAATTAATTTGATAATACCATGTTATTATTGAATCTTAAACCATATTATTATAAGTAATTTGTCAAAGCAAAGCATTCTAGTTTCTTTAGGAGCAGAAATCTTGTTCTGTTTGGATTTTTGATGACCGTAATTACATATATTATCCCTATAGCTGCACAAAATATTTACTTAATTTGCGTTTTAAAACAATATGTTTTCAATTTTCATTAAAAAATAATGAATTTGAGCCAAAATGTTGAATTGGTTTTCTACATGTCTGGCTCGAAGGACCAATTCTATGTTTTAGGGTGTCCGTTCCTAAAGTTATGGCGTACATAGACAGGATGATCGACGTACAATTAGCGTTTGGATATGATGTTGGCAAAGTAATAACTTAATTTCATTTATATCTGGCGTGTGTCCTCGTATTACAATAAAATTTAGAATCTCCTCAATATTAAAGGTAGTAGAACCCTCTGTTGTCCGTCCTCGTCAGAACCAACGCATTTTTCTGCTGAATAACGCTGAGCAGCAGTGTTAAGCGCGGCTGTGTTCTGGTTTGAAGGGTGTGCTAAGGGAGACATACTTTTCCGAGGCG
Organism: Epargyreus clarus clarus; assembly: GCA_014595695.2. NCBI lineage: Eukaryota > Metazoa > Arthropoda > Insecta > Lepidoptera > Hesperiidae > Epargyreus > Epargyreus clarus. Next base: position 1,655,003 of record JACTTY020000046.1, read on the forward strand.
TTCCAGCTTAGTTCTCATGGGTAACGCATCTGTGGTCTACCTCAGGTAGAAATCTTATCTGGGGTTGATTACAGATGTCCACGGGCAGCAGTCGTAACTTACTTCAGGTTGGGTGCATTTTCAACTACTACTTTTTTATTATAAAATTTATCTTTATTATTAACTTTGATGTGTTAAATTGTATTCGAATCTACTTTAAAATCTTCTTAATATTTATATCAGGGGTTTGTGACAGGCGAGCAAGAAGTGTGCAGCTTACTACCGCAACTGGTAGACAATATACACATACAAGATAATCTTAATGCTGTTTTGGAAGCTGATAGGTAAAATCTCAAATATGTACTTTTCGTTTATTTTAATTTTATAATTAGCGAAGTACGAGTCGAAGTCGCACCCGGAGGGTTCTGTGGGGGTCCATTAATTTTTTTTTTTTTATAGTAATGTTGTATCAGCTATAGAAGTAAATGCATTATGAAAATTCGAACTGCCTCCCTAATATGGTTCAATAGATTTAGCGAAAACTCGTATTTGGCCAATTATTTTTAGTAACATACATTTCAGAAATAGCCCCCCAGTGCTTCGAAACCATAACGTATCAAACAGTTCCCTCCATCATCAGGTTGACAGTGACCCGTCAGCTCGGACTTCTCCAGCGGGACAGACCCTGGACAGCCATCACGGTGAAGACCAGACAGGCCACCACATCCACCTTAAATATAATGCTGTTGGATGCCATGCAACTTAAGGAAGAAGGTGTTATCTTCTGTTATCTTTTTTTAATGTGGAGAGTAGTGTTTTTTGAATGTATGTATGTCTCTTTCTTTGAAACGCTTTACTGCCTAAACGGTTTGACGGATTTAAACATGTGAGAAGTGTCGTTGGATTCGTCTAAATTGTGGATGACATTCTATATTACATTCCGTTTCAGTTAATTATTTTTGAGCAGTCACGTTTTTGTTTTTATCATCGTTATTAGTTATTTCTCAAATAATGGAGTATATGATTTACAACAAAATAGAAAACAAGGTTACAGTCAATTCTTTGAATGTACTGTTATCTATAAAAAACTTCAGAAATTATGTAGTTTTGTCTTATGTGGAAATTATCTTCTGTAAATTCTATTTGTTTTAAGGATTTCTGGATGAAATGGAGTATAAATCCCTGGTGAATGCCATTCAGGAAAAAGTGCAGTTATGCCGTCATAAAGGAAGCCTTGTGGCGCCCTCTTCTCCTGAAGTAATAATTGAAAGATTTAATTTAATATTATAAAGTAGAAGAGATTATTATTAATAATATGTCCTTTTTCATTATTTAAACGAGCTAATTTCTGAAAGTAGCAGTCAAATAATAAAATATATTTTTGATTTTAAAAGATAATTGATTGAGTTTAATAAAATATATTACGAGTAGGTATAGTCCGCGTAAAACTGCTAGTCCGCTCTGAATATACAAATGAATCGCGTCGCCACAGTAAATTGTATGACTACACCTGCTCGCAACAACTTCAGAGCGGGCTAGCAGTTTGGCGCGGACTATACTTATTATGTCAACCTGTGTGGCGGAGTGACCACTATATTAGTCTGACACGTGTGTTTCGGTTTTCTTCTCCGATGTAAATGAATGTAGAATTCTGTTCTGGGTCTGAGTGGTTTTGTATTCGTCTTTAAGTGTGTTTATGGCACCCACGTTACAGGAAAGACCCTAGCGTGGCGATATGAGCGTTAAAACCATAGACTTAGAATTTTTTTGCTACGCTACATTATTTTCATATACTTCCTCCTGAGGTATTCCCGGAGCGCTATGACATGGGGCTCTTCAAAAAAGGTGCAAAAAGAGCTCTTATACAAAGCCGGCGATGCATTGGCGACTCCTCTGTTGTTGCAAATGTCCATAGGCGACGATGACTATTTTCCATCAGGGAGTACGTCTGCTTAATCGTTAGGTTAAACTATAAAAAAAAACCTACAGAACTATTTACAAAACAATTTTTTGCAGACCCAATTACGAGCAGTGTCTTGGCTTCAAAACAATCAAAGGGTGGCCGATTACTTTATAGAAAACTCCGAAATACTTAACTACAATTACAACGACATACTAATTTCACGAGGTTTGTAAAAATCCTAAGTACCACTTATTTTATTAAGTTTATTTATTAATATAGGTGAAGCCAACAATAATTAAACAGAATTCTAGAGATTTTATCTATTTCTCTATTTGATTAAATCTTTGGCACTGTAAGATCATTTAAATATTTTAAAATTAATATTAAATAAATTTGTCACTAAAAGTATATTTCATTATGATTACTTTCTTCATGGCTGAAGTAGTTACTGCCATTAATTGCTAATAAATTTCAGGAACTATTATTACTTGATGACAAAAAATGAAGAAATGAAGTGATTTTTGTTGCTTTTTGGTCTCCGCTTTCTGCTTTCGACCAATCCACCTCCCCCGTCCTCTTAAAAAAGCAATAGTGTAATAGTTGATATGAGGCTGTTAGAGTAGCCTAACTACAAAAACGATTTTATGGAGAAAAGTAAAAGTGTATAGTCCGCTCTGAAGTTGTTGCGAGGAGGTAGTCATACAATTTGCTAAGGCGACGCGAATAATTTCTATATTCAGAGCGGACTAGCCTTTTTACGGGGCCTACAACATTTTTAAATTACGAAAATACAAATAGGCCAAAAATCATTAAAATACAGTTAGTCCACTGTGTTTCTAGCAGCCTCATATCAGCCAAATATCATGACATCAGACATACCCAATTCTCACTGATCATAGGTTAGGACTGTTAAAACACCACAATGCTCATAAGTTGATCGTAGCATTTGTAGTTACACGAAGAGTTCTGCACTCCTTGTCTCTCCCTTCATACTGTATATATTCAAAGGGGACGAGCCCAAAGGCCTCTACATCCTGGTCTCTGGGCTGCTTGAAGCCACGTACGTTCCACCTGATGGTGACATCGACGAAGCGATACCCAACTACGAGTTCCTCACCGATCTGAAGTTCTCTGAACCGAGCCAGGATTATATTGTCTCGGGGAATGCTATTGGTGTTCTTGGAGTAAGTCTACTACCTTCTGTAGATCGAAATTGGTACGATTTTACTACCATTTAAAGTGCCGATGCGATATGATGTGTGGATATTTTATATAATATAGGAGTAGCAGACGAGCATGCAGTCCACCTGATGGTAAGTGGCTACTGCCGCCAATGGACATCTGTAATCAACTCCAGATAGGATTAGATATATGAACCGGAGGTCGGCCACAGATGCGCCGCTACCACTGAGGACTAAGCTGGAACGCCTCGGAAAAGTATGTCTCCCTTACCGCACCCTTCAAACCAGAGCACAGGAGTATGTGGATGTTTAATTCTCTCTCTCTTAGAAATGGCAACGTATCAGTGATCGACATCTTACCTTTCTCTAACAGGGGTTCTCAACTTCTCACCCCTACTCCAGCGGTGAGGTACTATTTAGGATTTTGGATTTAAGTTAGTATAACATTGTTAAAAAACATTGTCTTTGATTTCATGATATTCTCAATTTTAGTTTTCTGTTTCATTATTATTTTCAAAAAACTAATGGGTCCAGTGAAGTTCTTCCTGTATGATTTTTAATAATTTACAAACACCTGAACAATTACCATCAGAAGGACTACGTGTTTTTCCCTACCTTATAAATATTGATGTGATCGTTCATAGGTCCTCACGAACAGGCCGTACAGCTACACAGTGCGTTGTGATACAGCGGTGCAGGCCTACTATATCACGATGCCGGTCATCAAAGAGGCCTTCAACCTCGCTCCACATCCTATTATGGGGTAACGGTTATAATAGTGTTACAGTTCTTATAAAGGTTCAGCACATGGAGGCACTTGAAGGTGGTAGAACCCTTTGTGGTTCGAATCCGGCGGCACCACCGCCACACCTGTTTCTGCCTCATAACAACAGTGTTAAGTGCTGCTGTGTTCTGGTTTGAAGGGTGTGGTAAAGGAGACTTACTTTACCGAGGCGTTTCAGCTTAGTCCTCAGGGGTAGCAGCGCATCAGTAGTCGACCTCGGGCAGGAATATCTAATCCTATCTGGGGTTGCTTACAGATGTCCATGGGCGGCAGTAGCCGCTTACCATCAGGTGGACTGCATGCTCGTCTGCTACTCTTATATTATAAAAAAATGGTGAAGAATGAATTTGTTCAGGTTGGAGTCAGCGATGTGGCGGGAGATAGGCATCAAGCTGGCGCTGATGGTGTTACCCAGTGTCCCAGCGTACCACGGCTGGGCAACCGAGAGACTCAGCATGAGACTCGAACATGCCTTCGTGCCCTGCTTGAAGGCTTTCAAGGTAGGCTCTATTGACAAAGGTTCCCACGCAATTATTTGATCAAGCCCAAGCGGCCGTGTTCCAATAATTTAAGTTCGGGATTTATATGCAAGGTGTGAGAAAGCTTCGATAGCGCGATTCAGAAGTACTAGTGGTGCCATCTATTGACAAGTTTCGGGAAGATGTCGCTGATCTCGTACTTACTAGATTTTATTTAAGTTCAAACGAATAAAGTTCTATCATCATTAGCAGATTGACGGTTAAATTCTAGTGGCAAATTTTTCCTATTTTAATATGACTACTAATTTGTATCTTCTGTTATTGAAGCACTTGCCCTCGGCAAGCGCTACATGATTTTAGAAGTGTAATAGCTTTTAAATTATAATTATTGTGCCCAGATCTTTGTGGTAAATGAGCTGATGGAAGACATTGTTCTTCTGGACGGCATCTGTCAAGACATGGCTACGCGGGAAGTGTTCCAACCTCCATGTTATGTACCAAGGTATATATCGAGAATAAGACATTTAAGAAATTCCTTAGTGTAGGAAAGTTGGGGCTAGTTTGTCTCAACAAATTTAAGAATGGGGGAGTAAAAAGTTATTAATGTAACACGTCTGGTAACTCTAAAATGTCTAAACGTTAGATGTTTTGGATTTCAGTCCTAAATGACTTAGAGGGCTCCCTTAAACCCAAGATTTGAATCTACATGAGATTTTTTTGCAACGAGCATGCAGTCCACTTGATGGTACGCTTCTGCCGCCCATGGACATCTGTAATCAACCCCAGATTAGATTATCTGGGGTACAGGTATCAGGTAATAACGCATCTGTAGCTAACTTAAATTTTCTGTTGAAGTTCTAATCCAGGGTTCAACTGAGATTTGAACACAAATGCTTACCAGTGATAAAAACATTACACATGGACTTCTGCAACTTTCAGAACAGCCCATCGTCTGATATTCCCAAAATCGTCAGAAATGGTAGTGACCAGCTCCTGTCCGGAGACGAAACTGCTGATTATCCCCGCTAAGGATACGGATGAACTGGATATCATGGAAGATGAATTGGATGATACTCAATGCGAATTGGTTACGATTTTTAAAATATTTTGGCTACAATTTAGGTCAATTAGAGGCAGTAGGTAAAGGTCTTTTGACAAAGTAAGAAAGGTTCAGGCCATAGGATATAACTATATGCGAATTGATAAATTTGACAAAATTTGGAGACTTCAAGGTCATTTGTCAAGGAACACAGGTCAAGGGATATTGGTGAAGTTTCAATATGTGAGGTTGATTTTGAAACGAAATGTTATTTATAACTAACTTCTTTCTTTTTTCCTGAGTGTTTGGAAAAATATGAGAACGATTTTTTTACAAAATAGATTGTCGAACTTCATGACTCCGGAGGCCCTACCGCTACACCCATTTCTACTTAATAACAACAGTGTTAAGCACTACTGTGTTCTTGTTTTAAGGTTTCGTGTTTGTGGTAAGGGAGACATACTTTTCCGAGGCATTCCAACTTAGTCTTCAGTGATAGCGACGTATCTGTGGCCGACCTCAAGTAATCTATTACTATCTGGGGTTGATCACAGATGTCCATGGGTGGCCCTAGCTATGTTTTTTTTATAATATGCTACTCCTAGCAGACGAGCATGCAATCCACCTGATGGTAAGTGGCTCCTGCCGGCCATGGACATGTGTAATCAACCCCAGATAGGATTAGATATTCCTACCTGAGACCTGCCACAGATGCGCCGCTACTCCTGAGGACTTAGCTGGAACGCTATTTACTTACTACATGTTCTGCCACTCCTATATTATAAAGTGATAGGGATTAGTATTCCAGTCCAACTGAAGTGTATCCCAGGTGTCGAAGCCCAACTTGAGTGTATACATAGGTATCGAACGCGTCGTCCCGCTGCCTGTACCACCACGTGTGGCGCAAGCTGTCGGCGGAGTCGCGGCGGCCGCGCGGCAAGCGGCGCCGCGCGGCCAAGCGGGTCAACTACCGCGACTCTGTGTGGAGGAAGCAGTGTTAGTTATCTTGAAATTACTAATTGCTGACCACAGATCTATCTAAGAAGATCTAAGGATAATGTCCTTGAAGGCACGGGGGGGAAATTCTATAACTCGAGAAGGACCTGAAGGAATTCTACATAGCCCACCATACAGTTAATGCGTACCTTGGTACCGTGAGGCAGTGTGGAGGAAGCAGTATTAGTCTCATCAACATCTGCAAACCGTTCCTACTGTTGGATTCAGATCTACTTAGCCCTGGGGAAACTCTTGGGGGAAGTGTGTTCTTCAAACAACTGCGAAGGGTTCTGAACCCTCCATCAATTGCCAACAACTTTACTACCGCGAGCCCGTCTGGAGGAAGCAGTGTTAGTGTCACCATTGGTTACTATATACTCTTTGGTGTCACTTTTAATCTGTTCCTACTACTGTACAAAGATCTCCTTAACCTTCGGGGAACTCTAGTGGGGGGGGGGGGGTCATTCATCCTAAAACGGGGGGAAAGACATGAAGCCTCCTGATTCCATTACTTCATAAGAGTCTCCTCTCAAAACTATTAACTACCGTGAGTTCGTGTGGAGGAAGCAATGTATAAGCTCATAGGTGAATGTCATTATATCTACCACCACTTCACTAGGTGTTTTGTTATGGAAATAAGCGGTGAAACTTAATCAAGGAAGACAAAACATTAAGTAGTGGTTTGCCCATTCCTCACCTTTTAACATAAATGTAGCATCAACCTCCATGTTGCGGACGGCGAATAAATAGTTTAAGTTATGATTGTAAATTGTTTTTTAAATGCCTAAATTGTTAATTAGTTAAGATTTATATTTTATTATGTTATATTATGTACAATTGTATTAGAAATAAGTTATTCTATGTAAATAAATAAAGGAAAATAAAGTAACACATAGGATGGAAAGAGAGGGATATGAATGAGCGAGATAGCGTGCTAGAAAGAGCTATAGGAAGTGAGCGAGACGGGAATAAAGCCGACTGCTGCGTTAGCCCCCCGTCGGTTGTAACACTCACTTTGCCACTTATAAAATAGGGTCCGGCACGCTCCGGAAAATAGAAGAATATTGTAAATGGTCAAGAAAAGAAAATACAGGAAGAAAAATTCAATTGGAGTTTTTATTGCAAACCCGTACTCAACACTCCATATGATAAATAATTTAATATATTTTCAGCAACAATGACTGCGATAATATCACCGAGTGAAAAGGAATTGAACGCGAAATACTACAAACCCAGTGTTATTGATTTGGTAAGAATGCCAGCCATTTGCGTCGAGTTTTCGCAACTCTATAAGATGACGACACACAATCCCGAATCACGCTATGATTTCTTTTAAATGGGCCATCATGGCTAAATTCGAAACTGTAAGATGCTGAAAGACTTCGGTCAAAACCAAAACTGCGTCATTAGAATTTTTACAAATCTACTTCTCTAGTAGAGCGATATAATTCCCAGCTTGGTAGGAATATTTTCAAGCCATAATTATATTCTACTGGACCCAACATAATTCCCTACCCTCCTGGGAGATTTTGATAATTTTGTCTCCATTTATCTATTTTTGAATTTCTTTTTATCGATCTCATGTCGTTTTTGAACCATTAAGTTGTGAACTAGTCCTACTTCAAAACATAAGTACACAAGCAAACTGAAAAATGTTTTAAAAACTTCGATAGCGTGATTCAGGTTACGTGTAGTGCCATCTCTTGTAGTACTTTTGTTATTAATATTTTTAACATTTCGACCTGGCAATAGATTAAATTATTAAATATGTAAAGTTTACAAAACTAAAAAACACGATATAACAGTTATTGAAACTAAAAAGCCATAATTGTTGCAATCTAGTAACTTTGCGTTGAACTTTCTCTAAGGCGCTCGAACAATCTCGCCTCGAAAATCGTTAATCCTGAGGATGTTGATAAGGACAATGGTACAAAATTATTTAAATCGGGTACTGTCATCGGTTCTTGATATTTCTTCAAAATTTTGAATTAAACTGAAACGGAATTCAAAGTGGATAGAAATCGGGTTCAAAGATTCCGTTACATAGTTACATACATACATACATACATACAAGTTATGACCTCGTAGTTTTATTCAAAAATAAATGCATTTCAATTAATTATTTCAGACTGAGAAAGGGGAAACGGCGACACGTGAGTTAATTTTATATAAATAACACTTAAATGAGGTACTGATATTAATATAGCAATTCAGAGATTAAAAATAAACTTACGTACATATAACAGTAATTTTAGATTCACTCATATGTGTAATAGATAAGACATATCTTTTAGATAAAAATAAGATAATATTTTAATTGCGATTAGTCATTAATTAGAAGATATCATATAAATTGTAATTATTTTTGAAGATTGTATTTTGAACCCCATAAACCATGAACATATAAAGACGACGGTAGCACCGCCATAGAATGTATTATCCATCTGTCTGACCAGATAACCTGGCACCCTGTATGTCATACTGTTTTTTTTATAACATAGGAGTAGCAGACGAGCATGCAGCCCACCGGATGGTAAGTGGCTACTGCCACCCATGGGCATCTGTAATCAACCCCAGATAAGATTGGATTTCTACCTGAGGTTGGCCACAGATTAGCTGCTAACCATGAACACTAAGTTGGAACGCCTCGGAAAAGTATGTCTCCCTTACCACTTCTAACTAGAACACAGCAGCGCTTAACACTGCTATTATGAGGCAAAAATAGGTGTGGCGGTGGTGCCGCCGGAGTCGAACCATATAGTGTTCCGCCACCCTCATAAATATGTTTTGATTTTTAGGGTCGCGTGTGTCATCCGTGGAGCAGTCGGTGCGAACACATAACTTTGAAACGGAAGGAGAGGCGAGTACCTAATTACTCCTTTATCTTATAAAAAAACGTATTATTTTTAAATGTGGTCTGACCATCCAGCTCCAGCTCCACTAGCTCCAATATTTTCAATTATATTATTATGGAGTCTATTCTCACATTACATGTAATATTTCTAAAGTAAAATGTTGTTCATTTGCCAAATTGATTTTTATTGATATTCGTTTTTAAATTTTTCTTTAAATATTTCTACTTCGCGAATCTGTATTATACAGATGTTCAAAACTTATTTTGAACGTAATAAATAAAAATTAAAAAAATGCTGATTTTTTATTTGTGGAGACTTCCCGCTTCTCGTCAAGAGATGGCGCCACGCGTATTCTGAATCACGCTATCGAAGTTTTCTCAACATCTCATATACAAACTCCGAACTAAGACTATTGGAGCACGGCCGCTCCCCGGGCATGATCACCTAGCCCACAGGGAGATCTCCGTTTGCCAAAACTGAATACCACTTATATTATTTACAGGTGTTAAGCAGCACTGTTCTACCCAGAAACAAGACTTCTTTTGGGCGGCCAAGAAATCTCTAGGACAGTTTCAATTGATTTGAAATAATATAATAAACTTTGCATTTATGCAATGTGATACTTACTTGTTTGATTGAGTATTTTTAAGATATTCCAAGTGTCGTGGTTTATTATTCGAAGATGTACCACAATTTTATTAAAGTAAAGCTCTCAGCTACACAAAAAGTACGCTGTGGTGATCTCTACTTTACCGTAAGAGGAATTTTAACAGAACCCTCATTAAAATCTCAGCCAAAACACAGAAAATAATCTAAAATATTTCGAAATCAAAATGAATCAATAATTTATTATCGGTCGTCATACAACACCTCAATTACACACTGCACCTACCTTATCAACCAAATTTAATATCAATAGCCAGATAAACTTTAATTGACCGATACGTAAGTCAAATATTTAAAACCAGATTAAAAACTACCAGAACATCGTAATAATAAAATTATTAAGAATTCTCTGTTTCACGTTACGTTGTGAAGGTAGCAGCTAGGCAGAAATTGCCATTTTTTTACTTTTGGTAGGGAACCATTTGATATAACGGTTTTATTCATAATAATGGTGGTAATAATAAGTGAAAGTTGTATTTCAATTGAGAATTCTGATTGTCTTCCTTATTTTTGGTTTCTTATTCTAACAGAGATCTCATTTTCAGTAGAATTTGATTTTAAACAAATTATTACTACTCTAAACATAATAAGAGAGGTACAAATAAAACAAACAAATTGTATTTTACAATTATATTTTAAAAACTAAATAGAAAATTAAAAGAAAATCCAAAAACTCATGGTCCCAAATTTCGAATATTTGATGACCGAGACAGTTTGAAAAATATTCAAAATAACTATAGATAGTGTACTTGAAATAATATTTTAGGAATGTAATAAAATGCACTCATTAAACAAAGAAATATATTCATGCATAGAGTTGAAATTTCTATATGAAATTGTTTAGGTTAGGTTAGGTTAGTGGGTACTTTGCGGCAGTAATAACACTCTTAGCTGCTATATATCACCCCAAATCTGCCGCAACGCAGTAATGCTGTTTACTTTTTGAATACCACTTAAGAAATCAGTTTCTTTTTTAAATTCCATGTTCTATGCAACTGCCTAACATAACCCTATAAATCCCATTTCAGCCTCTTAGGGGTATTAGCCCTCTAAATTTTCCTAAACTTAAGCTTTTTGAAAATTCACCCATCATTTAAAAATAATCTCCTGTACAAATTGACTAAAGCAACCCTTTTTTAATTTTCTGAAAGAGGCCTACATTTAGCAATTTTAACGCCTTATTAATCAATCGCCTAGGCCTCCAGTTATATTGAGACACATTCCCAGCAGGATTTTAAAAAATAATGCCACAATTAACTTCTCCATCATATAAAAATTTCAACTGTACACATGACTGTACTTAGCACCCATTAAAATCTAGGATATACTTTTACATAAGTTAACATAGGAAACCTTTTACATAGATTAATGATAAATGAAAATGTATGTTAAGGTTAGTTATAGTATCGGAACGGATATCGGAACTAGTAGACTAATCTGGCCATAATTAAAAACATAAAACAAAGCCAATTTACTCCATAAATTGAACGATAACATTTTATCTCAACACACCTTATATATTACGGAATATAATAACACATGGATTATTGCGTGTTTCTAAGCTCATACTTATTTTCACAAAAAAAGAATCGGTTGTCTTTAAAGTAGGTTACCTGACGATAGTTGAACGCGACAACGTCATAAGAAAATACTGATGGCCATTCATTTGTATGCATTTGGCTCTTTTCGTATGCATTTGGCATTTGCCAATTTGTCGAACGCTGCTGAACGCGGAGGCCAATTGTGCCTCTTTGTCGCTCGTTCCGCGCTCTCGCTTGCACTTTAAGCCTTAGAGTGACGGCGCATCACTCATGTTTTTTGGTGCGTGCAGCCGGCTCCATCGAATTATAAGACGCTGTCACGTCAACAACTTTATGATTTTTTATTAAAAATATAAGAACTAACTTAGAAGTTTTTATACAAAGATTGCGGATTTTAGAGTTAAATAAGGAAGCCCGTTTATACTTATAAAAAAGGAAATTCAACTTATCATACATTTCTAATGGACAAATATAAGAAATGAAAAATACACTTATAAAATAATAAATGACATTAATAATATATTTTTTTTAATAAATTATTTTCAATTCACACTTTTTTTCATATACCTACATGAACCTTATAAACATGGATGAAGCAATCAAATGGACTCCTAATTTCGTATAAGACTTTGGTGATACATCAGTCAAATAGGTCTTATGTACTGTCACTCCACATATATTGATAAACATTATTTATATCAGTCAAATATTAAATTTGTATGAAAATTTAATAAAATTAGGAGTCCATTTGATTATTTCGTTTTTATAAATGAATATGATTTACAATGATTTTCTACACATATATTATTAAATAATATAGCATATTATTGCATATTTTTAAATGTAGTTATAACAACCTATATAAAGCACAAACAAAAGTATATATAAACACATCTATGTTATTTTTATGTTTGTATGAAAAGAAAGGCTGATATGTTTTTGTATGTACTCATTTTCCAAAAACACTCAAAAAAATTTGAATTCAATTCTAATTTGATTTAACAAAATATAATTCAACAATTTATATGTTCTACTTATAAAGAAATTAATATAATAATATCAAATTATAAATACATACATATTACATATGTTTGTGCTTAAAAAGAAGAGCGTATTTATATGTAACTTCAACTTTAAGATATTATATGCCTAGATCGTCAGTGAAAATAAACAATTGAATTTTTTTTGTTCACATACACACGATTGTGTGTGTGTGTGTGAGAGAGAGAGTAAACTAGTCTAGACATATAGAATATCTAAGTTACAACCTATACATCAAAGTTTACAAGTGAATAATAGATACTTGGATTATGTTATTAAATAATAGAAATGTGTTATGAAGATAGTATATTATAATCATTTAATAATCAAAGTTTTTAAAAGCAAATAAAAACCAAAGCTGTTTCATGGTTGTACAACCAAGATTATAATGGTAGGATGTTTCATTATACAGTTCGCAATGAGTATTAATAATCTATCTTTCCAATGTTTTGCCTACCAGAGATCGACATTAGTCAATTCTTCATACTAAACCTTGTCAAAATTCGATGTTGGTTCTGTAAATTCTATCCAGATTGATTATTAATAGGCATTATTTAAAAGTTGCAGAATTGTGTCCGGTATATTACAGTGACCAGACCAAGATAAAATTGGTTGTATGACCACATATTGACTTTTAGTTACAGAATGTTTAATAATGCTATATAATAGTTATTATTGTACATAGCAAAACTTAACACATTTTTTTATTTTCAACAACAAATAAAGGTTAAATTTGATCACTAATTGTTAAAAGTATAAAACAGATTATTAATTTCAAATAATAATAATAATTATTAATACATATATTACATACTGCCTAATATATGATGACATACAATTAACATTTATATTTTTTCACATATAATTTTGAAAGTGACTAAAACGAAAATCAAATTTAACCTCGTCGAATAATTCGGGAATATAGCCTTTAATGATAAGATTGTTATAGCGAGACTATATTAGTATTAAGGAGTGTTTTTATTCAGTTTTAATAACAATATTATAATAATAATTTTATTCAGTTAATGTATGATAAATAATTCCGTTTGAATTATTAGAGATGAAACTAATGTTGCCAGATTTACAATGTGGCTTCTTAATAATGCAATGTCTGGTAATATAATAAATTGCCAGTCAGATTATAAAATGTATAGATGCTTTAGAATTTGACAACAATTAAGGATACCATTTTTATATTAATTATTTTTATGCCAGAATTTTAAACCATCTACACACTCGCCAAACCATCACAAATTCATGTGGATAGTAATATTGACTTGGTTTGCGTATGTTTGCCAGATTTTTTTCCATAGGTTTAGTGACAAACACCATGCAGAATTGTTTGTGTCTGGTTAAATATAATTCTATGTCTGGCTTTTCTTGACAATCTGGCAATGCTAGTTATAAAAAGCAATTATCTGGTATGTGGTTATTATAGTAATCATATAGGATTGGATTCTAAAAAATATCAAAATTATCATCCATTTCACTCCTTAATTATAATACAATTTTCTCGATATACCAATCTAATTAATATACTTGACCGGCAGCTTACAAATATACATCATGTGCTTAATTATTTATCAAATATATTGTTTTTAATAATGGTAATGACAGATAGATAGATGGAGAGATAGATAAGATATAAATACTGCTTATGTTTTAAGTATCATTATCTATATCTATCTGTATTTATTAGAATTTAATGTGTTTACCTTCTGTAAATATACACAGGTGGCAATCATATCATAGTGAGTAATGATAATTATCATTTAGTTCGAAACAGATTAGAATAATATACTTATATGTAACTAGTTCTTGCATCAACTCACACTTAAGCCAGGCAGCCAAAATATGCCAATGATATGAAAGTTGAATGTAAATCTTAGTTTTACCAGGCAAATTTCAAATTTTAAATTCTGCTATTTTTAAACACTTATTTCCTTATTCATAAGGAAATAAGTGTTTAAAAATAGCAGAATTCAGGTTATTCATAACCTTGATGTATCTTAGTACTTGACATTATGTTTACAATCATCACGCAAGTTGCAGAATTATGTACGGTAGTTATTTTTATGGCATTACTCATAGTCTCCACTTACTACTGACAAATTATGTTAGCATACAAAACTAGTAGATATTAATTGTACTGCATAAGTTAGTATGTTATGACATTTTTTGTAGAGAATTACTGTATAGTTCAAAATTTTGTAATCAATTGTCATAAGTGAATACAAGATTTGGAGTTGTTTAATTTTGAAAAATGCTCTATTTATTTTTACTTAATTACAATGTATAATTTCTTCTTTACAAGTCTCGAGAGAAGATATTATATGCAATGTTTTTATCCTACTTCGATCCTAGGATGTTTTAGATACTCATTATTTTAATAGTGCACAAAATTATTCGGTGTTAGCTTCTGTTAGTATTATAGGATAGTTGTTAAGTCCATGTTGTGATATAAAAATATTAATTCTTGATGTTATTGTAGGAGCACATAATGTAATTTGTGGTTGCGAAATACTCGGTTATTTCATCTACTTCCTGGGCTGTTGGATGTGTGGGTTGGGTCTGTTAGTGATGTGTGCGGGTGGCTTAGGGCTGTGGGCCACTTGGGCTGCCTCCGGAGTGAAGTCAGCATTACCTCTGTTCGGAGCACCGGATATGGAGACAGGGTTCGAAGGAACGGCAGATGGACCAGAGAGGCCGGTCAGGTCCTCGTTGGGTACTTCCTTGGTGTCCTTGGGGTGTGGCAGCTTATGTTGAGTTATTCTCATGCCGCCCGCTTTAACTGTTTGAAAATTAAATATGTGAATATTTGAGATTTATATATTTTGTTTTTGTGGTGTACGCAAATCTAGGCAATCTAGGCAAATTAGTCTCAAGTTCATATGTCTCTACGGCCACAAGGTAAATGTGGGTTGCGAAGTCTGTTCAACCGTTTGCCTGGACAAATGTGTAAGTGCATTATTGAGCCAAATAGTATTTGTGACATTACAGATTTATTTAATTGTTCAATTTATTAGGAAAACTGACAATGATTTAACACTTTTTGGACAAATTACATAAAAATATTTAATTAGTGTAATCAATTATTGCATTATATTAATTAGCCCCAGAAGGTGCATTAACTTAATCTGATTTCATATTTCAAGGGAATAAAAAGAGAAAAGTATAAAAATATTAAACAAGTTTTTTATTAAATTTGACATTTTAATGGAAATAACATATCAACTTTCCAAACAAACAAAAGATATAGGCTCTTGGACTAAAAACCGGTTTATTTTGTTGCCTCTGACGTTTTTATGACCTTCATACTATCGATCCTTTGTTTGAAAACATTAATTGCGTATGTATATAGATAGGTAGGTATATAATAATAAAAACAAAACATTTTCTTTAAAATTAATACTTTTTTACTAAATATAACTGATGTACGAGCGTCAATATGCACAAATTAACTTAATTTTATCCATATGCCGTGTCTATCTCAATCAAAATAATAAAAAATAGTTGTAATTATAACAAAGGTAGATAAACAAAGAGTTTCCATACCAGCGGGGGGATGTCCAGCTTTAAGTTGCGAGCTTTCATCGGAGGACGACATTTTTCAAAAATTTAGTTTGATTTCACACAAATCTGATAAGATTATGCTGTAAAAATCTTATTGGTAATTTGGTATACCAATTGCGGTGTCAACGTGTAAGCAGATTCGATGACATGGGCGCTTAAAGTGCACAGATAATATTTTTTTATATGAAACTAGATACAGATTATGTAGAGGAGTGAATCGTCTTGTACGTTCGGAAAATCGGAGTTAAATTCATCCTTGTGATCATGAAATACATACATACCTAACATACCTTTTATTTATTTTTTTCTTTTTTTGCTTACCAGGGGGAAACCTTCAAAAGGTACTCTATGCTGTGGGAGCGACACGGGGTTATGTGGAATTCTTACCGCACTAAAACCCCCCCGGTGGCCGTCCTCGGCGCTGCGTAGGGGACTCCGGGATCTCCAAAGGAACGCAACCGGAGTCCTCTTAGCGCGTTGCCCCGTCGGGCTCCGCCCAGGCGAGAGTGCTGCTCGCCACTCCGTCTGATGTGCACGACGGTATGCGACCACACATACCGCCGTCCTTCCCGGGGTCGCTGGCCGGGCGGTTCGAGCTCCCACTCTCGTCACCCGCAACCCCAGGCAGGCAGACAGGCAGGGGATACCGTAGCCCGTTATAATAATAGATGTAATCTATACTCTTTGGATGTAATATAGAAATATGTAGGGATAAAACATTAGATAGCTAATTTTAATTTAGATGTAGAAATTTAGATAGAAATTTAGATTGTTTCGGACTAAATTTTTATGAAATCCCTGTAGAGTTTTATCTTGGATGAGTCTTCAAAACTAGACTGCCCACACAACTGCTTATTAGTAAGAAATGAAATGAATGAAATGAAATGAAATGAAATGAAATGAAATGAAATGAAATGAAATGAAATGAAATGAAATGAAATGAAATGAAATGAAATGAAATGAAATGAAATGAAATGAAATGAAATGAAATGAAATGAAATGAAATGAAATGAAATGAAATGAAATATATTTTATTTTGTATAGGCCAACGGCGGCACTTACAAATTGTCAGTTACAATATTTTCTTAAACTACTACCGGATCGGAACGCGACCTCTACTCTGAAGACCTTCAGAACTTCAAATAATAGAAATTATTGTTTCAGTGAAATCATGTTTTACTTGTATCTGTTAATCTGTATTAAAAGGGTGTAAGGATAGGTACATAAATAAAATAAAGCTCATTTATTTCCAAGCCTTTATTCTGAGTCTCCGTGCTGGCCGGATAACAACATCAGTGTCATCTCGGCCAGGCTTCACCATGTCTTTCTGAATCTCCATTACCATTCGTAACATAAAATTCACCACTTGGCTACAAGTTCCATCTCTTAACCTAGCGAAGTCTCTCTGTGTTGGAAGAAAAGTACTGTTGATTGAAACTGTTTGGTGTGTTAATGAGGCGATTAGGCGTTTGATTATGTCAACTTTTTTGTTTGCCGCGAGAGGGCGTAAGCGTGTCACGAAGCGTAGCAGGTACTCGATGAGCATGACATCTTCCTGAAATAAAATAGTGTTAGATTTTGATGTACCAAAGGGATATGGATTAGCTCAAAGAGTATAGTAACCTATATAGCTAGCCGATGAAGGTTGGTGTCAGTAAACAATACCCAGAGAAAATTGTAGTTCATCATTCCTTTATTTATTGATATAACATACATATTGTCCCTATGAACTAAGTTAGTTAAGTAGTACCTACGCCTTATTTTACTGTAGGTACTAAATACTTTTAATTGTTGTCTATGTATATAGAAATTAACTTCATGTATGAGATGTAGGAGTCATGTCTTTACCATTTCTAAGGCCAGAACACAAGATTCCACGTTTGTGGAGCGACCAACTATGATAGACAAGTCACTTCTGTCTAGAACCGGCTGTTTTAAGCCTTCCAGCCATTCGAAAAGTAAACCAGTCAGCATTGTTGGGTCTTCCTGAAAAGATGAACATATACGTACTTAAATAGAAGCGTCTTGAAAAGGAAGTATTTATAGTAGGCACCTATACAAGATTTAATATTTGCTTTTTAGGGTTCCGTAAGCAACGGATAAACTTGGACCCTATTATTAAGCCCCTTTTTTGTATACTATGAATGGCTGCTATAAAAATATAAAATAAACCGGTATTTACTGGCGTTTGTTACGGAACCCTCTGTTTGCGAGTAGGCATGACTGACACTTTACAGACTTTAGAAAATAACTCTTAGTCAGTTAACTTTATTTTTCTTCTTTTAACCAAGAAATAAATAATTAATACTGTAAAACTTTTACAACAATCATTACTTTTATTATTTTCCCTCCATACCTCCTCATCAATTCTGGCCATTGCTTCTTTCCTCTGATTGATGTCATTGCGTAGCTGCTTTAAAGATTTCTGCTTTTCATCTGGAAGACTACGGTGATCTACTATGAATGCCTGTAAATAAACATTGCTTATTAATATCTATATACCTTTATTTGCCTTTAATTCAAATTTTAATTTGAAAATCACTAATATGTATAGTTCGCGTCAAACTGCTAGTCCGCTCTGAAGTTGTTGCGAGCAGGTGTAGTCATACAATTTGCTATGGCGACGCGATTCATTTCTATATTCAGAGCGGACTAGCTGTTTTACGCGGACTATACCTCATAAGATTTCAATTTTCAGCTAGTATCTCATGCGATACTTTATGGGGCGGCAAAATTATTAAAGATTATTAACGCTTTTATATAGTTTTCAGGAATCAATGCATATGTAATCGATTTCAATGAAGTCTCTTCTTCTAGTAGTCTTTGGCGGCCTTTACAGATGTCTATGAGTGCTAGTAATCATTGGACATTTGGTAGAGTAGATGTCCATTTCCTATTATTTTCATATTAACTTCTTAGACGTTAACAAAATTCTATGTACCTCATGAATGTTCAAAGCAGGGATGATACCCCCATTGGAATTCCCAGTCAGTCTGCTGACGGATTCAAGATTTCTTTCGATGTCCTCTTCGATAGGATCCCGCCACTCCACCATGGGTAGATTCGTTACTTGGTCTGCAAAATAATATTGTTTTAAATAGGAATTGTCTTTTGTTACTACATCTAAATATATATAACTCAAAGGTGACTGACTGACATAGTGATCTATCAACGCACAGCCCAAACCACTGGACGGATCGGGCTGAAATTTGGCATGCAGGTAGATGTTATGACGTAGGCATCCGCTAAGAAAGGATTTTGATCAATTCTACTCCCAAGGGGATAAAATAGGGGATGAAAATATTACTTCGTAACGCGAGCGAATCCGCGGGCAAAAGCTCGTTACCCTATAAAACAGCCGAATTTTATTTAAAGACGCTTTTGTCGTAAGTGCCGTGGACACACACAAAGACAAATACACAAACACCCAGACCCAGAATAAATATCTAAATTCCTATTTTAGGTTTTTATCTGGCCGGGGATGAACCCGGAACGTTTTGCACATCAGACCAGTATAGTAACCGGTACGCAATTTGAATTGCGTTTGGCAAATAACTGCTTTATAAATATTTAGAAACAAATATATATCACCTGATGCAAGTTCCTCTGGTGTGGTTGGATCTGGTGGTTTGGTTTGTTTCAGTTTGTAAGACGAGAAAGATTTGTAGAACGGTCTGTTCTTGATCCGGAAGTCCAGGCCTGCGCTCTGGTGGCTGCCACATAGCTTCAGCAGACGCTCGCAGAGACAGTAGACTATCTGAAAAACAAGTGGATACTCATACTGACTTTGATGAGTTATTGGTCCATGTTTAGGTCATCAAATTAGTCATTTATCAAGATGTTTATGCCTTCTACATTTTATTATGACTTTTTACCAAAATTCTGCGATTTAATTAGGGTTTTTTTAACATGGTATTATCGTAAGTCTTCACAAGCTTGCATCTAGAGTTTGAAGAGCCTCTGAGACTTTTCTAGAAAAAAATTGTAATCAATAAACTTTGAAAATGGTAACGACATTTTCTCGCTGATTAAAGTGTGTTTTATTGCCATTGATTTCAATCGTGGCTTTATTTTACGTTCAATAATGTAATTGAACATAGCCATCCTCTCAGAACCTTTATGAACGATGAAGATACCTTGGGCAGCTCCCGGAAGGCTCTCTCCTCCAGTCCGTGAAGAGTAGCTCGTTGCCTGTAGAGGTACTGCTTGAGCGTAAACTCAGCTGTTTTGTGGTCCTTTGTTAGCATCAGAGGTTCCCTGAAATTAATGATAATGTTTTTATTTATTATAGGTTCCAATTGCGACTTTCCACTTCAAAACCTAACGCTATTCTTCAGTCATATTTTACAGGTTTTTAACTTTGCTTGGGGTCTTGGTGTTAACTTTGAGTGGTGGGTTAATCTTAATAATTAGGATAATCTTAATAATATGATAGATGTATAAGATCTTAATTTACATGGTGGTAATCAGTTTAGTAGAAGACGTTTATCGGCATTTGTAGAAGAACTGCTGGTAAACCTGCCTGCATCCAGCATCTGCTGGCACTCTGTACCACCACTTGTCAATTCTAGGGTTCTGGCTAACACACTAAAGCCTATTACTATTGTCAATTTGTCACTCACTTGGAGCTGAAGACAACAGTTTGCGGGAGGAGGTAATGCTCGAATTGCTGGACGCACAGGATCTGGCCGGAGGTCTGCACGGAGCGAGGCCTCTTCTTCCTCACCAGCCGGATGGCGTCGTTAGCTCGCACTCGCAAGGAGTACACCAGGTAGCAGGCTATTAGCACGCCGGTTCTGCCAAGACCTGCAAAAGATAGTCCTGCCAAATGAACTGGTTTTTAGACTTGTTACATAATATAGGAGAAGCAGACGAGCATGCAGTCCACCTGATGGTAAGTGGCTACTGCCGCCCATGCACATCTATAATGAACATCAAATACGATTAGATTCCTACTTAAGGTTGGGCACAGATACGCCGCTATCCCTGATAAGTAAGCTGGAATGCCCCGGAAAAGTATGTCTCCTTTACCACAACCTTGAAAACAGAACACAGCAGCACTTAACACTGTTGATATTAGGCAACAATAAATTGAATACGTTATTTACAATACAATACAATGATATTCAATGACATAGGTACATTGTCAATCCCCGAATGGTATGCACTAAAAATTTGCAAGTTAATTAGCTTGCTAATGCTAATGCACATATTCTGATATATTTGCAAATGCATATATTTCTACCTAAGTTCCGTATATGATGTAAAATGACAGATAAATTTTCAATATTAATTTATGTGATTTATCGCTTTTGGATACAGGCCAAAAGTGCCTTTAAAACGGCAATTAGCAAGCAACTCTGAAGTTATAAATGTCTAATACGTGTACTAATTTGATTGTGTGATTTATTAGTTAAAAAATCTATATATAAAGATGATTCTTCAACTTTGGTCATCGTTCACAGTCAACTTCTTAAAATAGCAAACATAATGTTTTTATACCAAATATTTTTGTCACTTTTGCTCATATTATTTTGTTTAATAATATTTTTTCTTTTGGTATGCATCTTTTTTCGCCTATATTTCGAACCCTTCAAAGGCGTGTGTAGATGCAATACAAAACTTCACGGAAAAGTCGCCTTAGTGACCGGGGGAAGCTGCGGAATAGGATTGGAGACGGCCAGAGACTTGGCCAGGCGCGGCGCAAGAGTCATAATCGCCTGCAGAGACGCCAAGAAAGCCCAAGGCGCAATTGAAGACATTGTGCGAACGACAGGAAACCCTAACGTCGAGTTCCGGTCCTTGAACCTCTTCAAACCAAGCTCTATTCGAGAATTCGCTGCCGGCTTCAACAACACAGTGGACCGTTTGGACATCTTAGTTAACAACGCAGGTTGTTCTGGTGCCAAGTCACGTTTAGCTGAGAATGGTGTCGACATTGTGATGCAAGTGAACCATATAGGACCATTTCTCCTCACTAAATTGTTGTTGGACAAGATTATCGCTTCGAAACCCAGCCGCATAATCATCGTGTCATCAATGTTGTACGGTATCGCTAGACTAGACATAACAAACTTAGCACAGACAAAATCTGATGGCCATATCTTGAATTACGCGAATAGCAAGCTTTGCAACGTTTTATGGGCGAAAGCCCTGGCGAAACGGTTGCCAGAAGGTGTCACGGTGAACTCCTTGCATCCTGGTGTAGTTCGCACGGATATCTTTCGAAGATTTGGCACTGTTCACATGATTTATGCCTTTAAAGTAATTCTTCGTTTGCTATTCAAGAGTCCTAAAGAAGGTGCACAGACAACAATCCACCTGTGCGTGGCTCCAGAGCTACAGAACTGTTCAGGAGGGTACTATACTGACTGTAAGCTACGGGATTGCTACAAAGTAGCTCAAGATGAAGAATTGAGTGAAAAAGTTTGGTTGGAGAGCTTGCGTTTAAGTGAGAAATAAGTAGTTTATATTATACTTAAGACCGCCTGGTTGTTTTTATGCACGAGCTGGTTATAATTTTACGGTAAAAACGGTATTTCAGCAATTTTGAAAGGATCTTAGTTTTCTAGCTTTGTGAAACTTACTTAAGTATGTATTACATACAATATGAACATTAAATGTATATACTTTATTTGCTTGGTTGACCTAAATCCTATAAGAAAAATATTATTTTGGTCATATGGCGCAGTCTTGAACAATGATGATATGTCAAACAAGAGATGAGAAATAAACCAAGAAAACGGGGAATGTCAATGATCTGTACCGCACTTAGTGATGGGACAAGCTAAAATAAAAGCTTATCGAAAATAGAAGGTGTAGTTTTAGTGGCTTCCTTCAAAACTTGTTTAGGCGACGGGACGAGATTGGCCCGCCGCCGTACTAAGCTAATGTTTTTGCCATAAGTGCATAGGAGGCCGAAAGAGGCCTGTCTCGATGTATTGATACCTTATATCTATAATACTCGTACATTGTTGAGTGATAGGGACTTGACCATAGTCCACCATGCTGTCCAATTGTAGATTGGACTTCACACATCCATGAAATCATTTTTTTAAATATTTCCCAGGCCTGTAGGTTTCCTCAAGGTTCCCTTCAAGTTAAAGCAAGCGATTTATTATTTTAATCACTAATATACATAATTTTTAGGATACACTTAATCATTTATAATATGTGTACATTTTGACAAATGAAATTTTTATGTTAATTGGTGACAAAAATTAAATACTTTGAGAAAAACAACGTTTTGATAAAATTAATGGATCAAAATCTCATTTATTCGGAATGATATTATTAAAAATACTATCACCAGATATAATTAAATTAATAGTAAAACTTATCTACTTATACAAATAGATAAAAATTGAGTGTACATTTTTAAAGTCAAAATAACAGCTTTTCCGTAAATAAATTTCAAAGTTTATACGGTAGGTATTAAAAACATAACACAAATATTAAATTTTTGTCTGTCTGTTTATTTGCTTGTGCTCGCTAATCTCAGGAAATGGCTGAACGGATTTTGATAAGTATTTCACTGGCAATTAGTTAATGTTATAGCTTAGAAATTTTATTTTAGGAAAGGATTTTTTGAAGGTGGTAGAACTCTGTGCATTGCAGTAATAACAGCAGTGTTAAGCCCTGCTGGGTTCTGGTTTGAAGCGTGTTGTAAGAGAGACATACTTGTCCGAGGCTTTCCAGCTTAGTCCTCAGAGGTAGCGGCGCATCTGTGGCCGACCTAAGGTAGGAATCTAATCCTATCTGGGGTTGATTACAGATCTCCATCAACGGCAGTAGCCATTTACCATCAGGTGGACTACATACTCGTCTGTTACTCCTATATTACAAAAACATAAAAAAGAATTAGGTTTCCAGGTACAAAATGTGTGTACCTATAAAATGTAATAAATATAAAAATATAAATATAGATAAATGAGTATTTACACTTTAAAAAGCAGATAAAACCGTCATAGCTCATTTGAAATAAACTAATGATAATACACAAGAATGTCGATTTCGCAATAACATTTTTATCAAACAGTTTTGTTTACATAATCCATAGATTAGTAAAGATACTTCGCCGCCTTGAAATTGAATGAAGCCACAAACGGCTTATTTTAGTAAGTTATTTTTTTGAATTCTTGACAAATAAAAACATTTTTAGAGAACATTTACGAATAAATAACTAATACTGCGTAATATACGTAATAAATAAATAATTATTTCAAATATTTTAGGGACATTTTAGCACGGAAACGTGGCGAAACTTTTTTACGCAACTATTTCAATTCTCAAAACTGGGTACATTTTCTTGTTAGGAGTGAGTAATCTTTACTAATCTATGACATAATCATACATATTATAAGTATAAGCTTTATCGGTATGTTAACCTATATTTATACTAAAATAACATTTTATTTTTCTTAAATAAAAGTAGTCTGAGTTACTATAATATCAACTATTTGCGACTGAAATACCCTTCAAAATCGGTCCAACCGCTTGTAACATTACCCTGAACAAACAGACAAACAGAAGGAAAAGTTTATATAGTCACTGGCTGGTACGATTGTATGAGTTATAAAAAAGAAAAAAAAACGCTCTTGACGTTGGAGTTGTATTTTGAGCGGGAATAAAAAAAGTTGTATATTGGTTCAAGACATTTTATTCTCTCGGATGCTTTTATAAGCTCTTATTTAAATTGCCTTGTTATTTCGTATGTATGTGAGGATCAAAAGTTTTGTTATAAGTATCGTATATACTTCGATATGTATATAACAACATGCTGTAATTTGGGCATTAAAAACAAACACATGAAATTAATTTATTGTATATTATTTTGCTCTACTGCTTATGAAGTGATATAAGAAAAGAAAGAAGGATAAATGGTGAATCATTTTTATTTACACATTTTCAATAATAAATATAATATAAAACCAATTACCTAAATTATCATAAGTAAGGACCCTTTATCTTAATTAGGATGGCAACTAAGTTTACATTAAATATTTCGCATTCAATATTAATATTCCCATATATAAATTCTCGTGTCACAATGTTAGTTACCGTAGTCCTCCGAAACGGCTTTACTGATTTTCCCCAAATTTTATATGCATATTCAGTAGGCCTGAGAATCGGCTACTATCTATTTTTCATACCCCTAAGTGATAAGGGTTGTTCACCCTTAACATTTTTTTTAAATTGTTGAACATGTTTTTTGTTTTTATTTTTCTATAATGTAGCATTAAAAATACATACAACCCTAAATGTTTACTATTTTATCACCAACCCCTATTTTTTAATAGCCATTTCAGTAATTTAATCATTTTTCATACTGCTCGATGTTAGAATTTTTAAATTCTTTTATATGGCAACACAACATTTGCCGCATTATCGAATATTACCCATTTTTAATTTTTTATTTAATATCTGTGGCCTATTATTTTAAATAATATGTTGGACGTTTAGTTTTCCAAGAATTTATGTTACTTTGTTGTTCAAGTTAATTTATGGTAATATACTGTTAATTAAAATGGAATATAAAGTTTTATTCCATACCTACGAATTATAATTGGATCGAATCGGTGAAATTACGTTGACAAATCGTAAACAAAGTAATTTCTGCCAAAGAGGTATTGAAAATCATGTTTAACGGAAATAAAAGTAATAAATTGAAAATTTTTATAAGAAAATTAAATCTTAAGAAATCGGCGGGAACTTAGTTGCCACGAGATTATTTCCACTTATCTACATTTCACTCAAACGCACAGCCTCTGTCCAAACCTTCTCCGTCAACTCTTCATCCTGGGCTATTTTGTAGTAGTCTCTCAACTTACACTCTGAATAGTAACCTCCCGAACAATTCTGGAGCTCTGGTGCGACACACAAATGGATTGTTGTTTGTGCACCTTTATCCGCAGTTTTGAATACTAACCTTGCAATCATAGTAACAAAATTCGTATAAATACCCATTCGTTTAAAAATATCTGTTTGGACGAAGCCAGGATGCAAGGAATTCACCGTTACACCTGCCGGCAATCTCTTCGCTAACGCTTTAGCCCACAGAACATTACAGAGCTTACTATTCGCGTACCTTATACAATGGTAATTCGTTTTCACGCCCCTTAAGTCTTGTACGTCGATATTGCCGATGTAGTGCATCTTAGAAGACACTATCACTATGCGACTTGGTTTAGATGCTTTGAGCTTGTCTAATAGCAAGTTTGTGAGTAGAAATGGTCCTATGTGGTTCACTTGCATTACTATATCCACCCCATTGTCAGCTAAACGCAGCTTGGGTCCAGCACAGCCTGCGTTGTTAACTAAGATGTCCAAACGGTCCACGGTTTTGTTGAAGTCGGCAGCGAATTCTCGAATAGAGCTCGGTTTGAAGAGGTCCAAGTACCGGAACTCGACATTAGGGTTTCCTGTCGTTCGTGCGATGTCTTCAATTGCTTCTTGGGATCTCTTGGCGTCTCTGCACGCGATTATGACTCTTGCGCCGCGCCTGGCCAAGTCTCTGGCCGTCTCCAACCCAATTCCAGAGTTTCCCCCGGTCACTAAGGCCACCTTTCCGTGCAACTTTGTTTTGCATCTACACACAGCATTGATCGGTTCGATATAAAGTCGCGCGAAGACTATCAACGAAATTAATAATAAAAATAAATAAAGAAATCCTTTGAGTAAGTAAATCAATGCGTAATATAAAAGAATCATGTTTACGGTTCAACTTTGTAGCGGCAAGTGGTTGTTGATTGAGAATTGGACCGGACCCACCATCGATATTATGCCGGCTTCCCACGGACCGCGATATTACGGACACACGACTGGCGATGCGTAAAAGTACCTACATAGCGGTATACGAGATCCGTCGCGATTTGGTAAGATCTTCAAATCAAATCAAATTTTTTGTTATTCAAAATAGGTTCTTTACAGAGCACTTTTTGAATGTCAATACAACTACCACCACTTCACAAGGTGTTTCGTTATGGAGAAGAAGCGGCGAAAGAAACTCTATAACACACATCTCTTAATTTTTTTTTTGACAATGTCAACTTAATGGTACATGTGGAGCTGAAGCTAATTCAGACCACACCGTTTTGTCAGTCAAATAATCACTTACTTTATAGAACGCTTTTTTACATAGCGTTTGTTTAACTTCACCAGACATTCTAATCTTAGCATACGAAATCGACAATTTAAAGGCCTTTCGATCTACCTATTTGATTTAGATAACACGTATCGCTAATGATATAAATAGATAGTGTACTAGAGTAGTGACTACAAAGTGCGTTATCACACTTCTAATCTTCTTCACTATGAATTATCCAAATATTGAGACCGATAAAAATAACTTCGACATCGACTTGTCCCTCTGTCTGCACTGCACTCTTGGAAGAATCTTAGTGTGGTCCATGAATATCCTGTCATCAGCCGTCTGTGCATTCACGGATCGTGGGAAGCCGCCATTATAAATTATAAGGGCTCCGTCACATAATCGTTTCTCTAACTCAGGCGTTCCATGGATTTAGATGCAGCGCAGACAACGCTTCGGTATTATAATAATTTGTTCATTGACAAGTTGTTTCAGACGAGTAAATAGTACGTTTTTCTTTGTCGAAGGTTTTAAAAAAGAAAAGGGTTATTGCTTTGTGATAATGATAACATAACTTTAAATAATTCAGTTTGTACTTTTTAAGGCTAGAACTTAATAGTATATTTAGAGAGAGATTTATAAAAAAAAATGTCTAAGGTATGTGAAGTCTACCAATACGCACTTGGCCAGCGCGGTGGACTATGGCCTAATCCTTCTCATTATGAGAGGAGACCCGTGCCCAGCTGTGGGACAGTTGGCTTGAGGATGACTTCTGAAATACGACGATTTAGGGTTCCGATTAATAGTAGCCTCGGATTTTGGGCTCGATTTTACATGCGATGTTTGTTGCGATGTCTATGCTCCATACGTACATACTCTATCTACTCTGGATAGACGCTAATGTGTCGGCACCCTAAAACAACCGGATTGTTATGGTCACACACCTCATATAACGTAGCATTTAAGTCACTGGCAAGGTGAACAGCTGTTATTAAATGTTTCTTTTAACCATAGATATATTATCCTACTGAGTATAATATATCTATGCTTTTAACGGTAAATTTTATTTTTTAATCTTTTAATGTATTTTGTAATTTAGAAATGACATCATCATTCTAACACAATGAATAATTAATAATTAATTAATAATTTGTGTTATTTCATGGTGTGTTATTTTTATAATAATATGTTCCCATATATAGTCACTGGCTGGTACGATTGTATGGGTTATAAAAAATAAAAAGAATGTTCTTGACGTTGGAGTTGTATTTTGCGCGGGAATAAAAAAAGTTGTATATTGTTTTAAGAAATATTTCAAGTTATTTCGTATGTTTGTGAGGATCAAACCTTGCACCTAATTTTAAACCGGTTCATGGCAACCGAATGATCTGGAATTTTACATACATGTTTGGTTTGGATGGGTTTGGATGATAATACATATTAAGTTTATTGACATCATTCTAATACGGCGGACGCCGCAATATGGCGGAACATTCTATTTATTTTTTCACCCCTATGGCATGGGTATCGAATAAAAGGGTTTTTGAGAAGAATACAAGAGAGCCGTTACCAAAAATCTTGTTTATTTTTAATTTTATTTCCCTTAATATAAATTTATTACAAATTCGTGTACATATTACACAAATCAGCAGAATTTGGTGTGGAATTTGGTATTTTAAATATATGAAAGGTCGTCTTTTTGTTGAAATTTCTACATCTTTTCAAAGCTTAAAAAAATTGGTGAATATACTTGAATAGGTAAATAAATAGGTATTTTATACAGGGTGAACTTTTCAAGTGGAAAGCCTAATTTGAAAATATTTAAAAATTTCAATATTCTTCATATTAAAAAAATGGTTTAAAAGAATTACGGGGCTGTTTTTGTTTTAAAATGCATATGTACCTAAAAATCTGTATCCTTATGCAAGAGTAGAACGAGGTTATATTGAAAAAGTAACTTTTGAAAATACAAGACAATTATGTAATAAAAGATCAAAATTGTGGTGTGGCGACCTCCCGCTACTCGACAAGAGATGGCGCCACGAGTATTCTGAATCACGCTATCGAAGTTTTCTAAATATCTGGCATATATACAAGTTCCGAACTGAGACTGTCGGAGCGCGGCCGCTCCCTGGCCATGATCACCTAGCCCGGCGGGAGATCTCCCTTTGCCAAAGTGGTAACTACAAATGATCAAGTACTTACAGGAAAAAGTTCATTTGTTATCAGCAATTCCTACAGGTGGTTATCAGTAGGAGGGGAGGGGGTTAAAAATGTAAAAACGGGCCACGTAGTACGGGTAACTACGTGGCTACTACCCATATTACGTAGCCCGTTTTCTCTTACCTAATAATTGTTAGGGTTCCGTACCCAAATGGTAAAAACGGAACCCTATTACTAAGACTCCGCTGTCTGTCCGTCTGTCACAGGGCTCTACCGCTTAAGCCGTAATAGATAGACACTTGAAATTTTTACAATGTATATATATCGTGGGCACCTATAACAACAAATATTTTGTATATTATATCGATTCATTTTAAAACACAACAGTATTTTTTCGTCTTAACTTCGACCCTGTAACTTTTTTGTCACTATTCCATAAAGTACTTACATGTTTATAAAAACTCGCCCTGTGTACCTTCATAATTAGATAATTTACATACAATAATGTAGCGGGAACGAATTGAAGTTCAAGACGGAGGTCAAGTGTAAATGTTCACTGTATTCCATTCTATTGATTCAGCCCTCCCCCTTCCTATCTTTTGTATAATATTGAAGTAGCCAATAAGCATGTAGTCCACCTACTACCGCTACTAGTAACTTTTTTGTTCACGAGGGGGAAACCTTCAAAAGGTACCCGGTACCATGGGAGCGACGCAGGGTTATGTGGGATTCTTACCGCACTAAACTATACTTATCTATGATTATCATCTACAAACCAGAACACAGCAACACTTAACACTGCTGTTATTAGGCAGAAAAAGGTGTGGCGGTGGTGCCGCCGGAGTCGAACCACAAAGGGTTCTACGACCGTATGTGGTGTTATAGTTACCTGCATGACAGTGTATTGCCACTCTCCCCTCTTGCAACGCGAAGGACACGACCTTCGCCATATCGAGGAGGCCACTCAGGGTGGCCTCGCCGTAGTCCGGCCACGCAAAGTTGTAGTAATATACTGTAAAAAATGTTAAACAAAAAATTAATTCTTATGGCGAATTTTTAGTAATCTACTAGAGATAAAAAGGTGGTTCTACTAGAGAAAAAATCAATTGAGTATGCTTTACTCGAGGAGGTGGCACTGCTACAGCTATTTCTGGGACGAAGCAGTTCTTCAATGGAACGGAATGTGGATACCGACTAACTTACATAAGTAATATGACGTAACCATTTTATTAAGTTAAGATTAAAACTACTTCGCAACAATCCGCTACAAATATGTATGATGGTATATATTTTAAACCATGCAGTATGTACCACCCTCCTTCCCTCAAAGGATGCGTGCAGATGCAAAAATTAAAAATATACACCACCATACATACCACCATCAACACGTGTTTCGCTCCAAAACGGAGCATCGTCAGGGTAAGTTGACTCTACGGCGATTAAATTTTGCATCTGCACGCATCCTTTGAGGGAGGGAGGGTGGTACATACTGCATGGTTTAAAATATATACCATCATACATATTTGTAGTGGATTGTTGCGAAGTAGTTTTAAACTTAACTTAATACCATGGATTTCCGCAAAGTAACGCCTGACACAATTAACTATGTCAGGTCCGGATTTAGAGGTCTAGAGGCCTTGGGGCAGCAAAGGAGTGGAGGCTCCCTGGCCCCAAATTATTTTCCGAATAAAATGAAAAAAAAATTCAGTTGAGTTTTTCAATAAATATTTTATTGTGAAACGCAGGTAGATTCTTCTAGTATTCATGTTTGTACAAAGTACTGTAGATAAAAATAAAAAAGCGAAAATAAAAATATCAAAGGAAAATATATATATTTTTTTACTAGTGTTTACTAGTCTACTAGTGGGGGCCGGGGCTGCCGCCCCGATTGCTCTCTCTTAAATCCGGCCCTGAACTATGTAACTATTTAATTCAGGAGTGGCAACACATCTGTGATCGGCTTCAAGTAAAGTCCCTGTTCTATATTGACTTGGTTTTATAATTGTTTGTGGGCAAAATCACTTATCAGTAGGTGGACTGTACGTTCTCCTGCTACGTATGAAAAAAGCTTTAGTTTTATCGCTCACATATACATACTATCATTAGCCATGAAGATATTGGGGTCGTAGGTGAACCCTGAGCTGGTGAGGGGCGGGCCGCAGCTCGCGTGCTCGCCCGGCGTCTGCAGGTTGATCACCGAGCGGATGCCCCAACTGGAACCAATAAAGTGTTACCAACCAAACGGTGAAGTTAGGATGAATTTACCTTGGTGAAGATTGACGTATCACCCGGGGCATGAAATGGATTTGCCGCAAAGCAGAGGATGAATTGTCACATAAAGAGCATTGTCACTTTGCCGCCCGGGACGCAGGATCAATTAGCACTCTAGGGCACAGGATTAACTTGCCGCCAGAGATTAAGATATTTAAATAATTTCCTAGAAAGCATTGAACTATTATTATAAAAGAACTGCAAAATTTAGATTGTTTTTCAACGAATCGAGAGCATCGCTTTTTGATTTGTAAAATTTTGAATTCTTCGACAAAATAGTAGTCTATACATTTGGAGCTTCCAACACATAAAAAAGTTTAATGCGGATACTTACATGAATTTATTTAAATTTATTACCTGTGGAACTGCTGAATGATGTTCCTGGCTGCTATGTTGGCGGTGCTGGGTCGCGCCATCGCCAAAATGTCGTCTGTGACCCTAAACATGCGAACTTTATTGACAACTGGCTTTGCGATTTCGAATATTAGCCACATGACACTTTTGTATATCTGTGTCGTGTGATAAAGTTGTTAAATACTGCATTTTTGAAGGTGGTAATATCCTTTGTGGTTCGACTCCGGCGGCACCACCGCCACACCTATTTCTACCTAATAACAGCAGTGATAGGCGCTGCTGTGTTCCGTTTTGAAGGGTGTGGTAAGGGAGACATACTTTTTCGTGGCGTTCCAGCTTAGTCCTCTGGGGTAGCGCATCTGTGGCCGACCTCAGGTAGGAATATCTAATCCTTTCTGGGGCTGATTACAGATGTCCATGGACGGCAGTAGCCACTTACCATCAGGTGGACTGCAAGCTCGCCTGCTACTCCATATTATGAAAATAATAATAATAATGTCGAAACCAGTACACTTGAAATACAGGCTCAAAGATCAGAGGACTACAGTAGCGCATTGAGCGATGTTTCCTAATCAAGTGTCCTTCAATAGAATAAATAGACCATTAGAATATTCATCATATATTAATATTTTTTATGTTGATTCACTTACATATAATCAAAAAATCATTATTACTCAGCATTATTAACTTCAGTTATTAAAATTATTTGCGAATGAAATAAAAAAATAATAAATAGGCTAATCAATCAAATTAGCCTTTAGTACTACACGTTTCTCGAACATTTCATCCGATAGACTGTGTGATTTCGGATGGTTTAACATAGTTGCGTAAGAAAACAATCTTTCCACTGGAGGCGAAGGTAGAGGAGTATTGTATTTTATGAATACTTTTTTCACTTCTGGATATCTGTGAAGAGTATTTAGTTCTATTTCCATATCTGATAAATAACAGGAAACTATCAGATCTACTTTTGACGGTTGTACTCGGACTACATCTTCCTCAGTATCTGAACAGCTATCAAATTTAAAAAAGTCATCTTTATTTTCTTTTTTGATTGCTGAAATCGATTCAGCATTTTCCGAAATTTCGTTTGCAATAGCTGCTTTGAAAACGTTTTTAAACATTTGATGTTCTTCTGTGGGAATACAAGCAAACCATTTGGTTTTAAATCGTGGTAAAGACATCGCAGCGATCGCAGCATTTTGGGCTTTGCAGATAGAAAAATCAAAAACGTCATTAAAGCGGTTATTTATGCTTTCCAAGTGTGTTCTTGTTAGATCGTTGCAGTAGATAAAGTTTTCATTGCACAGTTTTTGTAGTTTTCTTCTTAGTGATAATAAACATGGAAGTAGCAAGCCATAGAACATATCCTTTTCACCTTGTAAAATGTCAAGTGCCTCAGCTATTGGTTTAGAACATTTTAAATATTCTTGCATGTAATTGAATTCATTTTGCTGCAATTGGCTACTGCTGCTGATTTTTAAAGCATCATACAGCGGAATACTTTTATCTTTTATACCATATATTTGTCCCAGTGCATCGTAAGTACTGTTCCACCTAGTGTCTCTTGGCCTGGACAGCGTATGCCCTAAAACTGTTTGGATTATTTCTGCTGATTTGGGCCGGCCGGCAGCATTCCATAGTTTATTGCATTTATTCAATACTCGTTCATGCATTTTGGAAAGGGTGGTATTTTGATTTCGAAGCACTTTTCCAGCATCAGTGGTTGCACATAAGTTAAGTTTATGAACAGAACATCTCAGGTGAGCTGGCAATTCAGGAGACACACGAACATTTTCAAGAGACAAGAGATCGCTTTCAGACTTGTCATGCGACGTCGTACTAACCTCTGACTGAATATCTTCTGAAATATTATAATTGTCTTCAACGTCTTTATCGTTTAGTTCAAATATTCCAATCGAATCACAAGACTCTATGTCCACACCAAACTCTTTAAGACCCTTTACAAAATTACTTCCATTATCAGTGACGGTAGATAGCACTTTTCGCGAGTCAATTCCAAATTCATTGTGGATATCTTCTAGTAGTAAAGCAATTCTATCGTAGCTATGCGTTCCTTTGAATCTTCGACATGCCAATGTCTTAAATATTCTTTGCAAATCAGATCTTATCCAATGTACCGTTACGCCTATAAAACTTCTTTGTTTTCCACACCAAACCTCTGCTGTGGTACATACATATAAAGTATCTCGAAGCACGGTTTTTATCTCATGTATTTCTTTGATATAATAATCTTGCATACAACTACCCAAAGTATGTCGACTCATTAAGTTTAAGCCATTTTGACACATACCTGCATTTTCATACGTTTTTTTTAGGTAAGGATCTTCAATTGCTCTCAGGGGTATCATCGAATGTATGAAAAATTTGATAACGTTACCATTAAATTCTTCTTGTGATACCTTCTTAGCCTTTGACTGTGTTTCTGAAGTTGCTTTTTTCGCTTTTTTGTTACTGGCAAAATATGTTTTATAGTCGTTGAGTGCACTTTCTCCATGTTTTCTTTTTAGATGCGTGACAAAGTTAGACGTTGAAGGCAACGTTCCGGATATTTTCACGTGTTTTGGCAAGCACAAAGTACACAGTCCAACTCGTTTGCGATCCGTAGACTCTACTTCACAAAACTGAAAGAACTTGCCATCAAGGATTCGTGGCAAGTTTTTGTTATTATTTTCCTCTAAACTGTTAGAACTTGATGCTGAATCTTCATAGCACAGTTGTAGAAAGAGAGACTTATCAAACTCGTTCATATTGTACAACTAGCAGTACCTACAATAAAATAAGTAACTGGCGCAAGCGCAGTAGCGGTTTCAAACTATAATTATGGTGATCGGACGTACACACTGTAAGACGCAATTGAATACACTGCCAACCAAACTAGTCAAATAATTACTCGTAATGATCATGCAGCGAGCGACTGCGAGAGCGTGCTATAACAAAATAATGGCGCGCTGCTCTCGCTCTAACAGTTGCGCGCGACGCTCTTAATAACACCTAGCAAACGACACATAGGTACATGGACGCGCGCGCATGTATGCGTTTTTAAAGCCGCAACATCATTATAATGTGTAGGTATGAAAAGTAATCTTGTAATCGTGATTGCAACTACAATTACCTAGTTAGTGCTTGTTCACGTTGATTCGCGGGCGCGGTCTCGAAATATCAAACATATGACGTGATCCAAGTGTTCACGTATGAACATAGATTAGTAAACATTACTCATTCTTAACAAGAAAATGTAACCATTTCTGACAATTGAAATTGTCACTGTCATCTATTTTCGTGTTTGAAAAATATAATAAAAAATAGTTTTTAGAGCACTTTTTCTTCGATTTCGTGTTTTTGCACCACTTAACTGCTGTAAATTACACCATGTTAGCCATTTAATGGCTGTAATGGCTTCCTTCAATTATAAGGCGGTGAGATATCTATTCTTATAAACTATACTTATCTATGCGTACAAAACGCACGTGCGATCTAAGTAGCGGGCTAGAGATGGGTTGTACTAGGTAAATTTGGGACTAAGTATGCCTGTTCCTAGTATTTAAAAATACGTGATCCAGAAACCTGTTCCACCTAGTCTCATAAAGTCTCATTATATATGGTTCGTGTACGCGACACGCGTACAATCTGGTCTTGAACTAGGTACTTATTCTTGGACTAGGTACATATTAAAAGTTGGACTAGGTCCCACCTAGTCCGGTAAAATACCTAGTCCCTGAACCTGTTCCAGTATATACGCCTCACCTCTATAGCGGGCAAACTAGCGACAGTATCGCGGCTGTAACAAGCGTACGAGCCGTTTGTGCGTGTTCACGTCGAACAAGCGGCGGAGCGCGCGATTCGTTCGCGACGTCAGTTCAAACATTTTGATCTTTTCGCTAGTAATTATAGCACGTTAATATGACGTCCTTCAATACGGAAGAGTTTATTAGTGCTGTTCAGGCTAAAACTTCGATTTGGCAAAGTAATGAGTATACGTTGGACGTAATTTTGAAGTCGGCGCTCAATATATTTTGTTAGATTACGACAAACGTCTGGCGGCCAACGTGAACACGTGTATTTCTGGAATTCATAGATATAGATACATACCTACTATTTATACCACAGACCTATATCTAAATACAGGTCTGTGATTTATACGTATCTATAGCGTGCGGAGTTTTTCTCACCAATTCACTTGGCAGCGTTTTTGCGCAAGGTGTCAATTTTATCACGTAAGATGCCTCTCTTTTCCTATAAAGGTTATTATACACTTTGCTCCCGACGTTCACCGCGCCCGCGCCCGCCTCCACGTCCGCGCTCCAACGTGAACAAGCACGTAGTAATCAAAATGTTTAACTACTTCCTACGATTACGTTATGTAATCTGTAGTTATAAATACTGATTACTATATACAGTCATATTTAATAATCAGTAGGTAGTTAGATTTCATATTGCAATTACTGCCATGGACAATTGTAGTCAGCTCCGTATGTAGACTAATGGAGGATCCGTGTCTTTTCCTAAGGACTAAGATAGTTAATTAGTCGGCATTTACTCCAGTGGCGGACTAAGTTCGTCGGAGGCCAGGGGCGGAAAGTTGAGGAGGCCCCCAAAAGTGTAAAAAGTTTATTTGTTTTACAAAATTACAAAATAAATGTGTCATAGTTTTTTTTTTCGCTGAGAGACTATTCATAGATTGTTTGGGTCTTTTTTAGCAGCTCTATTTGGAGGCCCCCAGGATCGGAGGCCCGGGTCGGACCACCCCTTCCCCCCCCCCCTTAAGCTGCTAGAGATCCACACCCTTCCAAATAAAGAAGAATTGCTTCAAGCTAGATATATACCTGCATGATAGAATAATGAAACCTTGGGAAATATAAAATTAAAAAACACCATTCTTTATTGTCCGACTGCAGTAAAATGTAATTACCCCGACATTCCAAATGTAAGACTTATTTTAATAAGCAACGTTCTACCCCTTACTACCCCTCGGAAGTCACGCAAGTGTGGACATTCGGTTAAAAATTATAGCTAGATTTTGTCCCCGACTTGTCTACCTGCTGATAATGGTTTTTTTAGTTATTTTTTAATATGCTTTTCTGTGATTGTTCTGTGATTATTATTATTAAAAATCCCAGCGATGTACATATATACATAAATTATAAATAAGTACTTAAGATTGAAACAACACTTTTTTTATATTAAGTTAAGATTAAAACTACTTCGCGACAATCCGCTACAAAAATACTTTTTTATAGAATTTCAATACTTATTACACAGATAAGTAAAGATTACTCACTCCTAACAAGAAAATGTACCCAGTTTTAAGAATTGAAATAGTTGCGTAAAAAAGTGTTGCCTCTTCTCTGTGCTAAAATGTCCCTAAAATATTTGAAATAATTATTTATTTATTATGTAAATTACGCAGTATTAGTTATTTATTCGTAAATTTTCTCTAAAAATGTTTTTATGTGTCAAGAATTCAAAAAAAGAACTTACTAATAAGCTGTTTGTGGCTTCATTCAATTTCAAGGCGGCGAAGTATCATTACTAATCTATGGTAAAACCAAAGACAATTTTGAAAAATATGTTACGTAGAGAAAATACTCTTTTAATAAAGTAGTATTTTTAAATCACAAGCAGACAGATGTACCTTCCTATTGTAATTTGAAGGGTGAAATTAAGGCTGTAATAAAAATAAAGCTCAGCCTTGACCCAAAACGTAAAGTTGTTCGTAAACACGAAATAATTAAAATAATGTTTTTCTTTCACTAATAATTTAGTCAGAAATGGGACTGGACTTACCACCGTTACTTAAGTACCTAAGTAGTACGAGCTTTTGCCCGCGGCTTCGCTCGGGTTACGAAGTAATATTTTCACCCCCTATTTTATCCCCTTAGGGGTAGAATTGATCAAAATCCTTTCTTAGTGGATGCGTACGTCATAACATCTACCTGCACGCCAAATTTCAGCCCGATCCGTCCAGTGGTTTGGGCTGTGCGTTGATAGATCACTATGTCAGTCAGTCACCTTTGAGTTATATATATTTAGATTGTGATGGGTGTCAGACAAAAAAACATAGATAAAGTTTTGGAATAAGATAGTAAATAATTAAAGCATGAATCGATCTCTCACACCGAGGGTTCTCTATCACATTTTTTAAATTTTGTTATTATGGCAGTCTTATAGTAAATACATTGTGAAAAATAAAATTATCTTCTTAAGTATTACAGTTTGAAATAACCGGTATGAAAGTACGAATTACCCTTTTATATTTAACTTTTTAATATTTGAAAATGCAATTTGCTATTTAAAATACTATTAAAATTTTGTATTTTACTACAAAGTTCGGCGAGGCGTTATCTTACATTTCTTATCTGAGTGTAGAGTAAACAGAGTTTTCCATGGAATTACCGAATGGAATATTTATGTTGATATTATTTTATGCTTTATGTGTTCTGGTTTGATGGGTGTAAGGGAGACGTACTTTTCCGAGGCGTTCCAGCTTAGTCCTCAGGGGTAGCGGCGCTGTGGCCGACCTCAGGTAGGAATATCTAATGCTATCTGGGGGTGATTACAGGTGTGCGTGGGCAGTCACTTAATATCAGGTGGACTGCATACTCGTCTGCTACTCCTATATTATAAAAATATGGTGCGATCATCCTCCTTACAAGTGGCAACTCATCTAAGATCGGTTTCACATAGAGCCCTTGTGTTCTATATGGAATAGGTTTCTGATCTCTATAGGCAGCGGTGACAACTTATCCATCCACCATCAGGTGAACTGTTTGCTCGTTTGCTTCCTCCATCTTATAAAATACTTCCAAAACTTTCGTTTTTGAAGTAGATAATGGTAACAGTCTGATAGTGATTATAAGAATAAAGATGGTAATAAAGATGGAAGGTGGTATAACACCCTGCGGTTCGCCTCCGGTGGCAACCACCGTCCTTATTTTTCCCTAATAACAGTAGTGTTAAGTGCTGCTGTGTTCTGGTTTGAAGGGTGTGGTAAGGGAGACATACTTTTCCCAAGCATTTTAGCTTAGCCCTCAGGGGCAGCGATCGACGTCAGGTAGAAATTTAATCTTATCTAGGGTTGTTTACAGATGTCCATGGGCGGCAGTTACCATCAGATGGATAGCATGCCTGTCTGCTGTTCCTATACTATAAAGAAGATAGTGGTATACTAACCAGTGTGAGTACAGCCCCTGCACAGCAGCAGAGCGTTGCTGCGGCAGCTCGTACCGGCAGCGCGCACCGCCGCAGAAGAGAGCGCATTGCAACGCGGCTGGTGCGCTGGTGCGCACGCGCTCGCTCAGCGCGCTGTATTGCGCTGAGGGCGGGTGGTTGATGCGCCGGCGGGACTCCCGGCTCCTGGGGGTGGGTTGGGAATACAGTTACCCTATGCTAATGCTTTCAAGGACGTAATTTAAGGTATTTTCGTCGTCGTCAAACCATTACCGTCTCACTGGGAACAGATCTCCTTTCTTTTAATTGAGGTGTCGAATCCCAGGTCTCCGCCTCTGATTTTTCAAAGCTATGTGCGTATTAGAAATCATTATCACTTGTTTTACGGTGAAGGAAGACATCGTGAGGGAATCTGGATACCTACGATATCTTTAAAAAAAAGCAAAGATGCACTTGGCCAGCGCGGAGGACTATGGCTCCTCCTTTTTATTCCTGACCTGTGCCCAGCAGTGGGGTGGTAATAGCTTGGTGATGAAGTTATTGAATTAATATATGATTCTGATTGAAATTCGCATTAAAATCAATTAAAATAATGTTTGATTAATTTTCCCCTCAAAAATTTAGTAGTCCTGTGTAAATTATCAATTTACAATAACCATACACAAAGTGCGCAAAGGAGGGTAAGGTAGGTAAAATATGTACAGTCATAGATCAAACAATCTGTCAGACAAAGTAATTAATCACTAAACGTTTCTATTTTCTGCCATAAATCAAAAAGCTATTGAAATTATTCTAGAATTGCATTCACGGTTCATGTAAGCTTGGTTTTTACGTCAAAATTGTTTTGTGACACGGTATTCTGTCGTTAGTGGCTTAAGCAATCACATAATCTATTACTAGAACGCTAATTGCTAAAAACGTAGGCAGAGTTTTTAATGGAAAGCTATTTTTACCCTTTTTTATTGCAGAAGGTAATGTTTCTCGAGCGTACCTATGATGTATGTCTCATTCTTTGGTAAAACCTATAGCCTAAACGGCTTGACGCTTTTTAAACCACGGGTGTCGTTATAATAACCTTTGTATCGCGAAATTTAATTTGTTCACCAAAATTAGTTTTTTTTACTTTATAGATGCTAGGGATGCTATGCTTTTTTACTTTATAGATAATAATATTTTATTTTATTTAAATTATTTTTTCCAATCCCCAATATACTTAATGTGTCAAATATAATTTTATTTTTCTATACCATCTGAAAATGAAAACTAACCTGTCCAAGAAGTGGAAGCGGCGAAAATTTTCAAAATTGATGCTCGATTTACGACGATCCTTGTTAAATTTCACTTTTGACATTATGTGACGATTAATTATTATTATTATTCTTAATTTAGTTTAAATTCTAAGTGATAATATAAGTATAATAATTAGTTTCCAAAGGACATAAAAAACTCCATCAGAGTTCATAGCGCGTATACCGTAAGTAGATTTTTTTTGTGGGAGAAACAACAATTTGTCTAATTCATTAAAAATTTGTTACTTTTCACATATTTAGGAACCCGTGGAGGAAACTAAAATTCCCTGCGCGAGAAATCACAGGAATACAATAATATTAAACTGAGTTACACAAGACCGGTAGAGTTAAGAAGGAATATTTCACTGAATACTTTTTTCATTGTCCTTAAAATGTTTTTCGGTGGACTTACAGTCTAACACTGCTATGAATAAAAACATATCAACCGCTCACATTAGTTGCAGTACGGTCTGCAAATAAATTGTAGGTTTTTTTCCATTCCAAAAACGAAGAGTCATATTAATTATCATTTGACGTTTTTTAATGAAACAAAGAATAAAACTAAGTATCATTGCTTTCAAAAAAGCTTTCATCTTATACTTTTTAATTTAAATTCATCTACTCCTTCATCTCTCTATTTTTCAAAAATATTTTTAGATTATACTTATATATTATTATTTATTTGTATTAAACGAGCATGCAGTCTTCCTGGCGGTAAGTGGCCATAGCCGTCTATAGACATCTATAATCAACCCCAGATAAGATTAGAGTCCTACTTGATGTCGACCATAGGTGCGCACCCTTGAGGAGTAAGTTGGAGCACCTCAAATAAGTATTTATTACCACACCCTTCAAACCGGAACACAGTAGCGCTACACTGCTGTTATTAGGCAGAAGTAGGTATGACGAGTTACAATCAGATTGCAAGTATGCTTACTAAAATTTTGCAAAAAAAGCTAAGCGCCTTTTAATTTTTCACGGACCTCTCAAAGAGCGGTAATTTATCAGTCGTAAGTATCGTATTATATTGTTGAAGTGAAAATTTCTTTAGCGGCGTTGTGCACTTTTTGTCAAGGGTAAAAAAAAAATTAAACTCGCGTCAGAACACGTGGCCTGATCGAAAATTCGTAAGACGGCAAAGCAAACTACAAAAGTCAATATGTCATCCGGTGTCAGCATAGAAAAAAGTCAATGGGTGTCAGTTTCATTTTTTATTTATTATACGTATTTTATTATTCAGGTTAGGTTCGAAAGATTTCTCTTCTGCCGGCCCTTGATTTTTTTGTCTTCAGTACTTGTATGAAGGACAGTAAACACAGCGTTGGTAAATACTGTCTATATGACAACCCATTAACAATTCGAATGGAGTGGCCATTTTGTTTCGTTCGCACCATCACGCGATGACTATGGGACATTAAGGTACTTTGTTTAATAACTTATTATGTTTAATATTCCTAGTTTAGGTAATGTTAGGGCCATTATTCTATCACGTTGAAGGTGGTAGAACCCTTTGTGGTTCGACTCCGGCGGCACCACCGCTACACCTTCTACCTAATAGCAGCAGTGTTAGGTGCTGCTGTGTTCCGTTTTGAAGGGAGTGGTAAGGGAGATAGACTTTTCCGAGGCGTTCCAGCTTAGCCCTCAGGGGTAGCGGCGCATTTGTGGCCGACCTCAGGGAGGAATATCTAATCCTATCTGGGGTTGATTACAGATGTCCATGGGCGGCAGTAGCACTTACCATCAGGTGGACTGCATGCTCGTCTGCTACTCCTATATTATAAAAAAAAAGTTGAAGGTGGGAGAACCCTTTGTACCTATTTCGACTCTCGCGGCACACTATTTTTGCCTCATAACAGCAGTATTAAGCGCTGTATTCTGATTTGAAGAGTGTGTTAGGGGATATGAACTTGCAACTTAGTCCTCAGGGTAGCGGTGCATCTGCCGACCTCAGGTAGGAATCTTATCTTATCTAGGGTTGACTACAGGTGTCCATAGTACCAGTACAGTACAAATCCTAGTTACGGGCAGAAATTGGAATCATTACCACGCTTTTATTAGCTTGACCATGTATGTATGTATGTAACGGAATCTTTGAACCATCAGATTAATTTATAATTTTGAACACCTGTCACAGACTTGTGACAATAAACGATTTTAATATTTTTCCCAT
This sequence comes from Epargyreus clarus clarus, assembly GCA_014595695.2. NCBI lineage: Eukaryota > Metazoa > Arthropoda > Insecta > Lepidoptera > Hesperiidae > Epargyreus > Epargyreus clarus. The sequence continues at coordinate 1,697,567 of JACTTY020000046.1, forward strand.
TCTTCTCATCAAGATTTTCCTTGTGCGATTTTAGCGTGGTTTTTAGTTTTTAATCTATATTTTTATTTTTTAAATTAAAACCTGACATTTTAATTTACTATGCACAGAGTAAACGTAAAGATGGCGTGCGTGAGCTCTTAAATTACTGTGAAAATTGGAAAAATTATACGAAACTAACTTGCTTCAATAAAGATAGTAATCCAAAAGCGGCACTATCTCCTTCTCACTCATTCTCTATAACACGTGAGCGAGAAGCGTATACAAAAGCCGCCATTTTGGATTATTATCTTTATTGAAATTATAAATGGCACGCAATATGCGTGTTGCGTGTTGGCCACTGGGTCAAGTATGAAGAATTGGGACATGTAATAATTTATTGACAAACATTAACAACAAAATTTAAGATTTAAAGAACGATTAATAAACTGTAATGATTTTAAATTAAAATAATTCATATTATCTGTGAATTAAATTAAACAAAATTTGAGATTTAGGCAACGTGATTTTAAATTAAATACTCTGTATTAAGTATCTGTGCAACATTATTTTTTAATCTGTTAAAATTTTAAAATAAAATTACGTCATGACTACGCATGCATGCACGTTTACTATCTCTTACTTATAATAATAATTAATAAATGTCCAACCAATGCTAAGAGATTTTTTGCAAACGCGCTGCGAAACAAAACTCTTCAAAACAGAGCATATCAGCGTTTAACATCGTTTAACAGTGTTGTTATGATTCAATTATTATTTTTCAAAACTAAAAATCAATCTAGTAACTTTGCCTGAACTGTCCCTAAGGCGCTTTCTCTCGCCTCGAAAATCGTTAATCCTGAGGAATTTGATAAGGACAATGGTACAAAATTATTAAAATCGTGTATTGTCATCGGTTTTTGATAATTCTGCAAAATTTTGAATTAAACTGAACGTTTAATGTGGATAGAAATCGGATTCAAAGATTCCGTTACTGTTACGTACATACATACATACCTACATACAACCCAAGCTAATAAAAGCGTGTTAAAAATAGTGTCGTGGTGTCTCCGGAGTCGAAAAACGAAAGACTTCTACTTTAAGATTACTTCCATTAAGTATCACTATTTTAATATAAAAAACATACAAACATTGGCAAACAATAACTTTCTTCTCTTTCCTAAGGTTAGCACGAAACACACATTTGTACTCTAATTATTACCCTCATTCTCAATTAAACGTGGTCGCTGATTTCGACGAATGTCGTGACGAAGATTAGTTTCCACGTAACCCGGAAACTATTACGAAGGTACCTCAGAATTACAGGGTGGGCTTTGTCCAAACAATATTTTTATTCAATATTAACTGATGCAGTGATTTCTTTATGTTGATTCTTTATTTTTCTGTATTACAGGAAAAATGGAAGTAGCAAAAATGCATACTTTGGCAAAGGGAGATCTCCCGCAGGGCTAGGTGATTATGCCCGGGGAGCGGCCGTGCTTCGACAGTCTCAGTTCGGAGCTTGTATATATTATGCAAGATGTTTAGAAAACTTCGATAGCGTGATTCAGAATACTCGTGGCGCCATCTCTTGACGAGTAGCGGGAAGTTGCCACAATACTAACATAGTTAACCTGATGGTAAATGGCTACCGCTGCCCATCTGTCATCAATCCCTAATAAGATTAGAACCCTACCTAAAGTCGGGCATTGATACGTCGCTACCCCTGAGGATTAATTTCGCTCGCCTTGGATAAATATCTCCCTTACCACGCCCTTCAAACCAAAACCCAGCAGCGCTGAATACTGCTGTAATTAGGTAAATAAGGAGGTGGTGTCTCCGGAGTCGAAAAATAAAGATCTCTACCATTTTAAATTCTTTATTGATGCATCGAATCATTTATTCATTCAATTATTCATATTCGAAATATTGTTGTTTGATCGATTGTTGTAATAGTGGTTAAACTATTAAACAATTATAATCATTACATCGTTCAATTATTTATTATATTATATACTTACTTAAGTAGTCGAAATTTTTATTTTATATTTTCAACATTCTCATGTTCAAAAATTCGAATTTTTCGTGTAAAACGCATATTTTAAACTACTTACTACATTAATTAAAGTGCATACATTCATACGACACATTAATTTTTTCATTCATTCAAACATAGTACTAGGTATGAATCTACTTACGAGTATATTCATTCATTCAGTCATTCCTCCTTTGTTGAAGTACAAAAGAATCTTACCGCGTCTTCCCATTGTTCCCGAGTTCAGGTGCCACCTTCCTCCGCAGCCTTCGCCGGCACAGCCTGGCGTAGAAGCGGCCGCACGTGAGCCTCTCCCAGAGAGGACAAGGCCTCTCCTCTTCACTACTCTCTGTTACTTCTCCGTTCATTGTTTTTATAAAGGCTTATTTCACACTAACTTTTAATATCAACTGTTCGTGGCTTGTCTGTGCTTATTTTACTACGCTTTTATTAGCCTGACCTGTATGTATATAGATATGTATGTACGTAAAGGAATTTTTGAACTCGATTTTTATCCACTTTGGACGGTCCAATTGATTTAAAATTTTAAAAACTTAAGAACGAATGACAATATGCGATTTTAATAACTTTATCTCATTCTCCTCATCAGGATCGCCAGGATTAACGATTTGTTTTGAGCAATTAAGCATGGTTTTAAATTGTTAAATTATAATCATTAATGCAAAATCTCAATATTTTCACAAAAATTAATATACATTTATACCACAAAATAAATAAACATTTGTTTTTCTTAGAGTAACCTTTACTTCAAAGTTTAAACGCTCGCTCAAATAAACAGAAAGAAAATTGTTTTAAAAAGGAATCGAGCGTATCGAGTTTTGACATTATAAAAAATAAAAATAGCTTTAGAATAATCTACTTTTGTCCTCAGGTTGTCCTTGTGGTGACAGTTTCGACTTTAATGATTGCTTTGCACATATTTGTTTATTACGGTCACGAACCGAACCGATTTTTTTACTTTTTTGGTAGTCTCGAGGGACGAAATTACCGAGTGTCATGGAACTGTGTTAGGGTTGCTACCCGTATACATATGTACTTAGTATTTTATGTGTTTTAGTCAAATGTACTAAATCTACTAATACAGTGGTTTCCAAAATTTCAAATTTCAAATTTTCCAAATGGCAAAAAGAAATAAAAAAGTATTTAGAGCTGATATTTATGATTTGCAAAGTTTCTGTAAAAATACAATTTTTCTTAAGTGCCAAACCTAGATTGTGTTGAATCGTCTGCCTATTATTTAGTTCTGTCTAAATTAACAGGTTACATTTTGCATGGATACCTATACAATATTGTACATATCAACACAAAGGCATCGATCGAGACGATTGCTATAAATTATTTCTTATCAAGTTCCTTGCGCACGTGTTATTAATTAAAAATCATGTGTGCGTGAAAGGTACTGCCGACCCTTAGATATTAGGCTTTGGTCACAAGGGAACTACTTAAATTGTTATTTTTATTAGGGTTTCGTATCCAGGAGGTAAGACGGAACCGTAATATTAAGTATCCGCTATTTGTCCGTCTATGACAGGTTATTACAGAGATTTTTCACAGTATGTAAATCCGTGCCGCTATAACAACAAATATCGTAAATAAAAAAGCTTGAAAATAAATCCGGGTCGCCATACAAGAAACCGCCATTTTTGGACGTTTTTCGCTTTATCTGATGAATTGAACCGTAAGGTAAACAGTTCAAATTTTCACATTGCTTCTTTGTTATAATAATTCATTATATTATGAAATAAAAAAATAAAAATACTATGTAGCCCACCTTTTTTGAATAGTTTTTTTTATTTATTAACCTTTGTTACACCATGTTTGGTTCAATAAAGTATAAATAGAATAAATAAATAAAAACTCGGGCCAGTTCGACTTGCACTTGGTCAATTACCTATTTAATCGTCGAAACGGTCCTCAGGGGAAGCAACCTTTACGATCGAGGTAATTTCTTGAATTGTTTAGATTATTATCAGAAAGATTCATATTTACTTCTTTTAAACGGCTTAGATTTTTTTATTATAAACAAGTAGCAATTAAGCTTGCTGTCCAGTTGATGGCAATTGGCTGCTGCCGCCCATGGACATCTGAGACCGATTCACCATTGAGGGATGTGGTAAGGGAAGTAAACTAATCCGAGGTATCTCAACTTTGTGCTTAGGGGTAACAATGCACCTGTGGCCGACCTTTGGTAGGATTCTAGTATTATCTAGATTAGCTTCCTACCAGAGGTAGGAGTAGCCACTTACCATCAGGTGGACTGTACGCATGCATGTCTGATATTCCTACATAATAAAAAATCACTTTCATGCACGACTTATTACCCAGGTTAAGTTAGCTTTATAGCCCTATGTCCTTATGTATTTAATCCATTTGTCCTTGAAGCTATACAATTTTAATGGATGCATCAGTCATGAAAATGACAGTCAGACTTCAGAATATTGTAAATTGTGTATGTAAAGTGCTTTTGAATTTTAAATTTGAAACTGTTTTCATTGTTCTGTTAATTCAAAATAAGTATATATTTTTCTCAAATTTAAAATAAGTAGTTACAGTAACTTGTGTATGTAAAATGCTTTTGAATTTTAAATCTGAAACTGTTTTCATTGTTCTGTTAAAATCCAAAATATATTAATTTTACTCAAATTCGAGACTTAAAATAAGTATTTTGTTGTAATCTTTGGTTGTGGATGTCGATTGAATTTGAAGGTGGTAGAACCCTTTGTGGTTCGACTCCGGCGGCACCACCGCCACACCTATTTCTACCTAATAACAGCAGTGTTAGGCACAGCTGTGTTCCGGTTTGAAGGATGTGGTAAAGGAGACAGACTTTTCCGAGGCGTTCCAGCTTAGTCCTCAGGGGTAGCGGCGCATCTGTGACCGACCTCAGGTAGGAATATCTAATCCTATCTGGGGTTAATTACAGATGTCCATGGGCGGCAGTAGCCACTTACCATCAGGTGGACTGCATGCTCGTCTGCTGCAAAATATGAGGCTATCATTTTAGGACTGGCAACCTGGTTTGATTGAGGTCAGTTATAACTCTTATTTTATAAGAAGTTGTTTACATACGAGTACATAGTCCATGCCTGGCAGTGACCACTGACCGTCATGGGAACTGCATAAGTGGCATGCTAGCTTGTTACTTGAATCTTATAATATTCGCCAAGTATGAGTCGAACTCGCACATAGAGGCTTCTGTATCACTAAATGTTCATTATTTTTTACAGACGGACAGACAGCGAAGTCTTAGTAATAGGGTTCCGTTTTTACCCTTTGGATAGGTTTAAGTTAAGTTTTATAGAGTTCTTTTGAAGCCATTAAAGTATTAAATCATATTAAAAAATGATATAAAAGATCCTGGAACTCTTTACAGGTATACTTTCAACAGTTTTTATAACTTGTAAAGCTGAAAGATCTGCTCCGCAATTTCTAAAATTACCAGGAAGTGTCCGAACATAGGTTTCGTGTAGATTAGATAATGTTTTTTTTGAATCACCACTTTTTCGATATTTATAAAATAGATTAATTTTGTTAACGTTGAAACCGACTTTGTTAAATTACGTTTATATATTGTTCTCTGGTTCTTACATTTAAAAGTTTTGATTCCACTTTGAAAATCACACTTTCCGAGGTACAAACAACAATTCACAACTCGTTAAAGTTAACTTTGCGAAAGCTACGCGCAATCTCAGTCAACGCTGCTCGGGTACTAAGAAATATTGACTACACAGCCCACAGCCCTAGTGGCAACCGCCCACTTCCCTTATAAAGGGGTGGGCACATTACCAGGACTGTTTTAGCCAAAGGGCCCTTGGGCATGCAAGGATTTGGGGCCCAGTTTGACAGTAATTTTGAACACAAAACTACGTTGCAGTTATTAGAAAATTTTGTTGATAGATTTAAATTTGTATGTTTAATAATAAACCAAACGTCACTAAATCATATTTTGGCTTTTCAGGGGTCCCGTGAGGTCGGCGGCCCTGGCCGTGGGCCCCAAGTGTCCTTATGGTAAATACTTAACTAATTACATCTTAAGAACAGAACTGTATATTTTTATTAGGATTTAATTTTATTTGACGATCCGCCTGTCGGTGCGGTCACCATACCGGTCTGACGCATGGGTTTCGGATACAGTCCCCGGCCAGACAGATTTCTAAATGATGAAATTATTTTTTCTGGGTTTGAGCGTTTGACTATTCGTTTCTTAGTATGTCCATTGCACCGACGGCACAGTAAAAATATGGTGGGTATGAGTGTAGAAAGCGTTATTTATTTATTATCAATATTCGTCCCTAGTTCTATGATGTTCTAATTAACCCGAAACTTATAAAAATAACTTAACCCATATTGGGTTAAGTTATGTCATCGATATCGTGATCGACCACCAGGTAGAGCTCTAATTTTATGTGAACCTGATTATAAATGTCCAAGTTTGTTACTTGAATCTAATAGAATAAAACGATTTCGGCACAAAATACACAGCGTTATCCGAACGGCATTTCTTTTTCGGCAGAAATGAAAAGATTGGTATATTATTAAACTTTATTACAAAAAGTTTGCTTATCGTAAATAGAAGTAAAAAATAACAAAATGAGTAAGTATGAGTAGCACCAAAGTTCTAGTACTTTCTGAAATTGCAGAAACTAAGTTATATTTAGTAAAATAAAGAAATCAAACTCAACGGTCTTTCTATTTACATATCTCATTCGCACATAACATAAAAGGAGCGAGAGATATGTCGGCTTTCTATTTGATTTTGCATTGCAATCTTTTATGAAACAATTGACTACCTACTACCAAAGTCCTCAATGTAGTTAAAACTCTAGCATGTAGGAGCAGGGGCCCCTTGTTGGGGCCCCTATGCCTTTGCCAGGGCCCTCCTACTATCATTAATTTACGTATTAGTCATTTCACCATTTCAGATTTCTTACAACTTCAGAGTGAACTAGAACTTAGGCATTAATATTAAGATTAGTTTACAGTTTAAGCCCTCATACACTTCATCCTCTTGGTGGCGGGGTCCATTTTGCAGACCTCAGAGGGCCTGCACTTTTCGTTGTTACAGTAGACGCCAGTGCCGCCAGCTGGAAATATGCAACATACGTGTGTTATTGACAAAACAGTGGTAAATTATAGCAGTAATGCCATTTGCTTTGGCAGAATTATTATGAACTGGGTTTTCTCTCAGATTGGTAAGCGCACTACAAAATATTGGGCTTGATAAGATCTGATAGTCGAATATGAATCCTTCGAAGTTAAACTTCGGAGGAATCACTGACACATTATATACCGACCTGTCGCATAGTTTCCGGGTTTGATCCCCGGCTAGACAGATATCTGAATGATGAATTTAGATTTCTGTTCTGGGTCTGGGTGTTTGTGTATTCGTATTTGTACTTGTGTGTATCTATGACACAGGGAATCTTTGAATGACAAAGGGCTTTTAAAAATATATAGATACATATTGCTTCTGCTTTATGTAGTAACAGTATGAAGCACTGCTGTAACCTGTCTTAAAGGGTGTGATAGGGATAGATATCTATCGTCCCAAATTCAGAAGATAGAGCCCTGTGCCGGACGGCCAGACAGGAGCTTTAGTAATAAGGTCTCTGTAGGTACGGCACCCTACAAAAAGTTTTAATAAACTTTTAAATATACTATTTCATTACTTACATTGTGAGTACTTATTGTTCCCAGTGCTAGCACTGCCGAAGGTAGCTAGGTCGACGCAGGACTTCGCGTTGCAGGAGTTGGGGCAGCAGACCTTGCCGTTGCTGCAGTCGTACGTCTGGAAGCACTTCGGGCTGCAGCCGTAGATCTTGGAGGGGAGCGGGCAGCTGGCCGTACCAGCTGGAAGTGGAGAATGTTTTGTGGGAATTATTACTTGTGTTACAGTCACATCACACTGATTCTTGTACTGGTCGCCTAATTTCTGGTTATTGATAATTTACGTCACTTTTAAATACCTTTGTTTTATATATTTTTAGGTGTGGAGTTGGCATAAGTCTTGCTTTGAGTTGTGGAATGTCGTCTGACTTTTACAATGTCTATTGTACAAAAGAAGAAAAAAAAGAAAAGATGTTACAAATTTAGATGACTGTGGAAGAATATATTGTATTTTAGGAATCACTAGGTATTTTAGTAGCATCAGAATGCTTGTCTTATAATGGTCCATTTTGTCAACAGGATTGTCAGTGGCGGACTAAGTTCGTCGGAATCCCGGGACGAAAATGTTGAATGAGGCCCCTAGTCTAAGAAGTTGATTTAATTTTAAAAGTTTTTACCAATGTTTACAAGGGAGCTTGTGGGCATTCGGAGGCCCCCTAGGACCAGAGGCCCGGGGTACAAAGCCTCTGCCTTAAGTGTACCAACGAGGATTGTCTTACCAGCATCCACGGTGTTGATAATGACCACCACTGCAAGGATTGACAGCACAATGGTAACGGAACCTGAAATTGAATATTACTTAAATATTATTAATGAAATTAACAATATACATATGGTGTACATGTTTTTTTATAAAATATTTTGTTTCTTGCCGCAATATTAAAGATTTAAGCCTTCGATCAACATTGATCGAAGATTTAAGCCGTTCAAAAAAGAAGGCGTTATAAGTTAGTTTGCGCGTCTGTATTTATACTTCCTAAGCAAATGAAACGATTTTGATTTATTTTTGTATTTGAATAGTGATTTGGTTAAAATTACTCTTAGCTATGCTTAAAGAAAATCTATTCAGCTGCTTCAAATTTATCATGCTTTTTTTCTGGTTGGGTGTTTGTGTATTTTTTTATCAATTTAAAGTTAGTTTCTGTAAGTACACCAAAAAGTGAATGTACCTTATGAGTTATGGTGCAATTCAAAGAAGAACATAGGTATAACATACTGCTTTTATTAGGTAGAATAAGACAATAGATATGTCGGTGGTGCCGTTGTATAAGGAATATATATTTAGACACTAACTAAAGTAGGTACACAATGGATCCTAAATCTAGTTAATAACCATAAATACTAAACAATATGATCATCTTGACACCATGATCGATAGTTATTATACTTATTATTCAAGTCTTTCACGTATTTCCATTGTACTGACTACAATACTCGTAAATTAAGTGCATAATGACAAACTCCAAATAACTATGAAATAAGTATGTTCGGATAATCTTAGTATAGGCAGGGCCGTTTTAAAAAATGCCGGGGGCCCTAGGCATAAAAATTCGCGAGCTCTCCTGTCATAAAACGAAATATTAAACCAATTTAGAAATGTTGAACGAAAATCTTAGCGTATCGTGTAAGTGAATATAATTCCTTTTTGGGGCCCCTCTTATGTTGGGGGCCCTAGGCATAAACCCACTGTGCACTTATGGTAAAGATCGAATAGGGAGTAGGTAGTTCACGCAGTAGAGTTATTAGTTATTAGTTTTTATAACTTTTTATAATGCTTTGCAGTAATGCAGATGTTGCAATAGAGATTATTGTTAATTGACGACTCTTGTGACGTAGTGGTCACTAGTTAGAAACGCAGGTCCCGGGTTCGATTCCCGGCCAGGCATACATCGAAATTATGCAATAAATTATATTCTCTGTTTGAATATGTATGAGCATATGGCTGTTATGACACATTCGTAGTTTTGTAGAAGCTTTTATATCTTTCTTGCACAATGTATTTTGTAAATTAAGTTATTTTTAATTAATTCCAAGACCTCCACAATCATCGTCCTTGACATGTGCTTACGTAGTAACTATTTATTAATCTGTGCATCTGCCGTTTCCCGCCATAATACCCTTTTGTTTTTTTAAATCACGAATACAGCGTTACAGCCAATTAAATATTTGGCCGGCATTATTTTTCCAGTGAAAGGTTTTAAAATCATTTTAATTTTATTTATTTTTATAATGTTGAACTAACGCAGTAAGGTATAATAATAAATGTGACCTTACAGTAAGTTATACATATATAAATTACATAGATCATATCAGGTTGATTGTAAAATTGATATAGCTATTACTTATAGTACCTAAGTAAGCACATAAGATACCCTTGACTTACTAACATTTTAACAAATTGAATTATAGATGGAAAGATAATTAATAATTGACATTAGAATCCAGTTTGGCAAGATGGATTCGATGGATCATGTAACCCCAAATAAGATACCTTTTCGGTTTCTCTCAGAAGCTCTAAAAATATTCGGCATAAAACCTCATCAGTTATAGTTTGAAAGTGCTATCCGAATCAGTTCAATCATTTCAAAAATTTTAGACAAGTACTAGCTGACCCGGCAAACGTTGTGTTGCCATGTAAATAAAAAATATTAAGGGTGAACAACCCTTATCACTTAGGGGTATGAAAAATAGATAGTAGCCGATTCTCAGACCTACTGAATATGCATATAATTTGGTGTAAATCGGTAAAGCCGTTTCGGAGGATTACGGTAACTAACATTGTGACACGAGAATTTTATAAATAAAATTTTCCATAGTCTACATATGTAGTTCAAGGTAAGTAGGTATTGAAAAAAGTATTATTTCTACAGTAAGTAAGAAATGACTACATCATTGTTTTCCTCTTATTACTAGGTATCAAATGACTTCAATCAATTCTAAACTAGGTATTTCCTTTTTAAGCTCAATCATTTTTTTACTGTGTGACTGTACATAATATAGTGACAAAATGTTTGTTCTTCCCCGTTATGACTACTTAATAAATATAAAATGATTTCAATATTAGTTTATTTTCCTTGGTACTACGAGTTGATATCAAAAATCTTCCTCGCACCTATTGCTTCCCAATAACAGCAGTGTTTGTAAGAAGGACATATTTCTGAGGCGTTTTAAATTAGTCTAACTAACTGCAACACTCAAACCCTATTTGGGGTTGATAACCAGTGCAACTTACAGTCAGGAGTATTGCGTGCTACGAAACTACAATAAAAACTACAATCTATGTTAGCTATATATTGTATGTACTACCTATACTCTCTCTGTAGTTCCGGGACCAGAATAGGGCTATGGTATCCATTACAGCAGTGATAGCATAGTGGTTAAGAAACTCGGCCTCTCGATTGAGGGCTCCGAGGTTCAAATCCTAGGCACGCAGAGGTGCGATTTTTCAAATTTATGTGCGTATTATAAATTAATTATCACTTGGTAAACGGTGAAGGAAAACATCGTGAGGAAACCTGCATACCTGAGAGATTTATAAAAAAAAATCTCAGTGGCTTCACATAAGTCAACCAATACGCACTTGGCCAGCGTGGTGGACTATGGCCTAATCCTTCTCTTTATGAGAGGAGACCCGTGCCCAGCAGTGGGACAGTAATGGGTTGATGATCCATTGCCTGTCGTAAGTATACTAAAAGGGGGCTTCCGGGGCTGTGGGTGGCAAGAGTAGGAGCTTGAACCGACCGGCCAGCAACACCGGGAAGGAAGGCTATAAAATATATGTCATCGCATAATGTCATGACGGTGTGGCGAGATTCATGCTCTCCAAGGCGAATCTCGACGGGGCAACGCGCTTAGAGTACTCTGGTTGCGTTCCTTTGGAGACCCCAGGATCCTCAACGCAGCGCTAAGGAAGCTAAGTCTAGGTTAGTAAAAATCCCACATAACCCCGTGTCGCCCCCACGGCAGCGGTGCCTTTTTCCAATGGAATTTGAATAATTCCCCTTAGGGATAAAAGTACTACCTATACAATAGCATTTATCGATTTCATGTAATTCCCTGAGATACTGCAAGTAGGTACCTATGACATACTATTAAATAAACAATGTATATTTAGTGAGGTCATGTTATCAATGAGGTTAAAGCAACAAGTTGACCTCTAATGGGTCTAGTTATACCGGTCAGTAGGCGTGCTTAATTAGTCCCATTAGTCGAACTAAAAAGTATATATGGTATCGCGTTATAATCTGATTTTTTAATATCATGTGCGTATTAGAAATGAATTATCATTTTGACCATCAAGGAAAATGTTATGAGGAAATTACACATTTTTTTATTATATAGGAGTAGCAGACGAGCATGTAGTCCACCTGATGGTAAGTGTCTACTGCCATTCATGGACATCTGTAATCAACCTTAGAAAGGATTAGATATTACTACCTGAGGTTGGCCACAGATGCGCCGCTACCGCTGAGGACTAAGCTGGAACGCCTCGGACAAGTATGTCTCCGTTACGACACCCTTCAAACCAGAAAACAGCAGCACATAACACTGCTGTTGTTAGGCAGAAATAGGTGTGGCGGTGGTGCCGCCAGAGTCGAACCACAAAGGGTTCTAAAACCTTCAAGTATCAAGAAATTGTCAAATTTCGAACTGGTAGACAAAACATTTTATAGATTGTTTATAAAAAAAATACTTAAGTGGCAATAGTTATCAAGCAAGATAGACGGCCGGAACATGTTCACCCACGTATAATCAGCATCACATATCTAAAGATATTAAAAATCCACCGCTATTTTTTCTATAGACCATGATTTATCTTCCTACTCGTTAACTTTGAATAAAACTGGTCTTACAATATATTTCGTTGGATAACGATGTAAACAGCGTGTCTAATATGAGCGCCGATTTCAGAAATATGTACTAAACCAACATTTATTTCAATTATTTTTTACTTTGTAGTGACATAGAAGTCGGTTGAATTTTTTGTTAAAAAAAATTTTTCATCCTTTTTAGTGATGACATACTAACATTTATATTAATACAATATAAAATTGTATAAACGTGATCATGAATGCAGGCAAGGTCTGAGGTTACATTGATTGGAACCGCCTGCTCGCAGGGCGCTGCCGCGCCCTGCTCGCTTAGTTTTATGTTGTCTTATATGTTCCAACCTAACCTAACTAAATAGTCAATGATGAACTGGCTTTGCAATTTCATTAGAACCTACACCAAATATCTTCAAACAAAACTCAATTATACCCATCGGTTAAGGAGTTACATATTTTGTCTCCAGAACCCACTCTGATCCTCATCATATTTAAATGGGACCAACTTGTAGCAATTGTACACACACGAAATTAAAGGCATTAAAATAGGTTCATAAACGGCGAAGTTATGGCTGTTATATTTACATGGAGGAATTCCCCTCTTTTTCTCCAGAACCAATCGATGGATCCTAACCATATTTAAATGGGATAAACTCGCAGCTCGTCTCTACACAATAAAAAAAGAATTATTAAAATCGGTTCACTAACGGCGGAGTAATTCGTGTACATACATAAAAAAAAAGATACCGGCCGAATTGATAACCACCTCCTTTTTGAAGTCGGTTAAAAATGACTTGCTAATTGCAATACGGTTTGTCGGTTGGATTGTGGTTAGACTAGCGAATATTCCAGGATTTTCCTGTATACGGTATGCTAAGGAGGACGTCTTTCTTGCCAAGTGCCTATTATCTTAAACGATGAACTCATTCAGTAAATAATGCTAATACAATATGAGGAAACAGTTCGAATTACTTTAACCACAAATTATATACTTACGTGTTTTTATTTCGTTATTATTCACCCTGCAGGGCTTTTAATACTCGTAATATATAATAATACTCGTAATATATAAATTATGCTGACACAGAAGATAATATATCTTAATTAAAATGAAACAAATAGCCTAAACAAATAAAAAAGATACTCTGTAATGTAAAAATAGCAGATTTTATAACTTCGTATGAAAGTAGGTACCTATAGGTATACGGTACTTATGATAAAAAAAATATTAAAATTTCTGTCTGTTTGTTGTGGCTAATCTTCGAAAGGGCTGGACTGATTTTGACAGAACTTTCACTAGCTGTAGCCGATGTTATAAGTAGACACCATTTGACCCCAAGAATATAATCATAATATTTTATCTTATTTATCAATCTATCTATATTTTTATCTGAAAACATAATTTTCAATGTTTACACTTTTAAATGCGTGAAATGTCGAGTACAGTTTGTAAGTATATAAAACTGTTTACGATATATTACTTAGGGCACAGTACAAGAATCTAAAGTGGCTTTGTCCGTAACCCTGACCTCTATAGCAATCATCTTCGACTGAAGACTGAAGGTCGACCGGCCACTACTTTCGGAGTCAGACATTATCATCCTTGATAAAGACAAATATTTATTTTCCTTATATACAAGTTAATAGATTTGTTCATTTGATAACAATATTATTTATAACAATATTATTATGGAGTATTAATTATATACATACCTACCTACTGTGTAAATTAAGAGATGGTAGATAATTTGGCTAAGATTTTTAAATTATAATAAAATTTGATATGGTCAAAACAATTTCCCTCTGTCCTTATTAGTGTATATGTATCTACTTATTCTTATTTATTGACCTATTTATTATTTGAGATTCCTAAAACAATTTATTTTATTTATTTTTTAATTATAAATAAATATTTATAATTCGACAGAATAAACTAAAATTAGCTATTTAAAAACAATATTGAATTATTTTTGTTTATTTATTATATACTAGCTGACCCGGTAAACTTGGTACCGCCTCAAAATCTATTTATCAAATATAGTTCATATAATATATAGCCTATGTTACTCGTGGATAATGTAGCTTTCGAATGGTGAAAGAATTTTTAAAATCGGTCAAGTAGTTTTTGAGCCTATTCATTACAATCAAACAAACAAACATAGTTTTATAGATGTATTTTCACGAAACCGGTTAGAGGTCAACCCAAACAATTTCATATTTCCATTCTTAATACAATGTTTTATCTATAAATTACTAAATACTACCTACAAAATGAATGTTATGTACACAAAAAACGTTTAATTAGTAATTCTACTTTAAAAAATCAAAACATAACAAAAACTCACCCATTATTTATTATTAAAATTTAGTCTCTCAGTGCACTAGCCAGCTACACGTTATGAACGTCGTAATAATACTAACATGGTCTACATTGGCTGCATGGAAATATACACATTATTGCCGACTTCATACAATACGTGTATATAACCAATACGTATACTTAAACTTAAGCTAAGTGCTCACTGGAATCTTAAGAAATTTCTTAGCTTTTAAATAAATATAATTTCGGGTTAATATAATCATTTTTCAACTCTAAATTCAGGTGTGTCCAAGTTAGTCTGTATTATATGTGCACACAATATTGGAAACGGTATTATTTGTATAACAAAAAATGGGTTAAGTTTTTAAATCGCTCGTATTCATGTAAATATAAATGAATAAGATAACCATAAGAAAATAAACATATATTAACTTTCTCTACGTGTCTTGAATGTAGAAAGTTGTCCCCAAACACGTATAACGTCTAAAAAGCTGCAAAAAACTTCACGAACTTTAAACTTAGAAAACTTGTTTACGAACTACCGCTAGTGGACAACAGATGGCGTTATGATTACATTTATTCACAAATTGCATCTACTTTAAACTATTAACGGTTTTTTTATTTCATTTTATTCTATACACAAATTGCTTGTTCACTGTAAACTCTGATTTAGTGTGATAAATAAAATGAGTAATGGCCCAGTGACTTCATTAATTCAATTACATGTCTACTTCATAAGGCCGTAGTTCCTGTAGTCTGTATATTGTTTTGGGAGGCGGTGTAAAATCTTGACGACCTATTTTCGCACAACTCAGACGATTTTTCTTCGCCAAAGGGTTTAAACACAAACTCCACCCCTGGCTACGGCTACAATAATTACAGATGATTTGTTTTTGGGGAAGTGCGAGTTTCAGCACTCTTTGTTCAAAACCTCTGAATCCTTTCCCTGGCTTCATGATTTTCTTCCTGTTAAGAGATAGAGGTGAAAATATTAAACATTTTAAATATTTATGAATACGCTTGCTTTTCTCTTCTATGTGAATACCTATATAGATTTAAAATAAAGCAAGCGGCAAACAAGCATGCATTAATGCAATCTGCTACAGAATAAGTGTTCGCCGTTCCAATCCAAAAGTCATGTCCTTGAGAAATAAGTTGAAGCACCTTTAATAGGCTTTAATTATCTTTGTGGCTAGTAAAAAGGTGAAAGTTAGATTGCCATCATATTTTATGTTAATTTTTATTTCAAAATACATTACAATCTAAATGAATAGTGGTATACCAGACCACAGACCAGGATAAAATCGGTCGTATCCACAGAATACCTTGGTCGTATCATGTATATAATACTACTCTATGGTCGTATCCATCTAAAGGTTTGCGTACATCTCTTTATAGCCGCAGTATCACACACGTTGCAAAAAATTACCATAAATAAAAATAGGTATTTCTGTAAGATTCTCAGAGACAAAATTACATAAAGTTAAATAGAATTCATAACGGTTAATGAAGTATACTACTATAAAAAAATATAACGATTGTTATTTATAATTTAGAAATAATAATAACTTTAACCATAGACACAGAGATCAACAGTAAACAGCGCCCTCCGCCGGATGTCGCGGGTACTCGATTCAAATATTTCGGTTTGTTGTGAATGTCATACTTGCAACGGGTGAAATTTTCCCATAGGAGCACAATTATAATCATTGTTTGTGAAGTTTCGTGTTAGTTTGTGTAAAAAGACTGATTGTGAACGTTCGTAATGCTAGTAGTGTTATTTGCGCCTCTTCTGTAATTGTTATACAGTTTTGAATATGGATCCTTTCACTCAGGTAGGTTTTGGTATTCTCATAAATTAACGGCTTGCGAAGCCTTGAATTTTAATGTTCTATTAATAAATCTGAACGTATTCCAGCGTATGTTGGAAAGGGCACGGGCTAGGCAGGAGAAAATCGACCAGAAATTAGCAAATTCTGGGCAAACAGTGCCGAAAAGGAAGCCGTTAACAGAAAACATAGATATAATTAAATCGCAGGCGTCGCCCGTTAAATCTCCGAGTAAAGTTACGCGGGAAAGCGTAATTTCACCCAAAAAAGGAATAAACAACTCCCCAGCGCGTAAAAGTTCTTTAAAATGTGACAAATTGGTGCAAAAATCTAATATAGACGCAGGATCGCCGCAGAAAGTTCGTAACGACGTTGTAGTAACTAAAAGGGAGTTCAAGAGCCCTAGGAAAGGGAGTCTGACGAGGCGGAACTCTGATGTGTCCGTGGAAATCAATATATCTCACAGAAATGACATCCAAATTGAGGTGCAGGTTGAGGAAAGGGATGCTCCCATCAGCATCGTGTATGACCGGGGCCTGGAGAGCGGGAATAACGTGATAATTAAAGAAATTGAAGGTGAGCTCATTTGGACATCTATTAAACTCTAAAATGAGGATATTTACTTAAGATATATAACTAAGTTTTAACAATGTTACACAACATAATAAGTATATATTTTGTGACAGTAAGTAGCTACTAGGATCCTTATAAACCTTGATAGGACTGGAAGTCTGCCAGTGATGTATTGCTTCTCTGGATTTCAATAGAATTTATGAATACAACAGTAGTCCAACTGTGTTTAAGCTGCACATTTCCAAATGACCCAGCTTTCGTGATCTTTATCAAGATCGATGATGTTGACCAAGGTAGTAGCAATTGCCTAGTGGTGGAAACTTGACCTCTTAGTCAGATAGTCTAAATCCCAGTTCAAATCCCCGTACCAAAGACTTCAAAATTAGTTGTATTAGATATCAATTATCACTTCTAAAAAAGTCTTTATCTATAAAAGTGAAGGAAATCATTCTGAGGAAACCTACATTTCACTTGATTATAGATCTTAAACTAACGTACAAATAGAATTTAATGAACATTATAAGTTTTATTTATTTATTTATTTGGCAATCCAACAGCGTTACACTTATCGATAAAATAAGATTACAATTTGTTAGTACGCTAATGAGCTCTATCAATATTGGTTGCGTGCTCCTCTATCATTCACTATCATCTTAGCAATAGCAGTTCGTAATAAATAAGTTATTTCTATCAATCTCTATCATTTTATATCATCCAAATATTATATTGGATCACGTCTCAACCCATACATATATAATATGGCCAAAAATGGATTACACTTATTAACTATTAGAAATTAAAATTACAAGTAACAAGTTTAGTTTTTTAAGTTAATTAAGTTAAGAGTTAAAATTATCCCATTAAATTAATTAAAAACCTCAATTAGCTTAATCTTGTATACTTTACAGTTCTCAAAACTATAGTACCTATAAGTACAAAGGTCGTTAACTGAGCCCTATTTTCCTCATTCAATTACTCACGCTAACGATAGCCATTCCACAAACCCTTTGTAAACAAAATTAAGATGATAGTTTTGACAACAATTAATAATTGTTTACGTTAAATGTTTGTCTTGGATTAGTCAAACATTGCAGTTTGATGCAGAATAGTCTTGTTTTTGGCTGTTTTTTTAAAATAGTAACTAAGTTTTTTTGTGAATTTAAAAAATAATTACTTGTTTTTTAAATTTCCATTGTGTTAGGAAATGGGACTAAACTTGGGTAAATATTTTAATATTAATATAATTTAATTAAGGTAAGGTTGCCTGGAAGAAATCACTGTTTTAACAATAAGGACGCCTTTTGTATCATTCAAAATTGTATGTTTTTATTTTTGTGTTCTAATTTTTGGGTACAATAAACAATATTATTATTATTATTATTAATTAATACAGTTTCTACTTTGATCTGTTCTTTTGTGAATTTAAAAAATAATTACTTGTTTTTTAAATTTCCATTGTGTTAGGAAATGGGACTAAACTTGGGTAAATATTTTAATATTAATATAATTTAATTAAGGTAAGGTTGCCTGGAAGAAATCACTGTTTTAACAATAAGGACGCCTTTTGTATCATTCAAAATTGTATGTTTTTATTTTTGTGTTCTAATTTTTGGGTACAATAAACAATATTATTATTATTATTATTAATTAATACAGTTTCTACTTTGATCTGTTCTTTTGTGAATTTAAAAAATAATTACTTGTTTTTTAAATTTCCATTGTGTTAGGAAATGGGACTAAACTTGGGTAAATATTTTAATATTAATATAATTTAATTAAGGTAAGGTTGCCTGGAAGAAATCACTGTTTTAACAATAAGGACACCTTTTGTATCATTCAAAATTGTATGTTTTTATTTTTGTGTTCTAATTTTTGGGTACAATAAACAATATTATTATTATTATTAATTAATACAGTTTCTACTTTGATCTTTTGTTTAAATTATGTTTAACAATTATAATAATGTGTTAAATTTCAACTATTCAGTGATAATTTGGTCCTTTTAAATTGAAATATTATGAACATAATATAAATTAATTATAACATACTCTAATAGTTAAAAAAATATAAGAAAACTTACACATCTGAAACATTTGTGAAACAAAATATTTAAGGTGTGTGAAGTATTCTAACTCACACTTGGACAGTAGAGTGGACTGTGGTTTATACCCTCTTCACTCTAAGAGAACCTTGCCCAGCAGTGGGCCAGTACTGCTTTAATTCTAGATTGTCACAATTTACTGTTACTAAATATTGTGGTACATTTTACTGACATTAATAATTATTGTGTTACTTTTTACTGATATTTTATTAATCATGTTTTCCAGAGGACACATCTAAGGATCACTTAGAGAAGGAATCAAGCGAGATGACCGAGTGTAAGACAGAGAGGGCAGGCCTTCGACATAATATCAAATCAAGATTGGACAGACTCGGGAATTTGTATTCTGGTAAGTTCTCCTTCGTGTGATTGCTGCAAATCTTTTTATGTCTTACTGCAAGTTATACTTCATGTTATTGTATAAACCTTGTATCTGGTGAACATGACTCTGGTGAGACAGACTTTTCCGAGGTGTTCCAGCCTAGTCCTCAGGGGTAGCGACACATTTGTGGCCAACCTCAGGTAGGAATATCTAATCCTATCTGGGGTTGATTACAGATCTCCATGGGCGGCAGTAGCCACTTACCATCAGGTGGACTGCATGCTCGTCTGCTACTCTTATATTATAAAAAAAAAACATGAATCTCCTCGTACAACTAAGGGAGGAATATAAATGTCCTATAATAAAGTTTTCTTTTATTATGAGTCATCATGGACATTTATGACCTACTCCAGGGGTTCCCAATCTTTTGTAACCCGCGGCGCAGTTACAAGTTCGATATTTTTTCACGGCGCCCTGTTCTAGCTAACTATTTGAAGAAGACAGTCGAAAGAAATAGGTACCTACCCACAATAATAGTAGTTACGTTAGGTTGATCGAAACGAAAATTAAAACACCACAATATAAAATTGTACCATACTTATGTTATTTTAAAAGACTTTAAACGGAAAACAACAAGAAATACTTGAGAAAAAACAAAAATTAAATACGATATTTATTCAGTCAAATCAATGTGAATCAAAACGCCAATATTTGTGGTGTCAAATAATTAGCGGATCGACTCACGGCGCCCCTCTTTACTTTCTACGGCGCACCAGGGCGCCGCGGCGCACACTTTGGGAACCCCTGACCTACTCCATAGAAAAACAGGGGTTCTATTGAAGCCATTCATTTATGGGTGGTAGAACCCGGCGTGTGGTTTCATGGTTTGACTACGGCGGCACCGCCGCCACACCTATTTCTACTTAATAACAGCAGTGATAGGCGCTGCTGTGTTCCGTTTTGAAGGGTGTGGTAAGGGAGACATACATTTGGGAGGCGTTCCAGCTTAGTCCTCAGGGGTAGCGACTTATCTGTGGCTGACCTCAGGTAAGAACATCTAATCCTATCTGGAGTTGATTACAGATGTCCATGGGTGGCAGTAGCCACTTACCATCAGGTGGACTGCACGCTCGTCTGCGTCCCCTCATAAGTAAATCCTGTATGATGCCCACCCTTCTACCAAAATGCGAGAACTTCTTCACGGCTTAGAGATAAGTGTGATAATGGTACCTCATTCTACCACTTTTAATAGTCACAGAATACTAATTTCATAGCTGACTCAAATATCCTGTATTGATAAGTTGCAAAACATTAATCTCTAAACAATAACAGGATGTGATAACTGTATTGATAAAGATGCGTCATTTTCTAATAGAAAGTTTAAATATTACCAACTCCAAAATAATCAGCCCAGTATAGATTTGTTTTTTGGTTGAAGAGTTTATTCGTGTATTAATATATGACATATATGACAAATTAAAAGATAATTAGGTAAATAAATAATAGAGAGAATGTTTTTCGCAAATAATAAGATTCTCGTAAAAATTTCTAATGAAAAAATATAGTTATTTGAAAAATACAAATACATAATTAGAATAAGAGTATTGATTGAATAATGAACAAAATTTTTAAACAACTTTCTGTTTGAGAATTATATAACACGTATATGAGTTTAATATGCACATTGGATTTATTTCTGCCTTATAACAGCAGTGTTAAGCACTGTAATAACAAACCAAAAAATAAAATACGTTTTTTTTATATATCTTCCAGATAAACCAAACCTCTCCTCACCGATACACCGCACGGAGTCAGAGTTCACTTCAGCGACACCACCGTCCGTGTGCGAGCAGCCTAAGCCCCGGGTTCAGGAGGGCAAGAAGAAGTTTGGTAGACTGGCAGCCCTCGCCGACCAGATCAACAACTGGGAGGATGATCTGAGCCATCATACTTATGTAAGTTGGAATATGTGCTAGCTACCTTTCATCATCATCATTAACCCATTATTGTCCCTCTGCTGGGCATGGGTCTCCTCTCAGAATGAGAAGGATTAGGCTATAGTCTGCCGCGCTGACCAAGTGCATATTGGTAGACTTCACTCACACATTTTTTAAATAAATTGCTGGTATGCAGTTTTCAGCTATGTTTTTCTTCACTGTTAAAGCAAGTGATAGTGATAGTGCCTGACTGGGATTCCAATCTCAGACCCTTCAATTGAGAGGCCAAATTTCAACCACTAGGCTACCACTGCTTCAATAGAAAAAATAACTTTTTCCTTACTCCACATAGAATGCATGGATGTCTGAGGCTTTGCAAATGGTAGCTAATGATGCATATGCATATAATATAGCATGTGTGTATCATTGACTCCTTAAGAGAGAGAGAGTACATGTTAAAATGTAGTGTATCTTGCTGAACAAACTTCTTTTTTAGATAAATGTAAAGCAAGATACTGGAGCTAGTGCTTTATTAATTATATGTAAATAATGATGGCATTTAAAAAAAAGAGAAATAGAGTAAAAATTATTATTAAAAAAAGACAAACCCACTGAGTTTCTTACTGGATCTTCTCGCATGCTGATCCGGTAGTACTTTAACAAAAATATTGTAACTGACAATTTGTAAGTGCAGCCGTTGGCCTACAAAATAAATATATTACATTTCATTAACATCAATATGATTGCAAAAGACTTAATACTTTTTAATTTTACTCTTCACTGATGTATGTAACTCATATAAAAATGCATTTATTTCCAGAATCCTGAACCCAAGAAGCCCACACATCGCAGAGACGAGAAGCACGACGCGTCCACGCTAGATATATCCATACACTCCATTAAGGATATTAATAAAGTACTGCAGACGGCTACTACTAAATCTGGCAAGGTATGTATCAGTTATATCATCATCAACCCATTACTATGCCAATATTGGGCACTAGAAGTATCAATAGCCTAGTGATTTTAAAAGCAAATGTTCTCAAAGAATGCTAAGTCTGCCAATATGCAATTGGCCAAGTTGGTAGATCTTACATGTCTTTTTATAAAAGAACTCTCAGTAGTGTTAGTTTCCTCACGATATTTTCCTTTCTATTAAAGCAAGTGATGCACATAACTTTGAAAACTCAGAGATGCATGCCTGGGATTTGTACCCTGGATCCTCGAATGAGTGGATCCTTTCCTAACTTCTAAGCTTCTAATATGCATATTATAACTTTAGAAAACTCAGATATTCATGCCTAGGATTCGAACCTCGGTCCCCCGGATGTGTGGCCGGCTATCTAACCACTGTGTCACTTATACACTGCATAGGTAAGCTATATTTAATAATTTTCCACACATTTCAGCCAACGGTAAACACGGGCACATTCAAGAAACCTACGATGAACGAGTGTCAACGTCTCAACAAGCAGATTGTTGCAGAGCTGGTGAGTAATAGATATGTAAGATTGGCTACTATATATGTATGTTATTATTATATAATGGCAATACCGCATCTTTTATTTTATCTTTGTGCTCCTATTACGTTTGTGTGGCATTGGCGCGAGATATAATCTCGCAAACTGTATTTAAATAATTGATAAATAAATAAAGGGTAATTTACATGGGATTGAAATGTACATAGGTTTTTTATTGTTACAGAATTGCACTTGTAAAGTTATTTTATTGTTAAATACATACTTTAAAATTAGGTGTGTTTTAATTCTTACAAGTGGGAAGTTAGCATTAAGCCCGTCCTTTGTACCACATCATGCTTGGTTCAATAAAGTATAAATAAATAAATAAAAATTACATGAATGTTTAAAAACAATAAAAAATATAAACAATGCTATTGGGTAGGCAAAGGCGTGACGTCACTACTCAGCAGTTTGCGTCAAGATAGTAAGTAATGCGTATACAAAACAAATATTCATTTTATTTAATAAGTCTATTTTATTAGTTTTTACAGATAGCATCAAAGTCTTATCCAGCACTGTGTTACAGGGTTCGAATCCCGGTTAGGCACACTTCTTGTAAGGAGATTTGAAGTAAAGCTTAATGTATGCAACAAACTGTGATATGTTAAGAGGCTTTCCTGTCTTACAGAAACCTGATATACATAAGGCTTCTAATCCGTGGAATTTAAAATATCATATAACTAGAGATTATATTTTTTGGTGAATGTTTAGTAGACAGCCATAAATAGAGATGTATACATAGAGAGTATGTAGTGAGAAAAATATTAATTTATTTCTAGAGATATATAATGTAGTTAAAGGTTAACAACATAAGAGATAAAATGTAGTATTTTTTTATTTTTTCTATACCAAATTGTATATGAATAATCTTAAATGCGGT
Source organism: Epargyreus clarus clarus (assembly GCA_014595695.2). Classification (NCBI taxonomy): domain Eukaryota; kingdom Metazoa; phylum Arthropoda; class Insecta; order Lepidoptera; family Hesperiidae; genus Epargyreus; species Epargyreus clarus. Next base: position 1,721,574 of record JACTTY020000046.1, read on the forward strand.
ATTGCCATTTGAAATTATTTGAAGTTATTTATTTATTACAAAGAGTTTGCGTTGAGCTCTTAAAAATATATGTTGAAGAAGTTAAAAATGTTACGAAAAATGTTCGAAAACCTTAAAAGATTCACACCATTTTCTAAGTAGTGATACTAATTTTATCGGTTTATATACGAAATTTAAGGAAATTAAAAATATAAACCAAAGGTGATGAAATTTTATAAAAGGTAAGTGTACTTTTATGATAATTTTGTTTAATACAATTTTCTATATTACTTTACTTTGTCCCTATCTTATACATTTCGAATATGTATATGTTTTATATCGTATATTGTTCCTATGGAGGCATAATTCTATTAAAATATTTATATATTAACGCGAAAATATTTATCCCATTACGATTATATTTTGACCTACATAACGTAACTGTCACCATTGTATGATGTATCATCCGGATGTATGATCCGGGTTCGAATCCCGGCCGGGTAACCTTAAATTGTGTTATCCTGTTCTGGGTTCATTTTTTGTACAGAATTTGGCAAGGCAGCGACATCTATTATTATATGTTATTTTTGTAGAATTATGCTGAAACATATTACATTAGAAGATATTTATTATTATTATGTTTCAGTAAAGTTAAAAATTTTCTATGAACATATTTTATTTTTGTTGTTATATTATTATATACGTGACTAACCTTAGTCTATCCTACGATTGGGCAATAGAGGTGGTGGGAAGAAAATGGGTGATGGGTCTTAAAAAAATGTTTTTGGTAATGATAAATAGTAAGTAAGGATTTGCAAAACGGCGAAGTTGCATCTATTTTCAAAACAATCGGCGGACAGTCGAAGCCATCATAATATTTCGATTTTTTTAATGATTTTTTTAAGGCTTTGGCGGGGTTGATCTCCCTATCGGCTAGGTGAATTTGCCCGGGGAGCGAACGTGCTCCGACAGTTTAAATAAACTACATGCGACTAAAATCTTAAAAAGTTTTTCAGTCCCATGCTTCGTTCGTTCGACTCCATGTCGTTCATCTCTTGTTATTCCATTTTCTTAAGACGGTAATTGCGATTATGATAATGTTGTAGTTTTTTCAAAGCGTAATGTTTATCGTCAAGGTCCGTAGAAATCAAAAGTGTGATATGCAAACGTGTGTATAGCAGGCGAGCGTGTGGGATGCAGGTGGCGTGATTTTTTTACCCGGGATTAGGAACAGGGAATGCGTGGACAGTAACTTCGTTTATTTTATTGCTGTTTTAGAGCTTGTACACAAAACTGCAATGTGTCGTCGCATCGTAAAAATTTGCGAGCTCCCTCAACGCATCGCAAGAACTTGCGAATTGATTCGCATCGCGCATTCCTGCGATGTTTCGTCACAGTTGTTGTTGTTGTTGTAGGTCACCCCGGGAGACGCTATGCCGCACGATATCGCATCGCAGCAATTCGTGTCGCAATTTTCTGCGTTGCGAATTCGCATCGCGTCGCATCGCAGTTTTGTGTACGAGCCCTTAAGTGGCGATTTTTGCCGTTATCGATTAGTAACGTGGATAACAAAATTTCGGACCAAAAATTTTCTAGCAATTTTAATTATTAATTCATGTGAATTTGATACCTGTAAAAGATAACTTAATAAATTTTATTTTGTCGTGGTCCATTTATATGTATATCCTTTAGTTTAATCACATTTATACCATGCAGCTCCAAGTCTGTTGTTATTCTATTGTCTTATTAACCGATTGCATTAACGAGCATGTTATGACCCTTTTACAGCGTCGTGTAGAGTGTATTATCTCTTATTCATTTGTATCTGTCTGCATTATATTTTATCCGTTATCTACCATACATAGTCTCAATATAAAATAATTCAAGGTCCATAGAAATCAAAAGTGTGCGATATGCAAATGTGTGTACAGCAGACGAGCGTGTTGCCGGCATTAGTATTCGGGTCGGCGCGCTCGAATTGTCGCCGGCGCGTGAGCCTTAGCCGGGATTAGGGACAGAGAAATGTGTGGACACGACTTCGTGTACATTTGTTTTATAAATTACCAATGTTTTATTGGCTATAATCACAGACCTATGCTATTATTGTCGTGGATTTTTTTTTGTTATATTTGATTTTAAACAAAAAGCTATCTCAAAGCAGCTCAGAAATTTCTTTCAGTTCATTTCTTTTTCTTTCGTTTGCGCTTTATTTAATAATTTTGAAACAACTGTGTTTTTTTAACACGTTTTATTTTAATCACGTTTCGGGTGACTTTTAAAAGTATAACTTTTATTGACGATTGCACTATTAAGATAAACGTTTTGTTAATTTCCAACGAATCTTAGATCAACCTAGGAGAACCAAGATGGAAACATTAAGTTTTAACATTAAATTACGTGCGACTATTTTGTTTTATGTTATTTTGTAGAGGTAATTTTATTGATGACAACAAACGTTAAATTTACAACAAACAAAAAAAAAAAGAAATTAAAAATATGTATAAAATACGAAATGCAAAGTCTACTCTATATACGCCCACGTCTCCAATCGACGAGGTATGTTTACAAAGGACGCTACACGTAATCACATTTGTTTGTCTACAACTGAATACTACGATAATCTGACACCTCATTGCTATTGTGCTGTAAACGGTATTCGTAAACACACCTAACTTATGCTAAAATTAATTGTAATTATAATATAGATAGTTTTTGGAATTATTAGATTGATTCATATAAGTATAGACCGCGTAAAACTGCTAGTCCGCTCTGAATATAGAAATGAATCGCGTCGCCATAGCAAATTGTATGATCAGTATGAGTAACAACTTCAGAGCGGACTAGCAATTTGGCGCGGACTATACATATTATGTGATGCACATTGCACATGTAAACAAAATACATAAGGGCTCTAGTAGATATGCCATTTTTATCATTGTTCGTCGACAATTCATGATTATTAATAATTAATTTATTCAATTTTTTCCAACCATATATTGAAATTTGACTGTTTCTAATAAGCAGGAATCAAGGTTTTCTAACCTTGATTTTTGGCAGAAAAACATTAGATAGATTGTTCATTATTAATAGGTGGTAACTGGTTTAAGATGGATACAAAAATCCAATTTCGGTACTTGATATGCAATAATTGAGTAAGAGGGTTTGTTCATTGACCAACGCAACAACAATATAAAATCGCCGACCCAAACATTCATAAGGGGATACTGCAATTGGTACCGGTCAGTGAGAAAACGTCCCAATAACAAACGAATTTGGAAAGTCGCGATAAATTTCTGTTACGTTCCAAGAATCTGTAAACATTGTCACCGTGATCCTAACCGGATTTTATCAGGATATCTGCGGACATTGTAAAGCTTGCTATTCATTGAACGTCTAAACGATTTATTTAAATGAAGTCGCATCCGACAACACGTTTTTTTTATTTTATTGACTGCTTTAAGATGTGATAAGAAGTGCTTAATTTGCCGTCCCCTAAAATAATATCTCGGCGAAAGAAAAGGTCGTCAAGAATATGTCGTTTCTAAAATTTGTCGCCAAAAAAAAGCTCATATTTGCCAATTTTACCGCATTCTGTTACCGAAGGCCTAAGGCTGGCCATACGTATACGGGCATACCAGTACACTAGACTTGTGAACATGTAATTTCATACGGCATGGAAAAAAATCTTAAACTAAGGCGCAACGTTAATAAAAGAGTTTATTTTTACATTTGACACTTTTAAGATTTATTGTCGTCATATAAACAGTAAGCTTTATTCTATAAAACCATACGGTTCGGCTAATGTATGTAAAACCTGTACGGCCACTTGGCAACCTAAGTTTATAATTTCACCGGTTTCATGTACGTACAATTGTACGTATGTGTACCTACGTGAGTTGAACATATAATATATGTATTTAAACTTTTACAAGGAAAATGAGAGTAGTTTGGACAAAACGATGATGATGTGATGATGTATACCAGTGGCACTTATTTCTTGTGTGAAGGAATCCTTACGATTCGGTGGAAATATGATTGTTAGATGACCTATATCGGTTATAGGTAGACCTCTGTTCTATATGTTGAGCTGTTATTAATGTTCCCGAGCGGCAGTGGCCACTTACCATGCTGTAAGATCTTGCAATGTAATATTATATCAATGTAAAATGTTATATATAAAATTCTCATGTCACAATGTTAGTTACCATACCCTCCGAAACGGCTTTACCAATTTTCACCAAATTTTATATGCATATTCAGTAGGTCTGAGAATCGGCTACTATCTATTTTTCATACCCCTGAATGGTAAGGGTTGTTCACCCTTAACATTTTTTATTTAATTGGCAACAACGTTTTTTGGGTCAGCTATTTATTGTATATTGTTATAGTCAGCTAGTTATTGAAATACATTTATTCAATGTAATAATACGCTAAAATTGCACAAGAATAATCGTAAATCCTGATTCCTGACGATCCTGATGAGGAGAATGGGATAAAATTATTAAAATCGTGTATTGTCATCCGTTCTTGATAATTGTTCAAAATTTTAAATTAATCGGATCGTTGAAAGTAGGTAAAAATCGAGTTCAAAGGTTCCGTTACATACATACATACATACATACATACATACATACATACATACATACATACATACAACCCAAGCTAATATAAAAGCGTGGTAAAAAAAAACCAGATTGCTTAAAACTATAGTCTAGGGTCACTCCCACAATTGGATGAATCCAACGACACATCATATGGTAAATCCATCATGTCGTTTGGGCTGTACACCGTGCCAAAAAGACTGCGACATATGTATGCTTGTTCTCAAAAAACATTCGTCATCATCATCATCGACCCATTACTGCCCCACTGCTGGGCACGGGTCTCCTCTCAGACTGAGAAGGATTAGGCCATAGTCCACCGCGCTGGCCAAGTGCGTATTGGTAGGTTTGACATACCTTTGAGTTTTTTTTCTTTTTTTAACGAAATACATTACCATCCGCAATCAGGAAAATTCTAGTTAGTGGCACTTTCCCAGCAGTGGGAGAGTAATGACTAAACTGACCAACATGAAAATGTATTAAAAGACGCCCATGTCGCTCGTAAACTAAACCTATTTTAGTATGAACTTTAATAGTATTACTATCTTTACGATTAGTGAGAAAATACTTTGAACGTGTAAAGGTAGTCATTTTACAGCGCATTTTGGATTTTTACGGCCGCGCATAAACCTGAGACCGGCTGGCTTGGTGGTCTGGCATAACTGTAAAAGAAATATGGCTGGCTTTAATACTAAATGTATAATAACTAACAATAGGACGCTATAACCAAGATTTTTGCCTTTTATATTAAGGACTAAGTTGGAACTCGACCCTGAGGCCTGAGGACTAAGTGGGAACGCTTCGGATAGGTGCCTATGTCTCCCGTACCACACCCTTAAAAGCAGAGCACAGAGCGCTTAACAGTGTTGTTATTATGCAGAATAAGGATTGGCAGTCGGGCCGCTGCATTTGAACCACAAATGATACGACACCTTCAACATTGTCAAAGTTCAATACATATTTTGCCCGCAAATAACATACGGTCTGTATATTCTAGTGGGCAAAAATTGACAAATTTTGGTCTTTGGTAGGCAAACATTGCATAACTGATGGATGAAGGTGGCAGAACCGTTTGTGGTTCGACTCCGGCGGCACCAGCGCCACACCTATTTCTACCTCATACCAGCAGTTTTAGGCGCTGCTGTGTTCCGTTTTGAAGGGTGTGGTAAGGGTGACAGACTTTTCCGAGGCGTTCCAGCTTAGTCCTCAGGTGTAGCGGCGCATCTGTGGCCGACCTCAGGTAGGAATATCTAATCGTATCTGGGGTTGATTACAGATGTCCATGGGTGGCAATAGCCACCTACGATCAGGTGGACTGCATACTCGTGTGCTACTCCTATATTATAAAATATATTTGTCACCGATTAAAAACAATAGTTAAAGAAAAAAAGAAAAAATACTTGCACTGTTATCAAAAATCAAATGCCAATACTACTCGTATCTAATTAGACAAGTTAAGTAAAAGCGTATAATAATGTTATATCCATTCCTATAACATTACGGATACAAAATTTTTATACCTATACATCACTCATAATCGTAATATAACTCGGAGATCAAATGACATAATTATTTAAAATAATACAGCAACACGTATACATTTTATATATAAAAATCTCGTGTTAGTGTCAGAATGTTAGTTACCGTACTCCTCCGATACGGCTTTACCGATTTTCACCAAATTTTAAATGCATATTCAGTAGGTCTGAGAATCGGCTACAATCTATTTTTCATATTAGGGATATAGATATAGGGATAGTGATAAGGGTTGTTCACCCTTAACATTTTTTTATTTATATGGCAACACAACGTTTGCCGGGTCAGCTAGTCAAAACATAAACTTGAAATAATCGGTATTTTATTTTTATATTCCGGCGAATATAATACACGCACATAAAATCGTAAAATTCGACGCGTGCGACCCTCCCGAAACAAAACCGATTTAATTGTATGCGCTCGAGTGTTGCCCCATTCTTCTTTTGAAATTGTTTTACGATTTTTGAAGGTACTTCGAATTTTATTGTTACCCCACCCAAACCATTGTGTGGCATTCGGCACGCCGTCTGTGTGCACGAGTATGCGGTTTTGGTGAATTATTGCCGGTAAACAGTGTTCTCGAACGAAAATAAACGAAATCGGTAGAGTTGGCTCACTAAAATCGGTATATTCGTAACCAAGATCGGTATATGACACAACAATAATAATATATTCAATTTTGGCGCCCGTTTTTTTTTGTCTTTAAATATAGGTAATATTTCACAGATAGCTAAACTGCTAGTCCGCTCTGAATATAGAAACGAGTCGCGTCGCAACAGCAAACTGTAGTTATTAGCGGGACGAAGACAGCGCGGGACCGCTCCAGCACCCTCCGCTGCCCGCTCTCGCCCGCGGGTACATAGCTGCGTTAGTTTGACCTTGCGTTACGGAGTATATGCTAACTAAACCTGCGCGCAACACCTTCAGAGCGGAGTAGAAGTCACACACAGATTATTTCGTCCTCAAGAGCTTTCTTTTTTTCGCTGATACTTGACTATCTGTCGATATAGTACAATGACTTCATCCCAAAATAGTCTAAATTATCAGGAATGTCTTAATTTGTTAACAATTTCTGAAAATTCGCAACTCTGTATCAAAAATCGGTAAAAAAATCGGGACAATTTACATCCTCTAAAATCCTGGAAAAATCAATGCTATTCGGTACGACAGGGCCAACATCGTAGAAAAACCGAAAAATCGGTAGGTTCGAGAACACTGCCGGTAAATATAATTTTTACCTTTGTTACCGATTATCGGCAATTCGAGAAGTTACGTTTGCGTACTCTATATTTTTATTGATCGATGGTTTTGTACTGCTGTCAATGAACGTAATGCTACAAATGTTTGGCGAATCTAATAATAATATAATAATAATAATATAATTTATTCACCACAATTGCAGTACACAGTACAATTTCTTAAAACTAAATATACTAAAATAAAAATTAAAAAATAAATTTAAGAAAAAAAACAAAAATCACAAAAAAACAAAAGTAATAACAACAAGAAAAACAAAAAAAAAACAAAAATAAAGAAATAAAAACTTGAACAAAAACAAACAATAGGCAATAACAAAACAAAGGTTATAATTATCTAGTGCTGTTAAAGTACTATGCGCTGCAACAATCGCGAAAGGGTGCAAACTCAGAATTCTGCCATGAGCGGTTAAAAACACCTACCCACAGCTCTGGTTTTCAGTTTGCCCCATGATACGAGGCGGCTCGGACGGCCGCCGCCTGCCCGACACAGTTATCTTACAAATAATTTTTGATGTACCTGTATAATATACATATATTCGAAACTCCACTGGATTACTACTCATTGTTTATATAAATTGGTAAGTACAAATATTTTATAGACACATGTACACTACAAATAATCTTATTATTGAGCCAAGAAATTTTAAGTACTATCTTATTATTCACAGGACGACTGAGAATGGAACATTTCCGTATGACTATAGCCATGCGCTCCGATCATACCCTCCCACTACCCAGTAGCACCGCGCCCGAAATGTGGAAACCAGCATCCATGCCAATGAGCTACAAATTAGAGGTAGGTAGATTAAGCCCTAACTAGAACTAAGGCAAAGGAATTATAATAGGTATACAATATATGCGTGTGTGGTATAAAATATGTGTACGTGTGCGAGCGTTGTTTAATATGGGATAATAACTCTTTACTATGTTTCCTATTATACCTTAGTTAGTTATTATCTTCTTTTTGTTTTTGTAATAGTAACATTTTTAGTTTATATTTAAAACTCCCTATTGTTTTTAGGTTCCGAAGAGGAGGCGGTATGTTATTCCAACATTTCGTGGCGCTGTACCTGAAGCTGCCCCTGAAGGCAGCTGAGCAGTAGGATGGGTACCACAATTTGTCTGGAGCTGATCTGGTTCTATCGTGTAAATAATCTCTGGCCCACGCCAGCTTATTGAAGAGGTAAAGCGGTTCTTTATTTTTTATAATGCCAAATAGTAACGTGGCGAGATGTAAGTGCCTGCGAAGGTCCATTTTTAGTATGTTGGCTGTATTAATATAGGGAGTAACGTGAGAGCGAGGCGGGATGTTAAAACAAAAACGCGCACAGGCATTCTGTACTCGTTGGATGACTTTCTTTGTACGTGCTAGAAGTCGTGGCCCAATAAGAGTGTCCCCATAATTTAATTTAGACAGAACAAGTGCTTCACAGAGATTAACGCGCAATGTCTCACTAAGATAATCTCTTATACGGTATAATATTTTTAGCCTATAATAACAGTTACGTACCGTGTTCATAATATACTTCTCAAATCTAAGATTTTCATCAATGACGACCCCAAGATCTCGTGCTTCTGTCACTCTTTCTATTTGTTCTCCGTTTAAAGTAATCGTCGGCCTTTTTGCACCAATCTTACGGATCTGTGTTGGTGTTCCCAAAATCAAAAACTTTGTTTTTTTCGGGTTCAATACTAAGGCATTGTGTTTAGACCACAGGGATATATTTTCAAGGTCAGAATTTAATTTGTTTACTGCCGTATCAGTTTCACCTGGTTTGAATGAGATATATAATTGTAAGTCATCTGCATACATGTGAAATTTGCACAATTTTATTTTTTTAATTACATCCGCACTATATAGGATGAAGAGAAGAGGCCCTAAAATAGATCCCTGAGGTACTCCCCGAGTAATGATCTTGGCAGTTGACTGGTTCATTAAACTATTACCATCTTTGCGAAGTTCGACCAACTGCGTTCGGTTTGTGAAATAACTGTCGAACCACTTCACAGTTCTTAAGCTAAAGCCATAAAACGAAAGCTTAGAGAGCAGCAGTGCAATATTTAGGGTTTCAAACGCGCGCGAGAAGTCTAATAAAGTTAAAATAGAACCCTCTCCTTTGTCCTGGGCAGACAAAATTTCATCCACTACCTCCATTAAAGCCGTGGTTGTGCTATGCTTTTTCCTAAATCCAGACTGCCTAAGAGGTAAAATATTATTCGACTCGAGATAGTTAATTATTTGGGCAGAAGCTATTTTCTCGATAACTTTTGACAGGCAGGGAAGGATGCTGATGGGTCGAAGATCAGAGGGGGCAACTGGGTTATCGATTTTAGGTACTGGCTTCACCAAAGCTCGCTTCCACGCTTCAGGAAAGATACCAGTTTCAAACGACTTGTTTATAAAGCTCGTTATTGTCTTGAGACAGTTGGGGAGTACCAATTTCAACATCTCTAGTGATATTTCCGTCACATCCCACTGCATTAGAGCTCAGTGCGTTAAAAACTTTAAGCACATCACATTCTGAAACAGGCCTAAATTGAAACGTATCCAAAGAGTACCCATTAAATTCAAACGACGTAAGTAGTGACATAGACACATCACTACTACCAGGAGCCAGCAGAAAGTGGTCATTAAGAACATTAGGATCTTGTAGATGTGAGGGGAGAGAATTATATGTGTTTTTTATTTGTACGTGCTGCTTAATATGTCTCCACATTTCCTTAGGTTGACCTATCTTAGAATTTACATAAAACTTAAAATATGCCGATTTTTCACGGACAATAGCAGTACTTACAATATTTTTAAGCTGTTTGTAGTAAGTTCTATGCAAATCCAGTTTAGTGTTACGTGCTCTGACCTGCGCCTCATCTCTCGTTTTCATCATTTCTCTAATATTAAAGGTGATCCAGGGGAAACTATTTTTATTTTTTAATAACAAATTTTGAGCGGTGCATATTCATCAAATAAATATAAAATAATACTATTGAAATAATTAATCATGTCATTTACATTGTCCAGTGTTAATATAAAGTCCCAATTTATACAATTCAAATGTTCAACGAAGCAATCAGTGTTTATATTTTTTAAAGACCTGAACGTCACCCACTGAGGCTTAATACGCACTTTAGGGAAGTCGAGAACACAAGTAACAAACGCGTGACTACTTAGTTCTTTTATATGGTCAACATGAACGCCAGATATCGGAGCATCAACACATATCAAGTCAAGAAGGGTTTCACTACTGTCCGTAAAATGCGTCGGTTCTACTACTAGCTGTGCAAGGTTATAACCCCTTAAAAAATCAGAGAGCATATTACAGTTAGCATGGGTTTTATTTAAAAAATCAATATTAAAATCCCCCACTAGCACTGTGTAATCGAATCGTGTAAAGGAACTTATGGATTCGCTAAGAGCATCGAAAAATAATTGTATGTTTAGAGCCAAGGCGGGGCGATAAGCAGTGCCAACGAGTACAGATTTACCTGTAACTTTAATACTTAGCCACATTTGCTCAACCGTTGGGCAACTCGGATGTTCAAGTATTTGCGCATTTATGTCTTGTTTTAAATAAAATCCTACACCTCCTCCGCGCGCGCGCACTTCAACTGGCCGGGGAATATGTCGAAGCCGGTATCCCGGGACTGCTGGGGCACGGCCTTCCTCCCCGGCCCGAAGCCACGTCTCATTAATCGCCATTATATCGACTGAGTGGCGCATCATAGCTACTACAAATTCATCGTGACTGGTGCCTAAAGAGCCTGGATTCAACAAACCAATTTTTAATTTATTTACCTTAATCATTTTTAAAAACATAAAACCAATAAGACAAAATTACTGTCCAGTCGATACCGCAGTTTAGCAAATAATTATTTTTTTTAACTAAATGTGATATATTGTCTTTCTTTATTGATGGAGGAAATGTATCCTTAGCAGGCGAAATTAGTTTAAAAATAGATATTATATACGCTTGAACAGAATTGATAATAAATAAGTGGTATTTTTGAAATTTATGTAGATAGTTTAATAGCATTATATTGCAGCGCATAATATTGGAATATGACAGCACGATAAATGTTGGTTTATAAACATGTGGGGTATACCCCACAAAGTATAATAGGAATTTTCTACCCTTACTTGCCCTTATTATGCTACAGGATATGCAGTAGTGTAAGTAACAAAATAAAAACAGACATTTGTTATCTTTTAACCAAAAAGTATAAAACAAAACACTGAAACATTTTTTATTTATATAACTTTCAAAATTTGTCTTATATTTTATAAGGAGCAAAGTGAGACAATATTGTAGAACAAGTGTAACAAAAGCAAGAAAGTTAATTATTTTTAATTTATAACATAAAACTAATAATTAATTAATAATGTGTGTTTGCAGCAAACGTTTTATAAACCAAAAATTTTGTTTATATCTGCATCAGTACGGACACGATAGCGAGGTGACTCGGAATCCCGCCGCGCGTAAATGTATCCGTCCCGCGTCCACATGTAACGCCAAACCCTTGCGCCGTCCCGCGTCCCGTACTTTGTAAAAAAGTTGCTTGTTATTGTAAGTTAGACGTTCGTTGATATAAAATGTACGGGGCTCCGATCCGACAATCACTCCGGCGGTGTCGGCTCCGCGGCGAACGCGCGCCGCCTTCAACAGTTGGTCACGCACCGCCCGTCGCGCAAGACGAACAACTAAGGGCCGCGGTCTCTGCTTAATCGCACCTGTCAAGTTATCATGAGGGCGCCGGACACCAGTACGCATCGCACTTACGACGTCGCGCTCCTCCAACGAAACACCAATCTTAGTAGCTATTAATGAGACTATGCTAAGGAGATTCTCGCCTTTGGTTTCTTCTACGCCTGTGATTTCGACATCGGTTAAAAACAATGCTTGGTCGCGGTCGTTAAGCTGGCACCTTAGCTCGGTCACAGACTCCTCCAAATTAGAGGCAAACCGAAGAGACGTTGGTATCCGACGTTCTTTGTTCAAGTACTTCAATTCTCTTTTCGACGTCGCCAACCCTATTACTTAAATCTCCTAAGTTCTTATTGATTTTTAAAATTTCTTGGCGGAAGCATGTCATCTCTCTTAATATGTTACTAAGCTGTTCGCGTATAAATTTAATGTCGGTTGTTAAATCGGCATTTTCACAACGCCCTCTATCCGCCGATTCGATACGCGCATCTGTGAATTCCGTGTCCGTACCACTGCTGCCCTCTGGACTCGGCGTACAAACAGTCGCGGCGCTTGCGCCAGGCGCCTTAAGTTTACATTCCCTGCATTGCCATTTTTGCGTTCGAGCGTCATTACTGATTTTGACGCATTGCTTGTGGAATGAAACCGAACATTTGGTGCATTTAACTGATTCGTTCGTAGAAGCGAATCTTCCGCAAGCGCCACACTTATTAGCCATAGCTTTGGCTACTAAGGTCGTATATAAAAAAGTTCTAACGTGTAATAAAAGATGGCACTGATCTCAATATTTGTTTATATTGTATATTGTTTATATTTGTCTTGATTCAGATTAATTAATGTACCTTTTGAAATATGATTATGTTAACACTATTATCACTTTGTTTGTAAATAAAAATTGTTCAGATCAAAAGGAAGTTTTATTAGCTAGCGTTATTACCTCGAAACCACAGCTGATTGTGACGTAGCTATCAGCTGATCACTTTAGAATGGCTCGATTGGGACCGAATCCGGATATTTATTTGTGATCACTACTATTTTCACACTATACCGCACTACACGACTACAATGTCCACTTATACACCGCAAAACTTGCTTAAAATTTAACAAAATAAAATAAAAAAGTATAAACACAATCAGAAGTGTGTACTGTGACAGCCGGCCAAGCTACCCTCGTAGCTTCAATTAGCCAACAATCTCAACAATTGTCACGAACTCAAACGTGAGAATGGAGCGTTTGACTTGGTTTGTGTTTGTGGCCGATCCAATGGGTGACAGTTTTTTTTAGCAAATGAAAAGGAGTACTGAAATGATTTAAAGGGAATACATAATTTTTGATTGGAAACATTCAATAACGACATCTACGGTTTAACATACATTGGCCTACATAGTTGTCTACAACTTTATTAAAAACTAGCTGACCCGGCAAACTTTGTACCGCCTCAAAATCTATTTATCAAATATATGTCATATAAAATATAGCCTATGTGACTCGTGGATAATGTAGCTTTCGAATGGTGAAAGAATTTTTAAAATCGGTCCAGTAGTTTTTGAGCCTATTCATTACAATCAAACAAACAAACAAAGTTTTCCTCTTTATAATATTAGTATAGACAAATGTTATCCTACGTTATTTGTTGTCTTATGACGTCACTTCGCGATATAAATAAATCTGTTACCCGTTGAAGATCCTTGACACAATAGAAAACCATATATGGTTCAAGATTACCCACAGAGTCATGACATATGTGACTTTATTGCTTATTTCCAGGGTCAGATAACCTATTTTGCATACGTGACTGACAAAAACACTTCGTCACGTAGTCACACGTTATCCCGATAGAATGACGTCATGAAAATTTAAGTATACCATAAGAATAGTAAATTTTAAAAATATACTTATATTTAACCCATACACTAGAATCAAAGACATTAAATACCTACATAAAGCTATGTAGCGTACTGTGATCAGATTTTCATACAAAATGTCACTGTTTCAATTTTCACACTTTTCACACTTACAATTTCTTGAATTGATTGACAATTAACATGTATTTCAGTCATTTTTCTACATATTCTTGAATTGATTGACAATTGACATGTATTTCAGTCATTTTTCTACATTTTCTTGAATTGATTGACAATTGACATGTATTTCAGTCATTTTTCTACATTTTCTTGAATTGATTGACAATTGACATGTATTTCAGTCATTTTTCTACATTTTCTTGAATTGATTGACAATTGACATGTATTTCAGTCATTTTTCTACATTTTCTTGAATTGATTGACAATTGACATGTATTTCAGTCATTTTTCTACATTTTCTTGAATTGATTGACAATTGACATGTATTTCAGTCATTTTTCTACATTTTCTTGAATTGATTGACAATTGACATGTATTTCAGTCATTTTTCTACATTTTCTTGAATTGATTGACAATTGACATGTATTTCAGTCATTTTTCTACATTTTCTTGAATTGATTGACAATTGACATGTATTTCAGTCATTTTTCTACATTTTCTTGAATTGATTGACAATTGACATGTATTTCAGTCATTTTTCTACATCGGTATTACCTAATAACAGTACCCTTAGTACGAGTTTTTACGTTTGTCCCGAAAACGTTCAACGTTTACGAATTCCGCAGTAAAAGTTTAAAAAACGGAACTATAACGCTATCAAAATTTAATTAAAAATGTTAAAATAAATGCATTCTGTTCATATTTGTAAAATTAAATGTCGTTACAATTGACTGTTCCGTTTTTTAAAACTGATAATGCGAAATTTTAGTTCCGATAAGGTCCACGGGAGCGTTGTGTAAGCGAATTCGTAAACGGTGAACGTTTTCGAGCAAACGTAAAAACTCATACTATGGGCACAGCAGCGTTAAGTTCTGCAGCATTCTGGTTTGAATGATGTGGTCGGTAAGAGGGACAAACGAATTGAAGGGCGCACGCGTTTGTTACCAGCCAGTGATAGGAATAGATAGTTTGTGGTAGAACCCTTAGTGGTTCGACTCCGGCAGCACCACCGCCACACCTAGTTCTGCCTTATAACAGCAGTGTTAAGCGCTGCTGTGGTTTGAAGGGTGTGGTAAGGTAGACATACTTTTCCGAGGCGTTCCAGCTTAGTTCCAGTTCCAGCTTAGTTCCTCAGGGGTAGCTGCGCATCTGTGGCTGACCTCAGGTAGGAATATCTAATCCTATCTGGGCTTGATTACAAATGTCCTTGGGCGGCAGTAACCACTTACCATACCATCAGGAAGACTGCATGCTCGTCTGCTACTCTAATATTATAAAAAAACTAGTGGTGCCCGCGACTTCGCCCGCATTTTAAAGAAATAATATGACATACATAAAACGGAAAATTTGTACCTGCATTGGAATGACAATGGTGCCATCTGTCGAAAATTGGTCTTACCAACTCCCAAACCCTCGTGGGCTCTTGGACAACTTTGCTAAAGATCATCACTTGATCAAATGCATAGTTTCCGATTCTATAACTACTTAAGAATTAAAAATTAATAAAAAATACCTTTTCCCACGGACTAAATTGTAAATCTAAACCATTCTCAAGTCCCCTTGAACACACACAACAAATTTCATCAAAATCAGTCCAGTCGTTTAGGAGGAGTTCAGTGACATACACACGCACATAAGAAATATATATATAAAGATATAAGAGTTGTCTCATATAGCTAAGATACCCGATCCTCCCTTGCATCGAAACTCAAGAAATCACGCTAGAATCCTCCCCTGTCTACCTATACTGGTTTCACCACCTTCACCAAGTCAATATTTGATACTCAATTACCTTTCCAAACGGTACATACTAATCAGTTTGTTTTCACCGTAATTAAATATCTAATGACCGGCTATTAACTAAGTAGTAACCGCGTTTACTCTACCGTAGCGCACATTACTCGGATTCTAGCTGACCAGTTTCTGTCTAGGTCTAGACGCATGTCGTGTCACCGGTGTGGATTTCCCGAGTTCGAATCTTGGATAGGTAGTAACCGATTTGATATGCGGTTCCAGGTACGATGCTCAGCTAGGTATTATGGCGGTTCTTGGTAGTGTAGTGGTCATTGTATTCTCGTATGTACGGTACCCGATTCGAACCCAGCTTAAGTAGATAATATCTAAATATAGATAGATTATATCTGTCACCATATCGGTTTGATATGTTGGATATATTGCCGCGGAGCGTGTGCGAATCTCGACCGATGGTTAAAGTTAAAAAACATCGATCGGTAGTTGGATGGGTGACCGCTAGTGGTTCAATTTCAGCGTTGTGTTGATTCGGAGGGCACGATATGTCTTCTCTCTCGTTTATTATTACATTTGTCATCATAGCCATTGGAACAGCGAGGTGGAATATGTTTCAGACCTTCCCCCGTTGTTGGGAGACATGAAAAAGGATTTTTTATAATATAGAATTAGCAGAGGAGCATTTACTCCACTTGATTGTAAGTGGCTACTGTCGTCCATACAGATAAGATTCATACCTGTTTTTTTTTTTTTTTTTATAATATAGGAGTAGCAGACGAGCATGCAGTCCACCTGATGGTAAGTGGCTACTGCCGCCCATGGACATCTGTAATCAACCACAGATAGGATTAGATATTCCTACCTGAGGTCGGCCACAGATGCGCCGCTACCCCTGAGGATTAAGATGGAACGCCTCGGAAAAGTCTATCTCCCTTACCATACTCTTCAAACCGGAACACAGCAGCGCCTAACACTGCTGTTATTAGGTGTGGCGGTGGTGCCGCCGGAGTCGAACCACAAAGGGTTCTACCACCTTCAGTGGCTACTGTCATCCATACAGATAAGAATCATACCTGACATCAGTCACATAAGCGCCACTACCCGTAAGGACTAAGCTGGAACGCCTCGGAAAATTATGTCTCCCTTACCACACCCTTGAAACCAGAACAACAGAGTTTAACACTGCTGTTATTAAGCAGAAATTGGTGTGACGGTGGTACCGCCGGAATCGAACCACAGAGTTCTACCACCTTCGTACCTACATTCAAGTCATGTACCTAGTTTTACAATGAGGAGTAACCTTATCACGTAATCTATGACCTCCTTTAGTATTCATAGTACTCCTGAAAGTCGGTCATTACATACAAAAATTGCATCACTCGCAAATCTTCACGGATAATCGCGTCCATCTTCCTAGTGTCGCAACATCTTAGCTGGCATCACTCTTACGACATCCCCGCGATATAACACCCGACAAAGTGCAATCGTCCTAGAATCCCTTTATTTAACCCTCACCCGACTACCTCTACAATTCGGTCGGGTTATAACGTCTGGGCGGAATTGAAGAGTCGTCGTCTAGTGTCTTATACTTACATGGAGATGTACTTTTGTAGTTAGTCGCTTAACAGTTTGTTGAACTAAGTTTTTGCACGCCGGTTACCGGTTGTCGCGGATTCATACTGTTTTTAGATAGATTTGAAGGGGAAGACGAATTCTTTGCGACGTGGGTCGATGGCTCAGCTACCGCCCGCGGGGACGCTAGCGTGTGCACCTATCGAATGATTGACGTGCGCTAATAAATGTATGTGTTTGCATCTGAGCAATACCGCGTAAATATACCAAAAAATATTTCTAACATAATACTTTGATACTTTGGTATACTGGGATATTGGTTACAAGTTACAACCCTTTTTATATCCCACTGCTGGGGGCACGTATCTCTCTCGATTTGAACCTCGCACCCCGATTGAGAAGCCGAGTTTGTAACCACCAGACTTTGACTGCTTGTGTAGACTGAATCTCTATAATTATATTTTCTATATTCTTTATAATTATTTTTATATTTATAATTATAGACCTTTAAATATATAAAGTTAAAAACAGTGATAGCTGAGTGGTTGAAACTCAGCCTCGATCGAAGGGTCCGACGTTCGAGTCTCAGGCGACACGCCTCTGAATTTTTCAAAGGTATGTGAAGTCTACCAGTTTGACTATGGCCGACTATGGCCTAATCCTTCTCATTTTGACAGGAGATCCGTGCCCAGCAGTGGGACAGTAATGGGGTGATGATGATGATGAACTTTAAAAAATCAGAAGTCGAGATTCGGACCTCGGTCCTCCGAGGAAGTTAAGTTTCTAACCACCAGGCTATGATTGCTTGTGTTGAACATACAGAAAGCGCTCGACATATGCATATACTTAGAACTCACGACACCCAAATCCCCGTGTGACATTGGCCTTAATCTCTAGATGCTCGAAATTTGAATCTCGGTGCATTGACCCCGACATTGTTAACATCTCACGACTCACGACACGATAAACATCAAATTATCAATAATGTTTTTTGTTCGCATGTCGGACAGGTTTTAAACGCCGCGTGTGAGCTATTGTGGTGTTGATGCGAATTTATTAACGATAATACGATTTTGGTTGGAGTATGAAGGCTATTAATTTCTGAAGTTAATTTTTAAAATAAAAATATTTGAAAAGTTTAAGTCAGACTTCGCTAAGAATCCCAAATCGATTATAATACGCTTACGCTTTCTACACTCACAGCCCCACACTAGGATTCCCTGTGTCGTGGGTGCCATGAACATACACAGAGACAAATACACAAACACCCAGAAACAGAAATCTAAATTCATCATTTAGATTTCTGTCTGGCCGGGGATCGAACCCGGGACCCTCTGCGCGTCAGACCGGTATGGTGACCGCTCCGCCACGCGGGTCGTCAATGTAACAGTAGTTTGTTAAAAATACAACGCAATTTGTATATGTGTACGGGCCCGTACTTCGCGAGCCCGATTCGCGCTTGGCCGCTTATTGTGTTTATAATGGTAGTAATAGACTTTGCTCGGAACTTTGCGTGGGCTTGAAACGGAAGCATTATGTTGTTATGAAGATCCTCTTCATAGCCATCTTTCGAATATATCTTCAAACAGCCCTAGAGGTGGATCCCTGTATAGGGCTAAAGGGTTGAAGCTTGCCCTCAAAACTAATATATTCATTAAATCCATCCGTGATCTTTTAGCTTGATGAGAAATATTATCTTTTTTCGCTCGCTAATTTCGGAGATTGTATTATTTTGACTATTCTTCTACTTATGGAGATTTTTTGGCACCAACGCATCCTTTCGGTTGATTCGCATTTATTAATAACATTAAGCATTGAATAGTAACGAAAATTAAGTAGTTTTGGGTCCAAAACCACTGGGGATTTGGACCCACAACCACTCCCAAACGAAAATCCTGGCTCCGATTAAAATTTCCGTGTTACTATTCAATGCTTAATGTTATTAATAAATCCTTACATCACTTATAGTAATTTGTTTAAAAATACATACAGGCAACTAAACTTCGCCTATTATCCATATAAATTAAACCCACACTACTAAAGTGATGAAAATAAAAATAAAACAATAACTCATTACAATGTGGTTAGTTCCTTTGTACGCTATGACGTAGGCAATCTTGTTTCTTCGATTATGACACGGCTGCAGAACTCGAGATAAAGCTGCTGCGATCTTTACTAAATGTGTTTCTTTGTTGTGATTAAATCTTTTAAAGTTGCGAATTCATGGCGTGGTTGGAAATCCTTTTGTGTTGTCAACGGTGGTAGAAATAATCGCGTTTCTCTCCATAAATGACGGATTTGAGCTCTATAACTTCATATTGAGGTATGGACATTTGTAATTAACCGTCTGAAAAGATGAGTCTTACCTATGGTCAGCCTCAGAGGCTTTGCTACCACGGAGAGCTAAGTTAGTATGCCTCGGTTGAGTCTGTGTGTTAAGAGAGGCAAACTTTATCGATGCGTTGCAACTTAGTCCTCAGTACCTTTACCATGAGTTTTTACGTTTTGACAAATATGACTGTTTCGGTATTTGTTTACGTATTTGCCCATACAAATTCCAATCAGCGCCCCTAGCGGATTGTATCAGAACTATAGTGTCATTAAATGTCTAAATGGACACAATGGCGTTTTATGTTTTGTCTCTCTTTTTTGCGAACTCTTTTTTTGGATTGAGTAAACGTAACGTAAAATTGTGAGAAGTTTTGAAATGTAATGGTAAGGGTACAGGAATAGCAACGTGTCTGTAGTCGACCTCAGGTAGGACTCTCATCACACGCTTATTTGCAACTTTGATTAATCATTAAATATTTGATAGTCATAACCCCATACTTAAAACTGTCATACAGTTCTAAACTATTAAAATGATTCCTCTATTCTGTTTAGTGTAACTTTCTTCATTTCCAAAATTTGATAGTTGACAAGGTCATTGACTCGTAGGGGACGTCTATCTTAATTTGGATAGGCCCACAAATATTTAAGTAGGGGAATTGGTTAATGATCTGTTTAAATTTGACTACGACGCCCGTTGTTTTGTCTAGTTGACCTACCAGTGGTCTTGGCTATTGGCTGAAGTTTTTTGACCTTAGGAAACAATCTACTACAACAATCTGTTTTAGTATTTTATAATTTATTTGTACTGTAAAATCAAAACGATGTCATACATTTACAGTTTTATTTGCGGTCGAGGATTCGAGGTCGATTGTAGCCACTAGTTAGGGTTGCCACCTTATTCCTGAGAGAAATAGTTTTACACAAACATTAAAACACATTGTTAGAAATATTATAATTTAACTTCTTATAAAGAGATTTCGGCATAGGGTGATAATACCATCACTAATAATGCTATTTATTTTTTACGCAAGAACTAAACTAATTTTTTGTCGACCCTAACAATAATTTGTTAGAGTTTATAAGTTTATATAATTTGTTATATATAAACGAGTTTTTGCCCGCGGCTTCGCTCGCGTTACGAAGTAATATTTTCATCCCCTATTTTATCCCCTTGGGGGTAGAATTGATCAAAATCCTTTCATAGCGGATGCCTACGTCATAACGTCTACCTGCATGCCAAATTTCAGCCAGATCCGTCCAGTGGTTTGGGCTGTGCGTTGATAGATCACTACGTCAGTCAGTCACCTTTGAGTTATATATATTTAGATGTAGTTTTTCAAAATAATATTATAATATAGTTTGTTAGCTTTAAATTGTTTGCTGAGTCCTGCTATAATCCCATTTTTTTGGAAAACCTATGGCCAGCCACGAAATAGTTGACGATACGCGAATTAAACCCCACAAAATTAAACTTGAAACTGATAATTAGGAATCGAGTTAATTACAACGTCGTGTTAACGTTCTCGTAACTCAAGGTTGCGCTTTGTTTACCGAAACCACAATGATTAACCTTTTCCGCGGAAAAAATCGCTATAAACCATTTAGGTAACAAGTTGAGGATTACACATTTTCGTAGATGACTGCTCGCTATATATAAACGTCTGTGGCTTCACGTTATGTTTTGTACTTTTCGTAGGTATTTTATTAAACAAAAGTCGCAGATGATCATGTATTTTATTTGTTTGAAATGTTATTAGTCCTGGTTTCGAGAGACCATTTAGGTGACAAATTGAAGATTACACAGATTTATAGAACTACTTGCTATATATTATCATGGGAAACTTCTATGTAGACCAGGGTCGATAATTTTTGAAACCAAAAAAAATTACAATAGAATGAAACCCATTGGAAAAGGAGGGAAATATGATCAAAATGAAAGGAAAAATAAATTACGGTCGATCCGAGTTCGGGAAGTGGGAGGGGGTGAGTTTTTAAGGGTAAAAAATGGTTTATCTTGATTTCCGGCTAAACTACACGTCCTATGCGAAAAAGTTCAATGGCAAAGTTGTAGGTAATAAAAAGATCTACAACTTTTGTATTTGCAATTTTTTCACATAACCTCAAAATTTGGGTGAAAAATTCAAAAAACCAAGTTTTTGGTTTTTTATTTATATCTTATTCAAAAAAAATTTTTTTTTTACGAAATTTGGTGAAAACTTACATTACTATGTCCCAAATACACTGTAATTTATTTGATTAAAAATATTTATTTTTTCGCCTTATTTTTACTTAATATCAAAAAAGCACCCGAATTTTCAATCGAAAATTCTGACGTCAAAATATCAGCTTTTTTCAAAAAGTTTGGGAGCTTTTTGTTCGTTGAAATATCTACTTTCTGATGGTGTAAAAAAAATATACATTACTATAGGAAATGTTCTCAGAAAATGCAAAAAATTGAAAAGAACCCAATTGTATTCATTGTCGATTCTCTTCTTGCTAGACTCCACTAAACGATTCAAAGCTGATTTTTTTATTTCATACACTTGCTTGTCATCTGACTTATTGCAGATTATACAAACAGATCCATCCATACTGATAATCTGAAAAGACAAAATTAAATTAATAATGCCTTCAAAGTTTTATCATGATGAGTATAACTAAATTTGTTTGTATAAAATAAACGAAATTACTATTTCTTATTTTTTATTCTTGTACTAAAATATCATTCAATTTTAATTTTTTAGGTTATGTTATGTAAACATACTATTTATGAAAGAAAATATTACTATTTTTATTTTAAAGTTGATTAATATAGATTAAAATACAGATTGTATTTACCTTGCTGTGTAGATTCCAAACGATTTTTTGAATAAAGTAAATTTCTCACAATTCACTTAGAGTAACTGAGCCTGCACGTGTATTTTTAAAAACGATGTTGTACACTGCTCTGTATCTCGAATACTGGCTAACGGTTTTTACAGCTGCTACGAAATAGCAGGTATGTAGTAAGGCCCAGACCCTCCTAGGTCCGTCCCCACTTCTCTATGAAATAACTTACAATGGGCTAAAATTTACCGAAGGTCACTCAGGTATATAAATTATCTTAAAACAGCAGTAAATAGACATCTACAAATATTATTTAAATAAGATTCTACAACTTTTTCAAAATATTGTAGATGTCTTATTAAATATTAACTTTATTAACTTATTTGTTTGTTAATTATTGAAGTATATTTTAATTTGCAACTTTTTCATTTATCAATAAAACATGAAATCTTACGTTTTTTGAGTAATTAAAGTGTAAATTTTAATAAATACCTCAAAATTGTACATAATTATAAAATTTTTTTCGAATTTGGGTATTTTTTCAATTTTTTGCATTTTCTGAGAACATTTCCTATAGTAATGTATATTTTTTTTACACCATCAGAAAGTAGATATTTCAACGAACAAAAAGCCCCCAAACTTTTTGAAAAAAGCTGATATTTTGACGTCAGAATTTTCGATTGAAAATTAGGATGCTTTTTTGATATTAAGTGAAAATAAGGCGAAAAAATAAATATTTTTAATCAAATAAATTACAGTGTATTTGGGACATAATAAGGTAAGTTTTCACCAAATTTCGTATAAAAAAAATTTTTTTTGAAAAAGATATAAATAAAAAACCAAAAACTTGGTTTTTTGAATTTTTCACCCAAATTTTGAGGTTATGTGAAAAAATTGCAAATACAAAAGTTGTAGATCTTTTTATTACCTACAACTTTGCCATTTAACTTTTTCGCATAGGACGTGTAGATTAGCCGGAAATCAAGATAAACCATTTTTTACCCTTAAAACTCACCCCCTCCCACTTCCCGAACTCGGATCGACCGTAATTTATTTTTCCTTTCATTTTGATCATATTCCCCTCCTTTTCCAATGGGTTTCATTCTATTGTAATTTTTTTTCATTTTTTACCAATTTTAAAGGCTTCGGCACTGGTCTAATGGTTACAAGTATTGATATAATATATTTTGTTCTTTTAGTAGGACTTTTATAAAATAGAAGAAGTGACAGACGAGCATAAAGTCGATCTGAAATAAATTAAATAATTAGTCCTGTTTTCGAATGAAAAAAATGCGCTTAAATAGATTCACTTAAATTATTATTTCATGTTCTTTGGTGCCTCGAAGGACATATTAAACCACTTATGTGAAATAATTTTGAAGTTTCCTATCCGTTAATTAAAATAAAAGTCATGAGCACACCTCCAAGTTTTTTAAAAAGAACTTAAGAAAAGAACGTACTTAAGAATAACTTTTTGTTTGTATTTTGAGGTGGATTTTACGAAACCCTATATAGGACTTCGCAAAACTTTACATACCCTAGGTACTTTAGTGCGAAATGTTACACATGGAAAAATACAATTCTAAAATAAAATGGAAAAAGCTGCACACTTCCAAAGCGAGTAATATAAACCAAAGCGAAAGTTATGTCTTAAAACATCCCATTTATTCCACTCCGAACGTTATCTATACCGAAAAGGTGTTGGTTTGTTTTTTGTCCGTTTCAAAGAACATTCGAGGCATCCATTCCCGCGTTCACAGTTCACACCAGAACAAATAAATACGCTTTCTATTTCAACTGCCCTGTTTACGTTGGAGATCTCACGTTTTTATCCGAAAGAGGGGAATGTATTGTGGTGATGGAGTGAATTAAGTTGGTGGTGTTAAGTAGTTACTGCTATGTTAACCAAAGTCTATAACGACTTCGACTTCGTTAGTTTACTATGAGTATTTTGGACATTTTAAATGTCTCAAGTGTGATGTTATTCTATCTGTATGTTGGTTTCAACTTATCTCCGAAATAGCTCGACCAATTTTGATAGGACTTTCAGAGGCACTTAAATGATTTTATAAGAAGTAAATTAGGCGACTTTTATTATAGAAAAAAAATATAATAAAATAAATTATAATAAAAAAATAGGAATCCACGCGAAAAAACCCATAAAATATCCCAAGTATTCATACTTTTAAACGCAGTTCAAACCACTGGTACAGCTCCTACATAAAGTATCAATACCCCACAGATTTTAGACTAGTTTTTGTCCTTTATACAGAACATTAGTATTCACTTCCGAGGCGTGCTCCCATTCGGAACACGATCCCCATTCCATCTACTCTGTTTACGTTATAGACTGTTTACCTTATCGATATGAATTTATTCTAGTTGACGATGTTTTTCTAGAATAGCCCACAGATTTAAAACTAGTTTTCGCCCTTTATACAGAACATTTCTGCATTGGGAACTCAATTCCCATTCCATCTGCTCTGTTTACGTTACAGATCTCACAATACCGTACTTTGACCAGACTTTGACCCGCGGTTTACCTTATCGATATGTATTTATTATTTGTTCACAATGTTTTTCTAGTTGATTCTAGGCGGAATCTTCCGTTTTCTTTGTACTTTTAAAAGGCAACATTTTTAATGAAAGTGTATTCTGATTCTTGAATTTTTAAAATAATTGTCATTTTCATTGTCAAAACCGATATACTTTTTAGCACGATTTTTTGTCTATGACCTCATCCAAAATTTTGTTGATTAGGGATGGTACTTGTTCTGCATTGTAATATGGCTGTCTGAATTTAAGCAGAGTTTAAGCTATTAGTAAAATTGTAAATTTATGCGTAAATATGCGTCCTTAACGAAATCTATACTTAAAAGTAAATTACAAATCACAGACAAACAACAATTATGTTTCTATTTATTTTCTTGCGTCATAGTCGCAACAAAAACTCAACGCATGTATGCAAATGTGGTCGTTAAAGTTAATATTACTACGTGTGCACGGTGACGAGTTTCGTGTCACAAGTCATTAGCATTTCCTAGTGCTCGCATGAAATTGCAAAACGTTCTTCGTGTGCGCTCGCGTCAAAATAATTATAATCAGCGGCCCAGCAGGCCGGTTCCCGCACGTGTGGCGGTTAGTCCCGCCAACCGCCAGTCGTGTATACGTCGCCACCCGCGCATCACGCCCGCACGCTCCACGCAAACGTCGCGTCTTCACTCACGACGCCGAACAACCCCGCGCGAACCGCGAATCAACAACCCTGTCCGACCGACGCTCTAGAGATTTCCTCGCAACTAGATCCTAACTTACGCAACGGCCAACCGTCTCGAATCATGATGCAACTTCGCCACAAACCCTTTTAGCGCTACCTAACCCAGTTCTCGAGCGCGCTGCGGTCAAACCGTAAAACCGTTCCGCGCCGTCCCGTGTCGATACACGAAATGCACTCACGTGCTCACCCCGCGCCGCCTGCCGTTGTCCAATCGTAGGAGGGCGAGGGGTACCGGCGCGTCTCCGCGAGCCAATCGCGGCTCGTCTATGACTTCACCTCCACGAAAACGACCGATCCCGACCGACAGGGTCCGAAGTGCGCATCGACAACCCCCAGTGCAGCTCCAGCCCCCAACATGGCGACAATGGTCGCCGCCACGCCGGCCGCGGCGGTCACGAAAAAACCCTCGATCAAAAAGTACAGAGCGCCGACGCCGCCGCGCAAGATCTCCACGGAGAATTGTGAAAGTGACAAAGACAAGGAGAACAATGCGGTCCAACCGGAGGAGAACGACAATGACGCAACGGAGAGTTGTATACAAACAAAGCCGGCTGACGACAAACCGGTGTCGGAGAAAAGTTCGCCGGTCGTCAAGAGATTGGCCAAGTTGAACGGCAACGTCGACAGGAATTCGGTGCTGTCGAAGGCGGCGATGTTCGAAGCGGGCAGTCCTAGGTCTAAGGACAAGGATCCCGCTGAGATGTCGCTGCGCGAACGGAAAGCGTTGTTCGAGAAGAACAAGGGAGCAGCTATAGTGCCGAAAGCGCCCTTCGGGCTGGCACCCTCCGTGAAAACACTGCACGGTGACAAGAAAGGTAAGCCCCTCTATTTATAGTTTCGGTGCTGACATACACACAAATAACTCACACACACTCACACACACACATCACATGTCAAATAAAACGGTTATGGTTTATCTTGATGGTGATTATTGTCGAGTTTTGTATTTGTGTAGGGTATTATGTATTATGATTAATATTGTTTTGTATATCATCACGCCCGCGAGGTATGATCTGCAATACCACAAAACCTATACCAGTGTATCATGTGTCCATGTTTGTTGGAATATAGTGTGTCACGTACTGATGATGTACTTGTAGGTGAATTATAACTTATTGTAAGAGGAATTTTGATAAAGTTATTAAAACTATAAGTGTCTTGGGATAGATAGTTTCATTGTTATTCGTTACAAATCAGGGGTTTGAGCTTTTAAAACAATAATATGAATATTGGGAAAACCATTTGTTTAGTTTAGACCGAGCTTTAAAAACTAGGTTTTAAAAAATAGGTTGGATTTAAAAGTGTTGTAACTAGAAACAGATAGTCTGTGATATTTATTATTGTAGTCTAGATTATGTTTTAGAAGGGTGGAAATATTTTAATGTGAAAACCGTCGCACTATAATACGTTCTATATTTTTACAAAGTTTTGAAAAACTGGTCAAATGAAAATAAGCATTTGTTACATTTTGAGCAATTTTAACCCGCGGACAACAGTAACGGCTAAGTTTCAGAAAAGTGTCGAAAATGACGCAAGCGTGTGAAAATTGCTGTCTTTTAAATACAATACCATTTTAAGATCTAATCTGGTGTGGTAAAAGAAGAATAAATTATAAGACTGAAACCAAATTTAAGTATAGCAGTTAATATTAAAGGGTGAAACAAAAAATGTATAATATAAAAATGTAGGCACAGCGTATCCTCTTGTGTGACATCGGATGAAAGAAACCTTTTTGTGAAGTCGGTTAAAAAAGGTGGACATAAGTTAACACTTTAGCTAAAAGAAGGTATGTGTTATGTACGCGCGTAAGAAGTTACACTTCTTTGGCTTTTTTTTTAGTAAACATAGTGCATATTGCATATTGTGTCAAGTCACATTATATTATTATCCCTAAAAATATATTTCAAATTACCTTGTTGGTAACCTAACACTTTGTTGGTAACCTTTTATGCAAACTACTAAATTTACTACCCAACTTTAAGGTGTCGATTTTAGATGTCTGTGTTGTAAAAAAAATACATACACAAAGACAAATACGCAAGCAGCCAGACCCAGAGAAAATCATGCCCGTCACATTGCCCAAAAACGCTAAAACAAGTAAAACTTAAAAAAAAAAAAAGAAATATTAGACGTTTTCACAGGTATGTCAAGTCTACCAGTTCGCACTTGGCCAGCGCGGTAGACTATGGCCTAATCCTTCTCATTCTGAGAGGAGACCCGTGCCCAGCAATGGGACAGTAATGGGTTGGTGATGATTAGTCTATATCTATCAAAGGGGCAACTTTCGTGTTACATTTTTTGAAATTTCCAGTGACGTTATGCATTATTAGTTAATCAAATAATGACTATTTCAATTAATAGACAATCTGAAAACGTCAGTAACTATAAATAATAGCAAGGAAGTGGAGAATATACTGGTAGATGATGCTACAATTCAAGGTATTTGCGGTTTCCGTAAAGGAATCCTATTTAGAGGCATCGAGGACAATAGTAAACAACTCAGGTAAGAAATGAGTGTTTAATAATACCGAGATACGGCTCGCATGGTGGAGCGAGAGCCCGGGGTTCCGGGTTCGATGCTCGGTTAGCCAGACGTTGGTATATTTAGATTTCGTTGTGGGTCTGGGTGTTTTTTTATAGGTGGGTGTTTTTAATGTCACCCGCATCACTGAATCTTAGTAGGTTATGAGTATGGAAAACGTCTTTTTAGAGATTTTTGATGAAACTAAATAACCTATATTGAGATTTATATTTAGGAATCAGTTTGATAGAAATAAATCATAGTTTTTATAGAAATAGCTAACGGGTATGCATTCAATCTTATTGTAAGAACACAGTCGCGCAAGGATATCAATCCCAGATTTACCTGATAGTATTGAACTTGCAAAAGACATAGTGGCACGTCGTAATAAAGTGCTAGTATTTTGAAGGTGGTAGAACCCTTTGTGGTTCGACACCGGCGGTACCACCGCCACACCTATTTCTACCTAATAACAGCAGTGTTAGGCGCTGTTGTGTTCCGGTTTGAAGGGTGTGGTAAGGGAGACAGACCTTTCCGAGGCGTTCCAGCTTAGTCCTCAGGGGTAGCGGCGCATCTGTGGCCGACCTCAGGTAGGAATATCTTATCCTATCTGGGGTTGATTACAGATGTCCATGGGCGGCAGTAGCCACTTACCATCAGGTGGACTGTATGCTCGTGTGCTACTCCTATATTATAAAAAAAAGTGCCTCCGGGGTCAAACCCACCTATGTAAATGAAGTAACTAGATTTAATTTTCCAAAATTAATCTCATTAGTAAAATAATATATAAGTTGTTCTTATAAAGTAAATAGTTAATTCTCCAGTTCTATTACATAAAAATGCAAACTCCTGTTCCTATATGATTTATCTATTTTAGTTATAAAGTATATTTTTTGTTAAATTCCCATTATATATTGCACTAATGAGCGTATTAATCTAAAATCAACATCACACGACAGCCCAAAAAAGGTCAAAAGATGACAAAAAAGGCTAAGTAATAATTCTACAACTGAAATCTACAGTTTTCAACCTTAAGCACTTGTAACAGTGGCTATAATCGCTTGTAGCAATAGATCAGATAAAGATAAGACAAGTCTCTTGCATATTTTTTTGGGGTTCCCTGCCCTTAAACGGCATATCTGAAACTTTTTTGTCAAAGGTTTAAAATTTAGCAGTTTGTACAAAATTCTGTCGTGCATATAAATTAGTTCGCCTAAATAGAGAGCCCCTATAACTCCATACATCATTTATTTATTTATTTATTATTTATTAAATCATATTCACTAACATTACAGGAATGCCTAATTCGTTAGTAAATGTAGTCAAATTTGTTAGTATTCATATAATATTATACATTCCTTATATCATTCATTATCATTATTTAAAAGTTGCATTGTTTAACATTTGTCAAATATTGAGTATTAATAAGTGAAATCAAATTATTAGTAAAATTATAATTAGTATGTCACAGTCCAAATATACTGTCAAATTATCAAATTATGTCACACAACTATATATAGAACATTACCGAATAAGATCCAATAAAAATACATTAGAATTAAAAAAAGAACACAAAAAATATTCAAACTAAAATTAAAATTACAATTAAAACTTATATATCATATCATTTTAAGGTGGTAGAACCCTTTGTGGTTCGACTCCGGCGGCACCACCGCCACACCTATTTCTGCCTAATAACAGCAGTGATAGGCGCTTAGCGCATCTGTGGCCGACCTCAAGTAATAAATTCTAATCCTATCTGGGGTTGATTACAGATGTCCATGGGCGGCAGTAGCCTCTTACCATCAGGTGGACTGCATGCTCGTCTGCTATTCCTATATTATAAAAAAAAAATTAACGAACTAAAACAACTAAATCAAAATCTGTTCATCCGCTTAGGAGCTACGATGCGACAGACAACGCAAATAAACACGTTAAAGTTATGACACCCTTTGCTAAAGAGTAATAAAACACACCTGCTTCAGCTGGGCGTGTTGTTGACCATGGTAGATGAATTATTTTGTAAACTTTGAATAACTTTGTGAGGAATGTTTCGCATCTAATGTAATTTAGTCGTCTCCTACGACATCCCCGGGAACGACTTATTACAGACACGATTTTCATGCGTCAGAATAAATACTTTTTTGTCTACACTCCAGAAGACACACCTATTTCTGCCTAATAACAGCAGTGTTAAGTGCCGCTGTTTCGCTTTGAAAGGTGTTGTAAGGTAGATATACTCGTACTTATCAGACAGCGTTCCAACTTAGGCCTCAGGGCTAGCAATGCACCTGTGGTCAATCTCAAGTAGGAATCTAATCTAATATGGGGTTGATTAACATGGCCATGGACGGCAGTTGCCACTTACTGACAGATGGCGTCATACTACTTTATATGTACAGAGGTATTGCCCGGGTCTATCACGGACCTTAGTAGACAAGATAATATTTTAGACATAATATAAGACGCCAATTTATTTAGATTTTTTAATTTCTACTATTTGGTCTAGAGTGCTCACCATTACATATGTTCTGTGAAAATTTCAAGTGTTTATCTATTACGCCTCCAGAGAAAGAGCTCTGTGACAGACATATAGACGGACAAACGGCTTAGTAATAGGGTGCCGTTTTACCCTTTGGGTACGGAACCCTAAAAACACCACACAAAACGGTGTACGGAACACTCTTGCGTAAAACGAACTTGGCCGCTTTTTATCAGCTCCACAGTCTATTAATTATGTATGAGCTTATAACATATAATACAAATGAAAAAACTAGTTGAATAGATACAATTTTCTCCCTTCACAATGGCGGGTAAAGCGATTGTGTCATAAATTCCCATTGTTTGTTGTAAAGGTAGAGTTGATAAATGTTGCATTCATAAAAATTATGATTTGTTTAATCGCAAGTGTGTAAATTAGTACTGAAGTAGTAAAAGAGCTTGCAGTCCATCTGATAGTGATTACTGCCTGCTGCTGTAACTAGTTTGTATAAAACAGGTATTCTACCTGAATCCGATCACAGATGCGTTGGCACTACCGAGGACTAAGATAATTGCCTCATATGCTTCAACCGGCATCCACACCCTTCCACGAAAAAACAGAACTATTTCACTTTAGAAGTAGATATCGCGCTGGTACCTCTCCGGTTAACCCTCACTGGATCTATCAACTTTCAATAAAATTGCCAAAAAAATCATAATCTTTTCGGCATAAAAAGTAGCATCAGTTGCGGCCTGTAATTTTTTTTTTCTGCGGTGAAAGCCCCTTCCAAATCTGTTTATCACTTTCCAATAATACATTTTGTTGCTCGTTTTACGTTTTAAACGCCAGCAAATTGATATTTCTTATATATTTTATATTTAATCTGTATAGATTCTATCCGGTGTAAGACTATGTCTGTATGTCATTGTTTTTTAGGGAAATAAAAATGTTTTTATGTCAGAGGTAACTCTTTAAAATAGCAGATTGTTGTCTCAAAATAATTATGGCATCGTTATCAAAACATAATTAATTAATTCATATAGAACGTATCATATAAATCTTACATTACTGTATCATGTTTAAACTTCCGAATAAAATTTGATTAAGGATAAAATACATGATATGGTTTACGTGTAACGTTAAAATTGCATTCTCGAATTCGAAGTTTAACTTCGCAGTGCACAAATCGATGCTAATAATTCACAGAACTCAAATTAATAAACAAAACGAAATTCGATTCATTATTGTTATTCTTCCTGAGAGAGCATTGAAAACTACATAATTACTTATAAACGAAAACCTTCGATTGGACTTCTGAGAACTATTTGTAATGCATAATTGTTGAGGAAAAATACTCAGTACGTATTTTGTTGTTATTTATATTACAGAAAAGTACTCTACTTTGTATTGATTGACAGCTGAATTAAAATTGATGAGCTACGCAGATGGTATTGTCCCCAATATTGGAAATTGTTAGTTATGTCTTAGTTATCACTTTCTCCGTAACATAATTCCATACAATACAGGGTGGATTTTTCAATCGTACGTGGATGGCCAAATCCGAACCTATTATAAGTGAAAAATTCTAAAAGGACATACGGTGCCTATTTTGATAAAAACCAAAATGATTATGGAGTATGATTAGCTTTTAGAAAAATGTTTCTCTAGCAGGGAATAAAAATTAAAAGAAATTATTTTGAAAAAAATACCGTATTATTGAGCAATGAGCGGAAAGATGGTGTCGCTTATAAGGTTCAAATATTAGGAAGTACATTTATACTTTTTGCGTTATAAATAATCGGTCAAAAATACGAATAACAGATATTGACATCAATATTTGTCAATACTCTTTATCTAGGTTGAAACAGTTCAATTAACATACATGTTCATTTAGATAACTGAATGTTTTATACATCATGTAGGTCAATTATCACCTAATTTCCACTACGCAGTGTCATGTTTATTTGTAATGTTTATTCGCACATCCTTTATACGGTAATTGTACTGTTAGTTTCATGTTAAATGGGACAGAGTGTGTAAAAACAGCTGAATGGATCTAATTTAGAAAACGCACGCCGTGCTTTTTTATATTTGGAAATCGTATATTTATTTTTTACAAAAACGACTTTGAACATAGTCGTCTGTTACAATACGAAAAAAGATTTTAGAAAAAAAAAATATTTGGGCTTCCTTAATTTTTGATTTTTATCTTAAGACGAGAAAAATACTCATAGATGCCCTCTCGCCAAGGAGTATGTCGGACTCTTACCGACTACTACCCCGATTTAAAATTAAATAAATTTGTATTAAATGCTATATGGATTTTTTTAATGCATTTGAAATCTTCGCGTGTTGTGCACAAAATAGCCACATGGTCATGGGTAATTAATCCTAATTAGTATTGAAATCCAAGATTAATTTGACGTTCCTCTTATACATGTATGCCCTGAACACTGCCTCCATCCAGACAGCAGTGCTCAAGTCTAATGTTATTAGGCAGAAATAGGTACGACGATGGTGCTGCTCAAGTCTGTCTGAGAATTGTTAAAAGACCGTCCTAAATATCATAACAATATTCGGCCAGACATATTTTCAAAAGGCACGCCGACCTCGACCGGATCCAAAACATGAATTCTACCTATTTGTTGAACAAACAATAAAATACAAAATACATTATTTGTAAGTCCGAAACCACTTGCGAGCCATTGAGATGTTAATTCGTTAGTTACCTAAATCTGTGTTGACATTGCGATGTAGGTACATAAAGACTCCGTTATTATATGTAGTTAACGTCTTGGTAAATAGTTGGTATATTTGTTAGAGTTGTATAGTCATCGCCAAGGTGCTAGTCCGCTCTGAAGTTGTTCCCAGCATGTGTAGTCATACAATTTACTATGGCGACGCGATTCATTTCTATTTTCAGAGCGGACTAGCAGTTTTACGAGGACCTTAGGTATAGTTCATAGCACCACCGTCACACCTATTTGTAACATATAGCAGCATCGTAGCGCTGGTATGTTTTGTTAGAAGGGTGTCGTAAACTGCGGTAAAACCTATACTTACATGAGTTGTTCTATTCTCAACAGTAGCGACATATTTGTGACGTTTTAAGGCTGTACTCCTTTGCTCATTAAAATTGTTTATTTTGTCTTAAATTGGACACGTTGTCCAACGAAATATATTGAGCGCCGACTTCAGAATTATGTACTAAACCAACATTTATTTCATTTTTTTTTTACTTTGTAGTGAAAGTAGAAGTTGGTTGTATTTTCAAACAGAATCAAAAGGGCAATATCTTGTCGAGTAATCGAACCTGGAACCCTCTGCGTCAGGCCGATATCAAATTACCGTAGAGCCACGTGCATATTAATATGTGAGATTCGGCACGCTCGGTTTGTTTCCGCGAATACGGTGGATGTCACTGTGATCACTCAGTTAGCGACGTCTCACCTACTGACCTGGTAGTCCTGTTAGGATTTGAAATGTGGACCGAAATTCGTTGAACTGTATGACTAAGGTTTATTATTCTCATATTGATATAGCAAACTAACATGCAGTGGGTGAGTGGCTACTGTGGGCATCTGTAATCAACTTCAGATAAGATAAGGGTCCTTTCTTAGGTCGGCCATAGATGCGCCGCTACCCCTGAGGACTGTGCTAGAGTGCTTTGGAAAAAGATATTGCCCATAACACACTTTTCAAAGTAGAACACAACAGCGTTAAACACTGGTGTTATTAGGCAGAAATAGGCGTGTCTGTGGTGCCGCCGGGGTAGAACAATACAGGGTTCTACCACCTTCACTTCAATTCGACTAACAATTAGGTATGCTCACCTACTTTAATTACGGTAAAAATAGTTTACGAACCATTTAAAAAAAAGCTTTGTCATAGAGTGCTATGACAAAGTTTTTTTCTTTGCTACTTTGTCTTAGTGATATTTAGTCAAGAATAAATATAGTTTAAAATGGAAAGAGGTACTTAAAACACTATAGGATTTCCCCATATTGCTCTAGATAAAATAAAAGACCGCTAAAAACCTTCAGTACTTTTTCAAAATTACCGTTACTTACATCTCATGGTAAACGGTGCTATTTGCAAGACAATGACACGCCATGGCGTTGATGGGGAACGCTAGTAAATGCAAATCTTATGGGCAATTACCAGCTGACTTTGTTTTCCATGGGCTCAAACCAAAAACGAAAGATAACACAACTCCTGGAAAATCGAAAAAGTAGACGACGCTTTATTGTAGTATTGTGTTGAAGCGCAACTTGCCTTTGTGTGATCTGATCGACTTTTTGTAAATTTGTGATTTTTATGGGATGTCAAACTATATTTGAACCACACATGATGACTGTATGTATGACATGACGTGACATGTATATTTTTTGAGCGATTATGTTTCTATTTTTTTTGGTCTGAGAACAACGTCGGCCACTAAAGGTAGAGCTTTGTGTGTTTTTGTAACTCATGTAGTCGTATGCAAAGCGTTCGTTTCAGAAAGTTTCCATTGACTAGTAAAACAGTGAACTAAGTTGTTGAAATACAATAGGATTTTTCATGTAATTGGAGTAACATATACAGGGTGAATCTCCATAAAGTGCACATATTGAAACAGGTAAAATTAAACCGCATTTTGTCGACAAAAAAAATATAAAAAAAATAAAAAAAAATTTTTTTGGGTTTTACGACCTTTTGAATTTTTTTTTGGGAATTGTGCACCTGAAGTAAATAAATCGCTATAACTTTTAAACTAAGAGGGTTATCAGGTTCAAACAAAAATAACAATGATTGCCAATGATAGGCGGTACTGATCCATGAAAAAAAAAACAAAAAAAAAATCATCTTCCCAGGAAAAAAATGTCAGATTAGTGCAAAAAAGCACTTTTTTTAGGTAAAATTTTCAGTAATCATCAATTTCCTCAAAATAATCTAGGCATTTTATTTTTTTATTATTGTTTAATGCAATTCTACGTCGTATTAGCTTTCAAACACTAAAAAAACCACGCCTCTAACTCAAGTATAAAGTTTGCTTGGAACGTTTCAAAAAAGATACTCATGACGCGACGCACGTGCGCCCTAATAAAACTGGTATAGTCCGACCCATAATTAGATGTCCAAAATATAAACAAATAAAACTATCAAAAATATGTTTCATTGGTAAATTCATGGTAGTTTCTTATTTTTGACTTTTGACGATATTAAAGTGATAAAACAGTAATAAAATAAATCTTTAATAATTAAAAAAAAAAACACTAATTTGTATTAAAAATGTTATTTATTACCAACACCCTTAAAAACTGCCTTTGTTTAAGCGCTCGTAGGAAACTTTATACTTAAGTTAGAGGCATGCTTTTTTTAGTATTTGAAAGCTAATACGACGTAGAATTACATTAAATAATAAAAATAAAATAAAAAGCCTAGATTATTTTGAGGAAATTCACGATTACTGAAATTTAACCTAAAAAAATTGCTTTTTTCACACTAATCTGACTATTTTTTTCTGGGAAGATAAACTTTTTTGTTTCTTTTTTTTCATGGATCAGTACGGCCTATAATTGGCATTCATTGTAATTTTTGTTTGAACATGATAACTCTTTTAGTTCAAAAGTTATAGCGATTTATTTACTTTAGGTGCACAATTCCAAAAAAAAAACTTCAAAAGGTCGTAAAACCCAAAAAAAATTTTTTTATTATTTTTTTTATTTTTTTTGTCGACAAAATGCGGTTTAATTTTACCTGTTTCAATACGTGCACTTTATGAAGATTCACCCTGTATAAGAACATGCTTTCCACCTTATGGTAAGTCCTATATGAACCTTACACACATATCCATTATATACATATATTACCTATATATGGAGAGTAGAAACTTCGTGCCATCCTTGTAACCCAAGTTTTAACTGAAATGCATTACATTTGTCTGTTATAAGTTGAATGTTTGTTATAAGACAGAGATAGATCCTACAGATAGCAGCGCCACTGTCAAGCTAGGAGGTTCCACCCCATTCAAATTTAATATAGAAATTTAGAATTCGATTGATTTCTATAAAATTTTCGAGCATTTTTCTCTATATAAGTATGGGGGTTTGCCAAGGCACTACAATAGGTTCACACATTTACCATCTACTGTTCCCTTCTAAAGTTATATCTACCAATTTTATTGCGAGGATAGCCCGTATAGCTACGAATTGCGCATATATTATCATACAAATGAGATGCGTCCTTGTGTACAACTTTAAAACTATGGGATTACAGTTTTTGTTACTGGCACGCTTTTTACATTTAAATTGCGTACTTGAGAAAAATAGGTCTGTCTTAGATTAATATAATACTCTATCTGTGATTTAGGAATCCCCTTACGATGTACCTGTCTCTAGATTCCATATACTAGATCTCCACCAAAATCTAGACTCCGCTTGACAACATGAAGGCGTCTGGATTTTTTATTATTGACTAATTTCCGTTGTCAATTTTTCGACGCAAGAATTGTGGAATCTCGAAAATGATTCATTATTACTCACTAGTAATGACAGTAGGTTTAGTAAAGGGCTTCGACCTATTCTGCACAAAACATAAAAAACAAGTTAAAAATATTTTTCATTTTAGGTATCGACCTCAATGGAAGTAACGTAGAGTCATATTACCTAGAAGGCATTCTTAAATCTTCATTTTCATTTTAGGTATCGACCTCAATGGAAGTAACGTATAGTCATATTACCTAGAAGGCATTCTTAAATCGAATGTCAACAGAGTCTAAACATTTAGAAATGTTTCGGGGTCTAGATTTCGATTAAGTTCTGATTCTTTATATAATCGTGGAGCAATAAACAGCCCATTATTAGCCCATTAGTTAGACAATGCTAATGGATCTGAGACCATGTATAGGTGAATCGATCTTACTAGTAATGAAGATACAGGCGCCAGATTCAAA
Source organism: Epargyreus clarus clarus (assembly GCA_014595695.2). Classification (NCBI taxonomy): domain Eukaryota; kingdom Metazoa; phylum Arthropoda; class Insecta; order Lepidoptera; family Hesperiidae; genus Epargyreus; species Epargyreus clarus. Next base: position 1,759,366 of record JACTTY020000046.1, read on the forward strand.
TCAATATCGTTTTTTGTCGTATATCGTGTTAAGTCTGTACTTTGGTTTAAAAAGGGGTGGTTAAGGAAAATCCCATGACGCATATCAAGTTATAGTCTGATTCATAATTAGGTGTCCAAAATGTAAACAAACAAATGTCACTGTCAAAATTATTAAGAAATAAAAGCTTTTACAAACTCAACAAAAAACGAAAACTTTACAATTATTCACAATTTACAAACGCGCTATGAAAACGATAATACATTCGAGTTCAATTACAATCACGAAAATGAATAACATCAGCTACGAAACTTAAAAATTACGGCACAATAAATGTTCTGGGTTCCGATTGTGTTACCATTATCGCATTTTAATTTTCTACCATAAACCTTGTTTTTTATTATTATTACTGTATGGAACGAAATTGAGGTAATATAAATATTAGAAAATGTGAATTGATCTTAATTTTTTTACATTATTATTTTATTATTGTTGTATTAATTTCATATTGTCAAAAATAAGAAACTACCATTTAAATTATTTTCTTGATAGGTCAACACCTTTGTTTACATTTTGGACATCTAATTATGAATCAGACTATAGTAGGGATGGTGACGCATCCTACCTAATGGTGACCTAGTAGTACCGAAGTGGACCGCCAATGTGATTAGAATTGATAGTTGATTAGAGATGTCTTTAGACAGCAGAGGCCAATTATCATTAAATAAACCGTATGCTTCAATTTCTTAAAATGAAAACTTTAAGTTCTTATCTATAACGGTTCCAGAGACAAGAGCCCTGTGACAGACGGAGAGACGTCACGTCGAAGTCTTAGTAATAGGGTTCCGTTTTTACCCTTCGGGTACGGAACCCTAAAAAACAGTTCCACAAAAGAAAACCAATCAACCCAATAGTGCCGTGGTCAAGTCAATAATAAATTCCAATTCTCAAAAGTATAATTAAGAAAGTGAACTCATAACACCATCTGCCGGAAAAGCAGAATGTTTCCCTAATCTCTAGTTGAACTATCATTATCGTGACATTAAGACCCAGTTGACCTTTTCACTGGAAACTACTTTGCCACAACAACCCACTTATCCAAGTTCCCATAGAAACAGATAGTTCTAATAATATACAATTCTACATGTCATTACATGCGTTTCACCTGGTCTCCATGTGTCTAGTGTGTCATTATTTATTACCGAACGGTCAAATACTGTCATTTACTACAGTAGCGGACCTAACGGTTATTAAGTTGAACGAATGAGTTCTTAACGATACTCTCCATCCATTGTAAGCTTATGGTCATCTGACAAACTCTAGACTAAGTGCAAAGTTCCTTCTTTCCGTAATTTGTAAGAGATGCTCCTAGACTATGTTTCGATACTTTCTCGTCGTTCACGCCAATCGCTTGATAGAATAAACGTATAACTAATAATAATTTGAAGGTGGTAAAACCCTTTGTGGTTCGACTTTATAGAAACGATTAGCTAATCGATATAATCGTTTGAAAATTTGTCGATCAATGATTGAGCGACACTGACATTTATGATTTTATTATGCTCTTGGTAATTTAGTATAAAATGTATTCCTTTGCATAATATTGTTGCTATAGAATATATCCATACAATAAGCACCAGTGGCGATGACCATTAACACCATTTTACGCATCGTGACGTCAAGTAACAAGTTAGTTAATCGTGATGACGGATGAAAATTGACGCGGTGTGAATTTGCTTAGTGACATCATTATCCACAATCAAGGCTAGCCGGTCTGCCGTCGGCCTTGGTCTAGAGACGACTTTTGTGGGTACTCTGGCGAAAACTGGGACCCTTTGCGGTCGTTACACTGTTGTGTTTCAAACAGTCATGCTGATTTTTTTGATGTAGGTTTTATCGTGTTGTTGTGTACTATTTTGGGGCTGGTAGATATTATTTCCTATGGGGAGTTCTGCAGCAGTGGTGGTTGAGGAACTCGGTCTCTAAATCGACGGGTCCGAGGTTCAAATCCCAAGCACCTCTGATTTTTCTGAAAGTTATGTGCTTATTAGAAATTAATTATCACTTGCTTAAACGCTGAAAGAAAACATTATGAGGAAGCCGAACGCAAGTAACACTGAAAACTTATTTGAGTTTCATATTTGCTCAATCATGAACAGTTAAGTTCCCAAGACTTTCTTCTATGTTATTTATTGATGAGGTCTATAATTACCTGAATAATGAATAGATTAAGGCATTGTTTGTTAATTTTATTAATAGTTTACAAATCGCGAGGTAACTTTTTGTAAGGCTGCTTAGTCAAATTAATTAGTTTGGCTGTTTTTCCATGATTAGTAGGTATGTAACTTATTTTATTTTTAGGTCAAATGACTTAAAAACTAAGATTAGGCATGTCCAATATTTTTCGTTTTATCGATATGTTATTTGTACCGATTGATTCTACATTTCGTCTTCAACCCATTACAGTTCCACAGCTGGGTACGAGTCTCTACTCAGAGTGATTGTTGTAGGTTATAGGACATACTTCACCGCGCTGGTCGAGTGCGAAATGTTATAGTTTATGGAATTCTTCAATATAATAAAGAGAATAAATGGCAACTAAGTTGTCATCAAAAATATAAAATAAAAATGTTGCACTTTGTATAATAATATAATACTTTATTGCTTCAATATACAATACAATAAGAATTACAATTAAGATTTACAAAAAAAAGAAACAAACATAAAATTGTAGAGGCAAAAGGAGGTGGCTCAGCGTTTGCTGACACCGAGTCAGGGTTCCGTGCAGCGCTGTTTTTCAGCCACATCCTTGTCCCTCAGATGTTAAGCGGGAATAAGTGGCCGCCGCCTTTTCAAATACAGTATAAATGTTTTCGTCTCATAAATGTCACTGTTGGTATAATAATTCATTTTCCGTGTCAGCCCCACTTCCAAATAGCATTATAAGACGTGCGAAACGAAACTGCTTTCCAATAACGTTAATCTAAGTAACTGCAACTAAAACTTTAAAATAAGCTCATCCAAACGTAACGGTCGTGAATCTGGCAGCGAGCAGCTTAACAATGGTAACGGTGGCGCAGTTCCTTTGAAACCGATAGCCGGTTACGCGAGCGGCGGCCAGCGGAACCGAGCTCGGCGCTCGCGACCGGTCATGCGCGGATAGATGCTGACGATTGATCGGTTAGGCGGTTTGAGCATGTGCGACGATGATAGAAACAGTACTGTATTTAGTTTTAGGACATGGGTCTTCATAGTATTTCTTATTAAATCTGGGCGAGATTTGTGATCTAGTTTTTGGATTAGACTAAGCCATAAATTTATTGTCCCTGAACAAGTCTGTATTCCATAGATCATATCGCTTTAGGCAGATTTGTACAGTAATGTCAGTCTTGAGTCTTTGTATAGGTGACGAAAGTTATGACGTCACTTCTCAAATGCCGCTCATTCTAACAGAATCCCTTATACAATAAGCTCATCCGAACGTAATGGTCGTGAATCTGGCAGCGAGCAGCGTAACAATGTTAACGGTGGCTCAGTTCCTCTGAAACCGATAGCCGGTTACGCGAGCGGCAGTCAGCGGAACCGAGCTCGGCGCTCGCGACCGGTCATGCGCGGATAGATGCTGACGATTGATTGGTTAGGCGGTTTGTGCAGGTGAGATAGTGTTTGGCAGATTACATTATGTATGTATAACGTAAGTACGTTAGTCTTTTAAGTAGCGGTGGGTCGTTGAAGTTATTTCCGTCAACGAAACGTCAACGTTAATTTCCGTTGATCAACTAGTTGATCAACTAGTTAATTTCGTCAACGAGTTAACGTGTTACTAATTTCAACTTGCATCAATAATAAACGGTTTTTAACTATGCTGCAACGATCAACGCTTCTCTACTGAAGTGCGGTAAATATTATTTTAGAAACAATTTGACGTAGTGCGTGTTATTAAATATCAATATTAAGAATTGATATAAATATTATTATGATTATTATATAAATATTATTTATGATTATAATTATTTATTAGGAAATAATTCGATATGTTCTACATAATTAGAGTTCAAATTATGCTATTATACCGACAATCAAGCTCGTCTGCTACTTGCATATTATAAAAAAAAAATTAACGTAAGTTTAATTCTAAACAAAATACAATTTTACGTTGAAAATAACGAAACGTTCCGTTTAACGTCGTTGACGTAACGTTGATTCGTTGAACGGTTGATTTAACTTGTTCGTTGATTCAACGACCACCGTTACAAAATATAATTTACGTTGAAAATAACGAAACGTTTCGTTCAACGTCGTTGACGTATTTAACTAGTTAATTTCTATTGGGTTAACGTTGATTCGTTGAAAGTGTATCAACGGTTGATTTAACTAGTTCGTTGATTCAACGACCACCGCTACTTTTAAGTATTTCTTACTGACTAAATGTATGAAGATTTGTGAATGATGTTTTAAACGTGAGCTGAGTCATAGTCGTACTGTTTTGCCCACATCTGAATCACGGATCATAACGCTTTAGGCACACATTTAATCGAACGTTAGTCTTGAGCCTTCATTGTATAGGTGACAAAAGATATGACGTCACTTCTCAAATGCTGCTCATGCAATAATATTCCTTCAAAAATAAGCTCATCCAAACGTAACGGTCGTGAATCTGGCAGCGAGCAGCGTAACAATGGTAACGGTGGCGCAGTTCCTTTGAAACCGATAGCCGGTTAGACGGTTTAAGCGCCTGCGATACTCGTGATGAAATAGTATACATAATGTAGTTATGTATAACTTCAGATTTCTGGCCGTCTGAATTTTATTAGAAACATAAGTCTTATATAAATAGTGTTCGTCGTCATCAATTTAGTCCTCCTTATTCGTCCTTCCTCGTTATGTTACATTTCGTCCTTGATCCTCTGTCTTACCAATCTTGTTCAAGTTTGAGCTGCATAGATCATGACGCGCTAGTCGAAGAGTCATTATGCTCAAAGGTGCAGATGACGAGATGAAATGACGTATATTCCCAAATACTTATTTAATCGTTTCATTTCAATCGGATCGTCTTATCAGCTGAAATAATCTGGAGTTTTATAAATATGTAGGTATATTAAGGAAATATATCACCACAGAAGGTTCAATATCATTCATTGTACTTATGTAGCATAGTACGAAAAGATCTTTATTTTTTTATATCTTACTAATTTGACTTTAAAATTTAGGCAGATAAAGTAATTATAGCTAAATTACGGCTGGTTTACCTTGAATACTAATAAATTAACATTTAATAGTACATACCTATTATGAAAACTAGACGACACAGTTGCCAAATTTAGTCTATATTTATCACTCTAAGATATAACACGGATTAGCTCGTATGTCGTCACAAAGTCGCTAGTGTGTGTGCCGCCTAACGGGCGTGGGACTCGGAAGTGTGTACACTATTGATAGGTGGCATCGAGTGGTGGTGGCGGTGGCCGCTGATCCGCGCTCGCCATTACGTCTTGCGCACGCGCATAGCTCGTCGCTCCATCGCTATTGAAGTTGCTAAAAATTTGAAAAAAAAAAAATATTTTGTGTTTGTTTTTTTTTTGTTATCGGTCGTGACTGGTCGTGTTTAGTCTGAATAGGTTTACAAGAGAACTTCTTTTTTTTTCAAAGTGCTCGTGGTTACCAAGTGGACACTTCTCGATTTTTTCCGCGAAAAAATCTGTAGATAGTGTCGATTCGTTGTGCTTTTTTTTGGATTTTTGTAGGTAAGCAGTGTTCCTTGTTTTTTTGGTTTTTGGGAGTGGTGTATCAGTGGTATGGATTTGAGTCACGGGGTTCGAATGCCAAGCACGCACCTCTAATTTTAAGTCATGTGCGTATTAGGAATTGATTTTCAGTATGACATATATTCATAATGAAGAAAATCCTGAAAACCTGGTTTATAATATAGATTGTAGCACTCCTGTAATATGTTAATCTTTTCATTGTCATCGTAAAGAAATGCAGCCATTTGTGCTGTAGGGCATGCCAAAGAATGCGACATACCTACTTGCATACACTTTAAGACATTACCCTCCGCAAGGTAAAAACAATAACTTTTCCAATATATGTAAAGTCTACCTCTCCGCACATGGCCGTGGTAGACTAAGGGCTAAACCTCATTCTGCAAAACCATGCCCAGCAGTGGGACATTGCGGGACAGCAGTGGGACGTGATAACATAATGTGGTGTGACTAAATAAGATGAATAGGTATTGTCATTAAGTTAACGTGTTTCTTGTAAGACGTCGGTATATTTGTTATGGGTTTTCCGCAATAAATTATAATATACTATGTTTACTATGTCGTCTATGTATATAGTGTATGATATATGCGACACTTTTTATATTGCGACATATATGCCCTTGCAATATACATAGTAACGTACATAAGCATATTATAATAGGAATGTATGTTATCCACTTTTATTGATATAATAATACATATATTTGTAATATTGATAAAACATCATCATCAACACAAACCAAAAGACTGACAGACAACGGTGGCTTAGTAATAGGGATTCGTTTTTACCCGTTTTCTACGGAACTCTGAAAATGAACGCACGAACTTAATTATACGTTCACGGCTGTTCTGTATAAGCGATTACGATTCGCCCGCATCGGTATTGTGTCTAATTTATTCCAGATTATGTATAAAATTAACCTTGTTTGTTCGAATCCGTTGTGTAATCTAGTTCGATGCTCTTAATTTTCGCGTAGCGGAATGATAAAGCCAATATTTTAAGTCATCTATTAAGATTTAAACTGGTTTAAAGTGAATAATTATTATTTTTTTTTTTCAAACAGACCAGAACTTTTAGAAGTTCCAACTAAAATTGCAGATAGCTGCAACTAAAATGGTGAAATTGGTGAAAATTAAATGATAATATTAAATCTCTTAAACTGTCGTATAATCTCTTGAAAGACCGTTATCTTTAAACAAAAAAAATCTGACTCAGGGTTAGTACAAAATGTTAAAAAATATATACGCGACGAATAGATAACCTCTTTTCCTTTGGGAAGTCTGTTAAAATGTAATGTGATAATCCGTTAGAACCTAGACATGTTGTTCCAAATAAAGCTATGTATTGTGGGTCTCGAGGCGGCACATAAGATTTTCAAACTTTCAATATAAAAGTGAACCAGTGGCTTCCGTTTAAGTTATCCATATAGAATCTCGATCATCGATACTCGCAGCCAAGTGGTGACAGTAACAAAAACAAAGATATAGATATTTTTTTTCTTGCAGTGTGATTCTTAACGTACAGATTTTACTACAAAAATGTTATACCTAAATGCAGAGTCATAAAAAATATGTTAAATTAAAAATTTTGCATATCCATTTATATTTATTTTATTGATCGTGTAGTAACAGATGGTACTGACGAGGTTGTGATAACCAGTTCACCTACAACAATTGTTTTCGATAAACGAGAACATAATGTGGTTAACCTTTTAAAATTATTGATTTTATTTTTATTAAAATTGATGAGTTCAGGGTTTTAACATTTTTCGTTTTTGGGCGTGTTGAAAATTTTCAATGATCGCGATTTATAAAATGGGTTTTAAGGTCAAAGTCACCATATTTATTACCAAACAATATATTAATTGTTTATTTCGCCCTAGTTCAACGTCTCCAAAATTATTTTACAATATACAGGTTGTACCAAAATCGATAAATAGAAAACAATGCATAAATGTAATGAATATATGTAGACTAAATTAACTTGTATGTCCGTTTGCTACATTAAGAGTGGAATGATAATTTAATCATATAAAAATTGAGTGTTACATAGTAAAACTGGGACAAACCCGTATAAACTAAACGTGATATAAGAACATGTGTTCGCCAAGGCTGTCCTACTAGACCACAGTTGTTGACCCATTTAGTTAATCCACTGGTTTTTACTATCTGTAAACTAGAATCTATGCAAATTTATAAAAATATATAAAAGGAGTATATTAAAATAAAGTTGAATTTTTTTGGGTCATTTGATCAAAAACATTTTTTTTTTTTGCAGATCATTATTAGAAAAAATCATAGAGAAAAAATCATTAAATTAATAAGAAAATTCATTTAAATTAATAGAAGAAGATTTCGTTGAAAAAATTTTCCGAATAAATTCGAAAAAATCATTGAATAAAAATACGTAGAGAAAATTACGCAGTAATTTTTAATTCAATGCAAATAAATTAAAATATTAAAATCCTCAAAATTAAAATTATAACTCAATTTCGATGTGCACTACTATTATTATAACAAGAAAACACACAAATAAACTAGGGAACAAACAAACGAAAGAGCAAACAAAGATTAATATCTAGATTAACTACGGATACAGCTGCTATCCGAGACCAGTTCAGCTGCTCCAGTAGGTCACCTGACAACAGTCGATCTATCGGCGCACCTTTATATTGTGTTGATTTAAAAAGGTGGTTTTACAATGAATGTATGGGCACGTATATATCGTGTATATAAATAGTAAAGGTTACACACATTGCGTTGATGTTCAACTGCGGCTTATGGCCTTAAGAGAAATAGTTTACGAGCGTCCTATACATTCTTGTGCTAGAAATACTTGTGACAAATTCTTATTTTCCTTAAATACTTTGAATGAATATGTATTGCTTTACCTATTCATATGAAACTACTGCTCATCAAGTCATAATCATCAACCCATTACTGTCCCACTGCTGGTCACGGGTCTTCTCTCAGAATTAGAAGGATTAGGCTATAGTCGACCGCGCTGGCCAAGTGCGAATTGGTGGATTTCACAGGTGTTATCCCTCAGTAATGCAGGTTTCCTCACGATGTTTTCTTTTACCGTTTAAGCAAGTGATAAATAATTTCTAATACGCACATAACTGACAAATCAAGAGGCGTGTCTGCAATTTGAAACTCGAACCCGTCGATCAAGAGGCCTTGATTTTTAAGCACTAGGCTATCAAGTACTAGGTATTGGAATATCAGTTGAGAGCAGCGTGGTCCCTATTTTTTGTTTTGTAAGTAATTAGGACACTGATTAGCACAGAATAGTCAAAATTAATTTAGTTTTTTGGCGAAAAAATAATTAGAAGTAGGTTAAATCTGACTGACACAATACTCTCCGGAGATCGACTGCGGTAGCGTAGTCACTGTTTCTACCTTATAACAAATATTTTAACTGCTTTGTTCTGATTATGAAGGGTCTATAAAGAAAGATATATTAAACCAGGCATTCCAACTAAGTCCTCAGGGATAATAACGCGTAATTATCCGATACTAGGTTCATACTTTTAGTTTTGTTGATTTTTTCACCGTGTTTCTTATCCGCCCAATGTTTCGGGATGCTTAAAGCTTTTGTTCGACGTCGACAGTTTAAATGATGGCAATCCTAGAACAAGCGACATATACAAATAAACGTCCAAATCGTATGCATAATAAAATATAAAATATAGACACACTGTACAACCGACACAATGCAAACAAAAAACACCACCACCGTTCCGTTGGCACCGAGAGATCGCTCGATACGTTGAACCCGACGAGTTCAATACTAAACTTTTTGCCCCCTTCCAGCTGACAAGAGCAAACCAGTCGTGCAACCGTGCAACAAATCCGCGAACAACTCGACCAACACGTCCGGGGACACGTCGAGGACCAGTTCGAAGGATAGCCTCCAAGAGGACACGATAAGCCAGAGTTCGGTCGGTGGCGGTATCAAGGACAAGCTGGCGGCCCTGTTCAACAGGGAGCAGACGATAAGCGAGACGACGATAGCGAACAGGGTGAAGTTGGAGAAGGACAGGGAGATGGAGATGCTCCAGAATAGATTTCATACTAAGGTGAGATTCCTTTTCGTTTTTCGTACTAAGTATAACTTGTTTCGGTGTAATTTGAAATCATAAATAGTGGTACTATCTAACTTACACTACTCTCACTCGTTTTGCGTTCTCTATGAGCAAGAAATTTGTAAAAGGTCGCCATTTTGGATTTCCTTTCCACTATAATTTGAGATCCAAAAATGGTGATACCCATTCGTTTCACTCCTTCTCTTTGATATTATTGTTTGTTTGATTGAAATTAACACATACATATACAAACACACATGTCACGTAAATTTATCGCAAAGAAAACAGTAATCATTCAGGTAAACATCAACGGGAATCGAATACGGGAATCAACGCGATAATAAGCACCCATGACACCCATTGTCTTATTATAGTCAGTCACCTATAAAACTCATTAGGACTCATTAGTTAAATTAATTATCATAAAACATTGCAAAATAAATCTTTAAATTATACATAAGTAAGGTATTTGAACGGTTTCGTGCACTCATTTTATTAATTTATTATTAAATTTTAATTAAAAAAATATAATCTACAGTTACCATAAAAAGTAATTAGTATTTTGTCTTAAAATATTAACCCTGATTCTAAGCTAGTAGAATATTAATTATCATTTATTTTAATATCTCAAGAACTAGTTAAAATATTAAAGTTAAATTTATTTTTGTTATCTCTCTAAGTTCGTAAGAATATACTAACATTTAATGGGCTTTGTCTAAGTGGTCAATTAAAGAAAATTAATTCCAATTAGAGAGAATTTTAATAAGTCTTAAGTGAAAATAATAAGACTTTAGTATAATTAGTAGTGAAAACCTGTGAAAATTTAAATGAAAAATTAAGCGTTCTTTTTCTTAAGTTTATAATTAGTTTGTTGAAATATGTGACTTTTGACACGCGTAGAAATTACCGTATTCTTCATCAGTAAACAGCACAAAAAGCAATATTATATTTTATTAAAACTAGTATTGTTCTTAGATTAATTCAAAACACATCAGTTTTAACATATGTAGCTTATAAGTACGAAGTACGATTAATAAGGCGGCATAAAAACTTAATATTTAAAATATATTATAACAGATTTTCTTTATTAATCATAGCTTAGAACTCCATCAAATATGTAATCTTCCAAAACAAAAAATTGAAATCGGCACATTCGTTTAAGAACCACAGGCGCACGATGACTATGATGCCACTGTCAGACACACCACTAAGATTAATTATAAAACCTCTTTATATATAAAAAAAAAACAAAATTACTTTCCATTTAAAAATGAAATGGGCCTTTACGTTTTTCGCAGAAATCTTATCCAGATCACGCTTTACTCATGACGTTAAAACAGTTGTTTTTGCACCTGATGGCATTTTGTCGTATTACCTAAACGCGCTGTTTAACAAGAACTCATATGAGTAATATGCAAATACGTTTTCACCGAACAACGTATCCGCAAACGATATATTTCTTTTGTTTTATATACTCGTATGTACGTGAGTTTTGTAGTATGAGATATTAAAAGATTTTCTTCGTTCAACCCTGGAATGTGGGAGAACCGTCTTCTTAGTTGAATTACACAGACACTACCTCATCAAAATGTGCCCAATGAGACTAGTGTATTACGACCATCCTTCCCGTGGTTGTTGGCCGGAAGGTTCAACGTTTTACAACCTGCAACCCCGAAAGTCCGCTTTTGCTTCTTACGATAGGCAAAAGTACATCATCAACCCCGTCCCACTGCTGGGTACAGGAAAATCCTCCCAAAATGAGAGGAATTAGGTCATAGCCAATTTATAGAATATCCAACGTGCTGGTCCAGTGTAAATTGGTAGACTTCACATATCCAGATTTTTTTTTTAAATCTCAAGTATGCAAGTTTCAAGAGTATGATCAAGTAGATACAGTGAGACAGTCTAACTTACTTTTCAAAGTTCATAAAGCATGGGAAGCATTGGGAAGGTGGTAGAACCCTTCGTGGTTCGATTCCGGTGGGACCACCGCCACACCTATTTCTGCCTAATAACAGGAGTGTTAGCTGCTGTGTTCCGTTTTGAAGGGTGTGGTAAGGGAGACATACTTTTCCGAGGCGTTCCAGCTAAGTTCTCAGGGGTAGCGGCGCATCTGTGGCCAACCTCTGGTAGGTATATCTAATCCTATCCTGGGTTGATTACTGATGTTCATGGGCGGCAGTAGCCACTTACCATCAGGTGGACTGCATGCTCGTCTGCTACTCCTATATAAAAAAAATGTATGACCGACTTTAAGTAGGACTCGAATTCTACTTCCGCTTAATTAATAAATTCCTATGAATGGTAGTGGTAATGGTAGTATACTTCAATTTAATCCACACCCCTTCACAAGTTATTCTCGGTCTAATGTCAACCGTTTTAATTTTATTGTGTTCGTGTCCAACCGAACGGTTCACCTTGCCCGCAGCCATTTTCCATTTTGTGTTTTTCCTTTTTGCGTAAATGCACTAACGCGGCTATAAAAAGCTAAAAAGCTTTGTTCGTTTGTATTAGTAATGCTATAAATAAAATATCGTAAGATTATTTTTTAAGCAAGTATTGGAAATTTCCTTGTATTTATTATAGACTTTCAAAGTAAAGATTAATATTGAATGACTTGATCATTGTTAGTGGTTAAAAGTCATATTTATTTTTCATTTATTTATTTAATTTTTGAAACACCTTAAAGTAAGGGTTACAAGGGCGGACTTAATGCCTAATGGCATTCTCTGCCAGTCAACCCTGGACGATGGCGACAGTATGTGGTAGGCATTTACACAAAAGTAAATAAAATAATAAGTAAATAAAGTAATAAAAATAATTCGTTAAATCGTCGCTTACAGTTGTTATCCTGAAATAACAAACGTTATACCTTGCTTAGGCCTTAGGGTTGTTTAAAAAAAATCAAATGTTAAATCGTATATTCCTCCACCCATCCACAGTAGAGATTTGTGGAATATGTGTCAAACAATACACACAATACTCTTGTCACACCACTCTTATCTAAAATATCTAGAATTTCCCTTACCTAAGTTACAAGGTAACTAGAGAAAACTTAACAAATTTCGAAGGGCTCGGTTAGGTCACCTCCCTTTCGTAACTATACTTGTGAAAAGGGGTATTGTGGCAATACCAACAGTAGCACCATTGTGGTGTAGCCGGAAAGTGTTAATTTTTACACCGAGTTAGTATTTAGTATGGCGTTGCATTGTTTGCACACAAATTTCTATTAGAATACTGTTGGTGAATTGATTTGGTAACTTCGCAATCCACTTATTTAACCTAAAAACTTATACTCGCACATTGTATTGTTGGTGCCGTGAACACACAAATAGACATAACCCACCACACACAATACCCAGAGCCTAATTAGGGATATAAATTTATTATTTAAAAGGAATTTTCCGCAGAATATCGGTACGGTCGTCAATATTACCACGGTCGCTAGTATAACTGCAGCACCAAGATGGTGGCCAAAAGATCACTACATGAATAAAATTTTACATATTAATACACTAAAACCCACACAACGTACAACTGTGAACACGTTCAAAAGTCCATGCAATAACCAGTTTCGTATTATTCCAGCCGAAACATGACAAAGGGGAGCACAATAACGACTCGGACGATGAGCAAAGCGATCACGATCCGTCGGAGAAAGCCCCGCTCATGGGCAGCACGACGAGCCTCGCTCAGGCGAACAAGAAACCTGAGATAATAGCGAACGTGCCCAAAGTCACGTTTGATGAGAAGGCGAGAGAGGCGAAGGTCGACAAGGACGTGGATCGTGATAGAGTTGTTGGATCGCAACCGGTTAAACGAAGAAGTAAGTATCACTCAACAGAAATTTTGGAATAATTTAGTGCACTCCTGACTCTGCTGCAGAACAAAGCGATCACGATCCACCAAGTAACCGGTTAATAGAAGTCGTAAGTATTATACTACACGGACATTTATGTAGTCCGTAGTTTAGTAACATATAGTCAGCTCTGCCGATGAGCACAACGATCACGATCCGTCGAAGAAAACCCCGCTCATGGGCAGCACGACGAGCCTCGCTCAGGCGAACAAGAAACCTGAGATAATAGCGAACGTGCCCAAAGTCACGTCTTTATGATTAAGTAATGTATCATATATAGTAATTCCTAAAGGAACCCTAGGGATCCTGATCGTGATCGTGACCATAACATTGGCACGGTCCAATCACGATCCATTGAATAAAGCGCGCATGGTTAGCACCAAAGATCCTTATATCCATTATGCGGATTTAATACCTTAACTAGTAGCTGAATAAGGTATTTTAAAATCAGACACATAACACTTTTATAATGTTCGATCATATACTTAATTTGGATTTTTTTCTATTTCCAGGTTCACAGGACTCTCCCGTGGTTCTATCAGTACTGGAAGACGTAAAGAGGATCAAAGTAAATAATAACACAAAGGAACCCAACGGTACCGTGGTACAGCAACCTACCAGCCTGTACCCTCATCTATCGGACATAGAAACAGACAATTCTAACACTCAAGAGGAATACTCCGACTGTGGAGGCTCTAGGTGCGGCCACTACGCTCTAGAATGCGTATTCTTCTTCCTGTGCATTTGAATCTCGATGGCGCTGTTTGGTCAAATATTTGCACAAATGTTTGCCGACCATGACAGACATGTTAGCTTATTTCTGTATTAGAAATATTTGCCTATATCAGTAGTTTGAGTAGTGTCAATTTGGCAATGCTAGTGACTGATTTTCCTATGAAATATCCAAGGGTAGATATATATAAGCTTGAACCATATCGCGGCCATTTTGAATGATGTATTATCAAAATGGCGTCGTTAATGAATTGTAAGAAGCTATATATTTGCACAACTTATGTTTAAAAAACATATTTATAAATGTATTGTGACCATGAACGTCGTTATACCAGTGACTGATTTTTTTATTAGAAAAGTGTCCTTAAATATTTCGATCGTATTGGACCGCCATTTTAGGTGATATTCCTTCAACAAAATGGCGTCGTTGACGAAAAACGTAAACGGTAAACGTTAAATTCATTCATTTTTATACTTATTTGTAATGTAACTTAAAAATGTCAAATAAGAATTTGACGACTAGTGACTGATTTTTATATATATATTCAAGTGTCAATGATATACTTATGCATGAAGTATAAAAAAAGTTAAATTTAACATCCACATTTATTGAAATTTACTAAACATTTATAAGAAAACATTTCGACCATAAACAATCCATCGTATTAATAGGAGTTATCAAAATGACGTAAAAAAATAAAGATTGAAACACTTTGTTATTTAATGATCGACTAACATCTATTTTTATCGTTTACTAAACTTATAATAAGACAGATGACATTGAAATAAAATGCAAATAACCATACAAGTGGCATTTTGCTGACATTTTCATAATAACAAGACAACCTATTACGGATCTGCTTTTAACTCTTTGACATGCAAAGAAACGAAACAAAACGTCTATTTCTAACTTTAAAATAAAAGTTGCAGACTCGCTGTACAAAATATGACCCAAAAGTAAGTTCGCGCAGATTTAAATCATTTACTTATAAAAACGTATCTTCAAAAATTTTTAACAAACTAATACAACCGACTTCTATGTCGCAACAAAGTAAAAAATACTCGTAATTCAAATAAATTTTGTCTTAGTACATATTTCTGAAGTCGGCGCTCAATATGTTTCGTTGGATAACGATGTAAACAGCGTGTCCAATATGAGCGCTGACTTCCTTCGGGAAGTCGGTTAAAAAGAGTTAAAACAATTTTGTCATATCACAATTTATTAAAAGAAAAATAAATGATGACAAATTATAATTAACGACTTTAGAAGAAAAAATATAATTAGAATAAGTTTTTTAATGACGGCCATCTTTTGATAAGGGTCCAGCGTAACTGTATTCCTATGTTAATAATTATGTATATAAATATGTATGTATTTTGTATGTGTGTATTAAAAATCATCGGATATGTATAAAATGTGTTTGAAGGCTTCTTTGATACTTGTAAAACGAATCCATGAAATTCATTCTTAAATTTCGTGTCTAACATTGAATGAATGCGTAAAAACAGTAGGTTTTTTTTTTATCGATTTTGCCTTTTTATGGCATTTTGTAAGGGAAAACTGATAAAGACTTGCGTGAAATCAGACATGCCTTCATATCGTGGTAATATTACTTGGTACTATTACACGTTACTTGAAGGCAAGAAAAACATAAAAAAATATTACGACAAAAAGTAAAAAAATTAAAAAACTTTTGAGACTAAAAGTAGTTAAGTCAATTTAGATTTAATTATTTGTGCCTAATTGGAAAATTCTGACTGATTTTCGAGTAAGATTTTTGAGCGTTTTTAATAATTTGATGTCTTGTCAAAAATTAGACTTTTTGTCTTAAAAATCCAGAAGGATTTGTCGAAGTGTAATTTATGAATAGCCAGTTGCCTAAATATGATAATATTTTGGTCAAAGAACTGATGATGTATTCACTTTTGAAAATAAAACGGGAGTAACGGACTTAAGAAATTCAAATCTTAATAAACAATCTACTCTTGGTCGCATACTAAAATTCCTTGTAAACCTATATAAATGTATATCTCTAAAGTATACAGAGAAATGATGAAATTAGTAATTGTAGTGACCGGGTATCGAACCCACTCTCCGCACGGTACATACCCGTAATTTTGTAACACGCAAATCTAATGTAAAAAATAAATACAAAAAAGAGACTTAAACAGAATCTTTTAAAGTGACAACGTCGATACTAAACAATGCTAATGCTTAATCCTAAATTCTTAACTAATATTATAAATGCAAATATGAGCTTGTATCTTTGTTATACTTTCACGCCTTAACCGCCTAACCGCATAAGGGCTCGTACACAAAACTGGGACGCGATGCGATGCGAATTCGCAACGCGACACGAATTGCTGCGATGCGATTTCGTGCGGCAAGGTGTCTCCCAGGGTGACGATTCTTTCGACGACCGTCAACCGTACTGAACGTATTTTGAGAACTAGGTCGTGACATGGATCGTAAAAAGAAGTGTGCACTTTTGTTATTAACAAGAGTAAAATAGAAGATTTTGGGTTCATCCATTTATTTCATATATGTCCCAAACAATTGGGCGCTCCTCAATTAGTAATATAAAAAAATCAACGTCGTACTCTGTCATTTTTTTACATTAAAGTATACGTCTTCCCACCCAAAAAATACAGGTCTGTGCGTCTTCTCCATACTCTGTCTCTGAGCGAACTAAAAATGGCGTCAACAAGTGTGACGAAACATCGCAAGAATGCGCGATGCGAATCAATTCGCAAGTCGTTGCGATGCGTCGAGGGAGTTCGCAGATTTTTACGATGCATCGCAATTTTGTGTACGAGCCCTATGGCGGAAAATTTTGGGGTTCAGAAAAGGACATTGGGTACCTTTTACCCCGAAACAAATAACCTTATACCGTGAGCGAAGCACGAAGTTCCTCATACGTTTTCAACGTCTAAATTCCCATACAGTGACGTGAAATCCAACACTCACTTCGCGCAAGTGAATTTCACGACGATTTGTAACTTAACCCTCAGTCGCGAGGGAAAGCGTTACATCTAATGTTACACCGTTTGTACATTTACATTTACGGGTTAGCCTTTTGTTGTAATAGCGGAAATATTATGACTTATCCCTTCCTTCCTCTAATAGTGACACGAATGTTATCTACAATATCACGAGTACATTAGTAACTTATGCTCGTTATTAATAATCAATCTGTCAATTTTTTCCTACGTAAGATTTTGACGATTTTTGACAATGTCTTGTATAAAGGAATCGTCAAATCGACTTCTTTTAAAGACAAAATACTGGATAGATTCGTTATTATTAACAGACGATATGTAATGAGATATTAAAACGATCTTTGATTGGTAAAAGTCGGATAGATTAAATATTAAAAACGGCCGTTAATTTATATATTTACTAGTTTTTGCCCGCGGCTTAACCCGTGTTAATAAATATAACATACTAACTTAGATAAAACTGAAAATTCGTACCTTCAATTTTGCTAAAGATCATCACTTGATCAAATGCATAGTTTGCGATTCAATCCTTACTAATATCGATTAAAATAATCGATGTTTTGGGTTCAAAAGATCGATTCTCCGATTAATCGATCTTAGATCGCTATCCCTAGTTCCCGTGGGATTTCCGGGATAAAAACTATCCTATGTCCCTTCTCGGGTCTCAGACTTTTTTTTTATAAAATTTCATTAAAATCGTTTCAGTGGTTTAGGCGTGAAGAAGAGACAAACAGACAGACAGAGTTACTTTCGGATTTATAATATTAGTAAGGATTAAAACATGTGTCCATTTTGATTGACGCGGCTACCTAGTATAGGTAGATTTTGGTAGCATACAATTTCTAAACACTACTTATTCAATATATACTTAAATAACTTAATTAATAAGACTGTAATGTTGCCTATAGTAGTTATGTGTTGTTTTGTATATAATTCGAAATTTAGCTTATACCTATTCACATAGGATTTACTATTTATACTTAATGATAGTAGAAGGTACGTTAAGTTACTTAAGTTATATACTTTAGACTTTTTTTGATAAATATAGTTTTTGTCGCATATTTTGAGTTTTGAAATGTTCTGCTGAAATTAAATGCCTGTGAATTCTCTTGTAGTCTTTTTGCTTGTATGATAAAAATAAGCAGAAAATACAAGCGTATATGTCATTTGCAATGTATATTTTACAATTAATTTCGAATGACGGATGTATTGCAGATAAAGCTCCGACACCGCGATTTTTCTTTCGAAATTAACTGAAATAGTAACTGCTAAATCCAGAATTACCTACCATAATCCAAACGTATACTAAAATTGGCCAGATAACTTATTTACATTTTAAAAAATAATCATGTAAATCGGAACAGTAGTTCTTGAGTTAATGACGCAAACAGACTAAAAGACTAAAGTAAATGTATATTACACGTATACAGGGTGAACTTTTCAAATGGGCTTTCATGACCAAATCTGAAACTAAAAAAAACACTATTATTTTATCATTGAATAGTGTCGCTTATAAGGAATTATGGGAAGTAATTATTATAAACTAAAGGAGAAAGCTAATGTTGAACAAATTACCGTTCTACCAAAATATCACCCTGTACATGTATACATGATACGATAAACCAGTGATTCAATAAAAAGCCTCAGAATCGAGTCCAGGTTGGGTAAACTCAAAGTATGTAACAAAAACTGTATTATTTTACTTCAGCTAATTTAATTTCCTAAAGACAATCGCACACACTTTCAAGTTGCCAATTTACGTTATAATATAGTTTTTGCTTTTGATACTTTTTATAAATACTTACATTTTAAGTTTAAATATTGTAATGGTCTAACTTATACAATTTAAATCACCTAAATGCATTTCTATAATAGTAAATTAGCCTAAATATTGACAATATATTAGATTTTTAACCTTTGTAAAATAAAACTTAACTACATTTTGTCAAATTTTCAATAAAATGAAATTTAACGTTAAAATCTCATTAGATCTTTAGATTTTTTTGAAATATATTAAAATAACTATTAAATGTTGTAATAGCATAGATGAAATAATAATTTGATAAACTAGCTATGTCCTTTTAAATATATACTTGCCCTTTGATATATATAAATCTAAATATAAAATAAATAAATCGCATAATTATTTACACACAGACAAAACACTAGTAGATAGATCAATTATTTCCTCAGTTATAATTATCATAAAAATAATTAAGCCTGTTAATTATTTTTTATAACACAAATTATCACGCACATAGTTCTATTATTAAACTCAACATACACATAGCTATTCACTAACACCCAGAACCAGATGATTATAACATAATTCTTTACCGGGAGTCGAACCGGGGACCGTCGGGGTACCCGTTTAGTATTTATAATAGTTACCTTAAGTTTGTACAAGAATCATTTTTACTCGGAACGTTCATAGTTCTCAATTAGTTTTTTACGTATGAGTACAATTTTTCATAGAATAAGGTTTATTAGAATCTGAAATATACAAAAATATATATTACACAGTTATTTAACATGTACAATTTGTTTTAATAAAGAATTAATTACAAAATTGCAGCTTTTGTATATGTTTCTCGCTCACACGTTATAGAGAACGAGCGAGAGGTAAATACAAATCTGACTATTTTAGATTACTTTCTTTATTGAAACCGATAAATCCTAGTTTTCCTATAAATATATGACTCAGTAAACTATAATAGAAAATTATTTATGAAGATTATACTTTAAGATCTTAACTAGGTTTTATTTTTTCCTAATTTAGTATTTTTTTGTCTTAACTCATTAAGTATACTTTGCATAATTTGCATTTGCATTATACTATTTTGAAAAATAGTCATAATAATTAAAATATAATTGAATATAATCACGAAATATAAATGCTATATAATTAAAATTAAAAATTTGATCATTGTTGATCGATTGTCATATGAAGATGACGAAGATAACGAAGGAAATAGAGCGCGCCATTGAGATTTAATATGCACAGAATAATTACATCTTAGAATAGACTGAGTTTGTCTTCTATTCAAGTAGACAAAGCATCTAAATAGACACCTAATCGATACCAATTTTTTCATATAAAATAGTCAGTAAAATAATCCAATGATTCGCTCAAACTGACTTAATATCAGATCTATTTGACTGATGCAATACCATCTGATGAAAGTTTATATCATGGATAATGAGTCTATTTTTTTTTCTTTGTCTGTAACAATTGCCCATAGACTAACAGAGATTTTTTTCAGATCTTTTTCAGGTTGCTTAGAAATTTTAAGTTTATTGTCTGTGATAATAGGAACGGTTTTTCTATCGTATACATAATATTTGTAAAAATAAAAATATTAAATCTATTCACTGTGTTTCATTCGCATTGTTTTACTGTGTCACTTTCAGGTTTTTTCAGTGTGCGTTAGATAAATATTCAGTATATAAATAGTTCAGTTATGCCACAAAATGTGAGTTAAGGGCCAACCCTTCAAAAGTTTGACGAAGGTTTGATATTTAAACTTCCTGACCCTAAATTTGAAGTTTATAGCAATCATCATATAAATAAATAACACTGTATTAGCACAACTATCTTAATGAATCTCTGTTGTTCCACGTAAATAAATTTAAGTTAGGAGACTGAAATTCTTCATGAAAAACTATGTTAAATTTGTTGATTCATAAAGAAGTTAAATCAGCTTTGTGGTACCCTTTGTGTTTCGAGCCGAGAGTCACGACAGCCACAGTTATTTCCACTTAATAACAGCAGTGTTAACCGATACTGTGTTCTGGTTTGAAGGATGTAGGAAGGGAGACCTACTTTTCATGTCAAAGCGTAGTCTTCAGGGGGAGGCAACGCATCCGTGGCAACCTTGAGGCAAGAATTAAATATTATCTGGGGTTGATTATAGATGTTTACAGGCAGTAGGCACTTACTGTCAGGTGGACTACATACTAATTTAGAGGTCTAGAGACCTTGGGGCAACAAAGGAGTGGAGGCCCCCTGGCCCCAAATTATTTTCCGAATAAAATGAACAATTTTTTCAGTTGAGTTTTTCAATAAATATTTTATTGTGAAACGCAGGTAGATTCTTCTAGTATTTATGTTTGTACAAAGTACTGTAGATAAAGGTAAAACAGCGAAAAAAAATATGAAAGGAAAAAATATATATATTTTTTACTAATGTAAATTACTACGGCATTAAAAAATAATCCGTCGTTTCTATTGTGGGCGCCCCTCTTTTGTGGAGAGCCCGGGGCTGCCGTCCCGGTTGCCCTCCCTTAAATCCGGCCCTGCGTTTCCTACTGCAGCAGTTTTATAAGAAGGTCCATTTCTAAACGTACAACTCTATCGTAACTGATCGCGTCTGATCGCAATCGTATGACAGTTTTTATGCAAAATCATTTTGAAATGATCCAATAGAAAGTTAAGATTGGCGAACCTATTTATTTCTCGTTACGATAACTCACGCACTATTTCATGTAATCGTTGTAGTATTATATAATAATTTATTCATTTCTTAGAAGATAATGTCATTCGCTTGTGGTGACTTCCCGCGACTCGTGAAGTCGCCTCGGGAAGTCGCCACGCTCTCAATCATTTTATTGAAATAGGCTTAATTTAAAATGGATAGGGTTGTGTTCTTTCCATTTAACGTTAAGATGCATTATCAAGAATAGTGTTTCTCAAAGTGTACAATAACAGCCCACGTGGGCGCTGCAGGCCCGCAGGCGGGCGGAGGACTCAGAAAATATTGTGATTAGCGGTTTAGAGGGCAATGGATGGTGATATTCATTCGCCGATTAATTTGAGACACCAATCAAAGTTTTGTTACAGGTTTTTTTTAGTATTTTGAAAAAGCTCAACAGGCTCCGGCCTCGGTTATCATCAACGCCTAACGCTACTATTGTGGTTTTACAATTTTTGGGAGCTCCTATAAAATAATTGATTGTAAACGTATTCTAACGAATCTATCTTATATATAAAATTCTCGTGTCACAATGTTAGTTACCGTACTCCTCCGAAACGGCTTTACCGATTTTCACCAAATTTTATATGCATATTCAGTAAGTCTGAGAATCGGTTACTATCTATTTTTCATACCCCTAAGTGATAAGGGTTGTTCACCCCTAACATTTTTTATTTATATGGCAACACAACGTTTGCTGGGTCAGCTAGTATTAGTATATACGTAACAAACTGTCATGCAAAGGTATTGACGCCATTTGTATTTTGGAACTAGAAGCTTTCTCTGTTTCTGTTATTTTTAAAACTTAAAGTTGAAAACAAGCATGCAGTCCACCTGATAGTAAGAAGTGGACATCTGTAATCAACCCGAGATAAAATTGTTATTTTACCCAGGCCAGGCCATTTATGTTTCGTTACCCATAAGGACTAAGTAAGAACGTCTCGGATAAGTAAGCCTCCCTTACCACATCCTTGTAACCAGAATATAGCAATCCATAGTAATACTGTTATTTGGCAGGGGTTCTACCCCTTTCAAAAGGCCTAGTTACAACATCGACATCTGTAAGCTTCTGAAAATGACCTAAGAGCTACGTTAGTATGCTTATTATCTGTATGTGCCAACGAATTATAGATGAGGTCCTGTAAACTAGAGAACAGTTGTAGTACGCTACTACTATGTCTATGACGCAGAAATAGGTGTGGAGAGCAATAGGTATAGACGTAGACGTAGTCGTTTTGAAGGTGGTAGAACCCCTTGTGGTTCGACTCCGGCGGCACCACCGCCACACCTATGTCTACCTAATAACAGCAGTGTTAGGCGCTGCTGTGTTCCGGTTTGAAGGGTGTGGTAAGGGATACAGACTTTTCCGTGGCGTTCCGGCTTAGTCCGCATCATAGTCAGGGGTAGCAGCGCATCTATGGTCGACCTCAGGTGGGAATATCTAATCCTATCTGGGGTTGATTACAGATATCTATGGGCGGCAGTAGGCACTTACCATCAGGTGGACTGCACGCTCGTCTGCTACTCCTATATTATAAAAAAAAGTAGATAATCTTTAACTTTTAATTTAATTAAGAAGCATGCATATTAATTGGATTTTAAATGTATAAGTAAGATAATATTGAGCCGCACAAAAGTAACAAGAGATTTAATTATATTAAAAAAAAACCTGCCAGCCAAAAAATATAGCCTATTTTACTATTATAATTCGCTACAGAATGAGGCATACATACGTTCGAATAACATTACCCTCCGCAATTAGGCAAAATATACCGCCATTGGGATATTTTTTTAAGAAAAAAATAGATTTTCGTTTATGGTTAGTGACAATGAATTAATTTGAACATCGTAGAAAAATATGTTGAATCACAATAACTGAAATGAGCTTAAATTAATGATGTAATTAATAAGTAGACTCAAATAATTTCAAGAATGTTACCGTCCATTGAAACGCACACTGAAAAAACCTTATTATGCACAGTAAAATATTGCGAATGACTTTTACACGCCGTTTAAAACACTATGTTAAGGAATAAGTGGCCTACCAGGTTCTATCCAAACTAATCAATTCTCCATTTCATTGTAGTTTGGAGAATATTCCGGAGACTTTGAACAAATCCGACAACTGGGCGGAGACATCTTTTGGACGTGAAGTTATGAACGTAAGTCAAAAATGTTTGAACATTATATCCGAATTTTCTTATATTTATTTCTGCACAAAGATAGATTACACATATATATTACGCCTATACTACACAAATAGCAAAGTTTGAAATGCTTAAATTACTTCAACATCCACCCCAAACCGCTTATGTAAAGTTTGAAAAATGGACACAGTATTAATTTCATATTAATAGGCATCCAATAATTATACCACCCAGACGTTTTGAACAATTCGTTCATCGGCTACCTCTATGATTGTAAAAAGCACGTATGTTATAATTATAGTTCCCTCATTAAATAACTCCGTCACTTATTCCCTATTTACGAGAATAAATTGTGATTTCAAGGAAAGCTAAGTTTGACGAGCACGGTATCCCCAGACGATAGTGTAGCATCGTTTTGAGAGTAACTCAAAACATTCTTGGGGTGGCATATAGCTATAACTTACGCCCGTTATTAATAATGAATCTATCCATTGTTCTGTCTACCATAAATCGACATTCGACAATTTCTGCTTACTAGAAGTTGTCAAACGATCTTTGGAATGCAAATATTGAATAGATTGATTAATAATAGCCTTACACTACCTTTATATTCAGGTTGTGAAGAAAAACAACGTGAGCTACAAGAAGGCGGTGCGCGAGAGCGACTCCGACGACTCGGAGAGCGGCTGCAACAGCGAGCTGGATGATCTGCTGGACGAGGCGCTGGAGGAGAACGAGGGGCCGACACCGCCTAAAGTTAACAAGGTGAGCTTGGAAACGTATTTATTTTCTGTAGTTTCTTTTTTTTTTTTAATGTGCTGTATAGTCCGCGCCAAACTGCTAGTCCGCTCTGAAGTTGTTGCGAACGGGTATAGTCATACAATTTGCTATGGCGACGCGATTCATTTCTATATTCAGAGCGGATTAGCAGTTTTACGCGGACTATACTTCAGTACAGATTATTTTTGAAATTTTATGTATCCAATGAGTATAGTACACCAGTTGTAACTGGTGCCGATGGACATCTGTAATCAACAATAAATAAAATATGATGAAAGTTCTAGTAAGGACGTCGGCCGCATATGCGTTGATACCGCTTAATAAACTAATCCCAGTTATTTTTAATCAATCTATGCAACATGTTGCCTATCAAAGATATTTCTGCCTACTAAAATACTGCTCTCTAATTTCGTTTAATTTTTGTTGTCATGTCACTAGCCACGTTTGTTAACTTACTGATAGTTACACGATCTAAGATCTACACTCCAATTATAAGGCAGAAATAGATATAAATGGCGTTTCCGCAGCCAAACCACAATAACTACCAATTTATATTTCTACTCCGAAGACACCGCCGCAACCCCTATATCTGTCCAATAACAGCAGTGCTAAGGGCATCTAGAACTCTAATCCAATCCTAGAGTGATTACAGATGTCAGTGGGCGGTAGTAGCCACCTACCATCAGTTAGCACGCTCGTTCGCAACTACTATATTAAAAAAATATAACTACCCACATAAATTATCTACGAATAGCACTGCAGCCTATCATCAAGTTTCGTGTACCAGGAGAAGGCGCAGTTCAAGTCGCCGCTGAAGGTCCAGCCGGCGACACCGGCGCGACTCGACAGGGGCAACGAGCTGGTGCACAGTGTTAGCTTCTACCGTCGGATGCAGAATGCGGTGAGTACACGCTAAAGGTTGGTGTGATGTAGCACTGTAGGGATAGATGGCGCTGTTTTTAATTAATGGTTGGTCTAACACGATTCAATGTTTGTAATTTACGAGTAATTACGAGCAATTTGGCGTGTACCTTTATTGTCACACGACGAGCATGGTATGAAATTTTATGTTTGTGTCGTTAGATGGCGCTGATTTCAGTGTCCAGTTGCTATAGTTCAACGTGTACATCGTCAACTGCTAATAGTATAAATAAAGTATATGTTGTATCTCGTTGTGTTAAGTATATGTTACCCATTGGTGTTAACAAATGATGCTGTTTTAATTATCCATAGATGTCCTCCATATGGTCCACTTTTATTATTGTACATACAGCTTGCATCGCAAGTCTATGTTGCTCGATTATATCTATAGATGGCATTGTTTTAGACAATGATAAAAAAATCGTCTATTCATCTGTAGATATTATTTAAATACCAAATTATATTATACCTAATAAATATGGTATAAATATTTGCACTTTGCTTTTGTTCGATCATCATCATCAAATTTTATACATACAAATAATATTTTTCAACCATAACGACCTACTAATTGTTACATTTATTACTTACGACCAGTCGAACCCGACCACGCCGGTCCGTGTCGTCCGGCACGGCTCGCCGGAGCCGGACGTGCCGGCTACGCCGGAGCAGCCCGCCCACAGCGTCACCACGGTGCGGCAGCGGATCAAGGAGCTGCAGAACGAGATCACGAAGCAACAGACCATCATATCTCAGGTAAGGAGAAAATGAGAAACTCGGTTATCCGGATTCGCAATTATCCGGATTATCAGCCGCAACCAATTATGTTTGTATATAATCTAAGAAAATATTCATGTACGTAAATAGTAGTAAATACATGTTATGTTGGAAAATGTATCTTAATAATTTCTTAATATATTTCGTGATTACAGGCGAGTCAAGCTCTCAATCTGTGCGCTGCTACAATCGAATTCAGCGGTTCCACTGAACAAGCGGAAGGAGAACGGCTTCTGTTATTAGCAAGTGAGTAGGCAAAAATTTAAATTTAATGTTGCCATTTTCTATTATAGTGTAGGTCAATCGTAAAACCAATAAATTTCATCTGCATACAATTTTGTATTAGCGCTGTTTCAATTAATCAAAGCTCTTAATGAATCATTTATTTATTTTATTATATTTAATGGAGTAAATCCCCAAACTCGACCCTGTCTAGCGGAGAACCTCCCTTAATAATTTTAAGAATATTAGCCCTAATCGTTGTGACCGTTTCTCCCCAGCCCACCGTCGCCAGGCGTGCGTGCACGAGGCCCAGCGGCTGCAGGTGGAGGGCGCGGGGCCGGCGGCACGTGCCGGCATCGCAGCGCTGCACGTGCACAACCTGCGCGTGCCGCTGCGCAGGGACTACGTGCGCCAGCTGCACGCCGGTACGTAGCACGACACACTGGCTGCACGCCGGTACGTAGCACGCGTGTATGCCACGACGCATTGGCTGCATGCCGGTACGTGCGTATGCATGCATGACACGCCAGCGATCCGCCGTGCTGCGCGTGCACAACCTGCGCAGGGACCACGTGCGCCAGCTGCATGCCGGTACGTAGCACGCGTGCATGCATGCCGCACTGGCTGCATAGCGGTACGTGCACATGCATGCACGTCACGTTAGCGACCCGCCGCGCTGCATGGTTGTGCGCATGCATGCATGCATACCACACTGGCGGACCGTCGCGCAGCGCGTCGTTACGTAGGCACGCCGCAATGGTTCGTGAGGTGCGACAGCTACAGGTGCTAGAGGATTTTATCACATTACTGAGGACAATACTGAATACCAATCTGTAACGACTACGTTTCCATTGGTGTACCTGAAAAACTGCTGGAAACGGTTTGAGGTCCTACTTCGTTGGGAGTATCCTGTTATTGCTTGCAATGCTGACTCTTCTCCATACAAAATATTAATGCCTCAAACTTTACAAGAAGTTTTATGTTTTCGTCATCGCACGTGATATTTACATGGTAAGTAATGAAAAAAAAAATAAGATTTTTTGGCCCATCCTAATGTTCTCCTCATTGACACGGGTCTCAACTTAAAAAACAACCACGCACACAATAACAAGCGCCCGCGTACGTACACACACATATACACAATACAATGACACGGACAATCCCACCAAACCTCACGTCTCAAACCGCCTACATTCTCACCACCAGACGGCGCTGTCGGCCACCATGCTGTCTGCCTGCTGAAGTGCCGCGATCGAGTATTGGCAACGAGCATGCAACTCACGAAGCCGAACGCGCCGCTCCACTTCCCCGACGAGATCCGCATGGACGGGCTCGCGAGCGACTTCAAGGTGGGTGGGTTGGCAATTGGGAGGAGGGAGGGGGGGGGAGGTATGTTGAGGTTGGCGATGGTAGATGGCGTTGTTTTAAATACATGTTCGTGATTGACTTAGTTTTCTATCGCTGTCGGTAGATGGCGTTGGTTTTAAATAATTATGTGATTTTTTTTCATGACCAATGCTTTAGATTTTACTCATGATATAGGTTGTAAGTCGATCATTACACGCCGTCGTCCTATTAAAAAATAATATTATATAACTAAAATCAGAGCCGAATTCCTATAAAATAGGAAGAATTGTCATTTTTATATTACCAACCAACTAAAACTTGCCTTTAAGGACTGATAGACAAACTGCTTAAACTGGTGAGTGTAAACACAGTAAAAATGATTTTTTGAAAATTCACCCTAAAAAGGTTAAGCAAGAAATGAAAGCTTGATGTTTCCTAGGAAATTTTATTTGTTATACGATATTTTATTTTGATTTTTCAGGTGACCGTGGAGGTGTACTTATTGCAAGCGTCAAAAGAAATTCTGCCGCACGAAGTCAAATATCACATTAGCAGTAAAAAGGTATATTTCGTATAAGAAATATTATGTTTAGTAAAGAAATTCATAGTGAAGCATTTTCTCCATGGATACAGTTATAGTTATTTATAAGGTACAATTTAATATCAAGGAAAATCCCAAATAAAAAGCTTCAGTAGATTTCTATTTTATATTTTTAGTTAATGATCAATTTTTCAATTTTTCAATTTTGCATTTTTGTTCCGAATTCATAGTAGATACGCGTCGTCTATATCATATTATCTTTTGGGGCCCTCTGAGATCGGGGGCCCTGGATAAAGGCCTCTGTCCCCATGAGGTTAAGGCGGTATATACTGTACCTATTGCACTTAGAGATATAACAATATCATGGACATCATATCAAATATGTTCCTATGTATAATAAAATGTATTCCAGGCCAACTCCAAGCTCCTAACACCCAAATCAAAAGTGTCGGAGCTTAAAGCTCCCCGTGTTCAAAGCCCGGCCGGGCCGCTCTCCGTACGCAGCCCGCAGTTCCAACTGCATGGTTACTGTATATTCGCGCTGCAACAGGCCACGAGAACCACCTTTACGCTCAACAAGGTGAGTTTTGTACTAAGATTTTGTTAAGACCTAGTAGACAGACGTGTAGTCGACCTAATGGCAAGTGGTTTCACTCCTAAATTCAAATAATGAAGTAGAAAATAAGCAGGCAGCTCACTGAACAACTCCGCATAGGGTTCTATCTGAAGTCTATGACAGATGCGTTGCCACTTGAGGATTAAGATGGTCGCCTTATGTGAGTCAGCTGGCATCCATATCCTTCCATCGAAATGCGGAACTACTTCAAAGCAGAAATAGGTGTGACGGTGGTGCCTCGTGGGAACATCACACCGGAGAGATCTTTATAAAAAAGTGTTCAAAGGTATGTGAAGTCTACCAATACGCACTTGGCCAGCGAGGTGGACTATGGCCTAATCCTTCTCATTCTGAGAGGAGACCCGTGCCCAGCAGTGGGACAGTAATGGGTTGATGATGATGAGTGATCATTTTGAAAACACAACATTAAAATCCCGTTAATTATTTCCTATATTAGGTTATGAGCTAGAAACTATTATTTATCTACGTGTTCTTTATTTCAGGTTCCCCACGGCAGCCCGCTGGACGGCTCCATCCACATCGACATCCGCGCTCGGGTCCGTGTGCCTCCCCCGGCGCCGCACGCGGCCTTCCTGACGGCCTTCGACGATGTGTCCGGCCTGGGCGCCTGGCACCGCCGCTGGTTCCAGCTGCAGGCGCCCCGCCTGTCCTACTGGAAGTACCCCGATGACGTGCAGAAGAAGGTATGTGGAGTTTATGGTCTTCATTAGAGGTTTTTTACGGCAGGCATCATAGGTTTCGTACGTCATGACACTAGAGGGCGCTGTACGTGTTGGAGAATTTGTCTAGCCCATTCATCCTGTGACTTATAGATACTCGCGAACAATTCGCCAAATAGTTTGGCCAATATGAAGAAAATGTAAACGCCGCGTTTTAAAACACACGCTTAATACATCGATTTGCACCAAAATCCGACACTGCGCGTAGACACTGACAAATATTCGTATCCGCGTAGGTTATTAAGACACTCGTATTCACGATTATTCGTGTATAGTTGGCGAGTATCTAAATATTTCATAAACATCGACATATGTGCAGAAGAAGGTATGCGAGAGAGTTCATAGTTTTTATCGTTGTCCTACAGCAGTCTACTAGAGGGCGCTGTGCATATCATGTACGGATGCTGGTTGCAACCATCCTCGCCTTGCTTGTCCTAAGTATGACGTGCAGTAGTGTGTTCGGATTTATTTATATTGTTGATGTTGATTTTAGTGTAAATTTGTCTTAACATTTACGTATACACACAAGCACACGCACACCTATATGTATACACAAACACACACACGAGAGAGAGAGAGAGAGAGAGACAGACAGACAGACAGACACATACACCGCTATTTATTATAGGCTTATTAAAAATTGAACTCATCTGTCTGTTAAATTGGCATAGTAACCGTTGGTTCACAATTGGCAAGAACTAATTCTGAAAGCATACAATATTCTAAACTTCTATAACATCCAACATCATATTAAGCTGAGACTATTCCTACATTCACAGATGCCGATCGGCGACATCGACCTAACAACTGTAGTATCAGAGAGGGTCGTGAAAGCCCCACGGGACCTCTGCGCTCGGCCCAATACGTTACTACTGGAATCCTCTGTCCCCGCGGGCTTAGTGTCCCCAGACCCCGCGTCATTAGTATACGTCAGAGGGGAGAGAGGGGTGCTAAGACGACACCTGTTAGCAGCCGATACTCCGCAAGAGAGGGACGCCTGGCTGCAGTGTCTCAACGCGGCGCTGGAGTACGTCAGGTGTACTGCAGCTGATAGTGATGATTGAGGAGTGTCGGGTGGGATTGGACAAGTTGAGGTTGAGAGATTATGTGAGGATGGCACAGGATTAGGATTGTCGAGGAATTGATGCGTTTTTATATGTAACGGGTTATGAGACGTGGTTTTGATTTCTTTGAAACCAAATCATTTATTATTTTATCAGACACAGGATACAATTTGATGCTACGTGCCGTTCTAATGTAGCTACTCATATTATGACGTACAAATAATATATAAAAATATAGAGTTATTGAAATTTTGGAATTTTCTATAAATTAAAACATATAATGGTCTTTCAATATTTCGATCCGGTTGCGGGGCACTAACTGGAAATATCCCCAATATTTATTAAATTCCAGAAGTTAAAAACGCGTATTGTTATTATCCATTACATATCTAAACATCTTAGTTTTTAATAAGGTATATTTGAAACACGCTATTAATTTAAATTCAAGGTCGCTGGCGCAGAAGAATTAAAGTTTTCTAAAAAATGGGCATGATGACAGTATTAAAAAATCGAAGAATAAATGATTTACTTAAAAGCAATATGTTGAAAGCATTCTCATAAATAGCCCAGTTTTAATAAAAACTTTAGGATTCATAAAGTATAAATAAAATATAAAAATAAAAGTATAAATAAAATAATGCAGTCGGCCATCTTGTGTAAAACGCTAATCGGGGCGAAATGACGTCATTTTTTTTGGCGTGTCACCGTATTGTTTGAACTTTTCTATGGGATATTAAAGCGTTTTCGCGCTTAATTCAAAATTTGTTTTAAAAATGCTAATATTTCCGTTAATACTGAATTTATTGCCAAAATAACACGATTTTTGGAATCAGTACATGTACCTACATTATCGAAGGGGAGTTCAAAATTTGTCATCATGCCCATTTATTCAAATTGTATGCACTTGGTTTGATCGAACCCAATGTGTGGATATGCATCTACAAAAATTGAATATGTAATTAGTTTTAAATAACGGCTTTAATACTAAACATCAAAATAATTCGTATAAATAATAATTATTCAGTACAAACTTTGTTAATGGTCAACCAATGGCGTAACTATAGCGTATGAGTCCCTTGGCAAATTCATTGCTTACACACTAAGAAGGCCCTCACGAATACGTACTTTACTGCATGTTGGTCCTGGCGACCTTTTTAAGGATAATTTATTTGTACATTTCGCAAATTTTGTATGGTCTCTTTTGACCCCGTGGCAGTTTGCAAGTCATGTCACCCTATAGTTACGGCACTGTGGTCACGCGTAGACTATGGCCTAAAACTCTCTCACTCTGAGAGGAGACCTGTGCCCAGCAGTGGGACAGAAAGGAATCGACGACAATTGCCCTATAACTATTAATTTTTCCCACCTGTATTTCAATTTTAACTCTTATTTAATTTAATATTCACAAATACTGCTTATAAACTGTAATATTAAAATTTATAACAAGATTTAATGTAATTTAGATTAAACTCCAATTATAATTTTAAATAACTTCAATAGAATTTTAATACGTATATAATTATTACATATAATACGTACATCAATATAGTAAATATAGCTTTAAA
Source organism: Epargyreus clarus clarus (assembly GCA_014595695.2). Classification (NCBI taxonomy): domain Eukaryota; kingdom Metazoa; phylum Arthropoda; class Insecta; order Lepidoptera; family Hesperiidae; genus Epargyreus; species Epargyreus clarus. The sequence goes on from JACTTY020000046.1 coordinate 1,791,978, forward strand.
ATATACTGATTTATTTTAGTACTAACATTTAAAAAAAATAATCAAGCCGTATAATAATTATTCATGTATACATTGACATAAGTATTTCATCTAGTTACATTTAATCCGTAAATAATATAATTTTAATTATTTTAACTAACTTTGAAAAAAAATCATAGGGTAATTTAATATGTTGTACTTTAAGATGGTTGAATGTCAATAAAATTTGTGTGTGTGTTTGTAACATTGTTCAAAGTTAAAAGTTGTTTATTTCGAAGTATATTTTCACATTCTGAAATAAATTTTTTTTTTTGTTTAATGAATTTGTTTTGTTTATAATTATACAGTCCGACACACTTATCTATGTGTGTGTGCCAGGGGCGCCACTATCTCAGTGCAACACGGAGATTTTATATAGACAAAGAAGTTGCTAATTTTAAACGATAAATTTACCATTTTTAGCATAAATATTACGCTTCTACGTGTAATGTAAAAGTTAATTATTCTAATTCACATGACATGTTATTTCTACAACGTATTTTTTGTAAATTTAACGTAAAAAATCTGTTTCTTTTTGGGACAATTGAAAAATTGCTAATCATTCTATGAACATGGCCATAGATAAATGAAGCATAAATAGAGCTGTTTCCGAATATCGCCCAATGCACAGATTAGTTCACAGATAATAATTTCAATGAATTCTGCTCACATTTTAAAAGCATTCCTTATTTTTCCTCAACTTAAATAACCGAAAAAACTAAAATTAGAATGAGAAATATTTTTATGTATAACTTTATTTTTATGTATGATGACTGTGTAGCCAGCTCTATCCTTTAACTAGGTTATATATTATTAATTATTTAGCATTAACAGCAAGTACCTATTGCAATATGTGTAGTGTGTAATTATGTAATGCTTGTGTACATAAAATCAATTTTATAATAATAAATGTAATGTAACTTTACTTGTCGTTTTATTGGTAATCTCATTTCTAGCATCGATTACCTTATAAAACTGATTTCTAATGCTTCGGTTCTTATTATTTTCTTATCTATATGCTTTCAATATGGACATAAAAATAATATAAAAATATCTAGATCGGAAAAAGTGCATGTGAAATGTACGCACGAAAGGTATTGTAACTTATTTGGCGTAAATAATATTCGCATACCGATAGTGGCCATGTAAACATAATAAATACAACTGTTTTCAAACAAAATTTTCAACTTTCAAATATAAAACCCCTATACAAACCCCATAGATTATACACTATAACTAAACATCATTTGTCCCCCGGTTGCCTATATACTTTTTTTTAGAATATAGGAGTAGCAGACGAGCAATCCACCTGATGGTAAGTGGCTACTGACGCCCATGGACATCTGTAATCAACCCCAGACAGGATTAGATATTCCTACATGAGGTCGGCCACAGATACGCCGCTACCCCTGAGGACTAAGCTAAAACGTCTCGGAAAAGTATGTCTGCCTTACCACACCCTTCAAACCAGAACACAGCAGCGCTTAACACTGCAGTTATGAGGCAGAAGTAGGTGTAGCGGTGGTGCCGCCGGAGTCGAACCACAAAGGGACCAATACGTGAGAAGTGTGCGGCAAAAGTTAGCAATATGCAATCCATTACTCAATTTACTTTAGTAGTTTCATAATATAATCAAGGTATTATCAGAGAAATATAAAAATCACCCATGTCATTAAATTTACCGTGTGATATCATAAATCAGATAGGTGTTAATTACCGTTATTCAGTAATTATTGTGTAGATAACATTTTTTTCTAGTCAAATAAATAAATATAAATTGATGTGTACGTGTTTGCGTATAATAAATCCTATATTTTAGGGCAGGGCTTCTCGAATTTTAAGATCCACATACCCCTATTAGATTTTTAAACAACAACGAACTGTTATAAATTATCTGTAGAAAAAGAATATAACTATTAGGTTGTTCGGAAAGTAATTTCGTTTTATCCCGATAGAGGATTTCATTGTATTTTTCACAGCTAACTTCACACTTAAGTCGCATTGTTATTATATTATTATTATGTTTTTACAGCTGATATACTCGTAGCAAGGCTTGTGTGTGAATAAGTTCAATTGATTTTATGCAATAGTTTTTGGTGGGTGCCCTTTTAAATATGGAGAGCAATAAGCAGCATTTTCGTCATATTTTACTTTTTTACTATAGAAAAGGTAAAAATACTGTTCAAGTCAGAAAATAATTAACTAATGGGTATGGAGAAGATGTTGTTATCAGTACGCCAATGGCAGAACTGGTTTACAAAAGATCCGGCAATCATCACACCCTTCAAAACGGAACACTGCAGCGCCTATCACTGCTGTTATTAGGTAGAAATAGGTGTGGCGGCGGTGCCGCCGTAGTCGAACCACAAAGGGCTCTACCACCTTCCAACCTTCCTGCTTGGTTTCTGATTAACAACAAAAATCTTGCCCTGAATAACACGCGGCAAAAGAAAAATAATACAGGTATAAATACTTACATATTTCGATATATGTAATCTACACTTTCATGTGTTTAACATGACTTTTATTTCTTGTCTAAGATAGTCTAGGATTGGGTTTGTTATCAGCTGTTGCGGAATAGTAATATTTATTAATAACCCTTCGCGCTAATGTTTATAATCTTATCAATTTATTGGTTTTCAATGAGATTCATATAATTATATTTGAATGACTTTGCTTATTCTATCTCCGTAGTAAATGATTCATATAGGTTATGTAGGTATTAAAACAGAAAAATATAAAGTAAAATCATTAGTAATGACTTTATTTAATAACTTACATTAATAGGAATCAATTCAAAATAAAAAAAATGCTTTAACATCATATAATTTTATAACCATCTAATCAAACATTTTTATAAATACCCAACGTATATACATGATTATTATAACATTAAGAATACACTTAATTACAAATTAGACTTAATACAAATTCTAGTAACTTAATCAGTAATTATAGTCTAAAAACTAAAAAGCACGCTTAAGTCGCACAAGGAATCGTTAATCCTGATTCCTGACGATCCTGATGAGGTAAATGAGATAAAAATATTAAAATCGTGTATTGTCATCGGTTCTTGATAATTGTTCAGAATTTTAATTTATCGGACCGTTCAAAGTGGGTAAAAATTGAGTTCAAAGATTCCGTTACATCATACATACAGGCTAATAAAAAAATAAAAAAGTGGTAAAAACATAAGTTACCATAAACATAGGTTAGGTTACACCTGCAAAAAGTAAACATTGTTTTTACGTTTTACCCTACAATTATTATTTTATTATAGAGTATTTATATAAGGGTTGCAACTCATAATATAGTATTTTTAACCAAAGTAGAGTTTATTTTTTCTTATTCTCAGTTATATTTTTATCTTTTTAGAGCATTGCCGACTATTTTTCTTGCAGTAGGTTTTTTGTCATTTTTTTATTGAAGATTGAATACATTCTTTCCGAACTGAAGTCTTGGTTAATCTAATAATTTATTATTTTTATTGAACATAATTTTAGAGTCAATACAAATTTTCCGTTTGCGTATTAATACAAGCAAAGTAGGTTAATAATTTCGTTGCATTTTTATTATGTGAAAGAAACCGATCTATGTCAATTCCTTAAGTGTACATATTTTTGACAACATTAAAAACATATAAGTAATATCTTTAACTGTATAATTACAAAAGCATTTTTGTCAACATTTAAAACATATAGTACCTAAAGTTTTTGTATTTTTGATTAACAAACAGAACATGAAACAAGTCAAATAAGTACCTACCTATTAAAACTTTAAGCCGAATTTCAACAACCGAATATTTCCTTTATAAGCCAATAATAAGTCAGTAGGACTATTTATCGTCATCGTAAGCCAGCGCGGAGTCGTCGTCAGCTCTTCGATGCTTCTCCAGCTTGTCGGTAGACATCGCCTGCTTAAATTCGTGCTGCCGACAAAAGTATATGTGTAGTAGGCATATGTAATACGAGAGTATATAAAAATAACACCGGATTTGAACCTCTAAACCTAAACAGTCCTATTGTTTATCATTTAAAAAGTCTGTACCTTTATAACCATTATGATTCATTATCATCATCAACCCCTTACTGTCCCACTGCTGGGCACGGGTCTCCTCTCAAAATGAGAAGGATAAGGCCATAGTCCACCGTGCTGGCCAAGTGCGTATTGGTAGACTTCACATACCTTTAAGTTTTTTTTTTTTTATATAAATCTCTCAGGTATGCAGGTTTCCTCGCGATGTTTTCCTTCACCGTTTAAGCAAGTGATAATTAATTTTTAATACGCACATAAATTTGAAAATCAGAGGTGCGTGCCTGGGATTTGAACCTCGGAACCCTCGATTGAGAGGCCGCGTTTCTTAACCACTAGGCTATCACTGCTTTTTATGATTGAACCATTGAACCAATGAACCAATGAACCATTATGATTATTAAACCATTATTGTCCCACGGATAGGTATGGTTTCCTCTCAAAATTACAGGGATCAGTCCATAGATAGTCCGCCACGCTGGCCTAATGCGAATGGATGGTGGCACACACCTTTAAGAATTGTTTTTTTAATGAAGTCTGAAGTGAGTACTAGATTTGTCTGGTCTCTCCAGCGGGGGCCCAAGGTTCGAATCCCAGGCACACAACTCTGATTTTTTAGTTATGTGCGTAGGAAAAAATAATTATCCCTTGCTTTAACGGTGAAGCAAAACATCTTGAAGAAACCTGCATCTTGACATATCTCAAAAAATCAAAGGCATGTGAAATCCTTCCTTATCCTTATCCTCCTTATTCGGAGAGAAGACCCGTGCCCAGCAGTGGAACGGTAATGGCGACGATTAAATTTGTCACCATGTCACATATTCTTTAAGTGTCACTCACCACAAACTGACGACAGAGTCTTGCAAACTGGCTACAGTCGAAGGCTGCTGGTGGGGCCCGCTTCCCACCAGACCAGTCCCGGCTGAAGGTCACCTGCGCGGAGACCAGCGCGCAAATCGCCAGCAACGTCATACTCCTGCAAACAATTCCTTATTACAAATTACGCAAAAATATAGGGGCAGGGATCGGTTGACCCTCCTCCACCCCATCACTTAGCATAGGTAGAGAGAGTTTTGAAGCGGATAGAACCCTCTGTGGTTCGACTCCGGCGGCACCACTGCCACACCTATTTTTGCCTTATAAACGCAGTGGTAAACGCTGCTGTGTTATGGTTTAAAGGGTGTGACAAGGGATCCGCCATGCTGCTCCAATCAGTTATAGAATAAATTTAAATAAGTTATTAGGTACATACATAAATGTTTTGAATAATATTGGAACCCTTCGTGGTTTGACTCTCCTATTTTTGCCTTATAAAATGGTAAAACGATGCTGTGTTCTGGTTTGAAAACTGGAAAGGAAGAGACTTACTAGTATACCAAAGTACCAACTTAACGCATTTGCAGACGCATTCGTATTTGTGGTTACAGATGTCCATGGACAGCAGTAGAATTGTGTAGCTCGCGAGTGAGTGATATAAAAGATATATATCTTCACCAAAGAGCTAATCACTCATCAACTCCGACGGATTTGAATTATATCTTTATATCCGCATCACATGGTTTAGTTCATAGATTCAAACGATTCCGGATATAAGATCTTCTTCAACTCAACAGTGTTATACTAGCTCGCGAGTGAGCGATGAGTCAAATGAGCGACTGACTGAGAGTGAGTAGTGAGCCTGATTCGAGTCAAATGCGTTGATTGAGATATATAACAGTTACGGTTACGTATTAAACACTAAATTAAAATATTTTATTGCTAAGAACATGGAAACCGGGATATACAAATAGCGTTGGCTGTGATAATTCATATATAATTTCTTGCCAGTTTTGTATTAATTATAGGAATCAAAAATGTTGTCAAAACATTTTGATCTGATTCTCTGATATACTGATATAAAATGTCGCGTATCTTTACAGAGCTACTGAGCTAAAGTGAGCTATTGAGCTAAAAGAGTGATATATATCACTGAGTTCAAAAGATATATATCACTCTTTTCACTTTAGTGATACATTTTGCGCAACTCTAGAAAGCAGTGACCACCAAATGTACTAATACTCGTTTAATGCATATTTTACTTTTAAACCTACAAATTTTCATTCTAAACTCCCTAATACCTATCTGAGTAGGAGAGTTCCCAAATTCTGTAGTTGCCTTGAACCAAAATAAACTCAAGTAAGTCGACAAAAACAAAATATGATGTAATAACAAAGCTCTAGCCGTAATATATTATCACTGATACTTTGCCCTCTTCACTGGAGGTATAAACAGAAATCTGTTTGTGACTGCTTATAAACATTCTTATTTTGTTTAAAACATACTTACATGTAATGATGCTTATAGTGAGTTTATATGTATATCACTTGATAATTTATTGACTGTTGTAGTTTTAAACTTGTGCAAAAATTGTGACGAAAGAAAAGGAGATTCTATTTAATTTAAGAGGGAAAACCAAGAACTTCAAGATAAGGTCTTTTTTTTTGCATTTCGAGGGGGAAACCTTCAAAAGGTACCCGACGACGTGGGAGCGACGCCGGGTTATGTGGGATATTTACCGCACTAAAACCCCCTCCGTGGCCGTCCTCGGCGCTTGAGAGCGAGTAGCAGCGTTGGAGAACTCCGGGATCTCCGACGGAACACAACCGGAGTCCTCCAAGCGCGATGCCCGGATCAGGCTCTGCCCTGGGGGAGCGTTCGCTCCTCCCACAACATCTGGTGATTACGACGATATGCGACCACACATACCGCCGTCCTTCCCGGGGTAGCATACTGGACAGTTCGAGCTCCCACTCCTGCCGCCCGCAAACCTGGAAGCCCCCTTTTACGACAGGCTGGGGATACCGTAGCCCTATTCTAAGATAAGAAGGCCTAGTGTGCTGCAGTGGCGGACTAAGGTCGGAGGCCCGGGGCGGAAAGTCCAATGGAGGCCCCCAGTGTAAAAAGTTCGCCTGTGATTCGGTGACCTTTTTTTTCGCTGATTGATACACATTTCATAGATTATTTGGTTGTGACGACCTTTTTTTAGCAACTGTGTTTGGAGGCGCCCCAGGATCGGAAGCCCGAGGTGGACCTCCCCTTCCACCCCCCTCTTAAGCCGCTAGAGGTATGCTGGCCAAATAGTTGTCTATACTAAACAGACTAAACAAGAAAGTTATCTATCAATTAAGTAGGTATAATATTTTTACACCTTTCATTAGGATGGTAGATTGGCACCTGTTCAACGTGCCAAGTTCCCGGGAACGTTACCCCATTAGTATGTCAGTTGTGTATTGGCTAACGGGTCTTCAACAGTAGTCACTATAATTAACCTGTGTTAACTACCAGTCGTTATTAATACGCAATCTATTCATTGATTATCAGAAATCGAAATTTGACGATTTGTAGTACGAAGAAATTGTTGATCTTTGGTTTAAACATTAGATTAATTAATAATAACTGGCGTAAGACACGTTGCACGTTACAGATTTTTTTTAAAGTTTTTAACTACGCCTAAAGTTTTAATTTTGTTAAATTTTGCCGATAAAAGTTTGTCTTAAGTTAAAAAAGTTTATTTTGATACAGTGTGGTGTAAATAAAATATTTTAAGTAATGGTTATGGTATATTAAGTGCAATTGTGTTGGGATTAAAGATTGTTCTTGAAGCAAGCAGGTTAGTAACCAAATGGAATTTTACGTCATCACTCATCGTTTTAGACTAGAATACAAAGATTTTTTTATATTTAAACCTAAAGATAAGGCAGACGGGCCACCTGAAAGCAGTCACCGTCGCCTATGGACATTTTCAACACCAGAGGAGTCGCACTTGCACCGCCGGCTTTAAAATGTAATTTAATGTAGACAATGTAATGCAACCAGTTGAAATTTCGGCCAAGTGCGAATCGGACTGTAGGTTTGTGCATGTTAATTCTGTTCAGGTAAGTACTACCTTACTCTCTTCAAAATCATTGGAGTTTCTGAAAAACTTCGCCGATATTTTCTATATTTTTTATTTTAGGTAGGTACTTTAAAATTTGCTATATACGAACAAAAAGTTACACACCTTTATTACCGTTTTCAAAACAGGGCAAAATATAGTTAATTCTCCTAACGATTGGCTTTTGTGTTTTTTTTTAATTGAAGTTGTGTTTTACCACTTTTCCGAAAAGTGCTTATTTATTATTTTAAAAGTGTATAAATGTTATGTTTTATTTAGATGAAAATAACTTATATTATTCATTTGTTATAAACAATTGTGTTTGAAAAACACATTTTCTTTTCTCAATAAGAAATCAAAAACTTAAAACTCACTTGCAAGCGACGGAACTCATCTCACAATTACAACCCTTAAAGCACAATAAAACAACCCTTAAAACTGCAACCCAGGTGCGTCCAATATACTCTAGAAATTTCAAACTGTATTGAGGGGGTGATCTCCGATCCTTATATATACCATGTCCAGTCTTGCGCATCTGAAGATCAGGATGGGTAGGGTAGCCATCCCAAAACTTTAAAAATCAGGATAGGATGGGAATACTAGGACATTTTCTATTTCACTTCAATATGTAGAAAGATAGAATGTGACAATGACATAATGAAAGCAGTGTTTATAAGGTGGTAGAGCCCTCTGTGGTTCGACTCCAGCACCACCGCCACACCTATTTCTGCCTAATAACAGCGGGGTTTAGCGATGCTGTGTTCGGGTTTTAAGGGTGTGATAAGGGAGACATACTTTTTCCGAGGGATTCCAACTTAGTTCTCCGAGGTAGCGGCGCATTCAGGTAGAGGTAGAGGTAGAGGTAGGTCAGGTGGACTGCATGCTGGTCTGCTACTTCTATATTAGAAAAAAAATGTGCCCATCCTATTATTGCTGCTTAGGTCTCGTATAACAATAAGAAGGATTTTGGTCGTAGTTCACCACGTTGCCCAAGTGTGATGGTCCACTTTGTATACCTTTTAGCCCTACTTTATGAAGAAATCTCAGACATCAGGCAGACAGACAAGTAAGGAAATGTCCTGAGGAAACAGAATAGTTGGTAACTCTAAGGATAGGGCGTATGTGAGCTTAGATACGCCCTCTGTGGACACACCTGAAAGAAGCTTAAACCTTAATCTTTAAATAAATAAACTACACTATAGTGGTACAAATAGGTTATTTTTTTTTTTATAATATGGAAGTAGCAGACGAGCATGCAGTCCACCTGATGGTAAGTGGCTACTGCCGCCCATGGACATTTGTAATCAACCGCAGATAGGATTAGATAATCCTACCTGAGGTCGGTCACAGATGCGCCGCTACCCCTGAGGACTAAGCTGGAACGCCTCGAAAAAGTCTGTCTCCCTTACCACACCCTTCAAACCGGAACACAGCAGCGCCTAACACTGCTGTTATTCGGCAGAAATTAAATAAATTTCATTAATTATCACATGTAAGGTGCTAAATCATTCTTAAGCAAATCTTATTTTTATCTCTTCTTAACAAGATTTATATTCGACAAGAATGAAATGAATAAATAAAGAATGGTAGATCCTTTGTAATCCATGTTTGGTGGCACCATCCCCACAAATAAATTTTTAACAGCCGAGAAGGTAAAGGATGTAAAGGCCAGACACGAAATATTCTAGTCGGGAGTGGTCGTAAGATAAGTAAGGTTCTTGTGGCTAGTCAGGAAGGCAGGAAGGACTTCAGTTTTATTAAACGATTGTCGATTGCAGAAGTCCATGGGCGGCAGTGGCCGAATACACCATACACCATTATTTACCTCATTCTCGTACCTTTATTTTTACAAAATTAAACGAAATACAGTTTATTTTAAATACAGACAGACAGCTTTATGTTATTTGAGCATAAATTCAGAGTTATTTTAAGTTCTTTGAGATATTTTCCTAAGAAGATGGACAATGGTATGGAATACTAAGCATACGTCACTTGGTGTTTTACTCCTTAGCACTCCCACAGCTGACTACTGCGACCATGATTTATAGAAAAACAGGACAACACATGTGGAACACAACAAAAAAGCCAAGTTTTGAAATAGATCATTAAATACGCAACGCTTATAACGCTGTATAAAAATAAGACATTAAAAGATATTATAAACTCGGAAATAAAAAAAAGTTTAGCTTGAAATAACAGCTGCAGATACACTTTTGGTCTATAAGTTAATATTTTACAAGAAAGTTTTATTGAAAGGACCGAAGACGTGTCTTAGGTCTGTACCTACCTGTAAGATACTCTGTAGCATCTTTTGCTGTTTCTTCTTCTTGAATGAAGGACCTTGCGAAGCGTTTTAGGATTTGAAGTTCAAAAATAATTCTGTAAAAAATAATCTTTCAAAAAAATATGATTTTATTTGATCCATTATTTTTCAACGGCCTTAGTACCTCTTTAAACATGTAAGCTAGTGAGTTAGTGCGAGTGTAACTGACCTACAAAATTGAGCAACGTCAGACGACGGCCGTTGGATGGGTGACCGCTAGTGGCTAAACACGCGCACTTACGTGTTATAAGGCAGATTGGCACTGTAAAGCAGTCTGCACGCCTTATATTAATTTCTGATGTAACATGAAGTCCACCTTAGACAATACAAATGCGTTGCTTCGAACTAACAACTAAGTTGAAACGCCTCGTATAAGTGTATCCCTCACGCGCCCTTCAAACCAAAACACAGCAGCCCTAAAACTGTTGACGTAAACTGTTGACGACTGTTGGCGTAAAGCAGAAATAGGTGTGGTGTTGGAGCCTCCAACAATGAACCACAAAGGACCTTAAAATATCCATTTTACATGCTATTGTTTAAACAAATACATCATCAACGTATAACAGATATTACTGGATTCTGACCTCGTGACGTCATAACAGTTTTGTAACGAAATTCTCGACTCCAGCCCACTGCCAGGCAAGTTATAACCAGTCCTTACGACACGACGGTACACACCCACCGATCTCGTCGCCCTTGGCTACTTGCTGTATTGCAATCAAACATAATTTTCACAAAATCAACATTTCATTTGCATCATTCGTTTATGCTAGTAACGGTAATGCTTAGCGGTTTGAGACTCGGTCAATTGGGAATCCGAGGTTGGAATCAAAGGCACACATCGCTTTTCCAAAGCTCATTTTAGTTATCTGCTCATTACTGTCCCACTTCTAAGCACTATCCTCTTTCTATTTCAAAATAAATAAAAAAATACTGTCCCGCAGTAATATTAATAATAAAAAGTGAGTTTGGAATGTCAAAAAGTAAACATAGTAACTGACGCTGGACTTACATAATTATAAAGTCACCATTTTAGTCCTGTCGAGTGGCACCAAATCTGTAATTAGCTGCAGTCAGAACTCTAGTTCTAAGTATATGGATTTTGACTTATGGACTTTTATCATGGACAGCAATGGACTGTAAACTTTTGCTAATTAAAAATTCCAAAAAAGCTACATAATTAAAAAATAAAAAGTAAAGTACATGTACGAAATACAAAAGGACTCCTTTCAAATTACCATAATTTTGATCAATGATCCAATTATATTAATTGCAATACGTTTCATGTTCCATTGATGTTGTGAAGGGCTTCAGGGCGCTGACCTCCGCAGAAATCCTCACAATTCCCGTTTGGTAGTAACTCCTTACTGGGTAACAAACCGGCTAACTATATGACTGTAAGTATAGACTTGTAATTATACCCACAAAGAAGAGAGCTTGGATTTTGTATTACATTTTTTCTTATAATATAGGAGTAGTAGACGAGCAAGCAGTCTACCTGATGGTAAGCGGCTACTGCCGCCCATGTACATCTGTAATCAACCTCAGCTAGAATAAAATATTTCAACCTGAGGTTGGCTACAGATGCGCCGCTACCCCTGAGGACTATGCTGGAACGCCTCGGAAAAGTATATCTCCCTTACCACACCCTTCAAAACAGAACACAGCAGCGCTTAACACTTCTGCACTCTAGATAATGTAGAAATAACTGTGACAGTGGTGCCGCCTTAGTCGAATTAAAGAAACCGCGACACCCCTTTCTAAGGTGAAGCAGTTCTGCCTTTCGTCCTCAACGCTACGTGGAGGACTACTACGAGGCTACCGGATCTCCAACGAATCACAAGAGGAGGACTTAGAGGACTTCCAAGGGTTTATTAGGCGCAATCCTCAGCTCATCCTGCACTTAGAAGAGTTTCCAACGGCATGCAGCCACATATAGTGTCGTTCATCTCTGAATCGCTAGCTGGACGGTTACTGCTCCAACTCTAGCCGCCCAAAACTGCAGAAGTCCTCTTTTAGTCACCCTTTACGACAGTCAATATCGAAGCGCTATTCTGGTCCCGAAACTATAGAGACAAAACCTTGCCACCCTATTGCAAGAGAAATGTGAGATATAAATAAGTTCCTTTGATCGTTCAGCCCTTTGACAGTATGCAACAATACACGTGAGAACCGCCAGGTGGCGCTGTCCTATTCAAATAGTCCATTGTGGTCAGATATTTATGTCCAAACTAGTCTTTTGCGCATACCAATATCAAAGATATGCGTCTTTATAGTGCTTTGTTACTCTTTCTTAGAAGTTTTCTTAGTAAACTTAAAGCATGTATAAAAATAGACACAAAAATACGTAAGAAATATTTGTTTATTATTTAATAAAAAACGCGCACATGTGCGACTATTTTTAATAAAATATACACTCGTAAGAAATGAAACTAATACAAAACTCTTTTTTTTTCAACATTATTTATTTGCAACATTAGTTTAATAAAACAATTGAATTTAGTCACAAGTTTATTTTCACTCCTACTATTTGCTTCTCTTTGGAGGTGGTTTGTTTAGTGCGTCTTACGACTGCGAATGTATACGGTGATTACGATTCAAATCTTTCAGATATTTGGTGGTGGAACCCTTTGTGGTTCATCACTGGCGGCACCATAGCCTCACCTTATAACAACAGTGTTAAGCGCTGCTATGTTCTGGTTTGAAGGGTGTGATAAGGGAGACATACTTTTCTGAGGTATTCGAGTAGATAAGTAAGGGTAACGGCACATCTGTGGTCGGTCAGGTGGGAGTATCTTGTATGTGTCTGATTGCAGATGTCCATGGGCGGGATAAATAAGGGTAACGGCTAATCTGTGGTCGGTCAGGTGGGAATATCTTGTATGTGTCTGATTGCAGATGTCCATGGGCGGCAATAGCTTTATAACATCAAGTGGATTGCATGCTCATCTGATACTTCTATATTATACTTATACAAGTGCACTTCCGCTTGTAAAAAAGCAGAATTTCTTTACTCATACTTAATCCACTTGTGAATAATATATAACACAAGGACACAGTAACACGGGTTGATCACCAATGGGCTAATGGAATTGTACCAACGTGACAGAGTACAAGTTAATCCCACTCGTAGAGAGACTCATACCGGGACATATAAAAGGTTGCAGGCATAAATGACCATATTACTTTAAGACAATACATTGACAAATCCTCTGATTAGGTATATATTTTAGGAAACAGTGACCATGACCTGATGTCATACAATTGACCAGTCAACCTGTTTGGCAGCTTGTTATAAGAATTCATATGTAATTTTGTGGGAAAATGCGTGACAAATATATAGACAAATTCGATTATACATTTACGAGTTATATACCTAATTATGACGGAAATTTTCATATTGACCTCTTAGTAACATAAAGAGCCTATATCTTTCCTTAGAGTTTAAATTAAAATACTTAATAAATATTTTTTAAGACTTACATCAAAATTGTTTTAGCGATATTTTGTGTCGACTGTCGAGCGTAAGTACCAAATAGAGTAAATTGTACAATTTCCGTATAATTTTGATCAATTGCTCAAATATTGGGCAATTAATCGAAATTATGCTATAACCGGTTGCCTAGTGAATTGCTCATCGTTCATAAACTAGTTATATTTTATTAGTAACTGAATAACTTTTACAAACCAGTCAGCCAGCAATACAGCTTAAATTATAAAAGTGTCGTTCTAAATTATAGATAAGTATAGATATCTCACCGCCTTGTAATTGAAGGAAGCCATTAAATGGCTTAAACGGCTGACAATTCTGTCAGCCGTTTAATGGCTGTCATGGTGTTATTTGCGCGGAACAATGCCGACATGCGCAGTTGAGACACGAAATCGAAGAAAAAGTGCGAAGAAATATCGTTTCATTCGTAAATGATCTAAAAACTACATTTTTTTTTAATATTTTTCAAACACGAAAATAGATGACAGTAACAATTGTCAAAAGGTTACATTTTCTTGTTAGGAGCGAGTAATTTTTACTAATCTATGTTCTAAATACACACATATCTAATACGAACACAGAGAACAAAGAATTGTATGAATCAAATCACTTAATTTTGGACATCAAACCTATGATCCACCCAGCTACCGCTATCCCTACTAAGGTGGAATGCCTTGGAAAAGTATGTCTCCCTTACCGTAGCAAAACAATCTAAGTCTATGCTCTTACCACATCCTTCAAACCAGAACACAGGAGCGCCTAACACTGTTGTCATTAGGCAAAAATAGGTATGGTAGTGGTGCCGCCGGAGTCAATCTACATAGGGTTCTACCACCTTATTTGCTAACGCCGTTAATATTTTACTCATTCAAAAGTTATGACTTTATGACACACACATACAACGGCCATACTTCATCTCTTTACTATATTAGGCAAATGGCTAACTTCCTAAGGAGTTCTTAGTTCTAAGGGGTAGTAGCCTTTTTGACCAGTTAGTATTCCCATTCGAAATTTCTCTATTATGCTATGGCAACATTTTTTTATGAAATTGAAATAATTTAGTTGGAACGTCCCATGACTCTCTGCCTTAACACATCTTTAAACCATAATACAGCAACGCTTTACACGAATAATATAAGGAAGAAACAAGTATGGCGTCCAGAGTGGTACCATAAAGAGTTCTTTTATTTCTTTTTTTTTATAATATACGAGTAGGAGTAGCAGACGAGCATGCAGTCCACCTGATGTTAAGTGGCTACTGCCGCCCATGGACATCTGTAATCAACCCCAGATAGGATTGGATATTCCTACCTGAGGTCGGCCACAGATGCGCCGCTACCCCTGAGGATTAAGCTGCAACGCCTCGGAAAAGTCTCCCTTACCACACCCTTCAAAACGGGACAGAGCAGCGCGTAACACTGCTGTTAGGTAGAAATAGGTGTGGCGGTGGTGCCGCCGGAGTCGAACCACAAAGGGTTCTACCACCTTTATTTGTAAGTTTATTTGTAGTTTGTTCTTTGTTTGTAAGTTTACGGTGGATTATTGTAAAAACGGCTATAAAATGGTATGTCTTACAAAAAGCCATATAATTCGGTAGATAAGTCGTCTAGTGTCTATACACTTTTATAATATTATGGCGCAATACGATAAAATAGAAAGAAAGACGCAATAATATTCGACATCGATCAAACCGTTTACCTTCGCGTCAGAAAATTTGAATACAGAACGAAACAATCAAACGATATCATAGAAAGAGTGTTGACTTCATCTCGAGTGGAAAATAACGCCAGTGTAATACCGGCGATTGTACGCAACACGCGTCAAGCCTGGTAACGTTGTAACATATGGTACTCGGAGCGTGGAGATTTCACTAGTACAGGAGGTGACTGACCCATTGACTGAAGGTGAGTTTTTTTTCACAATGGCGGCCTTTTCGCGCCATTGATTGTCTGTCAATTTTTTTTTAACTGCACATTGATATTGTTTGTATCCGGCCTGTCCAAAAACAATACAAATATAATTTCTTTGTTATACGTATAATTTTTTTTGTGAATTACAATAAATAAAATAAATTTCTTAAATATAAAACTGTGCCGATAACAAGTAATTGTGCTTAATTTACTTTTGTTTTTAATTTTAATTGACGAAATGTTACACGTCATGTGTATCACAAGTTATATTGACCGATTAATTAATAACATAATGATGTCGTATTTATAGGTAGTCGACTTGTATTTAATTATTATACGTATTTCTGAATAACATAGATAAGATATATATTGTGAGGTCTAATAAATAGGAAATTGGAAGTCATTTACCGTGTCTATTTATATTTTTTTTTTTGTATTTCACAATGTTTCGTTAACATTGTGAAATATAAAAAAAAACAATTTGTTGTTATAATTGAATGAATAGTCTTAATGTATAAATAGTGTTATTTAATTTATATTTACTATTAAAACAATGCCGTTATTAAGATCGACCTATAACAACTAAAAACACTGAAAAATGTTTCTTGTACGAGACCCCCTTTTCATTTTTTATTTTAACTTTATAAGAATTTTGAGTGTCTACCTATTACGGTTTAAAAGATACAGCCTATGACAGATAGACGGACAGCAGACCTTAGAAATAGGGTTCCGTTGCCACCCTGTACAGAACCCTTACATGGAAAATTTGGGCAGAAGCGGTTTGCTTTATTTCAAGTACCAATTAGGTCACATGACTCAAGCCTAACATTTATTTTAATTTAAATTATCACACCGATATCCGCGTTACCATTAACATAACTGGATCTTCAAAATGTCACCAAAAGCAGGTTTTAATTATTTTTTGCTCTGACGTTTTATTGCCATGTCATATTTTAACAATATTTTACACTCTCGCTTAAGTAGTAAAGATTTTACTGTGGAGGCACCACCGCTAAATCTATTTCTGCCTAAAACAGCAATGTACCGGTCTTGTTCTGGTTTAAAGGGTGTGTTAAAGAATTATAATCCGCGCCAAACTTCTAGTCCGCTGTGAAGTTGTTGCGAGCAGGTGTAGTCATACAATCTGCTATGGCGACGCGACTAATCTATATTCAGAGCGGACTAGCAGTTTGGCGCGGACTATACATTTACACAAGGCGTTTCAACTAAGTCTTTAATTGTAGCAACGCATCTGTGACCAACTCAATCCCTCTTGCTACTTTAGTTTGACAAAAAACCATGGGTGTAACTGAAATATTTCACGCAATTAGTATTGTTTTGTAATGCCAACGCCATCTGGTGGAATATTGAGGTACCAGTATGACAGCTGTCACAACATTATATTATGTCATAACACTCATTAGCAGAGTTAGTGTGATTCTAATTAAATTTGTAGTATTATTTAATTCTACCTGATAACAAGACAAGTTTTGGATACTTAAAATTTTAGAAATTAGTTTTAATTGGTTTTTATTTTTTTATTTTAGCCTCTCCGACTAATAATGGAGGGAAGCAATTAAACCGATTTTAACAGAACTTTCACACAAAATAAAAAGATATCAGAAACATTACTTGTATCTATAATAATATTTAGATAAAATATTGCATGTAATGTACTTACGCAAGTGTTTTTATAATCAAATCAAATTAATGTAAAAGTCAGCTATAATTACATCACTTTAATTTTATCACAATATGATAAATATTGTGATAAAATTATAAGTACACGAAAATAATAAGTCTAATAAGTTATAGATTGTATCTTTAGTTGAAAGATAAATTTGATAATAATCCTGTATTGCGACTGATTGCGACATTTGAAATATCAACTTTATGTTTAAAAATACATAATATTGCAAAAAAATAGGTATAAATTACTTATTTACATATCGCTTAAATTAAGACATGGGGAAAATATCGGGGGAGGCTATCGGTCAGTAGGTATAACGCATAAAAACATTTACTTTATTTTTATAATTTATTTTATCTATATCTTTATATACAACCATAGATTAGTAAAGATACTTCGCCGCCTTGAAATTGAATGAAGCCGCAAACGGCTTATAAGTAAGTTCTTTTTTGAATTCTTGACAAATAAAAACATTTTTGGAAAAAAATTACGAATAAATAACTAACACTGCGTAATTTACATAATAAATAAATAATTATTTCAAATATTTTAGGGACATTTTAGCACGGAGACGTGGTAAAACTTTTTTACGCAACTATTTCAATTCTCACAACTGGGTACCTACATTTTCTTGTTAGGAGTGAGTAATCTTTAGTTATCTATGTATACAACATGGAAACCTATTTACAGATAAAGAATGAAAAAAAAGTGTGTGTGTGTCAGCTACGACGCACGATTGGAGTTTACTCCTTACGAATGATAATTATGATATATATCGAATAGAAAAAAGGGTAGGTAAATGAACGCATCTGCTAAAATGATAAGAGAAACAAACATATATCTGTAATTATTCGGATTAATTATATTACTTCAATAATGCGTATTACATAAAGTATGTTACAAAATAATATAAAATAGCGCCATCTGGTGGCAAGTTTATCAATCTATGTATTTTGGTTCCAAATATTATAATGGTAACTTAATATAATTGTTTATATTAAAGTAAATTTTAATATAATATAATTATTTATATTTAAAACAATGTTAAAAGTTTTATAACTTAAAACTTAATAATTATAATTTCTTTGCCATCTATAAAATATCCTTGTTGCAATTGGCTACTTGACACTTTTTGGGAAACTGTTTTAATGAATTCATATACGTATTATATATGCCTTTCATTGATCATTTTTCGAAAAAAGGGCTATTTATTAATAAAAAACATATTTTTATTACGGTAAACGGAACGTTACGCCAAAACAGGCGGTCAAGTGTCATTTCGTAGCGTGACGTCAACACATTGAAAATATAGAAATAAACTTCGACGCTACACATACTTCAGTCTTGTTTGGTTTCGATGTAGTGACGTCACATGACATTTGAGGCAGCACTGTCGCCGTTTTGGGATTTAAAATCCACAGATAAAAAATCTAAAATTTCTTTTTAAAAATTAAAATACTTAGAACGTATTAAAAAATAAACAAAATACTGCATAATTTATGTTTACTTATAAGCTATCATATCCAACATATTTCATATTTTATTGTTATTAGTGTCAAGTACCCAATTTACGGATGAAATTTATATGAGACTCAATAAACATGTTATTATATGTAATTTGGATTGTTTCTGAATGTTTTATAATTCTAGAATTCATTTAAAACGTATTGCTAATTTTATATAACTTATTTTGAACATAATTCATTAGCAATAATTCTGTAATAAATATTAAATAATACTGTTTTGATTTTGCCCGTTTATCGTTGATAGATGGTGCTGATCAATAATGCATCCATTTTTATAAGTTAAATTAATATATCAGTAACTTACAAAAGCCTCTTTATGTTAAAAACTTATTTTGCTAATATTATATCTTATTCAATTGCTTACTGATTTTATATGTTACTCTTCTTTAAAAACGTTCATAAAAGATTGTTAATCATATTATGGCGCCAATGTTCATATTTTTCACAGTGTTTATAAATGATCAAACCTATAACTTAATTTATGCAAAAATGTAAACAAATTAGTTAATGACGTTTTAATGTTTTATATATTGCTAATTATTTTTATTGTAATAATTACTTTCATATGGGATTTGAACTTACTGTATTTTAAATTAATAAAAGCACTCTTGATTCATATTTTGGTTACCGTTACGCCTCAACTTTTCATGTTACACTTGATTTTACTCCTCATAAAATTTCCGTACCGGGCCTTATAACTCAAATCGTTTCTTAAGGAGTAAACTCCAAAAAAATGAGTATAGACAACATTGCTAATTTAGAAAAATATCTACAAAAAGTCTTGTTTACATAAATTGAGCGAGTCTTAGCGAAAATTAATAATATACTTTACTGAACTGATTTACTGATAAAAAATATTGAGAATATGGCGTCAATATCGCATAATACCTATTTGTTTCGCATAAAACAAACGAGGAAAACAATTTAAAATGTAACAACAGAGTTACGGCCTCAGACCATAGCCTGAGACTATATCTTAGAATATGTCGTCAAAAATGGCGCGATTGGTAACTCGGCAAAATATTTGTATTCTGTTGACGTGTGATCGATTATTGTCGTAAATTATATGCAAAATACGTCAGGCACAGATAAACGCAGAAAGTTATAGTGATGTGATGTAATTATTTGTGACGGACCCCCTCGACCTTCGGGTGATAAGATAATAGTCTTAGTAACTGCTCCAGCAATTGTGCTATTAAACCAACGAGATCTGTACAAACGAATGATTACTGTGATTCCGATGGACCTCTCATTGTTCATTTATTGTTGTCGTATCTTTGTTCGTTATGTTTAAAAAATATTATGGAATAGGCGGTAAACTGCGTAAATAACACAGATAAACAATAAGTTTGTTTTATCTGTGCCAGTGCTGCTAGTTATATTTCTTCTGTCTCTCGAAGTCCGTTCGGCTTTCATAGATGTCGTTATAAATTCGTTGTAAGTCGCATGGTAAGTCGATTGTCGTTGTAGGTCGTCGTGATAAACGCTAGCTATCATACTTCGGCCCTGAAACAAAATCAAAATAAGTAATTTATTAGACAATATCCCTATAAACGAATATGCATTAATTATTAATTATTATTATTGTAATCCAGTCACACGTGGGGCTCGGACCGACTTCGTGAGGTAGAAGAACTATAAAAGCTCTCCGTAAAATATTGATATTTATCATGATTAAATGTGGACGTGAGTTCAAGATATAAAATATTTAGCAGTGAGCATATTCACTGAAATTTCATAGCGCTCAACACATTAGGCCAAAAGAGGTGTGGCCGTGGTGCCTCAGGTCGAACCCATAGATTAGTAAAGATTACTCACTCGTAACAAGAAAATGTGCCCAGTTTTGAGAATTGAAATAGTTGCGTAAAAAAGGTTTTGCCACGTCTCCGTGCTAAAATGTCCCTAAAATATTTGAAATAATTATTTATTTATTATGTAAATTACGCAGTCTCAGTTATTTAATCGTAAATTTTCTCTAAAAATGTTTTTATTTGTCAATAATTCATAAAAATAACTCACTAATAAGCCGTTTGTGGTTTCATTCAATTTTAAGGCGGCGAAGTATCTTTACTAATCTATGGTCGAACCATGAAAAGTTCTTAAACATTTACCACCTCATAATTCACCTTGTTTCTAATAATAAAGGCACTGAATAATATATTATACATATATACTTGTTCAACAAGCAACGCTTATCTATATGTACCTAGATACATTCTATTATTACTTATTTACTATCAGCCATCATAGAACATTGAAAATACTTCCGCCAAACAACTTTATTGATAGCATGGATAGCATGGATAAATATCTGATAAGGAGAATTACTTATAATGTTTTGTTGCGGATAAATCCGAACCATGTCATAAATATTTTTACCAGTCATAGTCAAGGGCATAGATAATATATTGTTTTTAAATAAATCCAGGCTTGATAAAGATGATAGAGTGTTTTGCTTTTGCATTGCTTCAGATTATGATGCAAGTTATTCGTTGGGGCGCATATCTAAAAATAAGTAGGTAGGTAAACGTGGGGTCTACCTAATGTATACGTATGCTGAAATTTTTATTCAAATAAATCAATATTGATATTTTAATCAATAATTTTAAATGATGACATTTTGACGCAACGAATGCAATAATTTCCGTTTCGTAAGTCTGTTGCTTTTAAAAAATGCTCATTAGAAATGAATATTGGAATAACATCGCAGATTTTTGGAATTCATTTTCTTATATGAAATTAATTATAACTTCCCTCAAAGACAATCTTAAAACCTTCATGCCTTAGAGAAACTCTATTGAAAGAGCTTTAATTTACTAAATCATCTTTGCCCAGCGTTGTGGACTATGGTGGCTGACCTATATGGATTAATTAATACAATTTATTACAATTATGATTACTACTGCAGTAGAATTAATAATTTTTGATTAGTTCAGTATCTAATAACCTCTTTATACTTTCGTGTTACTCTTCACAATTGATAGAAATTGACATAAAAATATAATTTTAAGTGATAATTTTGAGTTTCATTCCGTCCGTACGAGTCCAAGAATGTTGTAAAGCCACTTTCACGCCCTAGGTTGAAAAAGCTGGATAATTTGTGGATTTGGTCGTGGTCCATAGACTCCATAGTGCTCCGTTATGAGCATAACATCGAACATTACTTTTGACTTATCGAAAATTCTCGGGCTGGAAATTTAGATTGAAAATAATACAGTTATTCTCATGATATGTTAGATTTAGTAAACTAGTACAATAAGGAAATTTTCGTAATTTCGTAATAATCTTAACATTATTTTCTTTCGAAAAAAATTCGAGTTACTCTAAGTTTTAACGAAATTTTGTGTCATCATCATCATCCACCCATTACTGTCCCACTGCTGGGCACGGGTCTCCTCTCAGAATGATGATTAGGCCATAGTCCACCGCGCTGGTCAAGTGCGTATTGGTTGACTTCACATACCTTTAAGATTTTTTTTTATAATTCTCTCAGGTATGCAGGTTTCCTCACGATGGTTTCCTTCACCGTTTTAAGCAAGTGATAATTAATACGCACGTAAATTTGAAAATCAGAGGTGCGTGCCTGGGATTTGAACCTCGGACCCCTCGATCGAGAGGCCTCGTTTCTTAACCACTAGGCTATCACTGCAAATTTTATGTAAAAAACCATGCTTAGTTGTGCTTTTGCCGGATAAATAAATTTAATAAACTATTTATCAATTTATTTATAATATTAAATGTATGTTGTTATTGTAAAGTGGCCGTTTACGCTATTACAGCTTAAACACCGAAATGAACGTAATGAAACCTAAAAAGAAAATAATTTAAGACTTACTAGGCTATTTTATAAAAGTCAACTTTTACGGAGTTCTAAAACATTTAAAAACATATGCCAAAGTACAACCGTATTTATAAAGCCGTTAAATAGAGTCACAAATAAGACCAAACCTAACTTAGCAACACAAAATAAACATCGGCATACTCCAACTGAAAACACAATATTTTGTTTTTCTTGCATTATTTGGGTCGAGTGCTTGAAGGTCGATACCGATGAAGTAATCAACGAGATTAATCCGTTTGGTATCTTCAGAGTGGCAATAACTTTCTTCTCGAACTCGTAAATAAGTAAGAGATTAAAATAAAATCTTGGAGACCATTATCTATTTTGAAAATGGACACTTCGTGGTTTGTTATAAATAATATACAGATAGCTGCAGTTAAGTAACTTCTGCCACCCATAACCATCAACAATATACCCCAGACAAGACTAGATTCCTACCTGATGTCGGCCACAGATGCGCCGCTACCCCTGAAGACTAAGCTGGAATGCCTTGGAAAATTATGTCTCGCTTACCGCACCCTAGAATAGAACACAGCAGCGCTTAACACTGATGTTACTAGACATAAAAAGATGTTCTTTTTATAATATTCCTATATTATAAAAATATTATCTGGATGATTTAATTATGTCCTAATTTTTATTCTCTTTGTTACAGATATTCGAAAAACTAGAAACATAATCCAAGAAAATGGTGTTTTACTTTTCACGAATAACGAAAAAGTAAGTATTGAATGTAAATTTCATTTGTGACATAGGTACATTTGGCCTAAAAATTAATACCGAGCTGAGCAATAGGACGAATATTAGTGACGAATGCCGAATAAGCCCGACTGATATATTTACATAGAGTACTCGCGCCTGTTCGTCCCTACTCGGCGAGTATGTAAACCAGGCATTAGTCTATGATAGGGACGTGACGTAATTTACGTCATACACTCTGACGTACTCGTCTGATTGGTTCACGCGGAATTAATTAATTCCGCGGAATTAATTAAATCCGCGTTAATATGAATTCACTGACAACTTGGCGCCTGCTAATATTATAGTCGTACGTTCACATTAAAATACTAATACACGATATTGCGATAAAGATATTGGCAGGCGCTTGTCCGCTGAATTAGTAATTATATCATTATTTAACTGATAAACATTCTGATTTAATACATTGGCTATATGTCATTTCGTACAGTTTTTATAAATGGAAGCAACAATTGAGCATTAAAACTGCATTGTTGTATCAGCCATTGTAAGGGGTGACGATATCATTATATTTAACAGTTTAATTCCCAGTTGAATGGCCAACAATGAATTTAATATCATAACATTAGTAACTAATAGTTAATGGATAAATAATTTCGAGCAATATTTATAAAACTACATTTAAAATTTAAATAATTTATACAAGCGCGATTTAAAAGACTTCTAGGGTCGACTCTGACGGGCAACGCGCTTAGAGGACTCCGGTTGCGTTCCCTGGAGATCCCGGAGTCCTCAACGCAGCGCCGAGGATGGCCACCGGGGGGGTTTTAGTGCGGTAAGAATCCCACATAACCCCGTGTCGCTCCCACGGCGGAATCTTTTGAAGACTGCCCCTCGTAAATAAAAAAAAGGGTCGACTCTGACGGCTCCAGAGCCATACCTATTTCTGCGTTATGACAGCTGTGTAGTACTGCTGTGTTCTTGGTTCAAAGGCCTTTAATTTAGATCACCTACAGCGGTTCCAACTTAGTCCACATGGATACAACGCCTCTGTGACTGCAATTGATACAGATGTCCATTGGCGGCTAGAGCCACTTTTCATCAGATGGTGAAATCTGATGTATTATAAAAAGCATGCTCGTCTGCTGTATTATAAAAAGGATTGAAAAAACTAACGAAACGCCTCATAATTAAAAAAAAAAAACCGTCAAGCCGTTCCGCTGTAGAATATACCACAGTTTTTTTTTGTGCGCCCAGACGAACAGGTGGAAACCCGGGGTAACCCTTTGCGGAGGGAGGAGGAAAATGCATCCAAGCACTTCCAGGCCGCGACGACGGTACCTGGGGCGTGTGGGGCTCCTGAAGGGACCTCCTGAAGGGAGGGCCAACCCACTAAAAACCTCCTTTAAAGCCTCGTCCAAGGGGACCGTACAGCCGACATCGGATGAGACACACCTACATAAATACGCTAAAAAACAATCGTTAAGCAGACAGGGACTTTTAAAGATACATGTATATTATTATAACACTAATTTGCATGTGTGGAGTTGATTTCTTCGAAATATAGCAACAGATATGAGGATCAGAGGCCATGGAGGCACGGTCGTGCGTGTTTCATCATTATATTATTATTATCACTAATTATAAGTATAACAAGTAATTATGATGGAGCTGTTTGAATCATAAACATTATGAAGGAATTTGTAGATAAGTGCTGATAAATGTTGTCACGTTTTAAAGGTTATATGCCACACCTATTTCTGGCGTGAAAAGGTTCTGCGTTTTTGTGGAAAGTGAGGCAATCTTACATATATTATTATATAATAACATATTCCAGCTAAGTCCTCAGGGGTAGCGGCGCATCTGTGGCCGACCTCAGGTAGGAATATCTAATCCTATCTGGGGTTGATTACAGATGTCCATGGGCGGCAGTAGCCACTTACCATCAGGTGGACTGCATGCTCGTCTGCTACTCTTATATTATATAAAAAAAAAAAAAAAAAAAAAAGTTATTGTATATATGTACTTACATATATTATTATATACGTATACTCTTCCTAGACATTTGAATACCGTTTTGCACGTTTTCTGCTTAGCCTAAAGGTAGACTGGCAGAGAATGCTTCTAGCATTAAGTCCGCCTTTTATACCAGTATTAGTTAAGATATAATAAAGTAAATAAATAAATAAATAAAATAAATCTTAGTCCAGAAGCGCCTCTTTGCATCAGTGAATGAATGAGGACGCTTACTATACTCATAGCCCCACACTGGGATTCCCTTGTCCTTGTACGCGTCGGACTATGGACACACACAGAGACGAATACACAAACACCCAGACCCAGAACAGATATCTAAATTCATCATTTAAATGTCTGGCCGGGGATCGAACCCGGAACCCTCTGCGCATCAGGGTCGTTCATCAATCCTTCCTCATCATTGTTACAACAGAGATTTATTTTCAAGGATTGGAGTAGCAAAGAAGTTTGTAGTCCACCTGTTTATTATGACTAGCACCTTATAGAACAGATGGTAGCTGAAGCCGATAACAGATGCAACCCCTAAAACTAAGGTTGCCTTATATACAAGTCAGCTGACATCCTCACCTCACCCTTCCACCGAAACGCAGAACTGCTTCATGCTTAACAGATATGGCGGTGGTACCCCGGCCATTCCATATTGACTCTACCACCCTTCAAAGTTAGCTCTAAACTTGTAGAGTCTTTGAACAAAAATCTGTTATAGAAATATTTGAAACCAATCTACTTAAATTGTGATTTTCTTTATCGTCTTCTTTTTTAATTGGTTATCTAGTGCTTTAATCGATTTTTTAAAAACCATGGACCATAGACAATAGTCTATGACTCTCTAAAATCTTAAATATTTTACAGATAATAAATATTCAAATACATATTTATTTAACCATAATAAACTTTAAGGAACAACTTTAAAAATTGGATATTTATTAGCATTAGTTTAGCAAATACGTTTATAAAACCAGTTAAGCAATAAAATCATAGTTTAATGGAAAATTTAGGAGTTGCTAATTATCTTAAGTCGTGACCCCGGCAGGACCAATTAAATAATAAGTATAAACTGGACACCGGCAGTTTAATTATAATAGTTATAAATATTATGCGTAATATATATTTATTATTATTTATTTGTTTATTACAGACGCGACAAGATTACTCAATTGCGGAAATAAGTAACTAAACAACAATATTTATTGATTTGTCTGGATGTAAGTTTAAAGTAACATAGTAACAAACTCTAAGTTGAGGTCACAGATATTTTTTTATACTATAGTAGTAGCAGACGAGCATGCAGTCCACCTGATAGTGAGTGGCTACTGCCGCCCATGTAGAGGTGAGGCGTATATACTGGAACAGGTTCAGGGACTAGGTATTTTACCGGGTCGGATCTAGTCCAACTTTTAATATGTACCTAGTCCAAGAATAAGTACCTAGTCCAAGACCAAGTTTTTTTTTGGACGCCGCGCCGGCTCACGAAACCTTTAAGGCATGAACGAACTAGCTTCCTAGTCCAAGAATAAGTACCTAGTCCACACCAAATTGTACTTACTAATGAGACTTTATGGGACTAGGTGGAAGAGGTTTTTTTTTTCCACAGGTTGGGCCTCCAGATAGCGTCCCATAAAACCGAGGCGATGTGGTTCCACGGCCGCAGGCCGAGTATCGTACCAGCTGAGACCTCAGTGCGTGTCGGTGATACGGACGTCCGGATAGGCAGGTACATGAAGTACCTTGGCCTAACACTGGACGGCCGCTGGCGCTTCAACGAGCACTTTGACCGTCTCGTCCCCCGGATTCATAAGGTAGCGGGTGCTATGCACAGACTGCTGCCAAATCTCGGGGGACCAAGGGAAGAAGTCCGCCGCCTCTACGCGGGTGTGATACGCTCGATCGCCCTCTACGGGGCGCCGGTATGGTCGGACAGGTTGTCTGGCTGCCGGCGTCTTGCGCGGAAACTTAACTCCGCGCAACGTACGATCGCGATCAGAGTCGCCCGGGGATATCGTACCATATCGTACGAGGCGGCGACAGTCCTGGGGCGGTTTCCGCCCCTAGACATTCTGGCGGATATGGATGCTCGGGTCTTTAATAAGATCCGCTTCCTCCGTCAGAGGACTGAACCCTTCACGGAAGAAACGGTCGAAGTGCTTCGGAGGAGAGCCAGGTGGCGCGCTCTGAGGTGCTGGCGAGATCGGCTATTGGAACCGCGTAACATACGCCAACGGGTGGTCGATGCTATCGTACCGAACTTTCGGGCTTGGCTCATTGCCAAAGGTCGTGTCACCTTCAGGTTGACCCAGATACTCACCGGACATGGCTGTTTCGGTGAGTATCTGAACAGGATACAGAGGGAGGAGACTGCCCAGTGCCATCATTGCGGGCACCACGAGGATTCCGCACAGCACACGCTGCAGTACTGCCCAGCGTGGGAGTCTCAGCGGCGGATCCTCGTGTCAAAAGTGGGACCGGACCTGTCTCCAGCCGCCATTGTTGGAGCGATGGTTCAGCGCAGCGAAGCCTGGGAAGGCATGATCACCTTCTGCGACATAGTCATGTCCGCGAAGGAAGACGCCGAGCGAGCTAGGGAGCGCGCTGAACCCGCTCGGAGGAGGAGTCGCCGCGGGCGTAGATAACGTCCACCGGCGCGGTGTCCCTGTAGTTCCGGGACCAGAATAGGGCTACGGTATCCCCTGCCTGTCGTAAGAGGCGACTAAAAGGGGCTTCCGGGGTTGCGGGCGGCAAGAGTGGGAGCTCGAACTGCCCGGCTAGTGACCCCGGGAAGGACGGCGGTATGTGTGGCCGCATACCGTCGTGCCCACCAGACGGTGTGGCGAGCGTCAAGCTCACCTGAGCAGAGCCCGATGGGGCAACGCGCTAAGAGGACTCCGGTTGCGTTCCTTTGGAGATCCCGGAGTTCTCTACGCAGCGCCGAGGACGGCCACCGGGGGGGTTTTAGTGCGGTAAGAATCCCACATAACCCCGTGCCGCTCCCACGGCATAGGGTACCTTTTGAAGGTTTCCCCCTCTAAAAAAAAAAAAAAAAAGGTGGAAGAGGTTTCTGGATCACGTATTTTTAAATACTAGGAACAGGCATACCTAGTCCGACATTTACCTAGTACAACCCATCTTTACGCCCATGGACATCTGTAATTAATTCCAGATAGGATTAGATTTCTACCTAAGGTGGGCCAAAGATGCGCCGCTATACCTGAGGACTAAGTTGGAACAACTCGTATAAATATGCCTTCCTTACTCCCTTTAAACACACACAGCCGCGCTTAACACCAGGGCCGGATTTAAGGGAGGGCAACCGGGGCGACAGCCCCGGGGCCTCCACAAAAGAGGGACCCCCACAATAGAGACGTCAGATTTTTTTTTAATTCCGACTAGTAAACACTAGTAAAAACAAAATATATGTTTTTTCCTTTGATATTTTTTTCGCTGTTTTACCTTTATCTACAGTACTTTGTACAAACATGAATACTAGAAGAATCTACCTGCGTTTCACAATAAAATATTTATTGAAAAACTCAACTGAAAAAATTGATCATTTTATTCGGGAAATAATTTGGGGCCAGGGCCAGGGGGCCTCCACTCCTTTGTTGCCCAAAGGCCTCTAGACCTCTAAATCCGGCCCTGTATATACTACGTAAGTTAATATGTCCGCGATCTTTTCAAAAACTACTGCTCCAATTTGAATGTAATTTTCTATTTTTCTTTTTGATATCACTCAGACACTTTCGCTATATTATATTTATCTTTAGACATACATACTCCAGACATTGATATTTTATCTGAAGGTAATCTTGCTAAATCTTCAGATATGCTATATTAAGATTCGACAGTAAGATGGTATTAAAGTGGATCGCTCTCGTATTTCAATAACATGTGATTACTTTAAGATGAATCACGCCGAAGGATTACTCTTATCATGTTATCAGCATCCTCTGCTGTCAATCACAATTTCCCAAACATGGTCTTACGTTCAATTTTCCGAATAATAGAAACCAAATGAAAATTTTTTAATTAAAAATAATTTAAATTCAAAAATCCCTCGGCTTTAAGTAGAAAAGAACTGATGATCTTCAAATAACTGAAATGTTTTTCATCATAGGTACTTAAAAATAATCTCGATCAAGACAGATTTCACACAAAAAAGTAAATCAAAATCGGTTTATCCAATTGTAGACAGATACGCTGATATACGTATGCTTATAACAAAATTTAGTTTTTGACTTATATCTAACTTTTATCGATAGCAGGTGAAATTCTGAAAAACGATGTTCTTTCTATCTTTAAAAGTTCATCTCATTTCACCCTTATAGCTCTGATAGAGTCTATTTCATCTTATATTTTAGTTTAAAGGTGGTAGAACTCTTTGTGTTTCCACTCCGGCGGCATCACCGTCACATCTATTTCCTCAGTATAGATAGTACTCAGGGATAGCGACCTGTGGCCGACAACAGGTCAAATGGTAAGTGGCTACTGCCGCCCATGGACATCTGTAATCAACCCCAGATAGGATTTGATATTCCTACCTGAGGTCGGCCACAGATGCGCCGCTACCCCTCAGGACTAAGCTCGCCTCGGAAAAGTCTGTCTCCCTTACCACACCCTTCAAAACGGAACACAGCAGCGCCTAACACTGCTGTTATTAGGCAGAAATAGGTGCCGCCGGAGTCGAACCACAAAGGGTTCTACCACCTCCAAATTTTGCATGCATGCTCGTCTGCTACTCCTATATTACATACTCCTATCATAGATTAGTAAAGATTACTCACTCCTAACAAAAAAATGTACCTAGTTTTGAGAATTGAAATAGTTGCGTAAAAAGTTTTGTGACGTCTCCGTGCTAAAATGTCCCTAAAATATTTGAAACAATTATTTATTAATTACGTAAATTACGCAGTATTAGTTATTTATACGTAAATTTTCTCTGAAAATGTTTTTATTTGTCAAGAATTCAAAAAAAGAATATACTAAAATAAGCCGTTTGTGGCTTCATTCAATTTCAAGGCGGCGAAGTATCTTTACTAATCTATGACTCCTATAAAGAAAACCTTGTAACTCAGTGAAGATTATTTGTCCCCTTTCCAACAATTCTTTTAATGTTATCAATTATTTATTTCTTTTTATTATACTTAGTTATATATTGAAACCACAAAACACAAAACTTATGTAATAATACATAAAATAAATAAGTAGGTATACCTACTTTATCATATTATTGCTAAAGTTATGATAACACCGGTTGAGTGATCCCATTTTTTTTAGTTTACACTGACCTTTTGAACCATCATTTTATGCGATTCATTCTAATTCCTGAAACTTTCAGGAATATCCCCAATTAACAATTAACTAAATATTGTTTATTAAAATTATGTAATGGTTAATTAATTATATTCTTTTGTCGTTTTGATATGTACACCGGGAGATGAAACTTTATAAAATATCTGTTTAAAATATGATTTTGTCTGGGTACCTATTTAATCAAAGGTAGTAGATACATCGTGGATTCACCACCGCCACACCTATTTCTGCCTCATAACAGCAGCGTTAAGCGCTGTTGTGTTCTGGTTTAAAGGGTGTGGTAAGGGAGACATACTTTTCCGAGGCGTTCCAGCTTAGTCCTCAGGGGTAACGGCGCATCTGTGGTTGACCTCAGGTAGGAATATCTGATCCTATCTGGGGTTAATTACAGATGTGCATGGGCGGCAGTACCCACTTACCATCAGGTGGACTGCATGCTCGTCTGCTACTCCTATTTTATAAAAAAAACCTATCTCTACCTAATAACAACGGAGAGATGTTTGGCGGAAAAAGTGACGCATCTATGATCGAGCTCAACTAGGACTCTGGCCATTTTAAGAACATTAGCAATTCTTGAAGTTTCAGTAAAATATCATACTAGAAATAGGTGTGACGGTGGTACGAGCCCCCGTTCACTTTCCACAACTTTCAGTTGGTGTATTTATAAAATTTCAATTAAATTTCGTCCAAAAGTGTTATTTTAATTTACAGTTTCAGTTAAAAAATTGCTGACTGCGCAGGGTAAATTTTTGTTTGTATTTTTGGCACGACGTGCAGCCCAAACGACTTGTAGATTTTAACACATGAGGTCGTCAAAAATGGAAGGCTACATCTTTAGGCAGTCGGGTTTTTGTTAAAAAAATAAAAATAATAATTTACATACAATATGTAGGTACCTATATATTAAAACTATTTCTAATGACGAGTAACGCCGCGGGCGCATACTAGTGCCGTAGTGAATGTGATCTAGGATAACTTCCTGATCCGCGATAAAGGAAGCCGTGACCTTCAGGACCGGTCGCACAGGTGGCCACCGAACAAAGAAACCAGGAAAATATTTCATACCGATCTGGATTGCTACGATGTAAATGCCGAAGACTATTAACAGTATTACCATTTAAGAAGATATTCACAAGAGTAGTTTAACAATAGATTTTTTTTCTAATTTTATTATTAGCTGTCAATTGTTGCCAAATGATTGGAGATAAGTGGAATATTTACAATGTTATACTTCGACTATCATGGACAACAAACAAAAAATGGATGATGATGATCAATACTTGATGATGATTATAACATGATATAAAATATTAATAAGTCTTGATATTACAATTTTACAATAAATATTTTCTAATTATAGTTCCTATAACGTTTTGTTCAAAACATTTAGAGCCATCTAGCGGGCAGTAGCATAACTAAATCTGGATGGTGTTATGCCTCTGTTCCCAATACAATAGAAATTGGTTTAGTTTGATAAACCTATTATTTAAATAAAGAAATTAAATGGGTTATTATAATCTGTATAGAATCGTTATATTCGATGATATGAAAATTTAAATTAATAATTTGCCTATGTTATAGGCATATAAAATTTCTGTATAAATTTCATGTAAAGATTTATATTGTCGTTCATTTTATATTTCTACGACGACATTTTTAAGAATTTAAATATAAATAAAACAGTAGTATACCTGCTAAAGGAAGTATATCTATATTTACTATTTTTTGTATAATAAATAGTTAAAGTTTATTACCTTATTTATATGCCCTTGAAAGGTTCTACGAATGATTAAATATTAATATTTAACTGTGTACTGCATTCATAATAATATACAAACATATTTTAATAACTTCCTATTTCTAATTTAAATAAAAATACAACCAAATGTATTGATCGTATCACTTATATGTTATATAATGGATATACATAAAATACCTACTATAAGTGGTATGTGCTTAAACAATTCCGTATTCAAATAAGTGCCAGTAGCAAACAAGTTTTGGATTCTGTAGTCATTATTATTATCGACACTTGGTATATAAAGCGGCTGCACTGTTTCAATCTCTTTATGCTTGACATAGTTTGTTGAGAAAAGGTTGGGAAGCGGCGGTACGCAGTGTTGAATAAAGGTAAAAGGAAAGGTATAAATAAAATTGTGTATAGTTAGTATTCCAATTGTTTTAGAATCAATAATATACCCACCAGATGGAAGGAATACCTTAAATTAATTAATTTCGAGAATAAAGTGTAAAAAGCAGATTACGTAGGGTTTAAAAACTTGACATTCTCAGTTAAGTACCTATACATTATGTAGGAGTATATATGTCGAGTATGTGATATAAATGTCGAGTATACATATATCTTTAATTTAAATGTGTCGAAATATTTTCGATCAAAATGTGATATTAAGTTACATTTATAAAACGTCATGTCATTTCTTATATCGAAGCAAAATATAAATAGAATATGCCGATTTGCATTTATAATACGAGATAATTAGGGTTTTTGCCAATATTTTACGTTAAATTTTATTTTTATCTGATAAAAAGTCGCCTGTCATCGTTTAATATTACTTAGTTCAATAATACGAATTGATCAAATTCGGCCCAGTGGTTGAAATTCGGTCCAAAATACCTTCTCTATTCATAAGACTCGCCAATAGTTATCAAAAAGACATAAAAGGTTCACATAAAAAGAGGATTTTTTGTCTTTTTTTTAAAAGGCCAAAACAGCTTCAGTAAATTATAACTTCATTAACTCTATTATTTTAATTATTTATAAAATGATGACCATAAAAAAGGTAAATCAAAACATTTTCGCTATCAATCCGTGGCTTAGATTAAAAAAAAAACCAAGCTACCTGACATTAACCTACCTATGCCTCCACAACAAACTTGATCCTATCGAGACAGATTTTTTTCACAATGACATTCACTTTAGATTAGCAACAGATCTAAAAATACAAACACTCAATGCTCTTGACATTTGAGCGCTATCGGCATAGCGATAGGAGTTTCCAAGTGGCTTAATCAAGAACCATCCAAAATTTATTAACCCGAATGTTTACTACAAAAGAAAGATATGGTATCTTTCATTGTGAGTTAACTTGTTTATCTTATAAAAGCAAAAATGTGTTTGTAGTTATTTCTAAATGGCCCTTGTCGCTATCTCAAGTAGGACAGGAATCTATGTTCCGATCCTTAAGGGCTAAATTGGAATGCCTCATATTAGTTTAGTACATATTAGCATCTAACGTACCTTTTCTTAAAAGGTATTCAGTCTAGAAAATAGTAAGCTAAATTATAAGTTAGAACAATCAAACCTCAAATAACTATCAAAATAATAAATTAAACTATTAAATATTTAATATCAACCGAACAGAAATGCAAACTAATAAAAAACATTTTTTAATAACGTACTTAAATAATTAATAATTCCTATGTTAATAAAGACATTTAAAACGAAAAAAGGTAAAAGAAATTTTAGTTGTAAGTAAGAAAATGATATATTTTACACCAAATAATTAAGTTTTGACGATAACAACCAATAGTTTAATCGTTAATTTTATTTAAAAGCATATTCATGTATAACAAGTATTAGTATTTAAAAATATTAAATCCTATATCGAAGGCTGACGTAACACCACAAACATGTATACATATATTATCCGTCTATATTTATATAACAAAAAGGCACGCCCCAACCGGATTCTAGACGACGACATTTAATATGTTAATGACACAAGAATATCCAGAAACCTTTACTTCTCAAGTGAATTTACAAAAAGCAATAACTTTTGACCTTAAAGAATAAATGATTGAATATACAATGTATATAAGTAGGTTTTTAAGAATATTTTGTTATACTTTAACAGCGAAATACATGTTTGTTAATTTCTTTAAGATTTTTTTTGTTATACCCCAATTTACCTATATTGTTAGTGCAATATGAAGCCATATTCATATTTCATTTGGTTATTTATTTTAATGTGTATCTGAGGTTAACTCAGGGCAGCAGTAACTTACCAGCAGGTGCATTCTCGATTGGTATTTCTTCCATATTATAAAACAAACAATTAGTTTATACTTTACTTATAAAAATATTTATCCTTATTTATCCTTATTGCCTTAAATTTATGTTTATAGCATTGTAATGAAATTTGTCAGCTGGTTGCTAACTATATAGATAGTAGTTTAGAAAAATGTGTTCTTTTGTTTTAACAGCAAGGTCAATATCAAGATCAAGTGAATAGTGAGTGTACAGTACTGTAATAACTTTTATTTGTTGTATGTAACTGACAACACTAAAAAAATTATAATACAAAGATGATGGTAGATGCATTTGTGGTTCTACTCTGAAGGTCGTAGAACCCTTTATGATTTGACTCCGGTGGGATCACCGCCACACCTATTTCTGCCGAATAACAATGGTGTTAAGTGCTGCTGTGTTCTCGTTATAGGGTTTGGTAAGGGATGCATACTTTTCCAAAGCGTTCCAGCCTAGTCCTCAGGGATAGCGGCGCATCTGTGGACAACCTCAGTTAGGAATCTAGTCCTATCTTACAGATGTCCATGGGCGGCAGTAGCCACTTACCATCAGGTGCACCGCATGCTCGTCTGCTACTCCCATATTATAAAAAAACCAATGACTTTTTTACAATCAGGTAGACAGTATGTATTTGCTTCTTCTATATTATAAAAGAAAAATACTGGGTGCCCACAATATCCACAGCATACATATGTTTCTTATTCTTGTTCTAAGCCCAACTATGTTTTTGTTATTTAATAATTCAGATTTGATTTGTTTACAAATAGATTTCATTCTCATTATGACATATGTTTGCTTGACGAGGTTGTTTACAGTGCCAATTAATATAAAATGATCAATTAACAATGTTTACGATCTTTGTAAAATTCCATAATATGTCGCTCTTGATTTGTCTATCAATTGCCTTATTTTGATTGATTCAAAACAACTAAATTGTTATACTTTAGTTTTCCTATCTGCTATTATAACAGGAAAATAGTCCACTTTATGGTAAATGACCAATATAACTATGGATCTCTATAATCAACTCAAGATAGAAGTAGAGTTTTGAAGTCAGCCAAAGAGTCGTTATTAGCCATAGATTAATTAATCAATGTTAATTGTCCTTAGGATTAATTTTGAACTTCTTGTTTAAGAGTCTTTCTACCATCATACTAGAACACAGCAGCACACAACAGCGCTGTTATAACAGAAATCACACCTATTTCTATAAGCGATGCCTATCAAGGCGATATATTTCTTCACTACCTTTTACCACGTTAAAAGTTTTATCAATCCCTTGGGAACAGTACTTTTTTCTGTATAGAAGGTACCAAATGCCGCTTTCTGAATCCCTGAAAACCAACAAAATTTCATGACTATTGCTTGTGTAGTTAAGGCGTGAAAGAGTAACAAACAAACTCACATTCACATTTACAACGTTATTAGAATATCATTATTTTTATACACAGCATTGTTACCATGTTTGCCGTCATGAATGAATCATTGCTGTTTACCTGAATACCTCATTCAATAGTATTCAATAGTCTCTCGACGATGACTGACAAAGAAAGGCTTTGGGTATTCGTTCCCCTTGCTTACGCAATATCACCTTGAGCTTTGACCAGATTCTGATGAAATGACTGCGTTCAATTTCAAACCACATTCGTTTAAACGTGCATGCCATGATAAATTACGAGCAGCGAAAACAAACTTGTTTTTATCGCATGGAGACGTTTTATTATTAGTATTAATAAGTTGATACGTAGGTGACCCGCCCGCGGTTTGAGCCAATCACAGCGCGCGATACAAACACTCCCTCGCTATATATACTGTTCGCGCGCGGTAACAAACATTCGCGCTTCTAAAGCCTAGTTTTCAACTCCTAACTAATAAATGGGTGATAGATTCCATATTAAAACTTATAGGTGGCTCATATTCCTGTTCAGTTTCAGTAATTTTGATAAAATTTAGAACATTTTGGTTGCTGAATCTTACACGATAGTATTATTTTTGTATTTCCTTTAATTTAAATTTATGAGATTTTTAAAAATGTTGCATTTTAAAACCGTCCCCGAAGACTACGTGAAGAAGACGGCACAGTAAGTATTTTGAAAAATATTATATCAAATTTATTTATTTTTAAATTTTTATAATACTCGTACAACTGTTGATATATTAAACATTATTTTTGAAATTTCATCACAAACTTTCATCATACAATTTTGGTCTCTACTACTAGTATTCGGCACTAAATTCAGTCGCTGCATTTTTTACCTCTATGTTTAAAAAAATAAATCAATAAACTTAATAAACTAATCCTGTATGGTTATATTATTATACTAACGTTATGTACGAAATAACAATAAAATAAACAATGAACACGATAATACTATACCACAATCAATACAATTAAATAACTAATTTAAAGAAAACATCAGAACGAAAAGTCATTAACGTAATATTAGTTTTAATTGTTTACAACATATTGATAAACTAAACACCACCTGTCTTCATCAGTCAAAAAAATTTTTTTCCAAAAAAAAAAATTGGAATTTTTTTGGTTGTGAAAACCATTTTTTTTTTTCATAAAGTGTACGTTTTCGTTAAGTGTAGCCTAATTATTTTAACGAGTTCTATATACTGAACAAGGTTAATTGTTAGATATACCTAACCAATAAACGATTTATAATGCTACTGATAGTCTATTTTAATAGGCTAGTCCAAAGATCACAAACAGTACATTCGAAATATGTGTGTTATCAATATAAACTTCATTAACTATGAAAATTAATTCGAAGGCGACATTTATCTATAGGTTTGCTATCGAGTATTATTTGTATGTATGAAGGTAATGAGTAGGATACCATATGTGTAAAATATTGAACAAATACATATGTTTTTAAATAAAACGTTCTCTTAAATATTAATGACTGGGCTATTACCTACTTCTGTTAAAAATTAATGCCAATCATAAAGGCTTTTTTCAAAACATTTTAAATTATATGTTATGATTTTTCCACTGTTTTATAAAAACGATTCCTATAGTGATGAAAACCAAAACTATAAATAACAAAATTTAAAAGCAAATTATTAGTCAGACTAACTCTAAAAATGGTTTTAATTAGTTGGTCTATTTAACTTTTCTACATAAAAAAAACAAGCAAGAGCCGTACTTTCCTATGAAAAACTTATGGTTGTAAGTGTTACACCATAAAATAATTACATCATAAAAACTAGCGGACAAATTTTGGGATTATTACTGAAGAACCCAACAAAACTAAACGAAGAAAGAATTGGAAGGAGAAGAATTGGAAAATCTACAGCTATATTTGTAAATATAATATATAATAAGATTAACAAATTCCCTTTGTCACCAGATGTGCGCAAGTGGCGCTGAGCTGCAGCCGTGCTGCCCACCAGGCTGCTCTCCGTGGTGTGGTCAAACCAACTCCCCAACTCGCCACCCTTACACCGAAGGTAAGATTTAAGTAGATATTAGTGTTATTTTACAGAAATAATTTATTGTTAAAATCCCATTGAAGGGAAATTAGGTTCAGGTTAATTAAGAAATTAAACATAAGTTCTAAATTAAAAACCTACATTCTCTTAGTAAGGAATAATATTGTTGTTTTAAATGTTATTTAAATATTTATAAATCCTCTGACAAACTTTACTTTTTAAAAGAATAGTTCATTATTGCATTGCCTGTTCCATAAATAGACATACTTGTAGTCATTAGATGTCACTGTATTCATTTTAACTACGTGACAATATTGTTGTTTTCTTTCTATCTCTATAAACTTAGTAAAATACCAAAACTATAAAATAATCATGAATTTAGATTCTTATATCCTTCAATGTATCTACGTCACTTATAACGCAAAATAGTCTAGAAAATTTATAAATATGTGCAGCTGAAGCATTTAATCTAGATTTATTTTACCTGTTAGATAAGAAACCTTTTATCACTCGCTCATGGACAAATATCTCGAAAACCTACTTGTGTTCTTTATTATTTATTACTTTCACAATTATAATCTTTATTTGCTAAATAAGGTACAACAGGTAGACAAAGTATAATATCCTCTTAACAATATCTTGACAATGAATAATATAAGGATTTGCCTTTAGTGCGTGTTAGTAGACTTCACATACCTTTGAATACTTTTTTATTTTTTTATTTTCTTAGGTACATTTTTTTTTTATATCATTTATAATATAGGAGTAGCAGACGAGCATGCAGTCCACCTGATGGTAAGTGGCTACTGCCGCCCATGGACATTTATAATCAACCCCAGATAGGATTAGATATTCCTACCTGAGGTCGGCCTCAGATGCGCCGCTACCCCTGAGGACTAAGCTGGAACGCCTCCGAAAAGTCTGTCTCCCTTACCACACCCTTCAAACCGGAACACAGCAGCGCCTTACACTGATGTTATTAGGTAGAAATAGGTGTGGCGGTGGTGCCGCCGGGGTCGAACGCAGGTTTCCTCGCGATGTTTTCCCTTCTCCGCTTAAGCAAGTGCTAATTAATTTCTAATACGCACATAACTTTGAAAAATCAGAGGTGCCTGGGATTTGAACCTCTTGAACCTTTTGAATCAAGAGGCCGTTTCTTAACCACTAGGCTATCACTCCTCAGAGCCTCTCTAACGTCTTGTTTGTACAGGTGCGAGCCTTCGTAGAACGCAGCGTGGCGTTATGCGAGCCAGAGCATGTCCATGTGTGTGATGGGTCGGAGGCCGAAGCCAGCGCGCTGCTGCAGCTCATGCAACAGCAGGGCACCCTGAGGCAGCTACCCAAGTATGAGAACTGGTGAGTTATGGGTTTTTAACACTAACAGCCCTACACTAGGATTCCCTGGCACACATAGAGACAAATACACAAACACCCAGACCCAGAAACAGAAAGTTAAATTCATCGTTTAGCTATCTATCTGGGCGGGGATCGAACCCGGGACCCTCTGCGCGTCGGACCGGTATGATGACCGCTCCGGCACGCGGGTCGTCTGTTACAAGTTACAAGTCATATCTGATAACATTTTAAATATCGATTGCATAATGTACCTATATAGCCATAGCCCTTCCTACAGCCCAAACGGATTTATAATGCAGGAGTAGCAGACGAGTATACAGTCCACCTGATGGTAAGTGGCTACTGCCGCCCATGAACATGTAATCAACCCCGGATAGGATTAAATTGATACCTGAGTTCGGCCACAAATGCGCCGCTACCCCAGAGGAGTAAGCTGGAACGCGTCCGAAAATGTTTCCCTTACCACACCCTTCAAACCAGAACACAGCAGCGTTTAACACTGCTGTTATTAGATAGAAATAGGTATGGTTTGATTTTAACATATGAGGTGTCGTTGGATTCGTCTAAATTAGATGTAGCATATGCTATAATTTTAAGCTGTGGTGTTTATGTAATGATTACTAGTTCAATTGATCTTCTTACGAGCTAAATATAAGATTTTACAACAAATATTCACTTAATATTTATATTTATTTAATGAAATTTCCTAGTTGTATTTGATAATATAGTTAGGTACCTACACAGTTCATGTTCAATTGTATAAAAGGAAGGAAAAATTGATTAGGGAAACCCACACAACATTACAAAGTCAAAAAACCGCTATAAAAATTATAATACACATTTTAATAATTTAAGGAAAGATATGGTCAGAACAATTTAATATGCTTCGAAAATACAGTTAAAAATTTGTTGAATCATGATGATATCTGGGTTGAGTCCTAAGTACCTTCGTAATTTTGCAAGTAATGTTCGTACTCGTATTTCAAATTACTTAATTATTTAGTATAATTTGCTAACGCTAAACAAATCGTGAGGAGACCTTCACTTAGAGCTTAGAGTTCTAAAAAAAGGTTCTCAATGTATGAAGTATATCATTTCGCACTTGGCCTTTGACTATGGCCTATTCCCCTCTCTACCTGAGAGTAGGCCCAGTAGGGCCCAGAGGTAGAAGGACAGTTACTTCGAATTATAAAAAAGGTGAAGGTAGTAGAACCTTCTATAGTTCGACTCCGGTAGAACCACCTCCACACCTGTTTCTGCCTAATAACCGCAGTGTTAAGCACTGTTGTGTTCTGGTTTGAAGGGAGACATAGTTTTCCGAGCCATTATCTACAACTTAATCCACACGAGCGGAACATCTGTGACCGACTTCAATAGCTAGTCTCTAATCTGGAGGTCGATGTCTATCACAGTAGGTACTTACCATCAGGTGGACTGCATGCTGGTCTGCACCTATATTAAAACACCATCCTCCCCCAGTTGGCTGGCGCGCACGGACCCAGCAGACGTCGCCCGTGTGGAGTCCCGGACCTTCATCTGTTCGGAGAAGGAGCGTGATGTGGTCCCCGTCGCCCGCGCTGGACAGAAGTCAGCCCTTGGGAACTACATCGCACCGCTGGACTATGATAAGGCGGTCGCTGAGAGATTCCCTGGATGTATGCGAGGTAAGTCTTATAACAACAGTGTTAAGTGCTACTGTGTTCAGGTTTGAAGTGTGGTACAGGAGACGTAATTTTCCGAGGCGTTCCAGCTTAGTCTTCAAGGGTAGCGGCGCATCTGTGGCCGACATCAGCTAGGAATATCTAATCCTATCTGGGGTTACAAATGTCCATGGGCGGCAGTAGCCACTTACCATCAGGAGGACTGCATGCTCGCCTGCTACACATGTATTATATAAGGAATTTTAAGGGCTGCCGAGTTCTGGTTTGAAGTGTAGTAAGGAGGACACACATATTTGAGGCGTTTCAACATAGTCCTCATATCGCGCTAGAATTACGATAAGTGTTCCGCGTAGGCCGTGGCGGTCACTGGTGTCCGCCATTGTTTTTTTTATCAATACACTGTATTTTTTTACTGGAACCTCGACCAATATAATATTTTTGTCCTCTTTTATCAAAAAAACTAATAAAACACGAACATCAATTTGTGCCATTTTATTATTTTTAAAGCGGCCTGGACGGCTAATTCGTTGTCGGACAACTGGTGTTCGCCATGGCGTTCAACGTGTTAAGAAGTTCTACAATATGTAGTGTTATTCTTATTCCAGGTCGCACGATGTATGTGATCCCGTTCTCTATGGGTCCCGTGGGCTCCCCCCTCTCCAAGATCGGAGTGGAGGTAACCGACTCCCCCTACGTGGTGTACTCCATGCGCACCATGACTAGGATGGGTAAGTTAGTTGAACGTAGAAGCTATTTCATCAAACGAAACTATAAATACCATATCACCATCGGATAGTCATATCAGAGTTTTAAAATTTTATTAAACTTCAAAGTTTCAGTATCTTCCAAATGGGTTCCTTACAAAATAAAACCTTAGTCAATGCTGGCCTGATGATTGTGGCTTAAACATGTTATAGAACATGAAGAAGACATTGTTTCCTCACGATGATTTATTAACTGGCATAATGATATAAGATAAATAAATTTTCCTCTAATTTATCTTTTATTATTACATCCCAGAATTTGATCCTTATAAGCGACTTAAAGACACTATCTGATGATATAATAATAGTGTTATTTTTCTTTCTAATATGAACTCGTTCAATTCCCGGACTAGCAGTTTTACGCGGACTATACATAAATAATTTTGAATGATCTGATCCAGGTGCGTCAGTCCTGGACGCACTGCGCAAGGACGAGCACTTCGTCCGCTGCCTGCACTCAGTGGGGCGGCCCGCGGGCCCCGCCACGCCGGGCTGGCCCTGCGACCC
Organism: Epargyreus clarus clarus; assembly: GCA_014595695.2. NCBI lineage: Eukaryota > Metazoa > Arthropoda > Insecta > Lepidoptera > Hesperiidae > Epargyreus > Epargyreus clarus. The sequence continues at coordinate 1,834,541 of JACTTY020000046.1, forward strand.
GCCGCGTACTATTATCCTGCACCGGCCCGCTGATAACGAGATTATTAGCTATGGTAAGACGATTACTTCATCTTATTTTAAGTGGATTTAACCTTATTTATAGCACAGTTGGACACCACTCTTTCCAAAGGAGAAAGTTTTAATTAATTAAGTAAATAAATAAAACGTACTGCACCATACTCTTGCCTTGCCAAAATTAGACCTCTCCTACGTATATTATCGTAACTGCAAAATGACAACTTTACATGAGAGCGTTTCAAAGTTTCGAATATGCTAAAATGCGAATAAAATCTGAATTTCTGCTTTCTGCTGCAAAAACGAAAAGGTACTTTTGTGTGTAATTTTTTTCTGTACTGTATTATGAAAATACTCGTATTACATTCTTCATATTTCATTTCTTCAACCGTTCGTCTTTTCTAGGTAGTGGATACGGTGGTAACAGCTTGCTCGGCAAGAAGTGCTTCGCTCTGCGACTTGGCTCTGTCCTCGCTCGCCGGGAAGGCTGGCTGGCCGAACACATGCTGGTATGTACTCCCTACCCTTTATTATGTACACAAAAACACGCAAGGTAGCCTCCCTTCAGCCATGGACATCTACTACCAAACTTAGGTGCTACTTATTAGAACAGAGATAAAACGCCTCGAAAATGAATCTATCGAAGTATATAAAAATCGATCGAAGCTTATAAAAATTACATTACCACAACCTTCAAATTAACATATTGCACTACAATGCAGCATAAATAAAAAAACTTAGCAGTGGTACCATCACCATTTTACCGTCACAGCTCCACAGTACTTATGCAACACCATTTATCATTGAAGGTGATAGAACCCTTTGTGGTTCGATTTCCAGGTGTGTTAAGCGTTGCTGTTATTAGGTGTGCTCAGGTAGGAATATCTAATCCTATCTGGGATTGTTTACAGATGTCCATGAACGGCAGTAGCCACTTACCATCAGTGGACTGCATGCTCGTCTGCTACTCCTATATTATAAAAAATATTTCTGTATTACCCAGTATTTTTGTACTATCCATCCATCATATCATATCCATGAGCAAAATCTTGATCCATCTTGATTCTTATAACCTTATCTTGATTCTACATTTCTGTCTTCATCCCCAGATCGTAGGCATCACAGACCCTAAGGGCAGGAAGCGGTACATCGCGGCCGCCTTCCCCTCCGCCTGCGGGAAGACCAACCTCGCCATGATGACGCCCTCCCTGCCAGGGTACAAGGTGGAGTGTGTTGGGGATGACATCGCCTGGATGAAGTTTGATGATAAGGGCGTCTTGAGGGCTATTAACCCTGAGAACGGGTTCTTTGGAGTGGCACCAGGTAGGTCACTTAATTAAACTATTTAGGAATAAGGTAACCTGAAGTGTTAAACGTAGACTCTATGAAAATATATACCAAAAAGTCTGGGTAGGAATGCAACCCTTATTTAAGCTATTTAGGTCACGTAGAAATAAGTACCGGACGCAGGTTTCTTGATAATAGATAAGAAATTCTGGAGAGAATTTACCATCTCTATCTTGTTGTTTTAAGTATCTGATCGTAATAAATTCTGTAGCAATCCACCAAATTCTGACCAACAATTGCAAGGGTCTTCTGTGACAATGAAACTATTAGATAACTCTTAGGTTAGGTAGAATGCTTAGGTAGAAGTTTCTTCACATAGACGTGAAATCAGAAGCGAAGACCCCCCGGACGGTTGCCGGTGGGTGATGACCCTTGTGAAGGGACCACTTTTGATTTTACGTCTAATCAAAGATAAAACAAAAGTGTAAGAAAGCAATTAAGTCCCTTTATAGACTCTCAAATTCATATCCAAATCTTTTTTTACTTCAGTAACTCTAAATCCACGATAATTTCTCAGGTACCTCAGAAGCCACGAACCCCATCGCAATGGCGTCGGTGTTCCGTAACACAGTGTTCACGAACGTCGCGGAGACGGCCGACGGGGGGGTGTGGTGGGAGGGCATGGGGGACGCGCCCCAAGCCCTCATCGACTGGAAGGGCCAGCCCTGGGACCCGTCTAAGAAGACACCCGCTGCGCATCCTAACTCTAGGTACTGATGGCAATTGTAAGATTGTTACGGTTGGTTCATCTTTTTCTGACACCGCCATATTCATTTTTGATTTATAAATTGTCATCAAATCTTAATAAGACAAGTCTTAGCTGAAGACAATGTTGAAGATTAAGTTACCTACCTCTCTCATCATACCTCAAACTTTTTCATTTTTGTCGCACGATGGGGCAACCACGGTACCCGACGCCGTGGAAGCGACCGGATTATGTGGATTTTTACCGTACTCAATTAAACTCACTCGCTCCTCCCACACATTTGGGATTTACAACGGTATGCGACCACACCTTCATCCTTCCCAGGGTTACTTGCTGGACGGTTCGAGCTCCCACTCTTGCCGCCTGCAACCCTGGCAGCCCCTTTTAGTCGCCTCTTACGACATGCAGGGTTACCGTAGCCCTATTCTTGTCCTGGGACTACAGGGACTTATCTCACAATGACTAACATCTCAGTAGTTATTAGGTATTTTAGCACCCTTTGAACTAGAAGTAACCCTAAAACCTTTACATCAGTGTTACTTTGACAATGTTCTTATAAAAATCCTTTTTTCAGATTCTGCACCCCAGCGGACCAGTGCCCCATCATCGATGGAGACTGGGAAAGCGCGGAGGGTGTGCCCATCTCCGCCATCCTGCTCGGTGGTAGGCGACCAGCTGGAGTGCCCTTGGTGGTTGAGGCTAGGGATTGGAACCATGGTGTCTTCATGGGCGCCACCATGAGGTCTGAGGCCACTGCTGCTGCTGAACATGCTGTAAGTTCCAAAGATTTAAAGTATATGTTCTAGATCACATATCGGTACACTCTAAATGTACTTAGTATTCGTAGTCTCGCCATCAAAGATAGTTATAATCCTAGGCACGCATCTCTTATTTTTAAAAGTCATGTGTGTATTCAATGTTAATTTTCACATTGTATAATGGTAAAAGCAGTGATAGGCTAGTGATTGACGCAGCTTCTCAATCAAGGAGTCCGAGGTTCAAATACTTACCACACAAATGAAAATCTGGTTTCTAAAGATATGTGCGTATTAGAAAAAAATCTAACTAGGTAATCATGGTCTGAACCCCTTTCACTCTAAAGAAGACTCGTGTCCTATAATGGGCAGTACGACGACATTGAAAATCCATAAATATATTTAATAAACCTATAAATCCACCGAATATATGAATAAATCCATACAATAACTCAATAAATCTATCCAATAACACAATAAATCCATCCAACAACTCAATAAATCCATCCAATCACTACATAAATCCCTCCAATAACTCAATACATCCATCCAATCACTCAATAAATCCAACCAATAACTCAATAAATCCCAATAAACACATAAATCCCTTCACCCCCAGGGCAAGGTGGTGATGCACGATCCGTTCGCGATGCGTCCGTTCTTCGGATACAACTTCGGGGAGTACGTGCGGCACTGGCTCGCCATGCCGCAAGCTGGACGGCAGCTGCCCAAGGTCTTCCATGTTAACTGGTTCAGGAAGGATCAGCAGGTTGGTAACATTTTCTGCGACGCTTTCTATACTCACATTGGCCTTGTGACCTTGTCGCTTGGGCTCATGATATTTGTGGAAATAAGCTATTGAGCAAGGAATAGCAAAAAAAATTAAGTTGGATCAACTTGTATACTTATTCTATTTCACTATACCCGTCAGATGATAAATCACCAAATCGTAAGGGGTTCTACCCAAAATACAATCCAAATGTTTATTTTTTGTAAATAAGATGGCGTAATAATTGTTAATAATATCCATCAAAGACAACCCGAATAGCTTCCTCCAACAACATCAATAAAATTTACGTCACAATATTAGTAATGGCTTTCGACGACATTAACCTAATATTATTTCCAGGGCAAGTTCCTCTGGCCGGGCTTCGGCGACAACGCCCGCGTGCTGGACTGGGTGCTCCGCCGCTGCGACGGGGAGCCCTGCCACCAAGACACACCACTCGGCCTCCTGCCCGCGCCCGGAGCCCTCAACACTGAGGGACTCGGCCCCCTCAACATGGAGGAGCTGTTCAGCATACCTAGGGACTTCTGGATGCAAGAGGTAAGTTAGTTACGACATAAGGATAGATTTTTTTAATAATATAAGAGTAGCAGACGAGCATGCAGTCCACCTGATGGTAAGTGACTACTGCCGCCCATGGACAACTGTAATAAACCCCAGATAGGTTTGATTCCTAACAGAGGTCTGTCACAGATGCGCTACCCCTGAGGACTAAGCTGGAACGCCTCGAAAATGTACGACTCCCTTACTCCCTGAAGGGTGCTCCAAACTAGAACACAGCAGCGCTTAACACTGCTGATGAAATATGTGGCGGTGGTGACCAACGGAGGATATTTTGCCACTCCTAAATCTAATTGGAACGTCTTGCGTACTCTGTTATCTCACCCTGCAAACTAGAGCACTAAAGGTGGTAGAATAAATATGATTTGACCGTTGAAATACCACTGATACACCCATTTCTAGCATAAAGCCTTTTTATATCTCAGTAGTATGTAACATGATCACCTTTAGTCTTTAGGCACGGCAACACCTGATCGGATACAGATAGAACTCTTACTCTATATTGAATTGGTTACAGATGTAATAATTAAATTATTTTCAACGTTCTACCAACAATCTTGAATTCTTACACTTAAATTAACGTTTTTGAATACTTTACTTAGTACTTAGATAACTTACAGTGACATTATTTCGGAATCATTAAAGTTAAATAACTTACAATGTTTTTATTTGTGACAGGCCGACTGCATAGAGAAATACTTCACGGAGGAAGTCGGCGAGGATCTCCCGCAGGAGATGTGGGAAGAGCTGAGCAAACTCAGGAACAACATCCAACAGTCATAAACACCAAAGATTCAAGATAAACGAAAATTAGTTTAAATAAACATTTTGCAAGATTACGTCAGTTGCAATGCTGGTAAATCGAAATGACCGAAAATCTTTTACCTGTAAAGGTGTAACAGAGACTTTTAGAAAAGGATAGGGTAATCTTATGAGCTGTATAGATGGCGCCACCAACACATGTGTCAATGATTTACTTTTACTTTCAACCGCATTGAGGTTGTAACGTATTGGGGGCGCCACTAGTACCCACAATTGAAAACTACCCTCATTTACAAAAAAAATGCCAATATAAAAAAATACAGTATGTATTCTTAAGAAATTAATGAAATGTCAATTGAAATAAATAGATATGGTTTAAGCATATTAAGAATTGTGTAAATCAAATATTTAATTTATATTTCACTAGCTAAATCTTGTCACAGTAAATGTGGCTTACTCTGATATTCTCTTTTTGATATCAAGTTAAAAAGTAAATAAAACAGTGTTATATAAGAGTCAAGTAAATATTTGGAATTCGAAAATTTGGAAAACAAACAGAAACTGATCATTTGATATGAAAAGATTGTCAAATGTAATCTTGTAAAGTAAACATTCCGTTTAGGGTCATTCAAGTATTATGTAAGCAGAATTTTAGTAATTTAACCCCCACTGGCCCCCACACCTTCCCCTTAATCACCATAATCAGCAAAAGTAAGCAACATTACCGCCTCCTTATGCCCTACACTTGTGTAGGCATTTGGCAAATAATATTTTTTATTTATTCATTTTCCTTCTTTATTGCTAGTCATGATTGCATATTATTGATTAATGAAAATTTTAACATTATTAAAAATATTAAAATATCAGTGAGATAGGGTTGCCATATTCGAAATAAAAGCTATAAAAATTTACAATAAAATGTAAATAATTTACAAATGTTGCTGACGTAACAATCATCCCTCTCACCCTATGTCATCAAAAGAATGAACCCCTCCCTTGCTGCTTACGTAATTCTTGAGTCACCCCTTCCATTAAAATACGTATATTATCTATATGTAAGTGCCTAAAATAATATTATATTTAAAAAAGGAACGCTAATCGTATATCGGTTGCAAGGATGTTCACGTGAACAATTTTATTGCTGGCAACATTTTGATTACGTATTAAAATACGATGGCTGTGTTAGATAAGTTTGTATGTGTGTATATAATTTGTATCGTTGTAATTGTAAATAGAATAATGTAAAATAAAAAGTATGATGTAATAACATTGTTTTCTTTATAAATCCATAAGTACTACTGGTCTAAGATCCGAAGCTAAATCGAACTGGACCGAGCTGATAATAGAATGAAACTCATTTTATAATGAAATTAGTACATTGGGTAATACATTAAAAATGGGTTTGCTAAAAAAATCCTGGACAGGATAATTTTAATTATTTTTTGAAAAATTAAAATTTAATTGAAAATTAAATTTTGCAACATCAAGATAATAAGAAAATTCTATTCTGAGTGAATGTTAAAAACATACAGAATGTGCAGGCTTTGGGTTGCCTATTATTTACGTGGACGATCTACTGGGTTGTCAGGTATAAACAGGTATTTCGCTGGCAACTACTTTCACTCATGATGATAATAGATAAAATTTTATATCAGTAGAAGCGCTGTTTTATTGTGAACACGTTGATATAGGGTTGTCTGCAAAATGAAAATTAATTTTTCAAAAAATAATTAAAATTATCCTGTCCAGGATTTTTTTAGCAAACCCATTTTTAATGTATTACCCAATGTACTAATTTCGTTATAAAATGAGTTTCATTCTATTATCAGCTCGGTCCAGTTCGATTTAGCTTCGGATCTTCTACTATACGTTTTAGTCGCAAAGAACCTACTCGACTTTGGTAAATTTTTAGGGTTCCGTGCCCAAAGGGTAAAAACGGAACCCTATTACTAAGACTTCACTGTCTGTCCGTCTGTCACAGGGCTATATCTCCGGCACCGTAAGAGATAGACACATGAACTTTTTACAGAGAATGCATAACGGTGGCCGCTATAACAACAAATACTAAAAATAAAATAAAGTTGAACATTAAAGGGGGTCGCTAATCGCTATATAACAAACCGGTATTTATCGGCATTTTTCGATCTAACTGTTAAACCGTACTAGGGAAACGGTTGATTTTTTTACAATCCGTTGACTACTATAACTGGTATTATAATAAATACAAATTAGAAGCATAAAATATTTTTTAATATAGTTATTTAAATTTTATTATACGTTATTTACGTATTGATTGATCATCACCCAAACGCCATCTATTTTTGTGTAATATAACTAAATATTGTTGAAAATTTAGTATCATTCATCATCACCGCAACAGATGGCGTTTGTTGTTGTTGTCTGATATAATTAAATATCGTTGAAAATAATAAAATGAATAAAAATAAGTAAAAAATAATGAAAATTTGGTGGCACGGAAGCCTCCATGTGCGAATTCGTCTCGTACTTGGCGAATTATTATTAGCTTCACCTGTATGTGTGTAAGCAGTGATAGCCTAGTGGTTAAGAAACTCGGCCTCTCGATCGAGGGGTCCGAGGTTCAAATCCCAGGCACGCACCTCTGATTTTTCAAAGTTATGTGCGTATTAGAAATTAATTATCACTTGCTAAACGGTGAAGGAAAATGTCGTGAGGAAACCTGCATACCTGAGAGATTTATAAAAAAAAAATCTCAAGGGTATGTGAAGTCTACCAATGCGCACTTGGCCAGCGCGGTGGAGTATGGCCTAATCCTTCTCATTCTGAGAGGAGACACGTGCTCAGCAGTGGGACAGTAATGGGTTGTTGATGATGATGATGATGATGTATGTGTGTAATGTATTATGTATCTGTGTATATAACAGAATGTTCGAACACGATTTTACCCACTTCTATTGTAATGTAGATTGCATGAAACAGTAATTGTGAGTCATTTGAAAAATGAATAACGATATACTTAAGCTTAATTTTTTCCATAAATTGCTATCGAATTTTCTCCGATCTACGTTTGAAGATTTGGGGATATATCTCTTATATTTCTGAAATTACGAGTATGTGTAGCAATATTCATATGCTAAAATCCTATAATAATACTGCAGTCTTAAAAACAATCAAACTTTTATAGTTTATCATATTTTTACTGTAAGTACAGTAAGAGATATATTTATTTTATTACACTTTACAACATTCTTGACGACGCATGTACAAGAAATACGATAATAAAAAATGCTAGTTATAATAAAAATGTTTATGGCGACTTATTTTCAATTCAATCAAATACCTGTTCACTGTTCAGATGAAGTGATGGAAAATGTGTTATTATAATAATTGATTTTGATAAAGCGGACTACCAATTGAAATAAAGTGCAGATTTATAATTTGTAAATTTGATATGTATATTAATCGCCTGTTATATATTTAAAACAAATTTATAAGAAACTACAAAATTATATAGGTAGGTATCTTCGATCACTAATAAGAACTAGATACACAATCCCATACAAAAATGAACTTAAAAAGTGGCGTCAAACGTGTTTATAAAATTCTAAGCGACAGAATCTAAAATTAATGCAAAATCAACCTTGTCACTATTATTTAACGGTGTTTTTCAAAAACTGCTTACCAAAAGCAATAAATTTTTACGACATAAGCTAGCTGTCATAAGCTATCACTTTTACAGGTTTGTCACCCAACGCGCACCCAAATGTCTATTTGGGTGCTCTTTTCGTCGCGCCATTTTTTTGTCGCTGATTGTGTATCTAGTTTTTATTAGTGATCGAAGGTAGGTATAGATAAGAACTTGGCATTTATGAAAGCAAATTTCTATTACCAGCTTAGTAGTAGTGTACGACGTACGTGTGTGTAATAGTTTTTAATACAACACTATTTTCTATATAATCGTATAGTCCGAGTAAAACTGCTAGTCCGCTCTGAATATAGAAATGAATTGCGTCGCCACAGTAAATTATATGACTACACCTGCTCGCAACAACTTCAGAGCGGACTAGCAGTTTAGCGCGGACTATATCACAATCATTGTTTCAGATGGCGCCAAAATATAAAGACATATTAACCTTACAAATCATTTTATTTCTAATTCCAATCGTCATAGCAGCGAAATATTCGGACGAGACAACAAACGATAAACCAATTTTCAGATATATAATGGACAATTTAAAAAGAGATTGTAACTGGTGCAATATGAAACAAGAAATCATCAAAATGAAAAAAAATAAAATGATGTCAAAAAATCAGAACAGATTGAATATGAAATTTATTAAAGCACCAAAAATCGTCGACTTATTCGATATTCCGATTCACGCGGCAATTGTGTCTAAAAACAAAAAGGTTGACAAAAAAACCTTAAAGGATATAATCAACAAGTTATGGAAGTAAACAAAAATAAAAATAAATAATAAATAATATTTTGCTTTATTTTTTCTTGTTTATTTTATCAATTAAAGAAAGTTTTGAAGTTCTAAGACTGGTAATTTAGATCATTTAAATTCATAAAAATAAAATATTATATTTATTTGAGACTATTGTTTCAATGTACTTATGAAAATATGAGCAGCTGAAAGACTTTCTGACGCTGATTCCAACGCATCCGAATTTAATTTTTACTCAAGAGCCCTGAATATAAAATTCGGTCTAAAAGATAGTAGGTATAGTCCGCGCCAAACTGCTAGTCCCCTCTGAAGTTGTTGCGAGCAGGTGTAGTCATACAATTTGCTATGGCGACGCGATTCATTTCTATATTCAGAGCGGACTAGCAGTTTTACGCGGACTATAACAATGACTGTTTCATATGGGTTTGTGTGTATGTGTAACAATAAAAACGTAGTAGTGTGCGCACATTTTTCCTACTATTTTTTTCTGGTCCCGCTACAAAATAGAGTAAAGCTCTCTCACTCTTTATTTATAATCATGTGTTTTATGTGCACGTGTAAACTTTATGATTTATTACAATTACCAATTACATGGTTGAAATATTAATCATCATTCAAGGATTTAATTATCGAAATTAACTGAGAAATCGATTATTTTGTATGTAACAATGATTTCGGGTAAAATCATAACTGCACTTTTTCTTATAGACTCAGTTTTAAGTATAACAGATGTAAATCTGAATAACGTACCGCTTCAAACTGCATCGTTACTTCTAAATGCACTCGGTAAATACGGTAATGATGTGAAATATGTTGAAATACAACCAAATATTTGGAAAAAGGAAAGTAAAAGCAAAAATCAAATCACGCAATTCAAAAATCAATTTTTATCGGATGATTACGTGAGCTTAGATGAAAAAATCATAAAACAAAATCGACTCCACAAGATATTAATAAAACGGCTAATACCCCATGGCTTACCGACTTCGGCATTAGAATTTGACGCCAAATATAAGTCGTTTTATAAGCCATTAGTGAGAGTTCACAAACGGAAACCGTTACCAAAGATTGGAACCATTTTGAATATTGGAAACAATATCGGAGTGGATAAATATGGAATTGATATACACGATTACTATGATAATGATGAAGATGTAATTAATTTTGTCACAACTAAAGAATTGGATAGTTTGAAAAATGATCGTATTAAGATCTTAACTGGAAATTCTGATGTTAATGAAGTATTATTGCAACCGTTTGAAATAAATCTAGAAAATAAAGCAGGACAGGATTCTCCATCTCAATTGGAGATTTCGAAGAAAATAAAAATGTTAATGAAGGATAGTCGATCTGTGTAGGGCTTATTTCATTCTTTTTTTTATAACATAGTAAAAGACGAGCATGTAGTCCCCCTGATGGAAAGTGAATTCGGCCACAGATGCGGCGCTATCCCTGAGGACTAAGCTGGAATGCCATGGCAAAGTATGTCTCCCCTTATTTCAGCTTATAACAGCAGCGCTTAACACTGCTGTTATAAGCTGAAATAGGTGTGACGGTAGTGCCGCCGGAGGCGAACCGCAGAGCTTCCACCTCTTCAAAACTACAATTTTAGTCTATTAAAAATTACAGACCAAAAAAATTAAATAACTACGACTACATTGGGAAGATTTTGGATAAAATGGAAATCCTACGCGCTCAGGACAAGTCTGGTGAAGTGAACAATCCTATGCTACCTGGCGCTGCATTTCACCATACGGAAGACGTTACAGAAAAGCCGAAGAAGTACATACCACATTACCCTCCGTGGAATTACTGGACTGTACGTATTTCTTACTTGTATTTGACCTCAACTTCGAGTAAATTATAAAATTAAATATGAATGCAAACTTTTTTATAATATACGAGTAGGAGTAGCAGACAAGCATCCAGTCCACCTGATGGTAAGGTTACTGCCGCCCATGGACATCTGTAATCAACCCCACATAGGATTTGATAGTCCTACCTGAGGTTGGCCACAGATGCGCCGCTACCCCTGAGGACTAAGCTGAAACTCCTCGGAAAAGTATGTCCGCCTTACCACACCCTTCAAACCGGAACACAGCAGCGCTTAACAATGCTGTTGTTACACAGAAATAGGTGTGGCGGTGGTGCCGCCGGAGTTGAACCACAGAAGGTTCTACCACATTCACATACCTCCTATACTAGACCTATACATTTATCCAAACTACTATTTTCAGTACAACAAATCAATTCATCAAGATATGTGTCCACGGGGCCAAGTCAAGATTGCTAACCGATGTATATGGTATCCGCCACATTAAGAAAAAAAAATCCTATAATATATTGTTAAAAAACTAAATCGTTATCCTGACGATCCTGATGAGGAGAATGGGACAAAATTATTATAATCATGTATTGTCATCGATTCTTGATAAGTGTTCAAAATTTTAAATTAATCGGACTATTCAAAGTGGGTAAAAATCTAGTTCAAAGATTACGTTACATACATACAAGTCAAGCTAATAAAAGCGTGGAAAATTCTAAAATAAAAACTTTAAAAAGAAAATTTTAAAATAAAACAATTATATTATTTTAAATTACTTTATTATATTTAAAACCTTACATAATCTCTCCGATCTTTGACGTTCCTATAATTAAACAAACTCTCCAAATTCCTTCTTTTACTTAAATTAATCTAAAATTTCATTTTATTTTCTTACTAGAGAATAAATTGCACGAATATAGCAAAGGCATATTAAGCGATGCTTAGCAACTTCTATAAGCGAATAACATACGAATAATTGCTCATTTATATTTAAAAGTGCATATTATGAATCACAGACCAAAGGGAAAATATAAGTTAAAAAACATTGAATAAAATCTTGAAGTACATAATTCATTTACAAAAACGGTTTTGTTTTACAGAAATTTCGGTTTCATTTTAACAAAAGCATTACTATTTCAAATTTTATTTCTTTGAAAATATCATAAAAATAAGCATTTTCAATCTACTTAGAGAACCTTGCTTAGCCTAACTATGCTCTAGTTCCCACTAACAGTATCTTTAGTATGAGTTTTTCCTTTTACTCGAAAACGTTCAACGTTTACGTTTTCGCTCACACAGCGCCCCGTGGACCGTATCGGAACTAAAATGCCACAATAATTCAAAAATGCAGCAATAACGCTATTAAAATTAAATTAAAAATGTAAAAATAAATGCATTCTAATTATATTTTCAAAATTAAATGTAGTTTCAATAGATCATTCAGTTTTTTAAAACTCATAATGCGGAATTTAGTTCTGATACGGTCCACGGGGGCGCTGTATATCTAAAAACTTAAACAGTGAACGTTTTCGAGCGAACGTAAAAACTCATACTAAGGGTAGAGTAGTGGGCCTTCCCAGTGCTGGGCAAAACCAGGCCCAGCAGTGGGACGTCGTTACAGACAATAGTGACAATATTAAACTTATTATAGTTATTATTAACAGAATATTTACTTCTAAGAGAACTATTACTTAAAATAACGCTTTTTGACCTTTCAATATATTTCTAGCTTATTTTTATATAAAATTTGAGTATATTACTAATATATTTGTCATGTTTTATCTCCGTAACTACAATATACATTATAATTAATTATGTTTTAAACATTTAATAATATACTAAGTTGAGTGAACATTATATGTAGAAAGAAATCTGTTAAAATGTGAGATTCTATTTTTTTTCTTTAACTTAACTTTGTGTAACAATTTGAGGCAATAAACCATTTTTATTATAACCAATAGCCTTATTTTTCAAAATAACGTAATAAGAAAAAGTCTCTCAAAGAGATTTTATCAATATTTTTGGATATATTATTATTTTTTACCAACTTCATTCCGAATTTTATCGGACCATAAAAAAGGTTAACGCCCTTTTAGCAATCCTGGATTATTTATATATTTTAAAGAAACTCCAGGACGAGTTTCAGCAATATTTTTGACTATTTCAATTTTTTTAAATAAATAAATCCCCCCGAGTATATCAAAAACAAATAATCCCAAAAGAGTTTCAGCAATATTTCTGTATATCTTTATATTTTTTTTTTAATTAAAAATGCCCTCATAACTATATCAAACAAAGCTTACCTTTTACTTTCCGCAAGCTTTATAGAACTTTTTTACTAACATAATCCTCCGAGTATATAAACCAAATCTCACCCTCTCCGACACTACACCTTACACCCTTCCACCCTTACATAAGAACATATGTGGGCGCAGTCTCCACTCCGCAGTTATTATCCCTGCTGGACATGAGCACATAGCCATCATTCCCCCACATGTTAGACCACGAGTTCTTGATCAGCCAGTACTTCTGCCCGTTGAGGACCCCGAAGCCAACCGCCAAGACGGCATGGTCCAACTCGTCAATCTTGTTTTTGCTGAAAAAAAATTGAATATAGCAATAATAATCTGAAGGTGGTAGAGCACTTTGTGGTTCGATTACAGCGGCACCACCGCCACACCGATATATGCCTAATAAGAACAGTTAAGCGCTGCTGTGTTCTGGTTTGAAGGGTGTGGTAAGGGCGACACACTTTTTAGAGGCGTTCCAACTAAATCCTCAAGGGTAGCGGCGCATCTTAAAATAAATAAATATATAATCTTATCTGGGGTTGATTACACTTATAGTTATAGCCAAACTACTAGTCCGCTCTGAAGTTGTTGCGAGCAGGTGTAGTCATACAATTTGCTATGGCGACGCGATTCATTTCTATATTCAGAGCGGACTAGCAGTTTTACGCGGACTATACCTTCAGATTTGCGATTGAGATGCGGCTTTTACCCGAAAGGGGTCCATACAAAACATGACATAAAATTACTATATACTAAAATTACAATCTTCGATCACTAATAAGAACTAGATACACAATCAGCGACGACAGAATGACGCGACGAAAAGCGCGCCCAATTTGACATTTGGGTGCTTTTTTAGGTTAGTAGTGTTTGAACGATCGGAGAATAAACATGCCTCAGTGCTCGTTTAAAAACTGCAAAAATCACACGTCTAGGACGTTAAAAAAGGATGGAATATCGTATTTTCGGTAAGTATTATTATTATAAGTATGTAATTGCTATCACTCAATTATAAATACTGCTATATCGTGCGTAATTAATTTATTTTTAAGTTTTCGAAATTATCAACAGAATGTATAAACCATGTAAATTGTAAAGTCTGTTACTAAGCGTACAATTATTACTATTGCATGCCCACTTGATTTGTTCGGGTAACATGGTGACTCTGTTCTATTTTGAATGGAGACGCTATTGTTTTATATTTTTTCTTTAATTATTTTTTTCTTTTTTTTTGTTTTATAAAAATATTTGTTTTGTATAATAATCAAATATATGCCTGGTTTACCTAAAAGGTTAGGCAGAGGTTTTAGATACCAAATGTAAATAGGAAATGAGTAAAATTAAATTATTAAGTAAAATATTATATAATATATTTTTAGCTTTCCTCGAGATCCCTTGCGTTGTGGAGAATGGACATCTATTGTAGCACAACAAAGATGCGAGGAATTCTTTAAGCCATCTCAAGCAAGCGTTATATGTTCGAAACATTTTCTAGAAAGTGATGGATATATGACCAATAAAAACATATACTTCCGACTTCTATGTCACTACAAAGTAAAAAAAAATACAAATAATTGTTGATTTAGTACATATTTCTGAAGTCGGCGGCAATATATTTCGTTGGATAACGACATAAACAGCGTAAAGTCCAATATGAGCTCAACACAACATACACAACACAATATACAGCACAACACAATATGAGCACAAAATATAATATCGATGGATTTTTATTTTTTCGTTTTTGGTTATGTAATGCAATCTTATTTTAGTGTATCGTTCGACAATAGACTTTATTGTAATAATTCTATGATTATTGTCGTGGCAGTTGGATGAAAAGACATCATCACCCAAAAATGATGATAATACTTTGGTGGAAATTATAGAAACTAAATTCTTTTTAGGACACATCTGGTACAGCCTAATTGTAACTTCTGTTTTTTTGCAAACACAAAAACGTCTAGAGATGAATAAAACAGACCGCCTAAATATTTCACATCAATAAGATTGTGAAAGAACAATCTATCGTGGGCTAACAAACTACTTACACATGCGTCACATTTCGTAGCTTTGACTACATAACGTACTAAATCTCCAGCTCCATATCCCACTATATATTCACAATTCAGATCTACATTCGGATTCATTGAGTTTCGACGATAATATTTCAGTCTTTTTTCAATATCTATATCTTCAAAGATATTGAATTTCGACAGTTAAGTTGTCATTATATTCGTCTCAAATACCAAAGTGTCCTTAGATAGGTGTTGAAAAAAAATCAAAATTTTTAACAAAATATACACAACAGACTTCTATGTCACTACAGAGTAAAAAATAATTGAAATAAATGTTGATTTGGTACATATTTCTTTAGTCGGCGGCAATATATTTCGTTGGACACAACGGCGTAAACAGCTTGTTGATTTTTTAATTAAATTACTTGTATTTGGTTATATTTTAATTTTAAACTATAACTAATCCTTTTTGTGTTCTTCATTGTTCTTTTTGTATGATTTATTTTTATTTTATAATATAAATTTTGTGACTGCATATATATATTAGTTTCATTGATAAATTATTATTATCTTATTACTTACATTCAGGTAAAATATAATTATCTTCATTCAAATTAATTACTTCGATCTAATAAAAATATTAAGTGATAATTTTTAATAACCGTTTAAAGTACTGACAGTTCGTCTCCACTCATCCCTTGTCCAAGTGACAAACCACGGTCGTAAAATTTAATGGCTTTTTTTTTGCTTTGTAAATGCGACTTTAATTTCATTCAAATAAGGTTAAAATTTTTATGGTAGCTTATGACAGCTAGCTTATGTCGTAAAAATTTATTGCTTTTGGTAAGCAGTTTTTAAAAAAACACCTTGAAATAATGGTGATAAAGTTGATTTTGTATTAATTTTAGATTCTGTCACTTAGAATTTTTTAAACACGTTAGACGCCACTTTTTAAGTTCATTTTTGTATGGGATTGTGTATCTAGTTCTTATTAGTGATCGAAGATTACAATATAATTAAATGACTTATCTCAATTTAAATTAATAAATTAATTACATATAACTTAAAATAATATTTTGCATCGAATAAAAATTGTAAATTCTTTTAAAATACTATTTATTTAATTAATGTTAATAATTTAATGATATATAAATATTTTTTGTTATAATTTTTTGTATGGAATTATTAAATAAAGCTTTATTATTATTATTATACCTTCAGATGGACCGCATACTCGTTTCCTAATTAAATATTAATAAATTTAACTCACCACTGGGGTTCGAAGTAAACTCCATTGGAGTAGAAACTGAAGCTCTTGTGAGACGCATCGATAGCCACAGATATAGGGCCGTGCTTGAATATAGCCAACTGAAAGAATAAGACACTATTATTAATGTATATACACAAAGGATAATGTAGAATCTTATATATAAAATTCTCGTGTCACAATGTTAGTTACCGTACTCCTCCGAAACGGCTTTACCGATTTTCACCAAATTTTATATGCATATTCAGTAGGTCTGAGAATCGGCTACTATCTATTTTTTATACCCCTAAGTGATAAGGGTTGTTCACCCTTAACATTTTTTTATTTATATAGCAACACAACGTTTGCCGGGTCAGCTGGTAATATATACGTTTAAGTTTTGTACAAGAATTCCAAGTACAAGAGTTTGTAATAAGAAAATATTTTTAGATATGAATATTATAAATGAAAAATTTAAAATTGTATATTGTATTTCATTTTTATTATTATGATTTTAACTGGCGTTTGATGTTATTGTGTAATTATTAATGTTAATATAACTATAAGTTAAAACAAAGTTTGTTAAAATTAGATTAATCTTTGTAAAAACCAAATTTGCACACCGAAATGGTGAAATAAGAGGATTCTTGTATCTAAGGACACATTTCTACAGAGTTTTGTACCTTATTTTGGTAAATAAAGATTATTGATTGATTGATTGATTGATTGATACTCTAAAGTCTAACCATGAAGAGGTATAAATTGTTCATTCAGCCCTTACGAGAGCGTAACAGAAGGTTAACTTAATAAGGTTTTTTTTTTTATAATAATATAAGAGTAGCAGACGAGCATGCAGTCCACCTGATGGTAAGTGGCTACTGCCGCCCATGGACATCTGTAATCAACCCCAGATAGGATTAGATATTCCTACCTGAGGTCGGCCACAGATGCGCCGCTACCCCTGAGGACTAAGCTGGAACGCCTCGGAAAAGTCTGTCTCCCTTACCACACCCTTCAAACCGGAACACAGCAGCGCTTAACACTGCTGTTATTAGGTATAAATAGGTGTGGCGGTGGTGCCGCCGGAGTCGAACCACAAAGGATTCTACCACCTTCAAAAAATTGTTTTTTTTTAATATTACTTACACGTAGAGCCTTCTCATCGCCGGATGTGACGTTGACCCAGCCCTTCATAGATGTCGCTACCGTCACATTGTCGATGTGGCAATAACCGTCCTGGGAAAAAACAAAATATTAAAAAAATACAAATCAAATCGAATAATTTATTTGCGGGAACCATAGATAAGTATAGATATCTCACCGCCTTGTAATTGAAGGAAGCCATTAAATGGCTTAAACGGCTGATGGCTTAAACGTCAAACCGTTAAATGTCAGCCGTTTAATGGCTGTCATGGTGTAGTTTACGCGGAACAATGCCGACATGTGCAGTTTAGTGGTGCAAAAACACGAAATCGAAGAAAAAGTTCGGCACTTTTTGGCAAATATCGTTTCATTCGTAAATTATCTAAAAACAACAATTTTTTTTTTATATTTTTCAAACACGAAAATAGATGTACAGTGACAATTTAAAATGCCAAAACTGGTTACATTTACTTGTTAGGAGTGAGTAATCTTTACTAATCGATGGCGGGAACATTATTTTTTACAAGGATCTTAAGTGTATAGTGAGTATGTTCCACCACAAATCTGCGAATGCGCATATGGCGGCCAAAGATCCCTCTGTGGACTAGGTGTACATGCTCAGACAGTGGCCCTGCTCCAACAATCTCAGTTCGAGTCTTGTATATGTACAAGATGTTGAGAAAACTTCAATAGCGTGATTCAGAAACATGTAGCGCCATCTCTTGACGACAGTTAGACACACAACTATTACATGGTAGTCATAGATTAGTGAATTCATGACAAATAAAAACATTTTTAGAGAAAATTTTCGAATAAATAATTAATACTGCGTAATACATAATAAATAAATAAGTATTTCAAATATTTTAGGGACATTTTACCACGGAGACGTAGCAAAACTTTTTTACGCAACCATTTCAATTCTCAAAATTGGGTACATTTTCTTGTTAGGAGTGAGTAATCTTTACTAATCTATGATGGTAGTTATCAGATGTGGAAAAAGTTATTATACCTGTCCCAAGTAGCCACCATAGTCTTCCTCGGTAGGGAGACCATGCTTCATAATCCATTGGTACGCGCGGAAGTCCTCACCACCATCACAGCCGTTGTTACCGAAACTATCGAAGATTTTATTAAGGATTAGTGTGAAAATGTATTTTCTTTAAAATTAGCCTATTCTTTTAGTTTAATTTACATTGACTTCCCAGAATTGCGTCCTTATGACTGATACTATCTGATGGTGAAATAATACAGGTTCTTTTTTTTTTAATTTAAAATGAACTTGTATAATATTGGCTAGGTAAATGTTTAAAAAAATTAATGACACAGCTTTAGTATATAAAAATCGGCCTTCATACAAAACCATCCATCCATCAGCCTTTTGAGGTCCACTGCTGGACATAGGCCTCCCCTAATTGGCGCCACTCCACCCGGTCCCGTGCTCTTTAAATCCAGCGGTTTCCCGTTGTCTTGTTCAGGTGATCGGTCCACCTGAGCTTTTGCCTTTTCCTTTTGCCCACACGTGGGCGCCACTCGAGGACCTTTCTGACGACCCGCGTGGCGGAGAGGTCACCATGCCGGTCTGACGCGCAGAGGGTCCCGGGTTCGATCCCCGGCCAGACAGATTTCTAAACGATGAATTTAGATTTCTGTTTCTAGGTATGGGTGTTTGTGTATTTGTCTCTGTGTGTGTCCATAGTACCCACGATACAGGGAATCCTAGTGTGGGGCTGTGAGTGTAGAAAGCGTTTTTTTTCTTCGCTATCAGTTATCGGTCCTGCGAGCGATGCGACCAGCCCAAAACGTACAAAAGCGAGCTATAGTCTGATTCATAATTAGGTGTTCAAAATGTAAACAAAGAAATATCACTGTCAAAATTAACAAGACATAAAATTTAACAAATTTAACAAAAAACGAAAACTTTAACAACTATACACAATTTAACACACGCGCTATACAAACTAGAAAACATTGAGTTTGATCACAATCACGAAAATGAATAATATCAGCTACCAAACTTAAAAATGGCGGCTCAAGAAATGTGTTTGAATTATGATTGTGTTACCATTATCACATTTTGATTTTATTTATTTATTTATTTATGTTACAGTTATATGCTTAACAAACATTACAGATACATGTCCAAAGGGTTTGTTTAACCAGAAAGCATTTGAACGAATTTGCCGGCCGTACTACGAAATACGGCAGGTGCTGAAAAGAACATATCTAGGCTAGGATTTGAGACCAAAATACCATTGAGTAAGGTCAGTGCACGAACTAAAGGCGATTCACCTACCAACACCAATCTGCAGCCAGGAATACGAAACAATTTATATCTACAGACCCTAATGGTCTTACTAGGAACATTAAATGATATAAGAGCCAATACTGAAGGGTTATGTATATTACCTCTAATCAATTTGTAAAAATAATCAATGAGTGACAGGTTACGTCTTACTTCGAGGGACTCATATCCTAGCATTCCTAGTAGAAATAAACTCGGATATATATGCGGATACCCCACGAAATAACCGTACTGTTTATGGTAAAGCCACCTTAAGAACTTCTTTTGGAGTTTCTCCAACATGAGCTTGTATTTATTTTCATGCGGACTCCAGATAACTGCATTACTTTCTAACGTGCTTCTTACAAAACTGTTATACAGAATTTTCATCACAGCAACACTTTCAAGATCTTTGGACTGCCTCAATACAAACCCTAGTGATCTGTAGGCTTTAGTGGTTACAGCAGATATATGGTCGGCAAAGCTGAGACTTTGGTGTATTTGGACGCCTAAGTCTTTCACAGAAAATTTTCTGTTAAAAACTTCGTCATCCAGCCGATACTCGTACTCCACTGAATGATGTGCCCGTGTAAACGTTATTACCGAACACTTTGCACTGTTAAACATTAACTTATTCCGTTTACTCCAATCGCTGACGTGCTTAATGTCCGTTTGTAATAAGCGACAGTCCGATGTATTTTTAATTTCCAAAAATAATTTTAGGTCATCTGCAAATAACAGACAACGTGCCGCACTAACGGTATTTGGCAAATCATTTATAAAGATTATAAATTCTAAGGGTCCTAGGTTCGATCCCTGGCTTACCCCGGAAAACGTGTAATACGGCTGTGAGACATGTCCATTGTACTGCACATACTGCCTCCGATTCCGGAGGTAGCAGGAGAAGAAACGTAATAAGGTAGGGGTAAATCCGGCAGCTGCAAACTTACGGAGAAGTAAATCGTTATCAACCATATCAAACGCCCTACGGAAATCAAAATAAGCAGAATCAACTTGAAAACCACGATCCACCGCTGCAGCAGTATACGAGTAAAATGATAGCAAATTGCTTGTGGTGGAACGACCAACTCTAAAACCATGCTGGGCATCTGACAGTTGGCTTTCAAGCTGGCTACTTATTACACAATGTAAGATACTTTCAAATATTTTACCAAATACAGATAGTACCGCTATTGGTCTAAAATCACTTGCCTCTGACCTAGAATTATTCTTAGGAACTGGCACAACTCGTGTGATTTTCCACGCTTCAGGGTATGTACAGGTCTTAATACACAAATTATAAATATACTGAAGTGGTTTTGCGAACACTGAACTACAATATTTGATTATGTATGGTGGAATGCCGTCAGGGCCCGCAGATCTCTTGGGTTTTAGTTTGTTCAGTGCCCGCTCAACATCAGTCATATTTATAGCATTGACATGTATGAGTCTATTCGTACACTCACAAGACTGCATAGCGTTTTGTACGTTAAGTTCCGGCGGTTCTTTTAAATATATCGATCCAAAATAATCGGCAAATAGCTGCGCACATTCTGATTCCGGAACTGGCCTACCATTATTTAACACTGATTTGCCATTTTTTTTTGTCTTCCGTTTACAAGAGATGTAACTCCAAAAGTTGGAAGCATTCCACCTAATGCCACTTTCCACTTTTGTTTTGTACTGGCGGAAATCAGCTTTGATGTTTAACTTTGCAAGTGCTCGGTAATATGAAAATTTAAGCCGATATTTACTATGTAAAGTTTTCTTGTATAAACGATGAAAGTGCGCTTTAAATCTAATGTAGCGTCGTGTTAACGGCGAATACCACACAGGGTAAGAATACCGAGGCCGTACTGCCAAACGCGCTTTATTTGGAACACAGCTATCCAAGCAATTATTTAGTATCGAGTAGAATTCTGTAACAACCTTATCAGAATCACTAATCGTAAATAATGACTGCCAATTTGCATTTTTTAAACTTTCATACAATAAATAATAATTCGTGTTACGAAAATCCCATTCAGAAGTAGTATTAGCTTTCATTAGCTTTCATTACTACCTACCATAAACCTTATTTTTTATGATTATTACTGTATGGAACGAAATTGAGGTGATATAAATATTAGAAAATGTGAATTAATCTTAATTTATTTAGATTATTATTTTATTATTGTTGTATTACTTTAATATCGACAAAAATAAGAAACTACCATTTCTAACGTATTTTCTTGATACCTTTGTTTACATTTTGGACACCTAATTATGAATCAGAGTATAGTAATAGTAAATAGGGGGCACTCACCCCCAAGAGCAATCCACGAGCGCCTGTTGGCTGAGCCGAACCAGATGCCCTCCGTTGTGCAGGAACAGAGCGCCCTCTACCGCACCGACGGTACCGAACGACCAACACGACCCGCACACGGACTGATCTGCAAACACGTTGTAGGTTTAGTTTAAGGGCTCATATACTACAGACAGTGCTCTAAAAAGTGTAGTGCTCAAAAAGTTTCTCAATTCGACCGTATATATGTTTTTTTTATGTTTGTTCGGCGATTACTACGTCGTTAGTGAACCGATTTTAATATTTTTTGTTTTGTTGGAAAGAAGACATTTCCAAGGTGATCCCATTATTTCTCAAGTCGGCGCTCATATTGGACACGCTGTTTACATCGTTATCCAACAAAATATATTGAGCGCCGATTTCAGAAATATGTACTAAACCAACATTAATTTATTTCAATTATTTTTTACTTTGTAGTGACATAGAAGTCGGTATTATTTTTATGGTTTTTTTTTTTTACTGGGAAAGGTAATGTTTTTCAAGCGTATTTATTTTTCATAATTTGACTCGGAATTTGGTCGTTTCTTTTTGTAATATTTGCTAAATATTTTTTTGACTAATAATGTTGAACAAAAATAAGTTATTTAGATCGTGGCTTTAAAATGTCTTCCGGTAAATACGTAATTACACTGCAAAATTATGAATTATGTTTTGAATGTAATATGTTGAAAACGTTGTTTATAGGCAAGGTTTCAATTTAAAATATAATATATATCTTGGATTAGGGCCTAATTTACTCAAATCATTTTAATTATTGGCCTAAGCTTTGGGTCAATAATTAAAATAATAAATTTTTGACCTTAGACTCAAATACACAATCTATATAATGTCTAAAATGTTATAGAAATTTTCAAAAAGTTTGTAAATAATATTCTATCTACCCTTAACAGGTGTGACAGCTCCAAACAGCCTCCAGTCGTGCTCGGGGGGTACTTTGACGCTCATCTCCTCCAGATCAGCCTGGCCGTAGGGGAAGGGTAACCCTGGAAAACAAAAAATACATTTTAAAATACTATATTCGTCAATTAAATTCATAGATATAAAAAATGGAAAAGGTAGTAGAACCCTTTGTGGTTCGAATAACAGCAGTGTTAAGCGCTGCTGTGTTCTGGTTTGAAGGGTGTGGTAAGGGAGACAGACTTTTCCGAAGCATTCCTGTTTAGTCCTCAAGGGTAGCGGCGCACCTGTGGCCGACCTCAGGTAGGAATATAATCCTATCTGGGGTTGATTACAGATGACCATGGGCGGCAGTAGCCTCTTACCATCAGGTGGACTGCATGCTCATCTGCTACTCCTATATTATAAAAAAAGGTATGAAACAACAGTTTTACCCGAAGCAGATCACAGATGCATTGCCCGTTGTAAGGATTAAGGTCAGGATGTATGTAAGTCCACCGACATTAAGACCCTTCTACCATAACACACGCTTCACGCTATTAAGTGTGGCGACGGTATCTCCCTTTTCTTTTTTTTTGTTTGCGAGGGGGAAACCTTCAAAAGGTACCCGACGACGTGGGAGCGACGCCGGGTTATGTGGGATTTTTACCGCACTAAAACCCCCCGGTGGCCGTCCTCAACGCTTGGTGGAGAACTCCGGGATCTCCGATGGAACATAACCGGAGTCCTCCGAGCGCGATGCCCCAATCGGGCTCTTCCCTGGGGGAGCAGTTTACGCTCCTCCCACACACCTAGTGTTTACAACGGTATGCGGCCACACATACCGCCGTCCTTCCCGGGGTTGCTTGCTGGACGGTCCGAGCTCCCACTCTTGCCGCCCGCAACCCCGGAAGCCCCCTTTTAGTCGCCTCTTACGACAGGCAGGGGATACGGTAGCCCTATTCTGGTCCCACTACTGTAGAGACTACAGGGACGACGGTATCTCCCTAGTTGAACTTTACTAGTTTGACCCATAGATAAGTATAAATATCTCAATTAAATAGCTTAAACGGCTGACAAATGTGTCAGCCATTTGATGGCTACTATGGTGTAATTTACGCATAACTATGCCGACATGTGCAGTTAAGTGGTACAAAAATACGAAATCGAAGAAAAAGTGCGGAGAAATATCGTTTCATTCGTAAATGATTTAAAAAACTACATTTTTGAAATATTTTTCAAACACGAAAATAGATGACAGTGACAATTTTAATTGTCAAAACTGGTTACATTTTCTTGTTAGGAGTGAGTAATCTTTACTAAATCACCTTTCTAAAATCCTTCTGTCTCTTTGTAAAAGGAGATAACGTACCCAAAGCATTAGGTCCGCTGTACCGACGACCCCGGAGCGCGGCCAGCTCGTCATCAGTACGATCGGCGAGGTGGTTCACCGACATAGTGAAGCCACGACGAGCTCTGTTGTTCGAGTGGATGAACCTGAAACATTTATTTATTTAATAAGGTTTGCCAACATTTCTTACACGAAATGTATTATAAATAATTACAAAAAAAAATGGTCTTATGCACGTACACAACCTATCACAGGCAAGCACAGCATGCACAACAATTTTAGCTACATAAGTGGATTGGGCAATCTAGTAACATCAAATGAAATATATCTATTATATCTATTGTAAGGGTATATTTTAATTACAATACTTTTAAATTATTTTATGTCAATAAGATTCTATTTAATAGCTGGGGAGTAGCAATCTAGCGGGAAACTATATAAAAATAAAGAAGGATATTATATGTTTACGGAGAATAAAATGTCATAAAAATGGATTGTCAGAGAAAATAAAGAATTGAGTTGTTATTGATTTTTTTATTATATAAAATAATATTTCAGGAATGATGAGTTTACACTATTATATAGTGGGAAATAATAGATATTCATTTTATATAGGCATTCGTTTCACTTTTACTGTGCCACTGCCAGCAGTCTCCTCTTAGAATTAGGGTGCACTTCACACATTTCTAGGGATTCTATTTAAATTTTTCAGTCGTGTAAATTTTTTTCACTATTACAGCAAATAATAATTAATTCTTAACACACATATAACTTCAAAAATCTATCAGTCCACTTTGGACCAACTTATTGGACTTACTAAATGTCCTAAATCTTCCATTATAGTGAGATGAAACCAGAACACTTTGAGTTTTCAATCTTTACATTATGATGACAAATTATAGTGCCTTATCATCAACAACCCATTACTGTCCCACTGCTGGGCACGGGTCTCCTCTCAGAATGAGAAGGATTAGGCCATAGTCCACCGCGCTGGCCAAGTGCGTATTGGTAGACTTCACATACCTTTAAGATTTTTTATAAATCTCTCAGGTATGCAGGTTTCCTCACGATGTTTTCCTTCACCGTTTAAGCAAGTGATAATTAATTTCTAATACGCACATACATTTGAAAATTAGAGGTGCGTGCCTGGGATTTGAACCTCGGACCCCTCGATCGAGAGGCCGCGTTTCTTAACCACTAGGCTATCACTGCTACTGCTGCCTAATGGACCCACCAATACCATCAAATCGACTCAATCAAACTTAAAACACTCATACTAAGGATACAGTACCCATTTTAATTGAAAGTATGTTATCTTACCTGAGATTCTGTCTGAAGATGTTCAGTCTCTTGGTGTGTTCCACTTCACTGATATACTGCTTGTTGTGCTTTATTTTGAACCTGCCGAAACCAAAATAATTATAAAATATCATCACGAAACTTTTTCTATATTATAAAAGTAATGTAAGTATCCATCTGATGGTAAACTACTATCCATGGACATATGCAATCAACCCCAGATAAAATTAGATTTCCGCCTAAAAAAATAACAATTTTAGTATTTTTTTGACTACTACAAATTTGACAACTTCTAGCCTATTTGTAGACAATTTCTAGCCTATTTCAATTTCTCTGCTAGCCAATTTCTAGACAATTTCTAGCCTATTTCAATTTCTATTTCTAGACAATTTCTAACCTATTTCAATTTCTATTTCTAGCCAATTTTTAGACAATTTCTAACCTATTTCAATTTCTATTTCTAGCCTATTTCTAGACAATTTCTAACCTATTTCAATTTCTATTTCTAGCCTATTTCTAGACAATTTCTAACCTATTTCAATTTCTATTTCTAGCCTATTTCTAGACAATTTCTAACCTATTTCAATTTCTATTTCTAGCCTATTTCTAGACAATTTCTAACCTATTTCAATTTCAATTTCTAGCCTATTTCTAGACAATTTCTAACCTATTTCAATATCTATTTCTAGCCTATTTCTAGACAATTTCTAACCTATTTCAATTTCAATTTCTAGCCTATTTCTAGACAATTTCTAACCTATTTCAATATCTATTTCTAGCCTATTTCTAGACAATTTCTAACCTATTTCAATTTCTATTTCTAGCCTATTTCTAGACAATTTCTAACCTATTTCAATTTCTATTTCTAGCCTATTTCTAGACAATTTCTAACCTATTTCAATTTCTGGCTTATTTCTTTCTAAATACTACAAATTAGACAATTTCTATTTTATATTAAGGTTAAAAATTTATAATAGGAAAAAATTGACAATTGTCAATCTTTGGTACTCACAACATTGTACAGATTGCTTATTAACAACGGACACATCACACTGCACATCACTAACGTTATCCCTCACCTGTCAAACTCATTGTCGACGTGTGCGTCGTGGACCGGGTGCACGAACTCCTTCATCGGGTTGAAGGTGGCGTAGTGCCGGGCGCCGGGGCCCGGGAATGACGTGCATTGGAGACCTGGGAGGAAGTTATTATTACCACATCATTCTTCTCATCATCATTATCATCATCATCATCAACATTATCATCATCATTAGTTCTCATTGTCATCTTTACAATATATAAATCAACAATATGTATTACGTATAATAATTTGGTAACAATATGTATTATATATACAGCTATATAAATATTTTTTACCGTAAAAATAAATCATATATATGAAATAAAGATGTCCTTCTTCCTCTGACAGATTGATGTTCTAGTCTAAATTGCAGTCAAATTTAATGTACCTGTGTTCCGACCTGACCTGGTAGTAGTATAAGAAAATAATATTGTAACTACCAATTTAAGTGCTTCCACATACCTACACAAAATAAATATATCTTTATATATATATATTTCTTATGTGCGTGTGTATGTCACTGAACTCCTCCTAAACGACTGGACTGATTTTGATGAAATTTGTTGTGTGTGTTCAAGGGGACTTGAAAATGGTTTAGATTCACAATTTAGTCCGTGGGAAAAGGTTCTTATATATAAAATTCTCGTGCCACAATGTTAGTTACTGTACTCTTCCGAAACGGCCTTACCGATTTTCAGCAAATTTTATCCAGTAGGTTTGAGAATCGGCTACTATTCATTTTTCATAACCCTAAGTGATAAGGGTTGTTCACCCTTAACATTTTTTTTATTTATATAGCAACACAACGTTTGCTGGGTCAGCTAGTTTATTTTAATTTCATTTCATGCTACACAACACTCCTGCTGTTGAATAATCCTCTGTCCTTTAGCTAGGACACTCAAATACCATAATATATACCTAAATAAAATTAATTTAGATGTTAACTTAGGGGTATCGTCCCCACGTAAATCCCTTGAAAAAGCTACCTGCATGCTGACTGGTAAGGTAAATTTGACTAACCTAACCTAACCTCACCTAGAATCATACCCTAACCTTGTATATCAAAAAATATGAAAAACTCACTGGAGTCAATAGTGAAGACCTCCGGGTCAATGTCCTCCACATCATAGTTCTTGTAGTCGATGTAGTAATGGTCGTAGTGGGAGCCCAGCAAAGAATTGTAGCCCTTCATCTCGTATCTGTTCACAAAACACATTCATATATAGTACTAGTATCTATAGTATAGTATAGTATAGTAATTTTCATACGTCAGGAGCAGGGGAAGATACGACATCGAGTACGGAACGAGGCAGACTTAATAAGAGTGTTCGGTAGAATAAACACTGAATAGTGTAATCAATCATGTTAATTTATAGCAGATTTATTAATGTTAATTAAGGCTACTGGAATTATTTGGTTTCTTTTTTAAAATTTTTTTAACCTTTATGTATGAAACTCTTGCTATATTCATATATAAAATAAATATCATACACACTCTACAAATCTACTTTAAAATTCATCAAATACACAAACACAAATTTACACCAAATTATATAATCAATACAGTTAAATTTTCAAATAGTAATCATTACATTTATGTCACGAATCATGGCTAAAAAGAAAAAGATGTTTAGATTAGGCTTATTAAATGCTCGGTCACTTAACACAGGCAAAAACGAACTTCTTATAACAATTATAAACCATGCACCCGATATCTTAGCTATTAACGAAACATGGCTAAAAACAGGGGAAGAGGCACTCGCGCCAGCGATTCCAAACTACAAGTTTATACACAGAGCAAGGAAATCCAGAAAAGGCGGAGGCGTTGGGTTTTATATTAGACGGGGAATCACTACAAAGGTACGACGCCATCCGGCATCTCCGCTGGAACAGATGTGGCTGGAAGTCCAACTACCAGGAGCGACAATGTCTCTAGGAACTGCATATAGGCCAGAGAGCATAGGTGTCCCAGAGGCATTGGATTCACTTAGCGACTCATTGAATTCAATGGCACGCTGTGACTACGCATGCATTCTGGGTGATTTAAATATTGACATGGCTCAGACGGATTCCCCAAGAGTAAGAGACTTTAATTTTTTTTGTCATCAACATGATCTGGAGCAATTGGTTAAGGAACCAACAAGAATTACAGATCGATCCGAAACTATATTGGATCTTATCATGACTAACAATTCTTCGAAATGTAAGAACATCGAAGTAATACATAATCACTGCCTTAGTGACCATGCTCTTGTGCTACTAGACTTTGACATAAAAAAACCAAAATTAAATAAACAGATAAAACTACAAAGGACATTACATAATATTAATCTTGACTTATTTAAACATGACTTAAATCTTATCCCGTGGGAAACTATCTATACTTTTGACAATATGGATGAAATGGTGGAAGTCTTTAACACATATATTACTAAATTATTTGACATTCACGCACCAATTCGTAAAATTATTATAAGGGATAAACCCAAACCATGGGTAACAGATATGGTTAAATTTATGATAAGTCTACGTAATAAAGCGTTAATCAAATCGTTAAAAAATAAAACAGAAGCTTCGAAAAAATATTATCGTACTTTAAAAAATTTTGTTACCGCGACAATTGAACGTGAACAAAGAGCCTATTTTAGACATACTATTAATAACAATCTAAACAAGCCTGCAATACTATGGGAAAATATAAGAAAAGCCATTCAGATTAACGGTAAGAACACAGACTCCATTCCCGAGCATCTCAATGACCCTGAGAAAATTAATGACAACTTTTTAAATCTTCCCTCCTGTGACCAAAATGAAAGCAAAATCAACACAACAAGCTCATGTAAGATTTTACAAAATTGCTGCCTTGAACTTAAACCGACCACAGACATTGAAATAAGGAAAATCTTAAACAATATAAAGACCAAGGCAGCTGGATATGATAACCTAAACATTGACATGATTAAACTTACATTAGACGTGACTCTGCCTGTTATTACATGGATAGTAAATAATTGTATCGTGAAAAGTATTTTCCCGTCGTGCTGGAAAAGAGCACTGGTTAGACCTATTCCCAAAAAAACCCCTATCAATGACTTGAAAGATTTGCGGCCCATCTCTATTCTACCAATATTATCAAAAGTCGTAGAAAAAGTGGTGCTAGATCAAGTATTGCAGTATGTAGAGAGTACAAATATAATACCAAAATTTCAATCAGGGTTCAGAAGAGGTCACGGCACTGAATCTGCTCTACTTCATGTCACTGATGACATTACCGAGGCCTCTGATATGGGAATGACTACGATCATGGTATTGCTTGATTACTCTCGGGCATTTGACTGTCTACATCCAGATTTACTCTTGAAAAAACTAGAACAATACGGATTCTCCAAAAATGCATGTACCTGGTTTAAATCATTTCTAACTGGTAGACAACAAATGGTAGTGACTGATGATTTGGACGGCAATAAAAAACTCTCGTCGCTCAGAGCGGTGGAAAGAGGCTGTCCTCAAGGATCGTTGCTTAGTCCTATTTTGTTCTCGCTATTTACAGCAGATCTACCAACCCAAATAAAATATTGCAAATACCATCTATACGCAGACGACACGCAATTATACTACTCGTTTGAAAATCAAAATTCGCGCGAAGCAATTAAAAAGATCAATGACGACCTTAACGCCATCTACAATTGGTCGAAAAATAACCAACTGGTTCTTAATCCAGAAAAATCCCAGGTCCTAATTTTGGGGACTAAAAACCAGATCAAAAAAACCTTGGATTGTAAAGAAGAGTTATCCATCAATGAGGTCACGCTAAAACGGGTAAGCTCGGCGCGCAATTTAGGCCTAATACTGGACAGTGAACAAAAATTTCACGAACATATAAATAATAAGATAAGAAACGCGTACCTAAAGTTAAAGACCTTATACAAAATCAGATCCTATTTGAGCGAAGAACTGCGCCTGCTTTTGTGTGATTCCCTAGTTCTCTCACAATTTAATTACTGTAGTTCCATCTATGGCCCAAAAATAAATGCGAGCACAGAGAAAGCAATACAAAGGGTACAAAATGCATGTATTCGCTTTTGTTACAATGTACCTAGGGGAGAACATATAACCCCATATCTAAATAGAAAGGGCATCCTCAATATGAGCGCTAGAAGAGATCTCCACCTTGCCACTACAATCCATAGGGTAATTTGGAACAAACGACCTGAGTATCTCTTTGAAAAGCTCACTTGGTTCGAGGACTTTAGTAATCGAAGCCAAAGATCTAGAACACAGACCCTCCTTAAAATGCCTGCTCATAAAACATCTAGATTTAGAACTTGCTTCAAGTTTTCAGCGGCAAGTATTTGGAACGACTTACCCCCTCCCCTAAGAAATAAAATGACTACAGATAGGTTTAAATTAAAATACAAAACAGCATTACTAAAGAAACAACTTGCAACTGAAAACTTGAAGCCTGCCTACAATAAATTTTTAAATTTAAAGACATATTTTAGTAAGTATTGATAACACACACACACACACACACACACACGTACACATACACTGACATACACACTCACACATCTACATTCTAACACACACAAACGCAATCACGCAAGGGTTATTATTGTATTTTTTTATTGTGTTCATAGTTTAAAATTTTTTTGTTTCTTTATCACATTTGTATATTTCTCTGCATATAACATGTTTCTGTAATTTTAAGTTTCGATTTAGAGATAAAAGTAGTAAATGGTTGGGAACCCAGGACCTTTCTCCCGCATAACACCATAGGGAGAAGGGGGTGACTGAAAATCAGCGCTGAACAGGATTACAATCCTTGTCAGCAAAAGCTGAGTCACTTCCTTTTGCCCAGTATTAATTTTAAGTTACTTGTAATGTGTATTTTTTCTGTATTTCAAAGGCAATAAATGTTTATTATTATTATTATTTTTATATGTTATTTATCTCCCTCTTTTGAAGGGGTAAAGTATATGGCATGCGGACCTAAGTCAAGCATGACACATTAAATAGAGTAGGTTGAAGAAATAGATGATGACGTGAGGAATTTGCGTGTTATGCGGCAGGTGTTGAGGATGGCTGCTTTCTGTAACAAGTGATGTGAGTGTGTTGGCATTTGGAGGATATTAAGGCTTTGTGTGAGGGTTTTGGGTATTATACCAGTGGACGATAAAACTATAGGAACGATATGAACAATGCGCGCTTTCCATTGGGTTTTTAATTCAATGGCTAGGTCTTGATATTTTGTAAGCTTTTCCGAAATTGTGGACTGTATATTATGGCTGTTAGGGATGGCTATGTCAATGATGTAAACAATGTTACTTTTCTTATCGTGCAAAGTTATATCGGGCCTATTAAAGTGAATGGTTTTGTCGGTTATTATGGTCCGGTCCCAGTAAATTTTGCAAGTTTGATTTTCTAATATTGTGGCTGGTTTATACTTATAATATGGATTCTTTTTAAGAATGAAATTATACCTATGCGCTAAATGTTGGTGTACTATTGCAGCTACTTGGTCGTGACGATGTTTGTAATCAGATTGTACTAGGGATTTACAGGCACCGGTAATATGTTGTATAGTTTCTGGAGCTGAATTACAATGTCTGCATAAGTCTGAGGGTTGATTGGTGTCTTTAATGATAAATTTCCTATAATTTTTAGTGGCAATTATCTGATCCTGTATAGCGAGCATGAAGCCTTCTGTCTCGGGAAACAGTTCCCCTCTCATGAGCCAATCGTTCGATTTTTCTTTATCGACGTAATTTTGACTCAGATCGGTTCGGTGTCTTCCGTGCAAAGATTTACCAACCCATTTCGCTATTTTTTGGTCTACGGTAATAAGAGCTTCATTAGACTGTGAATTTGTGTTCTTTAAGTTAAGTGGTGTGAGTCTGCTATCTATTTCGGCTACCTGTTTGTGAAGAAGTGAATGTTGTGACTTACTGTGAAAATAGTGTCGAAGTGAAGATATCTGTTTATTATGTAAATTTTGTATGTCTATTATGCCTCTGCCACCTTCTTTGCGTGGTAATGTTAGTCTCTCTATTGAAGATTTGGGATGGTGTTTTCTGTGCTTTGTCAAATGTGTATTTATTGTTCTTTGTAAGTTCTTTAGATCCGTTTGTGTCCAGTTAATGATTCCAAATGAGTAAGTCAGGATAGGGATACTGAATGTGTTAATAGCTTTGACCATATTTCTTGAATTAAGATGAGTTTTAAGTACTAGGTTAAGGCGGTGTTTGAATTTATTTGTAAGTTCTGCTTTCGTTTCTTTTTGTAGTATTTTCCTCGACTGTTTAAATCCTAAGTATTTATAGGCACTGTTTACATCCATTGGTTCAATATCCTGGCCGGTCTCTAAAGCGTATTTGTTAGTTTCTATGTGTCCTTTGTTTATAGATAGAATTTTGCATTTGTCAACGCCAAATTCCATGCAAATATCTGTAGAAAATTGTTGGGTCAAATCTGCTAATTGGAAAAGATCGTTTACATTACCGGCGTATAATTTAATTTAATATCGTCCATCCGGCGTATAATTTAATATCGTCCATTTATTATTATTATTATTATTAGTATAGTATAGTATAGTATAGTATAGTATAGTAGTGTGATAAAACCCTTCGTGGTTCGAAGGTCTGACAAACCTAATTCTTGATTACAGATCCCATGAAAATGATGAAAAAGCACTATACATATGAACCCTTTGTGGTTCGAGTCTGAAGGCACCACCGACACACCGATGTCTGGCTAGTAACAGCAGTGTTAAGTACCGCTGTGTTCTGGTTTGAAAGGTGTGGTAAGGGAGATATATGTATTACATAGATACATACAGATATGTATCTGTCATCAAACCCAGATAGTTTCCTACCTGAGATCCACAGATGCACCCCGCTACCCCTGAGGACTAAGCTGGCACGTCTTGGCACACAGCGGTACTTAACACTGCTGGCATTAGGCAGAAATAAGTGTAGACCGCCTCCAGAGTTAAACTAAAACACAGCAGCACTTAACACTGTCATTAGGAAGAAATAGGGGAGAAGCTTCTGGTGGTGCTTCCGGAGTCAAAACACAAAGGTTCTACCACCCCCAAAAGATTTTTAAGATAATTGACAACTCGCGTGGCGGAGCGGTCACCATGCCGGTCTGACGCGCAAAGGGTCCCGGGTTCGATCCCCGGCCAGACAGATATCTAAATGATGAATTTAGATTTCTGTTTCTGGGTCTGGGTGTTTGTGTATTTGTCTATGTGTGTGTCCATGGCACCAACGACACAGGGAATCCTAGTGTGGGCCTGTAAGTGTATAAAGCGTTTATTTTATTATAATAATGACGATGTTATAGTGATGATGATGGAGATAAAACACTAACCTGACGGGAATAGGGATAGCGTCTCCCCTCAGCGTCTTCTTGTACTTCACCCACATCGTGTATTTGTTAATCTTGTCACCGACCGTCATTACCATCCGCCATTTTGACGTGTCGGAATCTTTCATTGTTTCTGTGCCTAGAAGATGTTAATAAATTATAGTTTAAAAACTAAGAACCACGCTAAAATCGCACAAGGAAAATCGTTAATCCTGATTCCTGACGATCCTGATGAGGAGAATGGTATAAAATTATTAAAATCATGTACTGTCATCGGTTCTTGATAAGTGTTCAAAATTTAAAGTCATCGGACCCTTCAATACATAGATACAACCCAAGCTAATAAGAACGTGGTAAAAAAGGAAGTTCAATAATTTGTTTATAAGATTAAATTAGCAAAGGATGCAGTGTTCCTGATGATAAGTGGCCACATTGACACGTCATGGATATATTTAACAAACTCCATACAGAAGAAAGGTTCCGCTTAAAGCAGATCACAGATGTGTTGCCTCTTGTAGAGTAAAATGGTCGCTTCATATGGAAGTTAACCGGCATACACACACTCCCACCAAAACGCTGAATTACTTCATGCTAGCAACATTTATTTATTTATTTATTTTATTTAATAAGTTTTTGTACACAAAATAAATCATACAATACAGAAGTCATAGAAATAAGGTACAAAGGATTGCTTATTCCCGAATGGAATTTCTTCCAGCAACCCTGGGACAGGAATGTGCACGCGAAAGGCAAAATTAGTGTGCAAAAATATATATATATATCAATAATAATAATAAATATATACTATATATACATACATATATATACATACATATATACATATATATTTACCTACCTATTGCTGCCCATGGGCATCTGTAATTAACCCCAAATAAGATTAGAATCCTACCCGAGGTCGAGGCCGTGCCACTACTCTTGAGGAGTAAGCTGAAATGGAAGCTTACAAACCAGAACACAGCAGCGCTTAACACTCCTGTTATAAAGCAGTGTGTGTGGGCAACAGGTATGGCGGTGGTGCCAGGGGAGTGGAACCACTGAAGGACCCCCTGGTAGACCTGCCACCATTAAATATATTTAATTAATATAACACTCACCAACAAACTTGAAATCGGACATGTCTGGCAACACTGATTGAATGGAGATGAGCTGCTCAGTCGTTCCATTCACTTGGAGGCAGGTCTGCTGGTTCAGCACCTCCTCGGTCGTCACTGGCGCTATCTGAAACAATATGACAGTATATGAAGTTGATTAATATTTTTACAGTGATAGCCTAGTGGTTAAGAAACTCGGCCGCTCGATCGAGGGGTCCGAGATTCAAATCCCATGCACACACCTCTGATTTTTCAAAAGTTATGTGCGTATTAGAAAATAATTATCACTTGCTAAACGGTGAAGGAAAACATCGTGAGGAAACCTGAATACCTATGATTTAAAAAAAAATCTCAAAGGTATGTGAAGTCTACCAATACGCACTTGGCCAGCGCAGTGGACTATGGCCTAGTCCTTCTCATTCTGAGAGGAGACCCGTGCCCAGCAGTCGGACAGCATTGGGTTAATGATGATGAATATTTTTACCTGACAGCTGAGAAAGGGTCATATATTCCGTGCGTATCTTATATGTTCGTAAATTTCTTTCTATCTTCGAAACTGTAAATAGACGGAAATAAGTGTGGCTGTGTTGCCAACGCGCAACACTCATCACTTTCAATCATTCTAGTCCATTGAATATAATTTGTGGGGTCGCAACTCTTGTCACCATTTGAAAAAGGGGCGCAAAACTTTTTCACGCTCTATCAGTTAAAGTATTCTTCGCACATAAAATTCTCTAATGTAATTTTTCTATAAAAGTCTATAAAAAATGTTATAAATGAAAATTACAGCGATTTAGACTGTAGGGATCAATAAACTTATCGCCTCGGGCCTCATTCAACATTTTCGCACCCTGTCCTTCGACGAGTTTAGTCCGCCACTGTCATATGCCAATTCATTTTATAAAAGAAAATACATAACCCAATACAGACTACGAGGATTTTCAGAAATTCTACCCCTAAAGGTCTAAAAATCGATAAAGTTTGTATTCAGATCCCATTATAATACTAGCTGA
Source organism: Epargyreus clarus clarus (assembly GCA_014595695.2). NCBI lineage: Eukaryota > Metazoa > Arthropoda > Insecta > Lepidoptera > Hesperiidae > Epargyreus > Epargyreus clarus. Next base: position 1,871,152 of record JACTTY020000046.1, read on the forward strand.
CCCGGCAAACGTTGTTTTGCCATATAAATAAAAAAATGTTAAGGGTGAACAACCCTTATCACTTAGGGGTATGAAAAATAGATAGTATTCGATTCGACCGATTCTCAGACTTAATAAATACGCATATAAAATTTGGTGAAAATCGGTAAATCCGTTTCTGAGGAGTACGGTAACTAACATTGTGACACGAGAATTTTATATATAAGATTATTATTGTATATAATGCCACCACTATCATCTGCGGTTTTACTGAATAACAATAACAATTATGCGAACATACAGATAAACATATATTTTATTATTATTAGTCACACTCATACTGTAATTACAGACAAAGTATCATTATATGTATTATTATGTATGTCAGTTGTATGTAAACAAAGTGTGCCTTCTAGAATCATTACTACTGTGTTCAGATTTGAAATGTGTGGTAAGGGATATACGAGGCGTTCCAGCTTAGTCCTCAGGGGTAACAACGCATCTGAAGTAGCAGACGAGCGTGCAGTCCACCTGATTGTAAGTGGCTCCTGCCGCCCATGGACTTATGTTATCAACACCAGATAGGATTAGATATTCTTAACTGAGGACGGCCACAGATGCGCCGCTACCCCTGAGGTCTAAGCTGGAACGCCTTGGAAAAGTCTGTCTCCCTTACCACACCCTTCAAACCGGAACACAGCAGAGCTTAACACTGCTGTTATTAGGTAGAAATAGGTGTGGCGGTGGTGCCGCCGGAGTCGAACCACAAAGGGTTCTACCACCTTTAAACTACCAATTCTATGGAATTTAGACATTGATATATGTAATTATTAGCTATTAGGTTTATTCATGTCCGTTATTACTTTTAATAGGGGTACAAAAAATTACATAGTAAACTTGATATTTAAATCAAAAAATATAATAAAAATCTGTCTTATTACATGCAGGTCGTAGGTATACTTTAGGCCAAGTAGACCAATAGTAGACGCAAAGTAGTGTAGTGAGCGTAAAACAGAGCGGACTAGCAGTTAGGCACGAACTATAAAGCCCAACTTAATCCTAAACTTTAATTTCCAATGAATGTATAGTTCTACTAAGGTTAAGCCAATGTTTAGCAGAAACTTGGCGGAAACCGAAACGCTGTTTTAGCATAAACTTGACCGATACAGATACTTCGTTCGGTCACTTCAACGTGATGATGTGGTGGAAATGATGCACGTAATCACGATTCACATTCCATAATTAATAACACATATAATATGTGCTAGAAATTATGGATCGATCACAGAAGATCTGTTGTTGAATCTAATTAAATAAGTAAATAACCTGAGGAAAGCTGTACTATAAACTGTACTGTAAATTAAGAACCAATACGCGTTATGTACCTACTCTTTTATTGGCGGAAGTATGTGGCCAACTTTATCCTTATCCGTGACGACCTTCTTTCTGAATAGCAATGGAGCAACGTGGTGGAGCAAGGTCCAGACAGCCTAAACACTCAAATTTTGTAGGGAGATTCGTGCGCTTCATAACAGGAATATTTTGGACAAATAGAAATAAATAAGCAGCGAAAGCCCTTAAATGTATTCCGAATAAAAGGAACATTATTTTCCGTTTAATCCTAAAGATTGATTACCAAAAAATAAAACTATTTCAACATAGAATCTAGTACTAATTAGTAAAGTGCAAGTATTGTCGGTAAAATTACTATTTTTGAAAAAATATCGTAAACGTTGTAACCCGACGACATTTGGATTTTTTCTCTATTGTGAATGCCTCTCTCCTGAGGGGCCGCCTGAGGGCTGTAGTTCATCCTGCCCTTATTAAAAACGGCCCTACTCTGAAGGTTGGACGCTCACCTTGATAGAAGTCCCGAACTGCGGGTATACGGAGGCAGATAGCTGGTAAGTCTTGACCATAGCGCCGTAGTAGTCGATGCGGGATTTGCCATTTTTGTTGTCGTACCTAGAAAGGACAAAAAAACGAAAATTACGAGTTTTAAAATTAAGATTTCACATTTTAAATTTGCTTTTCAAGTTTTCAATTTATTTCAGACTAGCTTTCTCTATTGCAATGATGATGGTAGAAGCAATATGGTTCGACCAGGAAGCTACCACCGTCACAACTTGAACTATATATGTCTAGCGTGAAGGAGTTCTTCCGTAGGATCTTAGGAAGTAGGAGCCGCTGCCTGACTTACATATTGAATTAGATGGCCTCTCACGTATGAGGAGTGTCCCTCATATGTGAGGTATCCCCAAGATTGGTAATGCATCTATGATTGCCTCCCGGTGAAACCACTGTTTTATATGTCCATGGATGACACAGATCATTTATGTGGAAAGCATAATTATTTCCTTCTTCAATTCAAACTTTAATTGGAAGAACAACAATGTTTATAGGCATCCAAATTTTTACATTATCAACATGAGTATTTTAGTCAAAGTCAAAAACATGTTTTTCATATACATATTATGCATTAATTTGTATTTAAACTAGCCTTATAAAAGTAGAAATATAAAAATAAGATTTTTTATCCCAACATGCTTATAAAACAGTAATGTCATATGACCACTCTTTGACCCCTGATAAACTTATTGACAAACGGTTCCAATGAATATTATCTGTAGAATAAATTATATCTACAACTAATAATATAAATTGTTTGTCTACACAGAAAGAAACTATATTTAAGGTTATTCACATTGCAATGAAATAGGACAAAGTCAGACATATGTAGAAAACCGGCATAATTTTTTTTATTTATTTAAAACAGAACACAATCTCGCAGAGTTGTGATTTTTCCTTAAGTGTATGTACTCATTGGCAATTTTACACTTGCTTGGCTAAAATCAGGTTGAACCACACCCTACCATACCACCACCAATCACACACGACCCGCGTGGCGGAGCGGTCACCATACCGGTCTGACGCGCAAAGGGTCCCGGGTTCGATCCCCGGCCAGACAGATATTTAAATGATGAATTTAGATTTTTGTTTCTGGGTCTGGGTGTTTGTGTCTGTGTGTGTGTCCATGGCGCCCACGACACAGGGAATCCTAGTGTGGGGCTGTGCGTGAAGAAAGCGTTTAAATAAATAATCTCTCATCTTTGGAAAGTTGGTTAAAAATTAAATTAAATGAATCACACCAATCCTCAGGATGCAGCAACATGTCTGTGACTAACTTTACGCAGACCTCCAATCCTATTTGCAGTGGATTACAAATGTCCTTAAAAAAATAAATAAACACACTATATTGTTGGATTAAAAAATATTTGTCTGTTAAAATCATTTCAATCCAAAAATTGTGAGAGTGAGTTTATTTCTTTATAATAGAAACAAATATTTCAACTTTAAATCTCTCCTTACTTTGCATAGATAAGTAAAGATTACTCACTCCTAACAAGAAAATGTACCCAGTTTTGAGAATTGAAATAGTTGCATAAAAAAGTTTTGCCACGTCTCCCTGCTAAAATGTCCCTAAAATATTCGAAATAATTATTTATTCATTATGTAAATTACGCAGTATTAGTTATTTATTCGTAAATTTTCTCTAAAAATGTTTTTAAGTTAAATTAGTAAGTTCTTTTTTTTAATTCTTGACAAATTCAAGAATTAAAAAAAAGAACTTACTAATAAGCCGTTTGTGGCTTCATTCAATTTCAAGGCGGCGAAGTATCTTTACTAATCTATGTTACTTTGCTTAACCTCGCTTAATAAGGCCCTTAAAACAAAAATGGACTGCATGCTACATTTGCTAGACCAAGCATCATAATAAAAAAATACTCTAACAGAATAAAGTCTGTACATAATGTATTAGTTTAAGTGCATAAGTTTCACAATAATGCATAGGTATTTATTTCTGAATCAGCATAACATTTGACCTATATGCAATCTAAAAAGACCTTGTTACTGCAAAACTGATTCTTTAATCAGAAATTAATTGTGTACAGTGAATAATTTGATGCCTAAATAAAAAGATAAGTAAATATAAATAAATATATGTTTAAACATACAATATATTTTATTAAATAATAATAGGGTTATACACATCAAAATATTCGAAACAATAAAAATACTGATTAAACTAGAAAATCTAATTTAATTACACATTACAAACTTATTTACAAAATGTATATATATACAAAAAATAAATATACGTTTTTATTTTAATATTAAAATTTTAGATTTTGTTTAGTTCATATTACATTAAATGAAATTACTTATAGTATTGTACAAATAAATAAAATTACCTATGTAAAATCATTTAAAATAAGTCTGTAATGTTTGTCTTATTTATGTTTTAGTAAATAAGTATAATATGTATAATATGTAATACTGCTTGTGTGTCTTATAATAATAAATAACATAATTATATATAACTTTCTACACTCATAACACCTCCTAGGCTAAGATTTACTGTCATGGGTGCTATGGACACACACATACATTAATTCACAAACACCCAGATCCAGAACAGTACGCTAAATTTATCATTTAGAAATCTGTCTGGCCAAGGATCGAACCCAGAACCCACACTTGAAGACCGGTACGGTGACTGCTCCGCCACATCAGTCATCAAAATTGTCCATCTTATAGATTTGCAATTATAAAACAGTTCATTTAAATCTTGTCTATTTAAACTATTGGAAATAGCTCACCTATTTTTATGCAAGTTTCAATATAGAATACTCTCAATAATTAAAAAAATATATACATTGACAAAAAAAAAACAAGACATAAATGCAACCCACCCACTTTTTATTCATAGTAAAGTTAAGCTACAAGAACTTGGAATAAACTTGCATCATCATAATAGCAATAAGAATAATAATATAAATATACGCAATAATAATAACATATTATAACTATGTATTTTGACATTTTTTCTTACCATGCATAGAAGGGTTCATGTAGTTCAGCATAGGGGATGTTTAGCATCCCCTTAACGGTGTATACGTCATTCCATTGTGGAGGCGTATCTGAAAAAATAAGGTAGATTGAAAAAATACTCCAATTTTAATAAATTTTCTCCAATTCAAACTGTAAACTAAAACGAACAGTAAATAGTGAAGAGATCTTTAACTTTTTTGCAAGAAACTAGCGATAAAATGATATAAAAACAAAAATAAATAATTGCAAACACTGAACAAAGTCGCTGAATCATTTTCAGAGGTTTTCAAAAAAATACATTTCATTACGTTCCAAATATAAAAAGGAAGAGGAGTAAAGACAAAATAAAACAAATATTCACCTTTATCTACGTATCCTAGCGCAGAACCGAGGAAAAAGCACAAAATAAAGTGCTCGAACATTTTGTACATACACCCGGTCTCAAGATTCAAAACCGAATGAGGAATTGATAATTTGATTTGACACTTAAATATTTTAATTGCACATCTTTGTCAAAGTATTCCAAACGTGCAGCCAACCGCTGATAAGGCAAAAGAATTCAGAACACCTGCCGCGTAATGCTTTTCTTAGAAATTCATGCACAGCTATTCAAATAATGCTGACTATTTACTAATTATGGGTCTGGTTTTCTTTTATGAAACTAAAACAATAAATGTAGTTTTGTTTGCATTTCCGTCATTGAATTGTTTTTAAATAGAGCGTATTAATCATAATTATTTAATCATGATTCATTAAAAATGTACATAACGCCACATAAGTCTCATAGTATGTGTGAAGGATAAACAGGATATATAGGATATACAGGAAAAGATGTTTCGCCTGTATTTATAGTCCATATCTTTACGAAAATAATGTTTGTAACGTGTTTCCGATAGCACGGATTAATCCAAAATTCGATCATAACTAGATCGTAAAGTTTGCTCATGGAGGGTTCGGATACAGGTCAACAAATACGTATCTAACGTCGGACCTACAATCTCTATTGACAAATGACAGATGAAGACGGATGTTGACATTTTACAATTTGACAATCTAATCACATTCTAATTCTATGTTTTTGTAATTTTGTATTACAGGAATAAGAAGATAAATAAAATAAAATAGCGTGTTTAGCACTGCATGTGTCTTTAATCTATTTATTTTCAACATTATGATAATTACTTGATAAACTGGTAGGCTTACAAAATGAGTAAAAAGCCGATATCATTCGGAAAAATCAGTTTTAACCTGAGCACAGCGGCGGGGACCGAGAAAGAAGCTCCGACGACCGGCTTCGGGACTTTCGGGCGCACTCCAATCCAGGAACAGAAGGAAATAGAGGAAATAGCTGATGATCTTGAAAGCCAACATGTGCATCAGGTGATGGGTATACGGAATTTTGGGAAAAAAGCTAAGAACTTCAACGTTGAAGACATGATAGAGCAAGCTAAGAAGAATGCACAAGAAGTGAACAAACGGAAAGAAGAAACGAAGAGTGTAGAGACAACGGAGTCAATTGATGATGATGATGATGATGAAGATGAGCTGATAGGGCCACCGATACCACCTCAGCTGTTAGCTCCAGGACCAGAGAAGCCGAAGGACATAAAGGTCCAAAGATCAGAGAGTACTGAGGTAAATATTTTATTATGTATCATTAATAAAGAGTCTTTGCACATTTAAGATCTTTTAAACAACCTTTCAAGCATGTAGGTTTTATTACAGTGTTTTCCTTTGCCATTATAGCAAGTGATGCAATTTCTAATACAATTTTAAAAAATCATTAGTAAGAGTCTATTAATTCCAATGAGGCCTGGGATTTGAACCTCAGACCCCCTACTTATAAGCCTTTCATTGCAATAATCTAATAAAAATAATATTTCACAGTTTCCAATAATATAAAACTATTACTATCTATTCAATGAATTTTAATTTACTAAATTCCTTTTTTTGTAATACCTTATCATCTTTATTTTCAAGGATGAAAAGAAGTCAGGTGATGACAGCTATGATGAGCTCAGTGGTTCTGATGATGAAGAATTGACCTTGGAGAAACGCATACCTAACACACATGAGGTAACCAACCTATTTCTAAAGGTTTTGCATTCAATGGCATTGAAAATTGGCTTACAATTGACACTGGAAGTTCACAATATCTTATATATAAAATTCTCGTGTCACAGTTATCGTTGCCATACTCCTCCGAAACGGCTTGACCGATTTTGATGATTTTTTTTGTGCTTATCCGGTATCTATGAGAATCGGCCAACATATATTTTTATCCCCCTAAGTGATAAGGGTTGTTCACCCTTAACATTTTTTTTATTTTTATGGCAACACAACGTTTGCCGGGTCAGCTAGTATTTAAATACATGTTAAACTAAAGTGCAGCTTGTTAAGGTGGTAGGACCATTTGTGGTTCGAATCCGGAGGTACCACTGAGACATATTTCTGCCTAACAACAGCAGTGTTAAGCGTGTCTGTATTCTGGTTTGAAGGGTGTGGTAAGGGAAACATATTTATGCGAGGAGTTCCAACTTAATCCTCAGGAGTAGCAATATAACTGTTGATGACCTTAGGTAGGAATCTAACAGTATTTCAGATTGATTACTGATGACATCCATCCATATCATACCATCAGGGCATCAGGTAGACTGCACACATTGGACACTTAAATATTATAAATAAAAAACACATCACATTTTTATACCACTTTTTCATAATACAATATTTTTTTTGGCAGGTGGAAATGCATCATGGCACAAAAGCGGTGGTAGCGCTGGCAGTAGATCCATCCGGTGCTCGTCTGGCCACTGGATCTGTAGACTATGATGTCTCCTTCTGGGATTTCGCTGGTGAGTAATTGATTTCCATAAAGGTTCATTTCTTAAGTACTATTCTGTGTTTGCTTGATATTTTATAGTACATTACGTGGCCAAAGTAGCCTATTTTTGCACGGCGTGAAGTTAGCGCCCGAGCGCAGCGAGGGTGCTAAACGCTGTGCAGATAATAGGCTACTTTTGTCACAAGTATCGTATACTATTTTATAGCTCGTGTGACATAAACCCGCTTATACATGTGAAGAAATATGAAAAAATATGATAATTATTTTGAAACTTATAAAAATTATGAACTAAAAAAGCAATAAAAATGTGACACAACCAAAACCATTGAAATTTAGAAAATTTAGTAATTATTCTGCTCTTGTGATAAAGACAAATCTAACACCACACGTACGTCGAAATCTATCAAGCCATTTAGGTTACATACAGGCGTCTAGACCAATGACTTATAATGGGAACTCCACCTAAACGTATTAAAGAAACATATGATAAGCAATCACATAATGTACTAATACATAATTAATACTAGTGATACAGTAGAAAATCGATTATCCGGACCTCAGTTATAAATATTCACGATTATTCGGATTGTGAAACGTGAACAAGTAACTTTGTAATAAGATCAGCCATATTTTGTGTGACATGTGCATTTAAATTCCGGAAAGTCGCCAAATCGCAACAAAATAGTTACTATAAAAAACAAAAACCCGATTGCTAAAAATATAACCTATGTTATCGCCACAATTAAGACGAATCCAACGACACATCATGTATCAAAATTAATGAAGTCGTTTGAGTTTGCCAAAGAATGAAAAATACATACGTAACAAACATATAGTCGAAAAACATCACCTTCCTAAATCGGTTTAAATAGCTTTTCTTCATAAACTCAATTATCCAAGTTTCCGATAATCCGAATGCCACAAATACGACAACAAATAGGTCGCTTAGTCGAGATTCTACTGGAGTAGTATTATGGCTAATTTTGATAATGATTCCTAATTTAAATATCTCCTACTATGGTGTGTAGCGAAAATACACAGCAGTGTTACCAACTCTCAAAAATATTTATCCCTAAACTAAAGTGGAAACCCCCTATAATGATATTAATTATTTGAAAATTCCCCTAAAAATATATTACAGTTTTTTTTGGGATGCCGTGCCAGCTTATGACCCGTTTCCCGTTTTTTTTTTTTTTTTAGCCCCGCCGTGCCGGCTCAGAACATGTTTGTTTTGGACGCCGTGCAAGCTTATGACACGTTTCCCGTTTTTTTTTTTTTTTTTGCTCGCCGCGCCTTTACAAAACCCCTAAAAATACCCCTAGACATATAAAACCCCTAGAAAAATCCCATACCACTCATTTACCCCCTAAATCTGGGGGGAAAACCCCTAAGTTGGCAACCGTGATACACAGTCAAAACAAACAATAAAATTCGATAAAGCCCAATAGTTAGTCTTATAGTGATGCTATTGCTTAGTATGTACACAATTGCAAAAACATTTATAAATACGTCCAAAATAAAATATTAAAATAATTATAGCTTTAAACAAAATACACATTACTCACTTTTAATTTTTAAATGGCATTTAAAAGTATGAAACGTTCATAGCTATGTTTATTTTTTACAACTGTGAGGGTAGTGTATTAATATTCGTATGGTGTAAAAATCGGCTACTTTGGACATAGAAATGCGTAGCTAAAATGCGGGTTTAGGTCACAGAGTGCTATAAAATATATTAAAATAAAAATTCCTGTGAAGGTTAGATATGTATTTGTGTAAAGAAGACGTGTAAAGAAAAAGTGTTAAATATTGTATGATGAGAGTCTTGATGGAATTAGATCAGTAATATTCAAGATGTAATCTAATATAGTAAATTTTTTAAACTTATTAACGTCATGATCGACCTATTACTGTCCCACTGCTGGGGACGGGTCTTCTCTCAGTATGAGAAGAATTAGGCCATAGTCCACCATGCTGGCAAAGTGTAAATTGGTTGACTAAAATCAGAGGTGCTTGCCTGGGATTTGAACTTAGAACCTTTCGATCAAGAGGCCGAGTCTCATAACTACTAGGCTATCAGTATTTTTGGTTTGCTATTAACTTATTAATGTAGAATTGTAGATGATGGCATTTATTCAGTAATTAGTGCGTTTTTTTAAAGTGTCTTTTTTTTGACTAAAATTGCAACCAAAAAACCAACAAACAAAACTTAATTTCAACGCAGGTATGGACGCCGGGATGAGGTCATTCCGTACCCTCCAACCGTGTGAGAACCATCCGATCAGAGCTCTGCAGTACTCCATGACCGGTGATGCTATCCTGGTGGTCAGTGGAGCGTCGCAAGCGAAGGTGCTGGACCGAGATGGGTTTGAAGTGCTCGAGTGTGTCAAGGGTGACCAGTATATTAATGATATGGCAAGGTAAGGTTTGTTATGTATGTTTTCATGTAGATATACTAATTAAATGTTTTCCTAGACTTAGTATTTAAGGATTTAAGGTGGTAAAATACTTTGTGGTTCAATACCTGTAGGACTACCACCACTCCTATTTCTATGTTTAATGAATGCAGTGATGTCATGAAAATACTAATTAAATGTTATCTAAGACCTAGAAATCAAGGTCATGATGTCATGGGTCCAAATGATTTTACATGGAGCAATATATTTGTAGCCAAGATTAGGTACAACTTTAATCCTATTTAAGATGGATGACAGATGTCTATGGTTGGTGGTACAATATTTACACATAGATAGTGCATGTTTGTATGTTATTTATGTTTAATCAAAATAAATTTGAACAGTCCTTCGAGTAAAAATTCCTCGTTGAGTCATCTTCCAATCTTTTTCAGGACAAAAGGCCATGTTGCAGCACTAAACAGTGGTTGCTGGCACCCCCACATCAGAGACGAGTTCATGACATGTTCCCAAGACGGTACACTCAGGATATGGCTCACAGAAAACCCCAGGCAGCACAAATCAGTCATCAAACCTCGACAGCAAGGTGGCTTGAAGACAAACCCAACGTCTTGTGCGTTTTCCAGAGATGGCAACACGGTAGCCTGTGGGTGCTTCGATGGGTCCATCCAAATGTGGGATCACAGGAAGAACTTTGTCAACACGACAGCGTTGCTCCGTGATGCGCATCAAAAACAGTCAGAAATTACCAGCATAGCGTATTCTTACCTAGGGTCATATTTAGCCAGTAGGAGTAACGATGAAACTATGAAATTATGGGATCTAAGACAGTTCAAAAAGCCACTAAATGTCTTCGGTAACCTCTTCTCAAGGTACGAGCAGACAGATTGTGGCTTCAGTCCAGACGATGGTATAGTGTACACCGGAGTGTCCTTAGAACGGAATCAGGATGTTGGGAAACTGATTTTCTACAACACAAGCACGTTTGAACAAGTCTCCGAGATTGGTGTAACGAAGTCGCATGTAATCAAAGCAGTATGGCACGCTAAATTAAATCAGCTGTTCGTTGGTTGTGGCAATGGGGTAGTGAAGTGTTATTATGATAATAAGAGGAGTCTCCGAGGAGCCAAGTTGTGTATTGTTAAGACAAGTAGAAAGAAAGCAGCACATGATGTCGTTAGCTCACAGCAAATCATCACACCACACGCCTTGCCTCTGTTCAGGCAAGAGAAACTCAGAACTAGTAAGAAGAGAATGGAGAAGGATAGACTAGATCCAGTGAAGTCTCATCGACCAGACTTACCCATCACATCTGGTCAAGGTGGACGGGTAGCGGCATCAGGCAGTACTCTCAGCTCCTTTGTCATCCGGAATCTTGGGTTAAGTAAGCGTGTTAATGATGAACAGGATCCAAGGGAGGCCATCCTAAAGTATGCGAAGGACGCTGAGGAGAATCCTTTCTGGGTGGCTCCGGCGTACAAGAAAACTCAGCCGAAGCCCATTTTTCAGAATGATGGTGATGATGATGGACCATCTGATGCTAAGAAGCAGAAGTCGTGACAGAAGTAAACTAAAGGCACAGGTCTAAGGGAAATATGTCTAGGTTCTGTCAGCAGAATTGAGTCACATGTATGTGTGAAATGAAGTTGTCCGGTGAGCATATACTAATATGTGAGCCCTTTGCACAAGTACTCCACCGGTCACATAACTTCTGAGTTATTCCTACTCATAAATTTTATATACCTTTACATGAAAGTTACATCTAAATTGTATTCTACAATATGATTTGAATGCGAAGAATAATGTTTTTCGTGCGTATGTTTGTTTGTATGTATGTATGTCTCATTCTTTGACATGAGCTGCAGCCGAAACAGCTTAAAAGTTTTTAACATATGAGGTGTCATTGAATTAGTCTAAAATTGGGCTATAAATATAGGCTATAGGTTTTAAACAGCCAGGTTATTAGTTTTGTAAAAAATCTGTAGTTTTTTTTTATTAAGTAACTCAATTTGTGCAATGAAGGACGCATATGTGTGCGTGAAAGTTGTAAGCAGTGCCCTTAATATACCTGTAGTATCTAGAGATTAAACTTATTAGGGATATCACCTAACAACATTTAATGCACATTCCCAATTTTCACACAAAATGTACAAGACCAATAAAAATCATGTAAATATTTGATCTTATGTTTTATTTCTAAACTTCTTATAAATAATCAACTAGCTACTACAAATTAAACTATTCAAGCTTTGGCCGTTATTCTCTCTTGTTCTGTGATACCGAATGGGTTGATTGGAGATTTTGCTTGGTTCTGGAAAAGAAAGTATTTTTTTTTAATTTTGAAGTATCAACGAGCATGCAGTCCACTTACAACGAGTAATAATATAGAATAGATAGTAGCCACTGCCGCCCATGGATATATCTGTCTAAGGTCGGCCCTCGATTCGTTGCCGCTGAGGAATTAGTTAAAATGCCTGGGGTAAGTATGCTATAGTCTGGTTCATAATTATGTGTCCAAAATATAAACATTATTTGTTTGTCATTGTCAAAATACGGTACGAAATTAACAAGAAACGAAAACTGTAACAAACTCAACAAAAACTTAACAAATACACACAAAATAAATAACATCAACTACAAAACATAAAAATTGCGGCACAAAAAATGTTTTGGCTCCCGATTGTGTTACCATTATCACATTTTAATCACACCATAAATCTAGTTTTTGTTATGATTGTTAATATAAATATTAGAAAATGTAAATTGATCTAAATATATTTAGATTATTATTTTATTTTCGTTGTATTACTTTAATATCGTCAAAAATAAGAAACTACCATTTGAAACGTATTTTCTTGATAGGTCAACACCTTTTACGTTTTGGACACCTAATTATGAATCGGACTATAAGTATGTCTCCCTTACCACATCCTTCAAACCGGAAAACACCAAAGCAGAACATTGCTGTTATTAGACAGACAGGTGTGGCGGTTTTCCATTGCAGTCAAACTACAAGTTTCGTTACGTCACTCTTGTTGACAAAAAAGAGAAAACATAATTTCAAGTGTGTGCATCATTTGGCAAATAAAGCAGTGCTACTTTACTGGTTAATTTGGCACAAAAAGTGCTTCTACTCTACTGGCTACGGCTATGCTCTCACTAAGCTTACAAATCCTAATTTTGTACATAAAATGTCTCAAAAACATCGATAGCGTGATTCAGGATAAATGTAGCGCCCTCTCGTATCACAACGGAGAATTACTACACAATTACATCCTTACCAATTTTTTAGCTCTTTCCGTAAGTATTGAGAATGCAAAGTGGTTCAGCATGATTCCGGTGGGTAGCGCCACCCCCTGGAACCTGTACAGCTGCTTCACGTCGCTGTCTGGACCACCTGGAAACATTTTAGGGCCCAGAATGTATAGTGGTAGCCTAGTTGAAACTTAGCCTCTGAGTATGGGGGTCCGAGGTTCTATCCCGGGCACGCATCTTCTACTTTTCAAAGTACTGTGCATTTTACAAACTAATTATCTTGCAATAATTAAGGAAGGAACACTTGAAAAATTACATATCAGTATATTAAAAAAACTTATCAGTATTGTGTGAAGTCTACAGACAGTTTTTCTGAGCAGTAATTGTTAATTTCAAATGTTGTGTAAAATTGATTATTCCTAAGAAGCGTTCTCTTCAGGTGTTGCAATGCATTTTTGGATAAACTCGGCTTCAATTCTTTTGAGTTGATTACACATGTCCATGGGCGGCAGCAGTCACTTACCACCAGATTGACTGCATACTACTTTGCTATGTCTACTTCATGTATAAAAATACAATTTGAAATTTCTTACCGGTCAACTTGTGTACGGATGTGACGGTGACTCTGCCGATTTGTCCCGTGTGACTGATCATCGGGCCCTTCGAGATGTCCACGTGTTTGCCGATTTTGTATAGCGTCACTTTACCTAAAACATAAAATAGTAAGATATTATAAGCTTTACGGTCGTGGAACCTCCCTTATATCTACCAATAATATCTAAGCATTGCTGTATTATAAAATATTGTAAGTTATGTGTTCACCCTCTAGCGGACTAACGGTGAGCGGAAAGGGCGATCCCCCGGCCCCCGAACCGGCCCCGAATAGTTGCTAACGAGCTAAATAAAGGTCGCCAGAATCATACATATATTTGTCGCCGAATAAGTCTATAATACATTTGTAATTTTGTAAGATCAAATAAACTTTTTACACTGGACCTCTGACAATGTTTGTCCGCCACTGTGTTAAGCCTTTCTTAAAATAATGCTTTATTAAAAAAAATAACATTCATTTTTCTAAGCAAATTTTTTTTACGTAGTTTACTTAATATGACTTAATATTTAATGTTGGGTCACTACAACATAAACATTGCACTATTAAACATATAACCTAATACCAACCATACACACTATGGTGCACCGGAGAGTCTACCTGTTCAGGTATTCCTGCACGGGTACACCGGATTGTGTGTGAGGATAAACCTGTGCAGATTTTTGAACCTGTGCAGGCGACCGGTGAGGGATCAAAAATCACTTCTTTCTTGTGACACCGTAAGGCGCGTCATCGTCTTCAATCGTCATTCAACGTTCCCTTACACTATCGACGTGAGATTGACCTGTACAGGCAAACCTGCGCAGGTGAACTATCCGGTAGACCGTAGCGTGTGTCCCTGTAGTTCCGGGACCAGAATAGGGCTACGGTATCCCCTGCCTGTCGTAAGAGGCGACTAAAAGGGGGCTTCCGGGGTTGCGGGTGGCAAGAGTGGGAGCTCGAACCGCCCGGCCAGCGAACCCGGGAAGGACGGCGGTATGTGTGGTCGCATACCGTTGTGCACACCAGATGGTGTGGTGAGCGTCAAGCTCACCTGGGCGGAGCCCGACGGGGCAACGCGCTAAGAGGACTCCGGTTGCGTTCCTTTGGAGATCCCTGAGTCCCCTACGCAGCGCCGAGGACAGCCACCGGGGGGGTTTTAGTGCGGTAAGAGTCCTACATAACCCTGTGTCGCTCCCACGGCACTGGGTACCTTTTGAAAATTTTCCCCTCGTAAATAAAAAAAGGGTAGCGTGCATGGCTTACATAACTTACCATTAGCCTTCGCAATACTGGGTATCTGCTTCGCCTTATGCTCATTATCTACGAACATCTCCGCAGCTAGGGGCTCGGCCACCTCCAGCCGTCGTATGGGGTGCTTCGCTTGACACAAGCGCACAGCCTCCGCGCTCAGCGTGTACAGCTCTTGAGGGGTCGGCTGCCAGTTCTCCAGGGATGGCATGTCCACGTCGTAGATGAAGGAGCCGCTGCGGACTAGAGAATGGATATGATAGAAGAATTGGATTTATGGTTCATCACTGATATATTTTTTTATTCAATTTAGAAGCAACCGAACATGCAGTTCTGGTAGAATTATGTTAGATTTATGGTTTAACTCTAATATATTTTTTATAATATAATGTAGGAGTATATAATATAGGAGTAGCAGACATGCAAAACACCTGATGGTAAGTGGCTACTGCCGCCCATGGACATCTGTAACCACTCCTGTTAAAATTAGAGTCCAATCTGAAATCGGCTACAGATATAGTTTGCGCCAAACAGCTAGTCCGCTCTGAAGTTGATGCGAGCACACAATTTGCTACGGCGACGCGATTCATTTCTATATTCAGAGCGGACTAGCAGTTTAACGCGGACTATATCTTGTTAATCCTGAAGATAACCTTTCAAAGAGAAATACAGCAGCGCATAACACTGCTGTTAATAAGCAGAAATAAGTGTAATGATGCCTCCATAGTCGAATAGTGTTGGTAATGGTCAACAGAGGCCTTATAAATATTTTTAAATCCATGTCATGCTTTACCAATCCATTGCCGAAACTAGCAGTATGACATTACTAATAAATATATGTTCGAAATTGTCTTCATGTAGCACATTATTATGTGCTACATGAAGACAATTCGCAATTGCAAACATTTTCAAAATTTGCTTAAAAACAATGCTATTGCATTGTTTTTAAGCAAATTTTGTCCTCAAATACCAGGTATAGTTTCTTTTTTAAAACCATATATCTTAATATATATATATATATATATATATATATATATATGTATATATATATATATATATATATATATATATATATATATATATGTATATATATATATATATATATATATACATATATATTTCTTATGTGCGTGTGTATGTCACTGTACTCCTCCTAAACGACTGGACTGATTTTGATGAAATTTGTTGTGGGTGTTCGAGGGGACTTGAGAATGGTTTAGATTCACAATTTAGTCCGTGGGAAAAGGTTTTTTTAATTATTTTTTAATTCGTAAGTAGTTATAGAATCGGAAACTATGCATTTGATCAAGTGATGATCGTTAGCAAAGTTGTTGTCCAAGAGCCCACGAGGGTTTGGGAGTTGGTAAGACCAATTTTCGACAGATGGCACCACTGTCATTCCAATGCAGGTACAAATTTTGCGTTTTATGTATGTCATATTATTTCTTTAAAATGCGGGCGACGCCGCGGGCACCACTAGTTTATTATAATATACAAGGTATCTTAATGCTCACTATCTGGCCCCGGGAAGCTGTGCAGCTGTACCGGCACGTTGTCTTTGAACGCCATAGACACACTCGCTCCGAGCACTAAGGAGCATGTCCGCCAGAAAGCCTTGTTCACTTGCTGAGGCTCCGCTATCGTGAAGTGTTGGAACTAAAACAAGAGCAATTAATAACTGGTTTTGAGAGAAGCAAGCATAGCTAGTTTGTGTACATCGTAACTGACAGAAAGCAACATTGGCAGCTGTTAGATAGTTAATTGTATCAGGTGTTACTTTGCGGAAATCCATGCTATTAAGTTAAGATTAAAACTACTTCGCAACAATCCGCTACAAATATGTATGATGGTATATATTTTTTTTTATTTTTTTTTAGTAGGTGGTATATATATTTTTTTATTTTTTTTAGTAGAGCATACTGCATGGTTTAAAATATATATCATCATACATATTTGTAGCGGATTGTTGCGAAGTAGTTTTAATCTTAACTTTATTGGCAGCTGGATGGGTGACCACCAGTGGTTAAACATGCGCGCTGCTATGCTTCGTAAGGCACATGAAACCATTGATTGTGGTTGGTAAAACAGTAGTTTTATTGAAGGTTTCGTAGTTTTAAACCATTTATATTTGATTTGAGGTAACAATAGCTATCCACGCTTTACTCCAGTATATTACAGTAGTGATAATACTACAGACCTCCACAAAAACATTTTAAGCAAATTTTGATAAGAAAAAGCTTAAAATTTATACAATACTAGCTGACCCGGCAAACTATGTCCCGCCTCTAAATCTATTTATCAAATATATTTCATATAAAATATAGCCTATGTTACTCGTGGATAATGTAGCTTTCGAATGGTGAAAGAATTTTTAAAATCGGTCCAGTAGTTTTTGAGCCTATTCATTACAACCAAACAAACAAAGTTTTCCTCTTTATAATATTAGTGTAGATATACAAAATGAACTTACTTCCAGAGTGCAGTTTTCTGTCAGTGGTTTGTGCATATCCCAATAGACAGCACCGTCCAGTAGGGCCAAGGCACTGGTGTCCATATGCCATTCACTTAGATCTGAAATGGTATATGATCACTTTATTTACATTAATTTCTGACATTACTACACTAATGTTCCCACTTCAGCACTGGATACAGACACAATAGAATTGGCCAAGTTTTTTTGTTTTATTTTTTATAATATAGGAGTAGCAGACGAGCATACAGTCCACTGATGGTAAGTGGCTACTGCCGCCCATGGACATCTGAAACCCCAGTTAGGATTAGATATTCCTACCTGAGGTCGGCCACAGACACGCCGCTAGTCTACCCTTGAGGACTAAGCTGGAACGCCTCGGAAAAGTCGCAAACGCATAATATACTTACGTTTAGCACAGTCATAGGGTGTGGAGATACCCTTATTCATGACCAGCGTACAATGCTCTGGGTTGCCCTTGTACTGGACTTCTATCTTCTCTATTCTGCCTACGCTCTCCATCTGTCTTTTCTCTTCTAACTCAAAGAGGTGGTGCCGACGTTCTGTTGCTTCTGCTGTTGTTAGGGATCCTAGAATATACATATTTTATAGTTTATATAAAATTCTGCCTCTTAAAGAAATCCGAGGTTCAAATCCCAGACACGTATAGTTCGCGCCAAACTGCTAGTCCGCTCCGAATATACAAGTCGCGTCGCAATAGCAAATTGCTGATATTAACGAAAAAAAGACAGCGCGGGACCCCCCGGCACCCTCCGCTGCCCGCTCTCGCCCACTGATACATAACTGAGTTAGTATGCCTTAACATTACGGAGTATATGCTAACTAAACCAGCGCGTAAAAACTTCAGAGTGGACTAGAAGTTTGGCGCGGACTATACCTATGATATTCAAAAATTATATGTGTATTAGAAATTAGTTAATACTTGTTTAAACAGTAAAGGATGCCATGGTGACGAAACTAGGTGGTTATGAAGGTGGTAGAACCCTTTGTGGTTCGACTCCGGCGGTACCACCGCCACACCTCTATTTCTGCCTAATAACAGCATTGTTAGGCGCTGCTGTGTTCCGGTTTGAAGGGTGTGGTAAGGGAGACAGACTTTTCCGAGGCGTTCCAGCTTAGTCCTCAGGGGTAGCGGCGCATCTGGGGCCGACCTCAGGTAGAAATAACTAATCCTATCTGAGGTTGATTACAGATGTACATGGGCGACAGTAGCCACTTACCATCAGGTGGACTGCTCGTCTGCTACTCCTATATTATAAAAAAAAAACCTACACACCCAAGAGTTCTTATAAATAAAGATCTTAAATGATAAAGTCTACTACTTTGCACTTAGCCAGCACTTTGTCTAATGGTCCAAAGATAAAAATGTTAAGAATCTCCGATCTAGCTTATATTGTTATTATAGCCCTCTCTGGAGAGCCTCATGGTGCACTCGTCGGCACCAATAGACCTTAGATTTCTTCCCTTTTTGTGTGTTATTTTTATGTATTTATTTTTAGTGTGGTAGTTTTCTTATTTTTATTTTTTCTGTGTGTATACTAACATAGGTTAAGCTTGAACTGTATCCTAACAATAAATATGGACAAACCTAGTCTGAAATAAAACCTTTTTTATTAAATTATTATTATTATTTAATTTGTCTTTAATCAAAAATACGAATTCGAATTCGTAAATTTCTGGGTTATAAAACATTAATGAAATAAAATATATTAATCAAATACTCACTAATAAATGGTAGGGTTTTGGTTCCATTTTGTCGAAATAATCTTGATAGTAATAGTAATTGGTGGTTCATTCTGGACTTTCTACTTTTTATAAAAATAAATTTTAGCGACAAATATGTAAACAAGAGGTTATGTGCAGCTGCGTTTGACAGTTCACTATTGACAGATTGATTGCTTGACAAAAGTAAAGTTGCCAGATGACAGATATATTCAAGTTGAAGTAATCCACGATTAAAAAAAAATTACAAACGTAAGATTTGATTCGTAATTTAAATTTTTCATTAAATTACCATTTCGTAAGAAATTGTGTCTTTACATTTTAGTGTAAATAATAATTACTCTGGGATTTAGATATAACATATTATTGCAGTGGCTACTAGCAACACTAAAGGTTTTTCTTTCAATATTGCAGTGATTTATAAAGGTACAGCCAATGAATTATAAATGATTGGAATACTTGTTTATAAGTTATTTATTAGAACACATTATTAAAAAGTGGTAAATTCTGAACAAGTAAATCAAAATCATTTACTATCTTTTCCCACGGACTAAATTGTGAATCTAAACCATTCTCAAGTCCCCTTGAACACAACAACAAATTTCATCAAAATCAGTCCAGTCGTTTAGGAAGAGTTCAGTGACATACACACGCACATAAGAAATATATATATATAAAGATCGTATCTTTATATATATATTTCTATAAATAGTATTCGTAAATACTACACTGGTTTTAATAAACGTATATTAAAAATACCGTTTCAGTTAAGTTTTATTTTATTGAGAATATTTTAATTTAAGGGCGCGTTTTTTCAAATATTCACTCACCGCTAAATACAGTAGAGTAAGAAATATAAGGATATTCTACAATAAGGTAGAAATGTATTTTGCATTGTAGTGCAATTATATTCTATTAAATGCTATAAATTATGCATATGTAACTTGGTTCAATAAAGACTGTATTCGAAATACCTTGTCTTTCTCACTCACACATCACAACAAAAGAGTGAGAGATAAATAGAAATTGTTGTTTTGATGGATTACAATATTTATTGAACTCTAAAATCTGGTATTCTAGAACAGGGTTTCTCAAAGTACCCTCTAAAGTACGCCAGTTAATAGTAGGGGGTGTGCAAGAAAATTTAATGGCAGCTACTTAGTTAATCAAATCAAAGCAAATTCCTATCTAGAATTAGCTAGATTAAGGTTTTTTTAAGGCGAACTCTTGAAATGTAAGAAAAGGGATTTAAAATTGAGAAACCCTATTTTAGCATACTTGTCTACAACACAGACCTATCCTATATTTAATAGATATTAAGTTTAACATAATTATTATTATTTTATTTTTTTTATATTATAGGAGTAACAGACGAGCATGCAGTCCACCTGATGGTAAGTGGCTACTGCCGCCCATGGACATTTGTAATCAACCCCAGATAGGATTAGATATTCCTACCTGAGGTCGGTCACAGATGCGCCGCTACCCCTGAGGACTAAACTGGAACGCCTCGGAAAAGTCTGTCTCCCTTACCACACCCTTCAAAACGGAACACAGCAGCGCCTAACACTGCTGTTATTAGGTAGAAATAGGTGTGGCGGTGGTGCCGCCGGAGTCGAACCGCAAAGGGTTCTACCACCTTTAATTATTATGTACTTATTCTAGTTAAACATATAAGGGGTCACATAAGTATTATGTAAGAATTTTTTTTTTTGGAAAACTCTTCTACTTCTCTCTATGTTTACACTGGAATTGGAGTCTTTCCTAAATTTTGCAAGAATATCAGACAAAATAAATTAACATTACTGACATGACCACTATCCAGATGTTCAGCCCCCATGTCCACAAAAATACATAAATTAAAGCCTCCCCAAACCCTCTTTGTAGCTTTTGTGATACTTGAATGACCTCTTACAATATTTGTACATCTATTATTTAAACAAATTAAATATTTCTTTATTTCTTATAGCTAATATTAGGAAAGTTTCAAAAAACTTGTTTCAAATTTCACTTATAATTAAGCCTAGCAATAAGAGATGGGCTACCTTAAGGAATGTAGTCCTCATTGCTTAGGCGTGTGCGACTAGGCATATCATATATTGGAAGTACAATGATTGACCCTAAAGTATCGACATGGAAGTTCAATGGTCGACCCTAAAATATCAACATGTCTATTGACACATCATATTGGAAAAAAAGTAAAATCAATATCGAAAACAGTGGTCTCGAACGTCATAATACGAAATAGGTAATGCCCACTAAGATCAGTAAATTCATACACAAAATCGGTATATGACAAAAAAAATATATACAATATTTTGCCAACCTTTTTTTTCTTTAATATACCTATAATTCACAGACTCCGTCCTTTTTTTGGCTGATAGTTGATTGACTATCTATCTCAGGAAATGTTTTAATTTGTTCACAAGTTCTTAAAATGCACAACTTTGTATAAAAAATCTGGAAAAATTAAATGTATGTAATCGTAAAAAAAAATCAATGCATTTCAGTAAGGCAGTACCATATATAGAAGATATAATAGAAATATCAAAAAATCGGTAGGTTCGAGACCACTGATCGAAAATATTACTTTTTATATAGTAACAGGACTAGGTTGACAAAAAATGCCTGCCAAATTAAGTCTAAAAAAAGTACATGTATGTATCATGACTACATGAACTACCCACAACATGAATATACCATATTGTCAATATATTGACAATATGGCATAAAGTTTTTGATATATCTGTGGTATTTGATATAAATATTGATATTCAAATGATACTATCACAATTGCATCCCCATTTGCAACATAATTCCAAGTTTTGAATAACTGTTTTTTACACTTCTTTTGTGAATTCTATGTTACAGATCTCACACAATAATATGATAGGAAGTCCATTCAACATCTTGAAGACTTTTGGCACGATGAAACATTCATATGTAAGTTTATACAACAATAACAAATCAAACCGGTTGATTTAAATAAATAAACAGTAACAAAATGCATTCTAGCCCACCATGGTTCGTTTCCGCCCCCTCGCACGGACCTCCTCAAACTTACTGATGATTTCATTAGTATTATTCTTGTTATAACTCTTGTATGCATCCAGAATCTTCCAGAACAAGTCTGGGTAATCATTATGGGTGCTGATAACTGCTCTTTCCAGAACATATAAGTCAACACCTTTGTCCTCCGCGCTCGTGTCAATGTGGGACAACCCAAAATCAATCATAACGATGTCTATGTTATCAATTTGATACCAATCAGTGTTATTTTGCTCTGAATTGTTTTTTGGTACTAATAGCATGTTGGAAGTGGTCAGATCACCGTGTATGATGTTACTGTCATGTAACTTGCGAACAGTTTCTCCAATCTTCGTGGCGATCGAGTCGAACGTGCTCTGACCGTCTTCGGTGCTTTGGTCTTCAGTGAAAACATTAATAATGAAGTCTTTAACCGTTATACTGTGTTCGAAGTGCTCCATATAGATGCGACGGCGCTCGAAATCAACTAAATAGAGCGCTGGAGTCTTCACGCCGGCTACTTTGGCGCGCACGATCGACCGCGCCTCATTTTTGATACGCTCTTTAGTGATCGCGGTGTCTAAGTCAGGATGTCTGTAGTTTTTCTTAAACCTTTCCTTTATCAGCGTCGGCTTACCCAAATAGTTGCAGATGTACAGCTTCGCTTCAGCCCCCTGTTTCAACATTTGCAAGTTTTCGCACATTTTTTCAGCTAAAATAACCTGGAATATCGAGTCAGTTAAATATGGGAAACATGAAATTGTGTGACAAGTTTCGAATACTATCGATTATTTTGGTGCAAGTATTATTTACCAGAATTTAATATTAAAGGCTTGTGCTGTTTTATTGAAATTGTAATAAATTTTGTTTACAAATTTATATACGATCGATTCTTAGCGGTATTTTTCACGATAAAATTTTGACAGAAGTCAGAACAGAAATTCAGAGTGACAGTCGCTGTCAGCGTGATAACCACAGTAAATAAATAATATGCCAATGTTATCATATTTTTCTATTAAATATCATTAAAAAAGCTTCGTGAATATTTCTTATTATCATAAAATTAGTCATTAAAAGTTAGTCATTAAAGTCATAAGTTGTAGTAAAAATATTGTTTCAATAAAATTATATAAATATTTTTAATTTGGTAGCCTGTAACGGAACGCTTAACTAAAGGAAAATGAAACTGTCGTAGCGAGGCCGCACCTTACATTTAATTCCAGAGGCTCTATGCTATATCAACTTTCTATACATACGCTTGTCTGTATGTGTTCACTCGCTGGAGAGCAAGGGAGGCTGTGTGGGCGTTTGATATTGGTTGTTGCACCCGTGCCGGCCGGCGGCACGACGTATTAACGCCCAAACACTCAATTTAGCAAAGTATTTAATGGAAACAGTGATTTTTTTAGCCTTTTAGTGTTTTTACTGCCGTAAAAATTGCATTTAGAGCCATATAATAAAATCGAGTGGACTTTTAATTACGGATATTTTCGTAAAGGAACGCCAAGTGCATACATACTTTTTGTGTGATTTTTTAATTTGTGAGAACGATGTCTATGGAAGGCTTGGAATACGAGACCATCGTGCAGAATGGGCCGAAAAAAGTGAGTTATTTTTTTATAGTTTTTTTTTGTAAGGCGAAAATAAAAGCTTAGTCATGCAGCCTGTATGTATGACATGATACATTCGTAGGTACATTGTAAGGGGTGTATTAATGACGTCCTGTAGGAACGTCCGGAGTTATGGTTTCCTTTTAGGGAATATTATTAACGAATATTAATTATGACTCACCTTAAACAAGTGCGGTAAACAAGAAAAAAAATCATTTAATAGCGAATTCATGAATTGGTTTTCGTACGAAATTGATGAATGAGAAAGGAGTTAAATTTATACAATTAAAAAGCTACAAGATTTTTATTTTATAATTTATCAAAAATATGTGTATCTTTTTAGTTATCACGTGTTGTGTATAGTAAAAAAATTAAAAAATGTATCTTAATAAAGAAACCTTTACAATTAAATAACCCATTAAACTGACGAAGAGAAAATTAAGTTAATTAAATTCCTGTCGTATGTGATTCCTATCGTATAATGGTTATTGTATTTTTTTTATAATACCTAAAAATTGACATCGATTTACGTGTATGAATTTTTTTATTCAAGACTATCAAATCTATTCAGCCGAGTTTTATAGAATTAAAAAATGTGTGGCATATAGAGTAAAAATATATTTTTAATTCACAATAGCGGGCAAATTGTTAGTCACGCAGCCTATAGGTATAAGGTTGTGCAGAGGGGTGTCCTATAGTGAAGAGATGTCCTATATGTCTGGGCGCATTTCCACAGATGTAGGATGGAGGTGCGGCAGTCCCTACACGCCTAATACGATTTTAGACTGAAAGTTTGTATTGAATTCCATAACCCATTCAAATTTCCTTTTAAGGGATGTGAGATTTGCAAAGCTTTTGCGAATTGTAACACGCTTGTTAAAATATAACATTTTTAAAATATTTACGATGTTGTCTTTGTATCACAAGCGGACTGAATTGTGAATAAATTGTTATGATTTCACCTAAAACTGAAATATAATAAAGTTTATCATAAATGTATTAGATTTATTATAGAAATTTAATAAAAAAATAAGTTGAATTCTTATTGAGTTATCTACTTAATTAAGTAGTCCTTTTGATACGCTGGTTTTAATGTATTTTATAGAATATAATTTAAATTGTACAAATACACTGTATAACACTTAATTTAAGTAAACGACGAAGTAAGAAACTGACCCCAAACTAGTCAAGCAGCTATTTTTATTTCATCTACTTGTTTTTACCAGAATTAAAAAAAAAATATCATTCAATTTCCTGTAGATAGAAAAAAGTAATTATTTTTTTCGTAGATCGTATTGAAATATATTTGAACATTTATAAGTCAGAGTAGTCATAAAGTGGAACGGAACGTGTTTTTATCGAAAGAAAAATATATAAAATCAATTTCATTAGTTTTTATTTATTCAATACTTTCCTCTTAAAATATGCTATGGAGTTTACATTTGAAGACCTTAGTATTTAACCTGCTATCGTAATTTTCGATACGAAATATAAAAGGTAAAAATGTATTTTTAATATTTCGGCTGAATAAGTTAATTCCGCGGTCATGTCATACATTTAGAAAATCAAGATTATTAAAATTGTATACTAGTAAAAAGCGCGCGAAAAGTTCCCTTTTATTGCCATAGATTTTTATTACTATAGTTTCATTTTAATTTTAAATAGCCTCTGAATTAAGTAATTAATTGCGTACGAATATATAATTAACAGATACTATGTAAGCATAAGGTAAATGAGTGATGTTTCCCTCTAAACTTTACAATGTAATTGACCATTCTGGTGATACAAATTTTCGTATTCTTAAACAGCGGTGACCACTTTCCTTGTCTGTTTTATATTGCAGTCAGCATGATCGCTTAATTAAGAATTAAATTTAATATTATTTACGTTTATTACAATAACAATTAGAATAATAAAACAACGAACAAAACATAAAAATAAAACCGCTACATCGTGTTTTTTCCACGACAATTTATTAAAGTGAAACTGCTTTGGTCGCGTTCTGCTTTTCATTACTTGCATTCTTCGTGCGTCAGATTATGTTCACACAGCGAGATATTTTTTATGAATAATGAATTGTCTATTATAATTACCGCCAACACTAATTAAACTCGCTATTCATAAACGAAACTTAAATATATGCATGAAATTGGTGAAATTATGAATACTACTTCAAACATTAACTGCTTATATCCTTGCTTATATTATTTGTTAGTAAAGATACTTCGCCGCCTTGAAATTGAATGAAGCCACAAAAGGCTTATTTTAGTAAGTTCTTTTTTTGAATTCTTGACAAATAAAAACATATTTAGACAAAATTTACGAATAAATCACTAATTTACGTAATAATAACGTAATTTACGTAATAAATAAATAATTATTTCAAATATTTTAGGGACATTTTAGCACGGAGACGTGGCAAAACTTTTTTACGCAACTATTTCATTTCTCCAAACTGGGTACATTTTCTTGTTAGGAGTTAGTAATCTTTACTAATCTATGTGTTAGGGAAGTAAATATAAGTTCCTGTCCCATTGGAATTTCGGGATAAAAGTATATTAAACACTCATACATCATAAACTCATGTATTTTTGGAAACTAGGAAATTATTGTAAAAACACGATTGTTTGAATAAGATACTTATATATAAGCCTTTGGTACTTCTACATAATTGAGACGAATCCAAGAAACAACCCCTCATATGTAAAATACGTCAAGGTAAGTGAATCCATTCTCTACTTAAGTTTTGTACAACCATACGGAATTTTATTTATTATATAATTTAAGAGGAGTTTAATCTCTTTGTGTTTCTTTAAAAGGTTTAGAGAGTCGATTTGAATATTAAGTGGATTATTAAAAAATATTTATTATATTTTGCATTTATGAATAGGTTTAAAAATATATTTGTTCAAAATTGAGGCTCATTCATAATTCATAATTTCTCTTAATTTTTATTCAAATTGTAATAAAATTCAAAAGGTTGAAGTTTTTTTATTAATTCACCTCCCGGCTTTACCATATATTACGTATTATATTTTGCCTCTTAATATATTAAACACTAGCTGACCCGGCTAACTGTGTATCGCCTCTAAATCTATTTATCGAATATATTTCACATAAAATATAGCCTATGTTACTCGTGGATAATGTAGCTTTCGAATGGTGAAAGAATTATTAAAATCCGTCCAGTAGTTTTTGAGCCTATTCATTACAATCAAACAAACAAACAAAGTTTTCCTCTTTATAATATTAGTATAGATAAGAAAGATGTTGCGTTATTTTTACATGGATTGGGCTAAGAATATTTCTGCAAATAATAAAATGTACTTATATTAATACTTTTATGTTATTGTTATGATAATTACAAAATACATTGTACTTTATGTGTGTGTGAGTTCAATAAAACTTAGATAAAGAAACAAAATATTATCTTTAAAACTTTGTAAGTACATAATCCATGCAAATGGATCGAAATATTTCCACTAAAAAAATAAAGCTATTCGTAAATAACGCATATTAAAATGTATACATTCCACGATGATAATATTATAAAGAACGTAATATTAGTTTAATTACATTCTTTATAATATTCTCAAACATTTGTGAAGTTAACCCGTCCTTAGCCAGCGCATAAATGTGCTTAACCCTTCTCATTTATTTAGCCTGCTCTTAACCCTTACATTGAGAGAAGAAGATCAATACTGGGGCAGTAACGGGTTGATCATGAAAGGTAACTAACGGCATTGCTTGTTTATTATTTCAAGCGGTTTTCCTATTGTGTTGACGTCACTACTGCTGTATAAATAGAATAAAGCTGTTGTTGTAATACCAGCACTAAAATATATGTGAATGGCTTGAAAAATAAAATTAACTTATATTGAAAGATTAGTAAAGATTACTTACTCCTAACAAGAAAATGTACCCAGTTTTGAGAATTGAAATAGTTGCGTAAAAAAGTTTTGCCACGTCTCCGTGCTAAATGTCCCTAAAATATTTGAAATAATTATTTATTTATTACGTAAATTACGCAGTATTAGTTATTTATTCGTAAATTTTCTCTAAAAATGTTTTTATTTGTCAAGAATTAAAAAAACGAACTTACTAAAATAAGCCGTTTGTGGCTTCATCCAATTTCAAGGCGGCGAAGTATTTTTACTAATCTATGTGAAAAATAAATAGTATAGTAGAAAAATAAATTATAAATAATTTAAGTGGATCTTCGCTTCCTAAATTTTTCAACAAAATAAAAAATACTTTAATATCAGCGATATTTTCTGTATCTGTAACAAAATCGTAACATTTCTTGTTTACGATTTTATTTACGCATGAAGCGTAATATGAGTATTAATTTTTTCCGTTGTTCGTATCGAATAAGGAAAATGTTGTATTTTGAAGAAATGAGTAAGCATTTTGCACAAGTCCAATAAGTATAAACTTAATACACTACGAGAATATTATTTTAAAGCATGTCTTGATATTCGCTTCTACTAAGACACGCGTCTTAATCAGAGTTCAGTCAGACTTTAATTTGAATAGTTCCCATGACCGGTCAGATGTGCTCGTGTTTTAATTTTAAGTTCAAATAACATGTTCCACTAATTTCTTATGCACAAACATAGATTAGTAAAGATCTCACTCCTAACAAGAAAATGTACCCAGTTTTGAGAATTGAAATAGTTGCATAAAAAAGTTTTGCCACGTCTCCGTGCTAAAATGTCCCTAAAATATTTGAAATAATTATTTACTTATTTTGTAAATTACACAGTATTAGTTATTTATTCGTAAATTTTCTCTAAAAATGTATTTATTTGTCAAGAATTAAAAAAAACAACTTACTCTAATAAGCCGTTTGTGGCTTCATTCAATTTCAAGGCGGCGAAATATCTTTACTAATCTATGTGCACAAAGAATAAAATAAAAGTAGATTTGTTTTGTTGCAATATTTCTTAATTAAATTTGCATTTACATGAATGCGGCTGACTTGACTAAAAGGTGACCATCTCTGTTCTCAGAAGTGGCAATGCATCTGTAATCGGCAGACAGAATTCCTGTTCTATTTGGGATTAGTTAGAGATGTCGTAGGTGGCAGTGACCACTTAGCATCAGGTAGCATGCTCGTGCACGATTTTAATCTGTAGGTACTAAATCAGAGGTAGCAAACAGTTCAGTCTACCTAATGGTATTTTCAGAAAGTTTTCTTTTCCACACCTCTCAAATCAAAACACAGCAGCGGTTACCACTGCATAAAGCAGAAATATGTGTGTTGTCGCCGAAATTGAACCACAAAGGGTTCACACATTCAAATAGAATATTAATGTTAAAGAACAATATCTACTGATACGCTTCACAAAATGTAATTCAAGGTATAATGCGATTTTCCTTGCCTTATTTGTTTTCTAAGTACGATAATTCTTATCAACCAGCTAGGATTATAGGAATAAGGATTCTGTCATTAACTGATAACGAGACCTAATCAATTTACTTGTTTGATGCAAGTGATTATATCATGCGACATTTATCTTATCATCAGCTTGTACAATCACATTTAGTCCTCTAGATTGGGTCGTGGTTCTGTCGTGAAGTGAAATGTTGTGATAAAGAATCGGCCAAGTGCAAACCGAACTCGTACACGGAGGATTCCGTACCACCAAAATTTTCATAGACATACATATTTTAATAATAAGGTTCCGTTTGGGTACAGAACCCTAAAAATTAAAATATTTTAGGTAGGTCTTCCAGTCTTGTCTAGGGTATCGTCTAGACGAGCATGCAGTCTTGATGGTAAATGGCTACTGCTGCCTTTTGCCAAAATTATATTCCTACCTGAGCTCGGCTACTGAGCTGGAATGCCTCGGATAACTATCTCCATTACCATACCCTCCAAACCAAAACAGCAGCGCTTACCACACCTGTTATTGGACATAAATAGAAGTCGAACACATGTTTTACCACCGTTTTTATCCTTTGGATAAAGAACCCTGAGAACAAAAATACTTAAAATGAGTTACCTACTTACGATGACAAGGTTTGGGCCATCATGAGGATTCTTCTCAATTTTCATTCACTCTGTTCTACGATTGTTTCTCAAAAAGAGTGGTTACATTATCATATGTATTTCGAGTAAGTTTATGATCTATCTTCAAATACGGTATGTACGAACTTGTTACTTGATAGGGTGGCCATGGGTTTTTATTTTAGAATATTCTCTTTTTGTTGACATCTCGCATAAGTTGGTCGAGTGTTTGGCTGTATATGCTTTTTTTAATTTCAAC
This sequence comes from Epargyreus clarus clarus, assembly GCA_014595695.2. Classification (NCBI taxonomy): domain Eukaryota; kingdom Metazoa; phylum Arthropoda; class Insecta; order Lepidoptera; family Hesperiidae; genus Epargyreus; species Epargyreus clarus. Next base: position 1,901,500 of record JACTTY020000046.1, read on the forward strand.
ATAGGGATTCAACGTTACAGCTAGCAAAAGTTTAGTTTTCTCAAGTGTCGCCTAAAGATGTCAGACAGACGACAAAAGTTGAAAGTGCGTTTTATCATACTTTTTTCAAATAATAGTACCTAATATTAAACGCCTATGTGTTCTGGTTTAAAGGATGTGATGAGCGATTACATGCGGCAATTAGTCTTCAATAGTAGCAAAGTATTATTGTCCAACTTAAGGCAGTAGTCCTATTCAATTTGGGATTGTCCATAGTTCACAAACTGTCTGTAAAGTCGCCTGCAACTTAATTTTCGTAAAAAATACTACCTTAGATAATGACAGCCTTTTAATCACATACAGTATTAAATTATAATTTATCATTCAAATAGATACGTATGTTTATGGTCACAGTAGCCAGCCGGGCCGGGGTTCACAAGTCGAAATCTACGAGGGCGTCGACCCGCTCCCACGTACGTTACGATTGATCCGGACTCATAATAATAATCTATGCATCTATACAGACAGATAAATAAGTGTCTCTGAATTCAAAGTGTTTATTAATAGGTTAAACTTGCAAAAACTGAATTGACTTTCCTTAAAAGAAGGACGAGTAACATAAGGTGCGTAAAGCACTAAGTTCAAACTCAAATAATAAAATATGTCTTCCTTACCACACCCTTTAAAGCACAACACAGTTATTCTCTATGTGAATTCAAGATAATAAGTAATAAATATTTCCGGAAATAGTTAAAGAATTTAAACTAGTAATTATTATTAAAAGAAGAAAAAACCCGACTGCCTAACTATTAACTGAAGAGGGAAATTATGTAGTCTATATATCACACAATTAAGATGAATCCAACCTCATCAAATAATGAAACATACGGTCGAAATACATGCTCTTCGAAATTGTTAAAAAAATATGTCATATTTATTGAAGATGGGTTAATTCATAGATATATTATCCTACTAACGTATAATATATCTATGTGTTAATTAGTTGACCCGTAGAACCCCAATCAAATAAATTAATAAACTAAAAACTATAACAACTGAACATACTTTCGCATTTATTATAGATAATAGTAAGGATATGCTACATTTCTCTACTAACCGCCCATAAAAGAGTCTTTAAAATATTCTCTGTAACATATGCATGCAGTTATGTAAATTTTATGGTTATAAATTGCAAAATAAACTTGCAATAAGTATGAGCAGCTGTGTAACACTTACCCCGTGAAATGAAATAATTATATGTATACTTATAACACTTTGAGCTACTGAAAGGCTTAATAAGATCGTAATTGGCGGAGGTTTATATCTACAGATTGACTATGTAAATTTATTTTAACGCTGCTTTTAAATATACTTGGACAAGTGCGAGTCGAACGTACGCCGAGGGATCCGTACCAAATTTTCATTTATTTTTTATTTTTGGTATTTGTTATCATAGCAGTCAAAAGTAAACGCGTTTTGAAAAATTGAACAGTATACCTATGACGGTTCGATAGATATTGTTAAAAAAGCCGAAAAATAATGGTTTCTTCTATGAAGACCCATTTTCAAGCTTTTTATTTTTAGTATTCCTTACAGCGGGCCATCGTTATACCTACTCTGTAAAAAAAAATATGTCTGTCTATTATGGTTTATGGTTCAAGACTAAGAGCCTTGTGACAGACGGACTGATGGAATGACTGAATGGCTTAGAAATACGGTACCGTTTTTACCCCTTGGGTAGGGAACCCTAATAAATTAGGGAAATATATGGTGATGTATTCGTTATTATGGTAATTAGTAAATCTCAGATAAATGAGGTGTATTTTACTCTATTCGTGGTATCAAAATGAATATACTTAAATGAAATAAAATATTATAACCGCATCGGAATACTACAACTGAAAGATCCTGCAAGAGGTCTGCGGACTATGTTTTAAGATGTAAATGAACGTTTGCTATCCTAAAAACCCAAAAAATCTTAATGTAATTAAATTAAATCCTAATAACCCACTCGTGATAGAGTAGAATTGGTTCAACTGGGGTGGTATAGTCCGCGTAAAACTAGTCCGCTCTGAATATAGAAATGAATCGCGTCGCCATAGCTAATTGTATGACTACACCTGCTCGCAACAACTTCAGAGCGGACTAGCATATTGGCGCGGACTATACCGCTACACCTATGTCTAGCGTGAAACAGTTCGGTGGGAGAATGCTGACTTACACATAAGGCGTCCTTCCTAGTCATCTACAATGGCAACGTATCTGTGATCAGTTTTAGAAACTATTCCATATGAAGTTGGCCACGCAAGCAGTGATAGCCTAGTGGTTAACAAACTCGGCCTCTCGATCGAAGGGTCCGAGGTTCAAATCCCAGGCACACACCTCTGATTTTTTTTTAAATTATGTGTGTGTTAGAAATTAATTACCACTTGCTAAACGGCGAAGGAAAACATCGTGAGGAAACCTGCATACCTGAGAGATTTATCAAAAAAAATAACTTAAAGGTATGTGAAGTCTACCAATACGCACTTGGCCAGCGCGGTGGACTATGACCTAATCCTTCTCATTCTGAGAGGAGACCCGTGCCCAGCAGTGGGACGATAATGGGTTAATGACGATGAAGTGCGCCACAGATAACCATCGGTTTCAGTGCTTACTTACCATCAGGTGGACATAAGCTACTACAAAAAAAAAATTCGTAAAAGCTGCAAAAATAAGCTATAAATATCACAAGTTACGAAAGCATTCGATTGCATCACAGCGCCTGTTCGGACCTTACCCGTCGACCTTACGGAGTGAAAACAGGGTCAGCTTGTGACCACAACATCATTTCGATCATGTTATATAATTTGACAGCACCATATGTGAATTTTGTGATGGAGTTATGTGTTTAAAATGAATTTTCAGGGGTTTTAAGGGCACTTCATACTAGTTCGATTGCAAAAGAGTCATTGTTTAATCTTTTTCCGTCTCATAACAATAGTATGTTGATGTTGTGCTCTGTTCTGTTTTGTAGGATCATAATGCAGACATTTTTTTATAATATTGAAGTATCAAAAAAGCATGCAGTCCACCTGATGGTAAGTGGCTACTGCCGCCAACGGAATAATCAACCCTCGATAAGATTATTTTTACCCTAGTTTGGTAATCCCGGTATTGCTACCACTGAGGGAGTTGGAAAGCCCTGGATAAGTAAGTCTCCCTTACCGCACCCTTCAAACCAGAATACAGCAGCGCTTAACACTGCTGTTATTAGACAGAAATAGGCATGGTATTGGTGCCGCTGGAGTCGAACCACAGAAGGCTCTACCTTGACTTAAACGAAGCATTTCGTCTTAATCCTCTGGAAGAATAACGAATCTTTGCTGAATCTCAAATGAGAACTTGCCTTATATAAGTTAAAAGGTAATAAATCAGGGGATTGGGTAAATGCAGTGTATTACATAAAAATTGTACGGTTATTTGGACTTTTTGCACAAAAGTCACGTTCGACTATAGCGGTACCGACGTCACATCGATTTTTGTGTTGTTTAAGACTACGGTACTCAATGCAACAGTCCAGTTACAATCGCATATATAATTAAACTCTGATAAAAATAATTCAGAATAGGAAGAAGGAAAGAATCTAATTTACATAGCGTAAATAATTAGATTCTTTCCTTCTTGGTCCTTTGATCGTTATTAAAGATATGATAAAAGTCGGTTCGATTCCGGTGACTCCAAAGGCATGGCCATCACACCTTTTTATGCTTTATAACAGCAATGTAGCGCTTCTGTATTCTCGTTTGAAGGGTGTGGTTTGGGAGATACATAGGTATTAAGCATTTCACGCTTCACCTCAGTCATATTTCCTATTGATTACAGATATCAATGGGCTCCAATATCTGTCATACTTTTAAACTAGTCCAAAAATGCATAGTAAACCTTTAACTCACCACCTTTTAATTGAAGGAAGCCGTTAAATGGCTTAAACGGCTGACACTTCTGTCAGCCATTTAATGGCTCTCATGGTGTATTTACGCGGAACAATGCCGACATGCGCATTTAAGTGGTGCAAAAACACGAAATCGAAGAAAAAGTGCGGAGAAATTTAGTTTCATTCGTAATTGATCTAAAAATAACATTTTTAAATATTTTTCAAACACAAATAAATAACAGTGACAATTTCAGTTGTCAAAACTGGTTACATTTTCTTGTTAGGAGTGAGTAATCTTTACTAATCAATGAGTAAAACATACTTGTTTTAACCTTCCAGACATTACTACGAAGCAGTAAAACAACTAATTTGATCCTAATCCCCTAAGTTTAAGAGATTACTGGGTATTGAACTGTGCTCAGTTATTTTTAACGTACTATTAGAGGCACGCGCCGCCCGCCATGTTTACACAAAGCAAACGCTAGGGATGCTGATATGACATCGATTAATCGAAGAATCGATGTATTGGGCCAAAAAATCGATTTAGCGAATCGATCTTTCATCCTAGAAAATCCTAGATTTTTTGGAAGTTGATTGAACATTAACAAATATGTATGTTATAGACATATTTGCTGACGAATACGTATTTTAGTGATTGTTTGGTCGTCTCGATCTTATTTTTCGTTAGCTTCGTCCAAATAGTTTGAAACAGATAGATAGATTTTTAGAGAATATAGTCTTTAGGCCTCCATTTTTTTGTGATTTAGGCCTCCACTTTTGTGTGAATCGATTTATCATCGATTCGAATACATTCAAGCATCGATCTGGTTCGAAAAGAATCGCCATCCCTAGCAAACGCAGCTGACTCATGCGATGTCATTCTGATCTTATTTTTATGGACATTATCCTGCTTATGAATACAGTACTGTTGAGAGCAACGGAATGCTTGGTTATTTATAGTTCTAAGTGTTGCAGAAGTCTAATGTAGGGTATGAGTGTAGAAAGCGTTTATTTTTTTTTCAATTTGAATAAGTAGTTTGTATTAAATATTTTATATTTGGAGTCAAATTGCAAATATAATATTTTGTTTTTAAACTTACCAACAGAAAATAAATATTATGTCACTATGAAACAGATAAAAAACAAACATTGTTTTTAAGACTATGTTGACCATAAATAAAATTGCAATATCAGTCTGTAATTTCAAAGTAACTTCTTTTACGATATTAGAACGTAGAAAAATATCTTTCTTTATGGATTTATCTACAAAAAATACTAAACCGATTTTGACGGGAATTGTACGCAAAGACAGAGTATTTTATACTAACATAATCTATTTTTTATCACAAGATTAAGGTTTACTATAAAAAATGTAAAACTGCACGCAGTGACAACGGCAGGGAGCTGTTTTTATCTTAACTTACACAGAATCTATATCCATAAGATATTTTCCTTCGTAAGCAGTCAATGGCGTAGAAATAATTCCTTTTCGGGAGCCCGTGGGGGAGTTAAAATTAGATTAGGTTAACCTCGAACTTCAAGCCGTTGGGTGGCTGCCAAATCATATCTAACCTATTTAACTACTATAATTATAGAGTTCACTTGCAAAGGTCACTTATGAGAGGTGTTGAATACCTAATTTAATTATGTAGGTGTCTAAAATATTGGCATATAAGTATTTAATGAATTTAACGTAGAGTTTTTGTTATTATTAAGGTTGGAAGCATAGATTAGTAAAGATTACTCACTCGTAACAAGAAAATGTACCCAGTTTTGAGAATTGAAATAGTTGCGTAAAAAAGTTTTGCCACGTCTCCGTGCTAAAATGTCCCTAAAATATTTGAAATTATTATTATAAATTATTTAATTACCATGTAAATTACGCAGTATTAGTTATTTATTCGTAAATTTTCTCTAAAAATGTTTTTATTTGTCAAGAATTCAAAAAAAGAACTTACTATAATAAGCCATTTGCGGCTTTATTCAATTTCAAGGCGGCGAAGTATCTTTACTAATCTATGGTTGGAAGTAGTTACATTTCCATAGCACCACTCTCACACTTATTTTTGCCTCACAATAATGGTATAGTGCTGCTGTGGTCTGGTTTGAAGGTTATGGTAATGGAGATATACTTATATAAAGCGTTCAACTTTAGTCCTTAGATAGCAACGAATCTGAGGTCAGTCGGACAAAAATGGGTAACTATTTGGGGTTGATTACAGTTTACAGGTGGTAATAATCTCTTATGATCAAGTTAATTAACTTTAATTTAGGTCTAAGTAATTCGTTTTTAATATAAAAGACAACGACAAAATACGATGTGAAGTGAAATTAAATGGCCAGAGATTTAATCATGATAACAATATGTTCAGGATAAAATTGATTATCACATTACTTTCCCTGTCTGACTCGCTCATCCACGTCACTTAGGGCACAGTTTTCTGCCTTTCCATACTGCGGTTACTCTTATTGACACAGAAAATTAATTAGAAGCCTACTTCTTATTTCGTCTGTGCAAGGCCACAGGCGCGGTACATTCTCGGCATTCGAAAAAAACAATCCCGGAAGTGCTTTCTCATTCATATCGGAACATGTGGTACACAATACTTCTTTGTTCAGCCAGACACAGATACAATATCTGTGGAGCGATGACCCGCGCTCAGCGTTCACACGGCACCCACGAATCCGGTAGAAAAGTTTAACTAAGTGCACAGATTATTGAGATAAAGACATTATTTAAACATATTGTCTATGTTTTTTTCTTTTTAAAATTTAATATTGTTGTGTAGTGTTAAATGCAGTTGCCGTAGTCTTGTGCTGATTATTTGAAATAATTTCCGCGTAATTATTTGCTAAACATTTTTTGTGACCGATTTGTAAGTTACAGAAATGAAATAATCAAATATGAGTCAATATAAACCGTTCAGGGTCCCGGGTTCGATCCCCGGCCAGACAGATATCTAAATGATGAATTTAGATTTCTATTCCTGGGTCTGGGTGTCTGTTTATTTGTCTTTGTGTGTGTCCATGGCACCCAAGACACGGAGAATCATAGTGTGGGGCTGTGAGTGTAGAAAGCGTTTATTTATTTATTTAATATACTAAAGAAATATATTAAAATATTATATTTTTTACAAAAACGGTATTTTAAAATCCTACAAAATGTAGAACGTTTGGTCACCCTCCACCATATGTCAAAAAACCTCCCGCCAAATCATATCCATATAGCCGCCATTTTCGGTACGAAGCCATAGATTCCGTTAGGTCATGCAACGTCTAATCGATTTATCATGAGTCATAAATGTACAGCCTAAATTACTGCCAATGATTCATTAGTAAATCGATTAGATTTCAGTCATTTCTAAGAGTTCAGCATTTTAATATTATTATTGTAGCAGTGAAATATACGCTCTTATTAATTTTAAATTAAAATGTCCGCGATGAAAAGTGTGAAGTTAAGTAGTTTTAGAGTCTGCCATTTATATTTTGAAAAGCTTTACTTGTGTTACAAAAGATTTCTATTTAGAAACCATTTAAATATAATACTTATAATCTAAATATTTGTTTATTTATTCTAAATAGAGAATTATAGACGCAATAATTTCAATGCCGCGTAATAATTTCTATTTTAGTATTGTACACGTCACTTACTTACTTTACACTTACTTACTCATACGCTGTAATGTTAATGTATAATCGTTGTATTAAAAAAATGAATCAGAGACAAAGATTTCAGTTTTAAATAAGTTATATAATTTTCGTTATTAAGTATAGTCTACGCCAAACTGCTAGTACGCTCTGAAGTTGTTGCGAGCAGGTGTAGTCATACAATTTGCTATGGCGACGCGATTCATTTCTATATTCAAAGCGGACTAGCAGTTTTACGCGAACTATACCCACAGTAATTTTTGTTAATTATGTTTTTTTTTAATTTCTTTCACAGAATAACTTCCTACATCACAAAAAAACTCATAAGCATAACTGTTCAATCTTTTAATTTAACTATTACAATAAAAATATACAAAGCATTGTATAATTAGGCCAATTGTATCAAGTTCCGTCTAAATTATTTCCTTTTAAATAAAATTAAGAGGCTCTTAAATTTAATATTCATTGTTTTTTTCTTATTGTTACTGACTATGCGGGCGCACTCATTATTTTTTAATTTTAGTAGTACACAGGCAACTTATGGAAAAGTATTCCAAAGACTATAAAATTTAATTAGGAACATTAAAATGACCATTTTAAATATTTTATTAACTCGAAATTTTAATCAGAATTTCTAAAATATATTGCAATTAATTAAATTAAAAAATAAACAAATAACTGTCACAGATTAAAATTTCTTACAGACTTCTAAAAAGAAATAAATATCACGATAGAAAGTGCAATCTACTTCACATTGTTTGCGTTTTACTTTAAAACAAGCTCTTTATTAGCGCGCTAAAGTTCACATTCACGTGAAAGTGTGATAACTGCAAATCACGTCGCCCACGGACGCGTTCAACCTTGAAAGTCGACCTTATATTCCAAAATTTCGAGTCACCGCTTTGTTCATATTTTGGGAATAAGTAATATTGGTATTTTTAAACGAGTTTTATTATACTCATGCAGTCGTAGTAGTAGATAGTTCTCACATATGAAGATGTTCGAAGGTGGTAGAACCCTTTGTGGTTCGTCTCCGGCGGCACCACCGCCACACCTATTTTTGCCTAATAACAGCAGTGTTAGGCGCTGCTGTGTTCCGGTTTGAAGGGTGTGGTAAGGGAGACAGACTTTTCCGAGGCGTTCCAGCTTAGTCCTCAGGGGTAGCGGCGCATCTGTGGCTGACCTCAGGTAGGAATATCTAATCCTATCTGGGGTTGATTACAGATGTCCATGGGCGGCAGTAGCCACTTACCATCAGGTGGACTGCATGCTCGTCTGCTGCTCTTATATTATAAAAAAAATGTATTGGCCAGCAAACCTAGGTCTACCAACGGGTCAGCTTAATAATACCAATTATTTCATTTCATTAATTATTATCTTTTGCCACAGTAGGCTATTAAAATTTTACCGCTCTGGCAGACCTGTATATTTCCTCTATTTAAGTGCTATCCAGACAGATCGCAGGTCCATACAAATAACTATTTATTGCCGCCCTATAGTCGGCAAAAAGACTCATCAAAATAAAATGGTCTCTGAAAGTTGACAAAAAAGGTCGTTCAAGATAATTTTGCCCAAAATCTGCTGCTCTAGGCTCAGCCCACTCATGACTGAATCTATTATGCCAAGTTTCAATCGCTCAAGTGTAAATAGTTAAAAACATAGTCACCAGACATGACCCACACATTACATTGCAACTTCACAAAAAGCTTGTCGTAAACAAGAAGCGTTCTAACAGTCATTACTTTCTATAAATATAGATAGTGAGAAATCGTCGGAACAAGTCCGTCGCTCTCATTACTTTTAAGTTTAATGGGTATATGGCGTCGAGTTACACTAAGGATACCATACGTTAGTTTTTAACGGGACTTTCCTGTTTTACGACAGCGAGCGAGATATTAAATTGTCCCGTTTTCAACAGCTACAAACTGTATATTTAACTCTACGTTTTAACTACTAACTATAACTATAATAATATTCATATTCGTGACGTCATAAAATCGATTTGGCAGATGTAGCACGCCTACATTCGCTATTTTTTGTCTATGGGCGATCTTAAACTCTTGACCCTATCCAAAGACAATCACATACCTAATCTCTGAACCTGCCAGAGATAATCATTCTGATAAACCACAGACTATACACCTGTTATAATAAACGTATATAAAGTAGTGTATTGTGGTTTGTAAGTCAATAGCGAGGAAGCGACCGCAAGGGATGGGTAATCAAGGATTTTATGTAAACAGCTTCTTGTTTACACCTGACGAGTTTACGTAGCTTATTTATATCGATGAACCAAAAAGGTATCACTATGCGGTAAGCCTTTTTTATAAGATTGAAGAAACAGACGAGCTTGCAATCTGATTGTAAATGGTACTGCTGCCAATGATCATCAGTACCCTTACCATGAGTTTTCAAAACATCCCACATTTTTACGTTACGTTTACTCAATCCATTATTCTGTTCCGTTTGCTTCAGTGGACTGAATAAACGTAACAATCAGTAAGTGCTCAAGTGACGAGGAACTTTTTGTCTACCTCACATGTTCGCAAAAAAGAGAGACAAAACATAAAGCGCCTTTTGTCAATTTAGGCATTTAATTACGTTACTGACACTATAGTTCTGATACCATCCGCTAGGGGCGCTGATTGGAAATTATATGGGCAAATTTGTTAACAAATACCAAAACAGTCATATTTGTCAAAACGTAAAACTCATGGTAAGGGTACTGTAATCAAATCCATATAGAATGGGTTCTGAAGCAGATCACAAATGCATTACCACTTAGGACAACGATGGTCGCCCATATAAAACACAGAATAGCTTTACATCATAGATTAGTAAAGATTATTCACTCCTAACAAGAAAATACAACCAGTTTTGATAATTGAAATTGTCACTGTCATCTATTTTCGTGTTTGTATATATTAAAAAAATGTAGTTTTTACAGCATTTACGAATGAAACGATATTTCTGAGGACTTTTTCTTCGATTTCATGTTTTTGCATCACTTAACTGCTCATGTCAGCATTGTTCTGCGTAAATTACACCATGACAGCCATTTAAGCTATTTAGTGGCTTCCTTCAGTTACAAGGCGGTGAGATATCTATACTTATCTATGCTTCACATTAAGTGTTTGAACGCAGAACTGCTTCCGTCCATCGATCCAATACTAGTAGTGGGACAGTTATAATAATATGTTAATGATGTTCTTTTTCATCATCATCATCAACCCATTACTGTCCCACTGCTGGGCACGGGTCTCCTCTCAGAATGAGAAGGATTAGGCCATAGTCCACCGCGCTGGCCAAGTGCGTATTGGTAGACTTCACATACCTTTAAGATTTTTTATAAATCTCTCAGGTATGCAGGTTTCCTCACGATGTTTTCCTTCACCGTTTAAGCAAGTGATAATTAATTTCTAATACGCACATAAATTTGAAAATCAGAGGTGCGTGCCTGGGATTTGAACCTCGGACCCCTCGACCGAGAGGCCGCGTTTCTTAACCACTAGGCTATCACTGCTAGTGTTCTTTTTAGTTTGTATTTTATTACAGTTTTTGCAAGTATGTCATGTATTTATATAATATAGAGGATGTATTTTTTTTTTCGAAATGAACTCGTTCGATTCTTGGCTTCCCTAGCCAGGAATCGAACCAGAAAAAATATATTTTAAAAATCTAATGATGCAGTTTTAGTTTTGAACAAAATCGGCCTCGTAATCCTTTTAGCATTTTCGCTAACCCTTATAGTTTCGGATTTGGCCCTGAAGGCCTATCTGAAAAATTCACCCTCTATACTTATAGCTCTGCGAAGTCATCGTGTACGGTGCTATAATAGTTTTATTTTTTTAAATCTCGAAATCAACTACTTTTTGTAACTGCGATGCCTCAATTTTATTTCGTTAAGGGAAACATATCTTAATTATTACTTACGAATTCTATAATTACTACTAAGCATTATGTTATTGTGTGTAAGTGCTTACTATGAATTTACGTGATTAATCTTGAAATAGTAGTAGGCCTAACTTACAAGTCTACCATTACATAACAAAGAGTAAGAAAATCAGTCTACTATGCAATATTACGTATTTACATCTGTGTCAATAGATAACTTATGATTAGACCAGTACCCAGCAATGGGATAGTAATAGCTTATTATGTTTTTATTATTTTGAATATCCAACTAATACTTATTATAAACATTTATAAAAAAAAATCAAAACTTATGTGTTACTTAGGCATGACTAAACATTAAAAGCAGTGATAGCCTAGTGGTTAAGAAACGCGGCCTCTCGATCGAGGGGTCCGAGGTTCAAATCCCAGGCACGCACCTCTGAGTTTCAAATTCATGTGCGTATTAGAAATTAATTATCACTAGCTTAAACGGTGAAGGAAAAAGGAAACGTGAGGAAACCTGCATACCTGAAAGATTTATAAAAATATCTTAAAGGTATGTGAAGTCTACCAATACGCACTTGGCCAGCGCGGTGGACTATAGCCTACCCCTTCTCATTCTGAGAGGAGACCCGTGCCCAGCAGTGGGACAGTAATGGGGTTGATGATGATGAAACATTAAATTAATTTACAACTTACATTTTCTACACTCGTAGTCCCACTCTAGGTTTTTTCTTACATCGTGGTTACCATGGACACACACAAAGACAACACAAGCACCCAGACTGATAACAATCTAAATTCATCATCATCATCTGTCTGGCCGGGGATCGAACCTGGAACCCACTGCGTGTCAAGTCATGGTGACCGCTTTACCACGCGAAACGTCAATTAAGTATAATAACAAAAATATTATGATACAGACACAGAAATAGAGAGCCATTTTATCCATTGACGAATAAATAAACATAAATGAATAATGCATACATCAATGTTCACATTTCACATTATAAAATTATCACTTCGGTAATTTACATGTATATTTATGTCTGATCGTTAAGAAATAAAACATGACACATTTATCGTAACAAATGGCTATAGAACTAGGAGCAATGACATTTAATTCTATCATTTTAATACTATGTTCAAAATTCACTGAACTCTGACCCTTTTGCTCTTAAAGAAATAGATAGATAGATAGATAGATTATTTATTTCAAGAACTTAAGCAACAACAACAAATTATAACACATAATAAACAATGAAATCGAAAAATACACATATGGAAACACAAACTTAATTATGAACTTATTGACTAAATTTTCTTAAGAAATAAAATTACACAAAATATAAAAAAAACTGAAAATAATAAAGTAAATTAAAAAAATAAAAACAAACAAAATACACCCAATATAATAAAATTATAATTATATATAAAATAATAAAATACATGTACACCCGTTATTAATATTTGATCTATCCGAATTTGGCTCCCAAAGATTGATATTTGATAATTTCTAGTATGAAGCAAATGTCAAACCTCAATACTTAGTGGCCAAATATGGTTAGATCGACTATTTATGACGGTCGATAAGATACTATAGAATACTAGCTGACCCGGCAAACGTTGTGTTGCCATATAAATAAAAAAAATGTGAAGGATGAACAACCTTTATCACTTAGGGGTATGAAAAATAAATAGTAACCGATTCTCAGACCTACTGAATATACACATACAATTTGGTGAAAATCGGTAAAGCCGTTTTGGAAGAGTACGCTAAATAAAATTGTGACACGAGAATTTTATATATACAACTAGCTGACCCGGCAAACGTTGTGTTGCCATATAAATAAATTAATGTTAAGGGTGAACAACCCTTATCACTTACGGGTTTGGAAAATAGATAGAATATTTGAACCTGCGATGGTAGCGAAGTCAGTCGAATCCAATGTGAAACATTCCAAGACCAACAACTGCTTACGAATTAAAAAAATATTTAAAAAGCCTTTTCCCACGGACTAAATTGTGAATCTAAATCATTCTCAAGTCCCCTTGAACAACACACAACAAATTTCATCAAAATCAGTCCAGTCGTTTAGAAGTAGTTCAGTAACATACACACGCACATAAGAAATATATATATAAAGATATAAAACCTATACTAATTAGTCATCTTGTTGGTGTAAATGACACACATATACACAGTCAAAATTGCAAGTTATCTCTACCGGGTAGCTGAAATAAATTTTATAAGTATTGCGATCATTTGAACTAATACAAAGAGATTATCCCGTAGTAGAGCTTCATAAAAAGGAACTACCCCTTTTTGCTATAGGATGAAACGGAACAAAACGATGTAGATTCTATTTACTATCTTTATATGGTTTATCTAATGAGGGTGCGACTAGGCTTGCCATTCGTTCAACTGATTTAAGGAAAAACCACAATGAAAACGAAAATTTAGAAGGAACAAATTGTAGTCAAGATAGAATTAAAAATTTGCAGAAATAAATTATATACGTCTATAACCATGTTTGAGTGGTAGAAAAATTTACACTTTAAATAGGTACTTTTTTTATAATATAGGAGTAGTAGACGAGCATACAATCCACCTGATGGTAAGTGGCTACTGCCTCCCATGGACATCTGTAATCAACTCCAGATAGGATTAGATATTCGTACCGGAGGTCGGCCACAGATGCGCCGCTACCCCTGAGGACTAAGCTGGAACGCCTCCGAAAAGTCTGTCTTCATTACCACACCCTTCAAACCCGAACACAGCAGCACCTAACACTGCTGTTATTAGGCAGACAAAGGTGTTGTGGCGGTGTTGCCGCCGGTGACGAACCAGAAAGGGTTCTACAACTTTAACAATAGAATAGATAGTATTAATCATTTGCAGAAATAAATTATATTCGTCTATCACCATGAGTGGTAGAAAATGTTACACTTTAAGTAGGAACTTACTAAATATTGAATTGATAATAATTACACAACCCATTTGTTTCGATGAAGCAATTTTCCGAACATATTATAATTTTTAATCGAATGTTAATACAATAGCAAATTAAGCTATCATTTAGTGTTCATTTTTATTTACACTAAGTACATACCACATAGTACATAACATTGATATTTACCCCATCAGTAGTCCCATACGCAACTTTCGCGGGATTTAAGAGCGGGACACCGGGATATTCTGGGACCGTCCCATCCCGTTTGCAGGAACCTTGGTCACCCTAAACGGGATCTACGGACTGAACGGAACCTAAGGGGTAGTCGCTGTAAAGTTAGGGGAGAATTTCTTCTGATACTATATTTATAATGTCTTATTTAAACGTTGCATTTAATCTGATATTCACAATAGCCGATATAGCAATGCTATTATAATTTTTATAAGCTATTCACATAGATTAGTAATAATACTTCGCCGCCTTGAAATTGAATGAAGCCACAAACGGCTTATTAGTAAGTTCCTTTTTTGAATTCTTGACAAATAAAAACATTTTTAGAGAAAATTTACGAATAAATAACTAATACTGCGTAATTTACATTGTAAATAAATAATTATTTCAAATATTTTATGGACATTTTAGCACGGAGACGTGGCAAAACTTTTTTACGCAACTATTTCAATTTTCAAAACTGGGTACATTTTCTTGTTAGGAGTGAGTAATCTTTACTAATCTATGGCTATTCAAGTGATGTTGGTGGTGATTTATCCAAGGTATTTTCGTTTAACAACTTAAAAACAATTCAAAAAAAATCTTATGTTACAAAATTTTAAATTTAAACTAAGTAAATAAAGCAAATAAACTGAAGTTAGTAAACATTATGTTAATTATAGCTTAAATAGATATTATTCGGGTGTTATTTCCTCTAAAATCATCTCTAACGAAATTTTATTTGAAGTGAAATAAACATAATATTGTTTACTTTGCTATGATTTTGTCACAGAATCATCTTATATATAAAATTCTCGTGTCACAGTGTTAGTTACCGTACTCCTCCGAAACAGCTTTAACGATTTTCACCAAATTTTATATGCATATTCAGTAGGTCTGAGAACCGGCTACTGTCTATTTTTCATACCCCTAAGTGATAAGGGTTGTTCACCCTTAACATTTTTTTATTTATATGGCAACACAACGTTTGCCGGGTCAGCTAGTAGGTAATTATACATAATTCTATATGTTTTTGGAATATTATGCATAACAGGACAAAAATACAATTAATACACAACTAAATTTAATTTTGTGATTAAATCTACAAACTATATTCATTTGAAACGGAAACAATAAAATACATTTACAAATACCTATAGAAGAGATAAATTAGAACGGTTTTTCCTAGAATAAAATGGTTACAAAATTAATTACAATTATAATATTATTGGGTTAGCTAAAATTCAAATAATGTTTCGTGTCATTGTATTAATAAGGCCATAAGGAAAGGAAAATATATTTATGGTAGATATGCTATTACGAACCAATAATAATATGTGATTCGATCATGAACTACTTATTTAGGACGCAAAATATTGTTATGCGCAATATTTTGTTGCGTAGTGGTCTCCGTAACTGTTTGGTATGCTGAGCGGGTCTAGTTCAAAATTGATCTAGGATAAGTATCCAATTGTCCCTGTAGTTCCGGGATCAGAATAGGGCTACGGTATCCCCTGCCTGTCGTAAGAGGCGACTAAAAGGGGGCTTTCGGGGTTGCGGGCGGCAAGAGTGGGAGCTCTAACCGCCTGGCTAGCGACCCCGGGAAGAACGATGGTATGTGTGACCTCATACCGTCGTACGCTCCACACGGAGTGGCGAGCTTCGTAAGCATCTGGGCGGAGCCAGACGGGGCCACGTGCCAAGAGGACTCCAGTTGCGTTTCTTTGGAGATCCCGGAGTCCTCTACGCTCAGCGCTGAGGACGGTCACCGGGGGGGTTTTAGTGCGGTAAAAGTCCCACATAACCCGTCGTTGCTCCCACGGCGTCGGGTACCTTTTGAAGGTTTTCCCCTCGTCAACAAAAAAAAAAGGATAAGTATCCAATTCAAGACTGAAATTATATTTAGACCCTTAAAACCCCAATCCCCTGGGGCACGGAAAGTGTGTAACAACCTTTATCTAAACTCAAACCTTCAATTCAATTCGGTCTTAAATAAAGTCCACATAAATTAGGTAATTGTCTCTTCAATTTAACAGATAAGAAGAGGTCGCTAAGACTCTATAATCTGCTGCAAAAGTTGAAACAAAAAATCGCCCTAAATAACCCGAAAAAATGTTAATCTCCTTTAATACTCTATATTTTTTCGACTTAAATTTAGGTAGAAGCCGAAGAAGTGGGCATCATTGCACCGGTAACCGACCACCCTAAACACTGCTGTTAAGTAGAAATTGGTGTGACGTGGTAGAACCCTCCTCAATCCACGAAGATATAGAATCCACGAGAATAAGAAGCGGCGAAAGAAACTCCATAATGCTCAAGGCGGTCCTTGAGCATTATGGAGTTTCTTTCGCCGCTTCTTCTCCATAACGAAACACCTTGTGAAGTGGTGGTTGTTGTATTGACACTCAAAAAGTGCTCTGTAAAAAACCTATTTTGAATAAAAAAAATTGATTTGATTTGATTAAATACATTTATTCACCAATACTAAAATACATCGATGATGCTTGAATAACCGCCATTTTTAATCGATCGATAAAGAAATAACACACCGCAACCATTCTTAATAAACCGTATCAGTAAAGTGTATGCAAGTTTCTGTTTTATTTGCTATACCTTATGCGCGTTTTTAATTTGGCCGGCTTCTAAGGTTATTTGCACTATTATGTGATAAGAATTTTTTCTCAGAAAAAGTCATAATGATACGAAATGTACATTATTAGTTACAATTATAATGTTATTATTTAGTTATGACATTATCTTTTTTTTATATAATATAAGAGTAGCAGACGAGCATGCAGTCCACCTGATGGTTAGTGGCTACTGCCGCCCATGGACATCTGTAATCAACCCCAGATAGGATTAGATATTCCCACCTGAGGTCGGCCACAGATGCGCCGCTACCCCTGAGGACTAAGCTGGAACGCCTCGGAAAAGTCTGTCTCCCTTACCACACCCTTCAAACCGGAACACAGCAGCGCCTAACACTGCTGTTATTAGGTAGAAATAGGTGTGGCGGTGGTGCCGCCGGAGTCGAACCACAAAGGGTTCTACCACCTTCAAATTTGATTTCGTTCAACGCCATTTACTATCAAAATAAATAAAAAAAAACATTTTGACAAAAACTGGAGTTGGCTGATTTGCGAATTAAGGTAACGATATATAAAATTCTCGTGTCACAATGTTAGTTATCGTACTCCTCCGAAACAGCTCTACCGATTTTCACCAAATTTTATATGCATATTCAGTAGGTCAGAGAATTGGCTACTATCTATTTTTCATACCTAAGTGATAAGGGTTGTTCACCCTTAACATTTTTTATTTATATGGCAACAACGTTTGCCGGGTCAGCTAGTTTTTTATAAATATTGAACGTGCAGATGGCAAGGTTTTGAGGTGGTAGAACCCTGTGGTTCGACTCCGACGGCACCACTGCTACACCTATTTTTGTCTAATAAAAGCAGTCCATGAACAGTAGTACCATCAGATGGACTGCATCCTCGCATGCTAGTCCTGCATTATAAAAAACATAAAAATACAAATTAAAGCTCTGAATCTGAAAAGTTATAATAATTTAAATAATTATACAAAACCATAAAGAAAAGATGCAGCCACAGATGTCTAAATCCCAGCTTCCGCCGCCATACAGCCAAGGTCAACATTCGACAGATTAAAAATAAATATGACGCATACGTTGCAAGTTGAACAACCGCGCTTAGATTTGGCCCGTTTTAACGAAAACGGGATAGGATACACAGATAAAACAAAATTAATAAGAAAACGGATTTTATGGTTTTGTTAAGTATTATGTACTAGTTTTTGCCCGCGGCTTCGCCCGCGTTTACAATAAAATAATATGACATACTAACATACGTAAAACTGAAAATTCGTACCTTCATTGGAATGACAGTGTCGCCATCTGGTGACAATTGGTCGTACCAACTCTGAACCCTTCGTGGGCTCATGGACAACAACTTTGCTAAAGATCATCACATGATCAATTGCATAGTTTACGATTAAATCCTTACTAATATCGATTAAAATAAACGATTCTTTTTGGTCCAAAAGATCGATTCTCCGATTAATCGATCTTAGATCGCCATACCTAGTTCCCGTGGGATTTCCGACATAAAAACCATCCTATGTTCTTTCTCGGGTCTCACACTATCTTTGTACAAAATTTCATTAAAATCGGTTCAGTGGTTTAGGTGTGAAGAAAAGACAAACAGACAGACAGACAGAGTTACTTTCGGATTTATAATATCAGTAAGGATTTAAAAAATGTACTGTTAATTTGAAATTACAGAGATTTCGTTAATGTATCTGTATTATCCATATGATTCGTCGAAATTTCGGGAGCGACCATAGACAATTTTTAAGCAGTCGAGCTTTTTAACAGGCCATTTTTATTTTATTTATTACTATGCCATAGCTTAGATAAACATTATGGAGCCAAAACATATTCCTTTTTGGTAAAATGACGCAAGCGTTGCAGCTATCTTGTGGCCATTGACAATAACAGGAAACAAGTTTATATTAACCCGAATTACTATGACTAAGCGGACATATGTAATAGAGTAATGTTTAACGCCCACCATAGCTTCATGCTCAATATCTTTATATAAAATTCCGGTGTAAGTGTGTTCGTAATATTTGTCCTCTTAAACGATCAATTTGTTATATTTCTTTTTTTTTATAATATAGGAGTAGCAGACGAGCATGCAGTCCCCCTGATGGTAAGTGGCTACTGCCGCTCAAGGACATTTGTAATCAACCCCAGATAGGATTCGATATTTCTACCTGAGGTCGGCCACGCCGCTACCCCTGAGGACTAAGTTGAAAACGCATGCAGTCCATCTGATAGCACTACTACCTCACGATGGAATGGTCACCTGTGTATAAGCCCTATATGCGACCCCTGAAGACTAAGTTGGAACGTCTTGTAGTATCTCTCCTTTACCACACTCAAAACAAATACCATCAAATCGGGACACTTATTGCTTATGTTTCTGTGACATTAGCTATATTTAACACAAAATTGTATTTATTTTTCCTTTACGTTAGTATAGTGCGCGTAAAACTACTAGTCCGCTCTGAATATACGAGTAGAATCGCGTCGCCATAGCAAATTGTATGACTACACCTGCTCGCAACAACTTCAGAGCGGACTAGCGGTTTGACGCGGACTATACCTACAGGCTACAAGTCCACACATATGACGTCACAAGTCAAAATACGCGTGTGTGGCAGATATTTATAAATATCCGTTGTTTAGCTAAACGTCCAGACGTTAGCACCGGATGTGTGGTCAGTGACATGGTATGTCATCTTGTTGGTATGTTTGTTACTAATTAATGTAATTTTGTAGTTACCATTTAAATATTGGTAGAGTAGTGGTTAGCAACTCGGCCTCTCAGTCGTGACGTCCGAGGTTCCAGAAAGACGCCACAAAGCTATGTGCGTTTAAAAAAATATATTATCGCTTGCTTTAACGGTGAAGGAAAACAGTACCCTTACCAGGAGTTTTTACGTTTCGACGAATATGACTGTTTTGGTATTTGTTTACGTATTTGCCCATACAAATTCCAATCAGCGCCCCTAGCGGATCGTGTCAGAACTAGGAAATCGTTTGGGTCAATACGTAAACAAATACCAAAACAGTCATATTTGTCGAAACGTAAAAACACCTGGTAAGGGTACAGTGAAGAAACCTACTTGCCTAAGTGTTCTTTAAAAAGGATCTCAAGGTATAAAGTGTACTTATTCGCTTTTTGTTATAACATTTACTTGGTAAATAGTAGGTTGTTATATTTTTTACGAAATTCTGTTACACATTCAACACTTACCTAACAATATTTGGACATTTTCCCGTAAATTTAAATGTAGAAATCATTTCTTCATGTGTTCCTTTTAAACGGCTTGACCGATTTTGAAATATGAGTAGCAGATGAGCATACAGTCCACCTGATGGTAAGTGACTACTGCCGCCCATGGACATCTGTAATCAACCCCAGATAAGTTTAGATTCCTACTTGAGGTCGGCCACAGATGCGCCGCTACCCCTGAGGACTACGTTGGAACGCCTCGGAAAAGTATGTCTTCCTTACCACACCCTTCAAACCAGAACACAGCAGCCTTAACACTGCTGTCATTCAGAAATAGATGTGGAGATGGTGTCGCCGCAGTCGACCTACACAGGGTTTACCACCTTCGAATTTTATTTTTATACTTATGGAATCACCTGGATGGTTCTTAGTTAGATAGGTAGTCCCTGTGTTTTTTTAATTCTAGTCAAACATGTATTCTTTCAACCAATGATACAACAAAATAAGATGGGTGTCGAATATCGAAAATCTATTCCTAGTTTCAATAAATGGGTCACTGGGCTTGCCACAGTTTTGGTGCCAAAAACTTACTCGCATATTTTACAATCATTAACTAAATAGAATTTACCTGAAAATGTTCAGTTTCATATTACTTATCTAAAGCCATTTTTAATCAAATCTATGAAACTTGTGTGACTCTTCGTGATGTGTTTCTGAAGGCATCTCTGTCACACCAGTTTCTGCCTTAACAACATTATAGCAGCCTTAACACTGCCGTGCTCTGGATTGAAGGGTGTGGTAAGGGAGTTCCACTTACATGAGGCACCTCAGTCCTCAGAAGTAGCTACAAATCTGTGATCGGCTTTAGGTAAATTAATAGATAACGAGATTGCAGTCCACTCATAGTAAATTTATTTATTTATTTTACTTTAATTAAGACGGTATAAAACCAATTAGATTAATTAAACAGAACATTCAAACATCTCACTCACAGTATCTTAAGCACACAGACAATAATTTCGTCCACTTATCCGTAAAAAAATCGAATTCAAGATGTGTATCCAGGAAAGCGTTAAGAGCAGGAAGGACGCAAGGAACAGAGTTCAAAGTAAAGTTCCACTACCACCCATAGACATCCATAATCAACCCCCAATACTATGGAAGTCATACCTGATGACGTCGTCTCGATAAAGCCTCGTTGTGTCGGATTCATTTGTCGAAGTTCTATTTGATTTTATCAAAATGAATTCTGATCAACTACCATTGACTACAAATGGATGGACGTTATCTTTTCACTGAAGAAAGTGATTCAGATTCTTCACGCTACGCGGTCTCGGCAGCCGTCAGTTTTTATGCCATTCCTCCCTCACTTTTGGAAGATTACATTGCAGATTTCTCTCAAGAAATCTGTGATTAATGGTTATATTTGTAGAATTTGTCGCATCACTTGTACGTGTAATGATACAAACGTTGTAATTATATCTTGATTACAAATTAATGTGCATTATAATGATTACACAACGAATTTGATTAGTAAGTGAGCATTTTGCTACCAGAATGATTATGTAAAGGCGCCCATTTTTGGTGTAAGAATACAACTTTATCATAATTATTATTTATATAAATTAAAGTTCTTATGGCGCTGGCGTTAGAAACTTGGATCTTTTATGAAATGTTGGTGTATTTATTATTTTTAACATTATCGATCAACATTGTCGTAGAGCAAATAGCTGATTAATGTAAATTCAATTAACGACGTTGATATAAGTCTTTCTCATGGATTTTAAAAGACGTGATGTTGTAGAACAATTTCTGAAAATTTTGGAGTATTTGTATTTCTATATTTTCTACACAAAGTTTAGATACTCGCCGAGTGCAGACGAATAGACGTAAGTACAATAAAATAAAATAACCTACTCGGGTGTATAAGATACTCACCAAAATGATTGATCGTTATCTACGGGATGTAGATTGTAGGTACATTTTGCAACGCACATCAGCAGTGTCTACGTGTATGCATTCACGACTTTTACAAGCTCGTCAATGCTCGGCGATTTATTCGACAAACCGTTCGCAAGTATCTAAATGTTGTATTAAATCAACCTAGCTGAAATCCACTGAAAAATAAAATCACCAACGTCATAAACTGACATCTTGAACCTTATAGTATAATAACTTTGACAGAACCAAATAATGTATTAAAATCACACAATATTGATCACATCCATGGAGGGTAACAATATCAGATATGTGCAAGAGTGTATGGACAAATTGACAAGCAATCAAAACAATATGTTGACAAAATTCGAAATCATCTCGAAGAACTTTGACGAATTGAAGAAGGTGGTTGAACAGTTCACGGAGAAGATTATAGCTCTAGAAGATAAGGTGCCTGATAAAAAGAAGTTGGGGTCTGAGGTTAGGGTGCTCCAGAAGAAGGTAGAAGAGCTGTTCACGCTGGTTAAGGAAGGGAAAGAGAACGAATCGATCCCCAGTGATGATGTTCTAGAAGTAGAGTCCTGTCATTCTGGAATTTCCTGCTCCTCCAAGGTATTCCTTACTAGTTATTAAGAAAGCAAAAATCCAACTGCTTAAAAGAAGACCCTATGTTACTCAAATATTATTTAGACGAATCTAACGATACTCAATCCAACGATATGAACTCGATATTGGTCAAGGTGGTAGAACCCTTTGTGGTTCGACTCCGGCAGCACCACCTCCACACCTATTTCTGCCTAATAACAGCAGTGTTAGGCGCTGCTGTGTTCCGTTTTGAAGGGTGTGGTAAGGGAGACAGACTTTCCCGAGGCCTTCCAGCTTAGTCCTCAGGGGTAGTGGCGCATCTATGGCCGACCTCAGGTAGGAATATCTAATCCTCTCTGGGGTTGGTTACACATGTCCATGGGCGGTAGTAGCCACTTACCATCAGGCGGACTGCATACTCGTCTGCTACTCATATATTATACAAAAAAAAACCTCATGTTAACATCTGTCAAACCATCTGGGCTGTAGGGCATGCTAAAGAAGGAGACACGCTCGAAAAAAGCCTTCTGCAGCCCTCTGCAGAAGGCTAAAAAGTAATGATGAGGGTTCAAAACCTGTAGATTTTAAGGCTCTTGTTGCCACGAACCATAGATTAGTAATGCTCACTCCTAACAATGAATGCTCACTCCTAACAAGAAAATGTCACCAGTTTTGACAATTGACAATTTCAATTGTCAAAACTGGCAAAACTGTCATCTATTTTCGTGTTCGAAAAATATTGTTTTTAGATCATTTACGAATGAAACGATATTTCTCCGCACTTTTTCTTCGATTTCGTGTCTTAACTGCGCATGTCGGCATTATTCCGCGTAAATTACACCATGACAGCCATTAAATGGCTGACAGAATTGTCAGCCGTTTAAATCATTTAACGGCTTCTTTCAATTACAAGGCGGTGAGATAACTATACTTATCTATACCACGAACATGCAATATGTGGAATGAACTTCCTCCTGAGATTTTCCGGAGCTATGACATGGGACTCTTCAAAAGGGGCAAAAAGAGCTTTCCTAAGTTCACATATGAAAAGTAGTTGAGAACCAAATCACAATTTGATAACTCTACAACATAGTCTAAATACATTATTGTCTATTTCTTTTATATAAGCTTTCTACTTCTGTATTATACCAGCAGTGAATCTTCTAAGCATGGCAGCATAGAAAACTGAAATTGAAGGTTAAAATTTAATTCAATAGAAATCTTATTTAAATTCAAAATTTCTATAAACGTCTTATTGTCTGTCAATAATCTATCACCTTTTCAAAATATGTTGCTGGCTATTGCAACTTTGTAAGAAAGGGCTTATTTAGCCTTTTTAATGCACAGAACAATGCACATTAGCTTCTTACACCAAACAACTAAACCACGCCCTATAAATATGTAATGACACTTCTCTGAAAGCCACTATTAAAGATCCACAAACCCGATTTAGTTAACAAAAAGGTTAAGTTAATCACCATTTATCGCGTGAGCGGCGTTGGTGGTTTTTGTGGACGTATGACAGGCCGCTGACTTCATTACGTACTTGCTGACAATGCGCACCGTGTCCAGGGCTTGTGTCCACGGGCGCTAGGGTTTGTCGTGACGTGAGAGGAACGTAGAATCTTATGAACTTTAAAACTTAAATTGCAATCACATAAGAATAAGTTAAATAAATAATACTTAAAATTTAACAAGATTGGTGTGGAATCTTATGGACTTCTAAATATATATAACTCAAAGGTGACTGACTGACGTAGTGATCTATCAACGCACAGCCCAAACCACTGGACGGATCGGGCTGAAATTTGGCATGCAGGTAGATGTTATGACGTAGGCATCCGCTAAGAAAAGATTTTGATCAATTCTACCCCCAAAGGTATAAAATAGGGGATGAAAATATTACTTCAAAACGCGAGCGAAGCCGCGGCCAAAAGCTCGTTAAAAATATAATTTTAATCACTTAAGAGTAAGTTGAATAAATAATACTGTAAATAGAACTTGATTCGTTGTTACATAAATCGGATATGTTATTCACATACATGACAAAATTAAAATTGAAATTTTAGCGAAATTAATAGCCATCGTCTGGGTGCTATACATTTTCTGGGTTCTGCTCTGGATCTAGTTTATGTTAGGCAAGAAATATTTTGGTCGTATATGTGTCAGTTTCAGAACAAATTGGAACTCAGGTATAGGTTTCCTCACGCTGTTGTTTTCCTTCAATGCTTAAGCAACTGACAATTTATTTCGAATATACGCGCATAACTTCAAAAATAATTAAGACAAAGTACTAGAGTACAAAGACAAAGTATATATGTGGGTAGTTGTGAAGATGATACATGGTGTGGACCCACTGTGTTTCGACTCTAGTGGCACTATCGCTACATTTTAACACCTGCTAACTATACACCTGGCCATTAGGCTAAGTGTAGAGGCTGTTATTAAACAGCAGTAGCAAGCTGCTGTATTCTGATTTGAAGGGAAACATGCTCAAATCTCGTATGGATTATAAATAAACTATAGCACTTTGTGAAGGGAGATCTCCCTGTGGGCTAGTTGATCATGCCCGGGAAGCGGCCGTGCGTCGACGGTCTCAGTTTGGAGCTTGTATATGAACAAGATGTTGAGAAAACTTCGATAGCGTGATTCAGAAACGTGTAGCGCCATCTCTTGACGAGTTGCAGGCAAACGTCACAGTGCAATGGAAACGCGTGTCTAGTGTGATCGCGCCGTAGGTGATCTCCTGTAATTATAAGCATCAATCTGTAATTAAGACCGCCGGGCGCGCAGCGGGGGGATGCCATATACAGAGCTCATGGGAACTGAGGTGGATGTGATAGGGATGTCCCACTGTTGGGATTGGGACGTTGGGATGAGGGTAAAGGGTTTTGGATGATGAAATTAAAATTAAAGATTGTTTTGGTCGATTTGATGTTAGTGATAGAATTATATTATGTGATTTTTTTGACGAAAAAGACAGAATTGCGACTACTGAGTAACATTATTATAAAATAATTAATCTATTCAAATTTGCCTACCAAGAAAAACTTTGACAATTTCTGATAGGACCCATAAAAGTGAGTAACCAGCCCAATTTTTGCCTAGTAAAGATCAAAATTCCTTATTTTCTGCCTGCTATAATTGTTAAGTTTCGATCGGTGGTAAGCAACACATTGGATAGATTGATTATTAAAAAAGGGGCATAGGCAGGCATTGTCTAATTTCGATCTTTCCTAATAAAATCCTCATATATTAGTTAGTTAAATATGAGTAACTTAAAATACACACATCGGCACTCAAAGTCTGGCTATTTAAGTTACCGTAACATCTTATGATAAGTCTGTGTCAAAAAATCTTATAATCAAATGTCTTATTCATTAATGTTTATTAACAAAATGTATGTTCTTCCCCAGGTAACCATGACCACCGGCCTGGACAGGGACACGATACGCGCCGCCTACGAGGACGTGCGGTCCGATGGGTCACCAACAGAATGGTGAGTTATCTCTTTATTGTAAATCAACCTGTACAGGGTGTTAGGTAAGTCAAGGGAGGGTTGCTGGAGGGCGTTCTACGCCTAAATATCTGTAACATTACATTAGTTTTTAAAATAATAATCCAAGCCTGATCGTTTAAATAAGTATATAGTTCGGTAAACCTATGGTGAATTTTTTTATGACTTTTTCATTGCATTTTTTTCGGCAATTTTTGTGTTTTTTATTTAGACACCTATAAGCATAGATTACTAATCTATGGCATAGATTACTCACTCCTAACAAGAAAATGTACCCAATTTTGGGAATTGAAATAGTTGCGAGAGAAAATGTGTCCTATTCTTTTATGTCAGCACTCTTATGCCCTTCTTTCTATTAATAAAATAAAACTATTTCTTCGACCAGTTTAGAACTTTTATTATTCCCACGCAAAATACAACTCTCCCGCTAAGAGCGTTCTATTTTTTTTTATTATAATGTATACAATCGTATTACCCATACAGCCAGTGACTATATAAATGAGCACTTATTAAATAATTTGAATATATATCTAACACTACTATTATTCAGAACCACTTTACAGGCATACAATTCTGCTTTAGTACCTACAATATCTACAATAATATAATTCAAATTCAAATTTTTATTGCTCATGCATACAGTAGGTACATAATTATGGTGTTAAAATAGGGTGAAATGAAATGAAATGAAATTTATTTATTGCAAGAATGTAGTACACAAAGATAGTTACAGCAAGATAAGTTCGTACATTCTACCATTACAATGGTGTGCGATCATGGCAAATTGTAAAATTTAGAAAAACATAAAAATTAAAATTAAAATAGTTGCAAGTGTTCGAACATGCATGTACCCTGCTAGGGCATTGCAATAATACATTCACATTGCAATAATAATACATTAGAATCGTCATTGTTTATATAAAATGGAAACTAATATATAGTCTGATTCATAATTAGGTGTCCAAAATGTAAACAAAGAAATGTCACTGTCAAAATTAACAAGATACAAAAACTTTAACAATATGAACAAAAACAAAAACTTTAACAATTATACACAATTAAACAAATGCTCTATTAAAATGAGAAAACATTCGAGTTCGATCACAGTCAAGAAAATGAATAACATTAGCTACAAAACTTAAAAATGACGGCACAAGAAATGTTTTGGAATCCGATTGTGTTACCATTATCACATTTTAATTTTCTACTATCAATCTTGTTTTTCATTATTATTACTATATGGAATGAAATTGAGGTGACATAAATAATAAAAAATGTAAATTAATTTTAATTTAATTAGATTATTATTTTGTTGTATTACTTTAATATCGTCAAAAATAAGAAGTTACCATTTTAAACATATTTTCTTGATAGGTCAACCTTTGTTTACATTTTGGACACTTAATTATGAATCAGGCTATAGAAGTGTAATTTGGTCTGTTTGTCCATCAGGGCGGTGTTCAAATTCGAGGGTGCGCGCATCGTGTGCTCGGCGCGCGGATCCGACTTCACGGAGTTCCGCACGCAGTTCTCCGACGACGACCGCGCGTTCGGGTACCTCAGGTGAGGGGGCGGCATTACCGTCATATCGACGACGAATTGGCAATAACTCGTAACTCAAAAAACGCCACTTTACATAAGAAACGCTAGTTTAAAAATACATAGAACGTCTTGCCACACTTTAATATTTTTCTCAATTTTGAACCTAAGAACCTGGTGTCTTAAGGTGATACGTCATTTTAAGTACAAATATGCAAAATTTGATTTTTCGTAAAAAATTGATATACGAGTTATTGCTACTACTTCGTCGATATGTGATAGAAAAAAGGAAAGAAAGAATGAAAGGCAGAGGAAAGATAGAGAGAAACAAGGAAAGATAAAGAGAAAGAAAGAAAGGTCTGGATATGGAATGAGCATGCAGTCCAGCTGATGGTAAGTGGCTATTGCCGCCTATGGACATCTGTAATCAATACCAGATCAGACTACATAGCTACCTGAGTCACGGTCACGACTTCACGGAGTTTTGCACGCAGTTCTCCGATGACAACCGCGCGTTCGAATACCTCGTGTGAGGGGGCGGCTTTAGAGAATTTGGCTTTATATGAGATAGAAAGAAAGAAAGAAAGAATTCGTTGTAACTGTAATTATATTTTAATAAATCGCCATGATTCAAATTTCAAACATCCATAAATTCAATAAATCCACAAATTTTCCTTACTTATCTGAAACTAAAATTAATTAAGCATTATCACGCAAAAGCTGACACATGTGAGTCAAAACAAACCTTATCTACAGGATAAATAACCTTCAAAACAGTGGCTCTCAACATTTTTGGTCTGTTTCAAAAATATTAGGTTGTTTTTGTGGCATTAATCGCGTCTTTCGGGGGAACCGTATACCACATACTTCAATTTCTTAAAAAAAATCCTACATGTTGTTTACATCTCCAATCATCATCATCCAATCATTTCCAATCTACATCTAGATACAACACATGATACAATGACGTGAAAAATGACTTTCTTTGACGGTAAACGAAGCTAAGCTAAGTAATGTTCTATCTACATATATCTACCTACTTAGACGCAAGTCTCAATACCCGTCTGAGCTAGGCAGCAAGAAGAGATATCGAACAGAAAGTATCGTACTCGTAAAGTATCGAAAGAAATTATCGAAACAAAAGTACAGATACTTAAAAGATATAGAAGATAAGATAAAGAAACATGGTCTCCTAACCGCTGATCTCCAAGCAGTAAAATATTAAAATTGATTAAGTGGAATATTTCAGAACGTGAAGAAAACTTTGAGAGTCACTGTTTTAGGCTATTTATTCAGTTTGTTCCGATATCATCCAACCATCCAGCTTTTTATTTGTTTCATCTAATTTTCATGCCGGACCTTCTCAATTGAGTTCATGCTTAGATCATTGATACTTAGCAAAGAAAAAGTTGATGTAGGCCTACACAAAACGCTTACATTATTAATTTTATTTCGCCTGTACACAACAGTGGATCAAACTAAAAATTCTAATGACACCACATATCGATACCTTAACTCGCAAATCAGCCAACTCCACTTTTTGTCAAAATGTTTTTTTTTTTTTATTAATTTTGATTTCATTCAACGCCATTTAATATCAAAATAAATAAAAAAACATTTTGACAAAAAGTGGAGTTGGCTGATTTGCGAATTAAGGTATCGATATATTAAAATCTCTAGCTGTGTGGGCTGTGCCAAAGAATTAGACATAAGAAAACATTACTCTCCGCACTCTGCAGTCTGGTAAAAAAGGTTGCACCAAACATTTTACTCGTTAATCGCCATCAGTGCAACACGTTCTCATTTGCCGCGAATCCGTCTCATGTCGATGTTTTTTCCTTGAGACGTTGTAATTACATGCAGAGTCACGGGCTGGCCCGCGGGCAAGAGGACTCGAATATATAATGCTACACTAACATCGCGGGAAGCCTCGGCTATGTTATAATGCTATGGATTTTGAGCAACTGTGTATGATAATAAGTGGGTTGGTTTCACGTGGGGTATGAAAGAATGTCGTTTTACCTAACTGTTAATTATTGTTGACGGTTTAAAAAAAATTTGATCGAAAAAAGACCGAGTTTTAAAAGTGAAAAATATACGAATTGTGTAGCTGGATGCAAACTCGTTTAAGAATAAAATATTTTCGGCATATTTTTTTGTCGAAAACACAGCTAAGAGTTACATGAATGCTGTTGTAAATAAAACACTTTTATTAAAACGACGCTAAGTACACAGCACAGCACCATCTGTTGTTCATTTATTAATAATTAAGTAGGTATCTTATCATATTGGATGCTGTGAAATGTTATTAATGTACTTGCTTACAACTGTTGCTTGTAATGAGAGATCTGTGCCCATCAATTTAAAAACTATTAACGATTCGCGTGGTGGTTCCACGTACTTAGTGACCACATCGGCCTGATATACAAAGTGTTCTAAGTTCGATCCCTGGTCAGACAAACATGTTATTAACCCCTTTCTGTATTGGATGTGGTTGGGTCGTCAGTACTCGTATTGTGTCTTCTTGGCAGCCCCAACACATTATCTAGGTATGACACTATACACATGTGTAGAAAGCGACACTTTCATTGATTGTTAATTAATTATTAATACCAAAAACTAAAGTGGAACGCCTCTTGTTCCAGCTATCTTAATACGGCCCTATATGTGTATAAAGAACCACTTTCATTTTTTCTTAATTTAACATGAAAACTAAACCGGAACGTCTCGTGTGCCAGGTTGCAGATGGGCGACGAGATGTCGAAGCGCAAGAAGTTCCTGTTCGTGACGTGGGTGGGCCCCAACGTGTCCGTCATCAACCGCGCCAAGATGTCCACCGACAAGGCGATCATTAAGGATATCATCTCTGTAAGTATCTCCTTGTATCTGTCTAAAGGTCAAAGTGTTTTGAAGGTGGTAGAACTCTTTGTGGTTCGACTCCGGCGGCACCACCGCCACACCTATTTCTACCTAATAACAGCAGTGTTAGGCGCTGCTGTGTTCCGGTTTGATGGGTGTGGTAAGGGAGACAGACTTTTCCGAGGCGTTCCAGCTTAGTCCTCAGGGGTAGTGGCGCATCTGTGGCTGATTTCAGGTAGGAATATCTAATCCTATCTGGGGTTGATTACAGATGTCCATGGGCGGCAGTAGCCACTTACCATCATGTGGACTGCATGCTCGTCTGCTACTCCTATATTATAAAAAAAAAAAATGAAAAATAATCGGTCAGTCGGTCGGTGATCTCCATTAGTTTCTTACCGGATCTTCTCAGTTGAGGTCGCGTTCCGATCCGGTAGTAGTTTAAGAAAAATATTGTAACTGACAATTTGTAAGTGCCGCCATTGGCCTATACGAAGTAAATATATTTCATTTCATTTCATCTCATGATACTACATACTGGCATTGGTCACTGCCGCCCATAGACATCTGTCATCAGCCATAACTGCGTTGTTGGACTAAGCTGGAAAGCCTCGACAAAGATTGGTGTGGGAGCACTCTAAATTAATAGAAACTTTGTGGTTCGCCTCCGGAGGCATCACCTCCACATCTATTTCTGCCTTATAAAAAATGTTAAGTGCTGCGTTCAGATTTGAAATGTGGTCCACGAGGGCAGTTGCCACTTAACATCAAGAAGACTGCATGTTCTTTTGCTACGTTCAAGATTTAAAAGGACTTCAAGTTTCTGTCACCTTTACTTCTTCTTAAATATCTAGGGGTACTTACTTATTGTCAATTTTCAAAATAATGTTAAATAATGTGAAATGTATTAAATATTATCATTCAGTCATAAATGCAATTACTCATTGATAAACATCGCGACATATGCCGTAAATGATTTATTTCCTAGAACATTTGTATCTCGCGATAAAAAGATTAATATTTATATAAATAATAATGACCACGCCTAAACAGGGCTTGTGAGAGTCGGGCTTGTTTAATGATTAATATTTAATAATCTTTTTAATTTTTACCAAAATAATCTTTGTGAAAAAAATATGACGTTTTTGCGCTAAAGGTTCTGTCAAAAACTTAATGTAAAGTTAGCCCTTATTTACCCAAATAAACCATGTTAAATAGCAATATAATTAGTCATTTCTGAAACTCTTAGACGCCCTAAAAATTGGGACAAATCCCGTAAAACCCAAATGAATGTTTTTTTTAATGTTTTAACCCATACAGAATTTTTTATGTTTTCATACCGCATAAGTATATAAAAAGATTCGTTATTCTTAAACCATGAACGGAACAATTTTCATTTATTATTATTTCTATAGATAAAGACGTAGATACCTATTTAACCTTGTATTATGAAATGAAAAAGCGCCGCCGTGTTTCATAATATATCAATATGAAGTAGAATTCCTAGTATCTTATCAAACACTTAGCCGTAGTCATTTAGGTTCGGACAGAAAAACCCATCGCGCATAATGATACTGTCCAAAAGTTGATAAAATAATAATTTGTTACTCACGTTTTTAGGCTGACAAACTTGAACACTTATTACTTATGGTAGATATTTGGTTAGTAGGAATTTGTCGTTATAAGGTACATTTTTTTATATAATGTACGAGTAGCAGACGAGTATGCAGTCCACGTGATGGTAAGTGGCTACTGCCGCCCATGGACATCTGTAATCAACCCCAGATAAGATTAGATATTCCTACCTGAGGTCGGCCACAGATGCGCCGCTACTCCTGAGGACTAAGCTGGAACGCCTCGGAAAAGTATGTCTCCCTTACCACACCCTTCAAACCGGAACACAGCAGCGCCTAACACTGCTGTTATTAGGTAGAAATAGGTGTAATAATAATATATTTTCAATATAATTCACAGTAGCATATCTATACAATCTCTCATATGTAGAAGAGTTTAAAGTCAACATTTAGACATTTGTCTGGCCAGGGATCGAACCCAACTGGATAATAATATTTACTATTCACTAATGTATATTATTTATTATTTTGACAATAGTAACAAACCAGCTCTGCTGCAAATCCATCCATCAGTTTTTGAAAATCCACTGTTGGACATAAACCTGCTGCACTGCTCCAATCAGTCTTGAGCCGTCTGAATCTAGGGGCTGCCTGCTGTCTTAAGGTCATCAGTCCACCTTGTTATGCGTCATGTACTCCTTTTGGCCAGACAGGGTCTCATTACGGGAATCTTCCTACCCCATCCGTTGTCTGACCTATGAATGCTGGGTCCAAATACCAATCTCTATATCTGTTGTATAATAAAATACTAAAGACAAAACAAAAACACAAGTATTATAAATATGTATGTATTTTTACAAAACATAGAATAGCAATACTTAATTACTATTTTTAGCTTAAAATAAAATAAATTATTCAATAAATTAATACTAATAAAAACATCAGCTGATTATCATTAAGATTTAAGAGTACTAAGACATTAGGAAACATACTTTTGTAACACTTGTGACAGTACTGTTATGTATTAATTGAGCAATTTTTACGTAATTGGTCATATAAATGGTTGATTTAGATAAAATTAATCATTTATATAATGTTTGCTTTCTATGTTTAACGAGATAAGTGGCACAAAAACATTCATCATCACACAAATAATTATAAGAAACTTTGTAATTTTAATTTATATCCAACTGTTCCAAATCCATACTTGGCATTCAAATAGTAATGAGATGTCCATGCCTTTTACATAAAATCATACAAATACTTCCTAACATTGAACCCTACAGTTTGTGCTACAGCCGAGATAAAATCATAACCGACAATACACTTATATTTCGATACATCCAAATCTATTTCCTTACTGCCTGCAATCAGTTTCAACTCCACAAGAGGTGCTATTTGGGCCAGCAGGTTACTAGTTAAGCCTATCTTCTCTTCTAGAATGGCATAGAAGATTGCCAACAAGCGGTCTAGAGTGAAAACCTTTGGGCCGAGTTGTGTATTCAGTTTTTCGTTGATTTTCGCTTTGGCCTTCACCTGCTGCATGCGTTTCTTTTGTTTTCCGTGATGTTTCATGAACAATCTCTTGTCTTCCTTCGGTGGATTGTAACTGGCTAAATAAGCAGCAATGAGTAGAAATTTTGCATAGTATGGTAACTCAAAGCTCTGTGCAAACGTTTTTGTAGACATCAATTCTTCTTTTAATGTATTTTCAAAATTATAAGGCAGTGTATCAGTTTTATTTTCTTTACTCGGTGACTGGTTGAGTTTCTGTGTGTTCATTCGTAGATACAGCAGCTCCAAGCTCGTTTTAAGTATCGGTGCGATATGCCGCCACAGTTTTGAGAGATCAGTCGCGTTTATCTCGTTACCGATGATCGGTTCGCAGTATTTAACGAAATTTACGCGCGCCATGTGCTGCAGCTCGATCAGATCGCGACACGGACGGTAGAACACGCTGAGGAATGCGTTCAGAAAGTTTGCGAATAGTTCTGGCCTCTCTAGCTCATCTTTAACATTGTCGTCGATAGCGCGATCGCTTAAAACATGACGCACGAACGATTTGTGATGTAGAAATATTATTTTAAACAACTCTTCCTTGGTGTAATTGGGAAAGAACAGCTTTAGAGGGTCGCGGGCGCCCATTTTGAAATAGAAATTGTCATAAACTAAATGCGTAACGAATATAGTACAAATGTTAAGATCACAAAACTCACGGAGTCTCAGGAACGCGCACATTATGCTCTGGTCCATTGCCCGAAATCTCTCAGCTTTGTCGAACACTAACACGACAGGTTCATACGATGTTTTGTTTTGATTAAATTGATGCAGACCATTTATCAAATCGGACATAGTTTCACATTTACATTCCGTTTCATCGTCTCGGAGCCCGGATAATATAGCTTCATACATGACTTTGGGGGTGTAACACTCTATACAGTTGATTATAACATGTTTGTAACGTAAATACATCAACACAGAGGTTATACATGTAGTTTTGCCGGTCGCCATGCTCCCGCTGATGAACAAAGAATGCGGTAACGGTTCATCGTCGTCGCCGAGTAAGTTCAACAAATCGCTCAACTGATTTTCTCTGCAAACAATTTTCTTCTGTAACTCTTCCATGTTTATTCATATCCCCATAAGTTTTTGTAAACAATCGTTCTGCCGCCTTATCCACTAATGTCAAACTTTTTAAACTTTAACTGTCAAGTCTTGACAATGTCAGCAGTCAGCTCGACATAGACAAATCAACGTTTCATTTCACCGTCTTCGTGAGCGAAAGGACGGGCTCGCTACGGCAAGTTTATTTATCGATCGATTTTAATTCTATTTATTATGGTTTATCATTGAAGTAATTTAATATTTACTGCACTATCTATTTACCTATTACCTACCTACTTATCTATTTACCTACACAATTTCTTATAGGACCATTATTACCGAAGAACTTATTTCTCAAATTATTTTGATTTCTTTTTCAGAATTTCGCTGTGGAACTTCAGTTGGAGAGTCAAGCCGAGATAGACATTGATCAATTCAAAGATGCGCTAAACAGGGCGGGCGGCGCTAACTATGGGACCGGAATCCGGGACTCATGAATTGTACAATAGAACGCCGCCAAGACATTACCACTACGATATTTTGACCGTAATTGAACAAAACAATCTGTCTACAGCCACGCGACCGTAGAATTTTCTATGTACTGTTCAATTACATTCTAAAAATATTTTGGTAAAATATTTTTTTTAATTGAAAAAACAAATCGGGTCAAAGCCTTGTAACATAAAAAAAAAAACAATTCCTTTTTGTCTTTCAAATTCGAAATTTGAATTATTTAAAACATTTGTAAAATTTCAAAGGGTTGTGAAAAAATCGTAACGATAAATATCAAATTCAAGGTTTCTCGAAATTGTAAAATGGGCCACTGTAATGTTTGACCTGAGTTTGTTTTTTTTTTTTGTATAAGTAGTCATTTGCATTTGTTTATAAATTTTTTATCGATTTGCCGTAAGTCTTCTTAAAAATTATCATAATTTATTTTTATCACAATGGAAGTATATTTATTTTTTTAATAATGTAGAATTGGGCGAAAATTTATTTATGGATTGATTTTATAGCGTTAAATTGTAATTTTTGCTGTAGAAGTCGAGCAATTACTCATTTATAGTCTGACAAGAATCTTAATGAATGTGGATAACTGAAATACTAAAATCGTAATCACTGAAAGTCTCAACAGAATATAAAATAATATCTAAAGTAACTAAATTCACTGTATTTTAGTTTTCCTCATATATAGATACAGCTGCCACATTCATAAAGATCTTTCTTGAAGCAATATTTTACGTGCGATGAGATTATTGCCAAAAATGTAGAGAATGTTGCCATGTGTAAGGCGCGATGGGTGCATTTATTTTTTGTCTACTTGTATTTTGATGACAAAGTCAAAATTTTACATTGTATCGTATACAAAAATTCGAATTTTACGTGCTTTTATACATATACATAACTAGTATTATTATTACCCAACATTATTATTGATGAAACCATTGATAAATCCGATTAACCAAAGGTTTTTGTGTTTTATTCATTTTTCTCCTCTATCATCCAATTTTTTTTAATTAAGAGCTGAATTAACACATACTAAATTATGCTAAAATCCGTTAATACCAAATTATTACGCAATTAAATGTAGAACCTTTTATTTATATTAGACTAAGTAAGGTTCGTAATTTATATTTATTAAGCTTTCAAAATATTTTTCGCAATGTACTTGCTTGCGTAAGCAATAAATATAAAGAATCAAAAATTGGCAACATGCTATCACAACATACAATAACAATTTTATATGTGTTTTATGCTATTCAAATAAGTCATTAAATGTATGTATGTTTTCATACATACATATGAAATAAAAGACATAATATTATTTAACCATTTATTATTGCCAATCTATGTTAATCCTTACATTATTAAAACATGCGTCTGTTAAATGATGGAGTAAACAAAATAATTAACAAGTAAGAATTGGTGATTTGGCTCCAAAGAACACATTTTTACTTAATACTAATCTATGTTTAGTAAAAATTATTATGTTAAACTATAATATAATAAAATAATGCAGTGCAAAATAGCGGAATATGCTTATGGCTATTGTAAAGTTTCAGTTATAGAAAAGGTAATATAAGCAGCTATAAGCCACCATATTGAAGTTTACTAAAAAACAAAGGTTTTTTTTTATTATTGATTTATAATATTTAACGCCCATTGTTACAATTTCAAATTTGCACATACCTAAAATAAATTTGAGAATATCTAGGTAGAAATTGTCAAATGTCGATCTTAGGTAAGCAAATCACTGGATAGATTGAATATCAATAACGGGCGTAAATGACCTACACAATATTAAAGTTAAAATACAGTAAATGCTTACAAAACAAGTATGAAATGCAATTAGTATTTTTAAGATGAATACAAAATTATTAAGTACATTACATTAATAAAATTATTCTTAATATAAACAAAGAATATTAATACAAAAAAAAATTCAGGAATATAAAAATGCTTATAAACATTATTATGAACATTGTGCAAAAGTGAAAAAGAGCTAAGTTTCCATTACTATAACATTGTTTAAACAGTTCAAATATAAGGGTTATTTAACATTCATTATCCCTTATTTAAAAATATTAGTTATATAATTTTTCGAAATTGTTATTGTCACTAATTCTAGTTCGTTGTAATATTATATGTCGGTTTTCCTACATTCTTGGTGTAGGATAAAAAAAGAAAGGGTGTAGGGAACAGCTGGTTCGACGTAATAGGCATGATGACAGTAACAATGCCTGCTTGATTCCTGAAAATTCAGGCTTCTACCTTTATATAAAACGAAGTTAAAGGGCGTCAAAAATGGCCTGAATTGCTTCGAGAAAAGTATGGTACGGCCGTGCCGCTTTCTTTTTGGCTCGACTTGGCGGAGGCACTCCCTTGCCTCCATTTATAGGGTTTTCAATAATGACCCTCTATTATATAAACTAAGATTTATTATATTTTCAATAAAATAAAAGTATAAAATACTGCAGTCAGCCATCTTATCTGAAACGCTAATCAGGGCGAATGACGTCATTTCTCAATCGTCACCGTATTACTTGAACTTTTCTATGGAATGTCAAAGCGTGACGTCACCAGCGGACACAAAGAGCGTGTTCGCGCTTATTGTAAAATTGCTATAAAATGTTTTTATTTTCGTTAATACTGAATTTATTGCCGAAATATTATGATTTTTGGAATCAGTAGACATTAGAGGAGATTTTAAAATTTGTCATCATGTCTATTGCGTTACAGGTTTTAAATATGCGCACTTTCTAGGTCCTTTAATTTATAATACGCACAATTTAAAAAAATAGAATGTTTACCTTGTATTTGAATTCCTTACTACCGAAAGACTAATATTTCATAAAAAGTATTAAACCCAATTAAAATATCCTATTGTCTGATAAGGAAAACTTAACTTTTCCTTGCATAGGGAATGCTAAAATACTATTATATTTGCTTACTACCTTAATAACATTTGGACGACTTAAGCTACGAACCGATTCTTTATATAAAATTATGCTTATACATAATTATATAGTAAAACCCACTTTATATTCACTACAAGATTGTTAATTGCTAAGTTATTAAAGTTAGATCTATGTTTTATCTGACCATCTATTCAAGATGGTCAAATTAAGGACCGCTTCTTCCTGACCACACTTATGCCAATAGATGTGACAAAGGAACGGTGTCCCCGTCACATCTAAATGGTTTTCTATCTTAAATTAATTATAATATGTTTACTTAATTACTAGAGTAGTGTTATATAGGTTACTAGCTGTGCCCTGCGGTTTCACCCGCGTTAAAAAGAAACAGGGGCACAGCTGGTTCTAAAATATAAGTAGCCTAAGTTACTCCTTATTACGTCAGCTACCTGCCAATAAAAGTCCCGTCAAAATCGATCCAGTCATTTCAGATTAGCCGGAACAAACAGACAGACAGACAGACAAAAATTTAAAAAAAAATGTTTTGGTGTATGTACCGTATGTATATAGATTATCTTTCCTATATACAATAGTTTTGAATTAAAATTAGTGTTTATTATTTATTAATGTTAAATATGTACTACTGTTCTAATAGAGTCGACCTTTAACTTGTATCTATGAAATTCATGTATCTTAATGTTTTCATATAATTTAGCAACCTCTAAACCTCTTATACCTACTTAAGTATATAACCAACATGTTCCATTACTGTATTTTGAAATTAATTGCAACATTCCAAAAAAAATTAATACACACACTATCTAGATACAAACCTATATATTACGCTTCTATCATGTACTTTCCTTATAACACAATTTCCAAACAATTACGGTGCACTTAAAACTAACCATCAATCTCCACCGATCTCCATTCTATACCTGACATACACAGTCCATGGTTGAACTCAGTGTTCTCGAACGAAACGAAATCGATAAGAGTTGCACCAGGGGGGGCACACTTCCATACAAAATAACTTTTTGTGTAGATACTAGCGCTACTTAACGGGTTGCCCCGGAAGCTTACTGAGTGACAGTTAACTGTCAAAATTATGTGTTAGTTGTCAAGTGTCCGCCATTTCGTTAAATCGTTTACAAT
Organism: Epargyreus clarus clarus; assembly: GCA_014595695.2. Classification (NCBI taxonomy): domain Eukaryota; kingdom Metazoa; phylum Arthropoda; class Insecta; order Lepidoptera; family Hesperiidae; genus Epargyreus; species Epargyreus clarus. The sequence continues at coordinate 1,941,110 of JACTTY020000046.1, forward strand.
TCGAAAATCTCTCTGCGAGTACGCATGTGTTATTTTCGTATTGTGCTTTTCGGGTGTGAATATATTTTCTAGTACGTTGAGTTGAGCCAAGTGCTCCTCCGTCTAGCTCTTACAATCCTCTCCGGAATTCTTTTTGTGGTGTTTACCGGTCTTATTGAGTTTTTGCGAAAGGACGCTTTTTAAACTTTGCTCATAGTGTATTCGCGAAAGGACGCTTTAATTTCTGTTTTGTGGTTGTGCTGTGCAACATATCCAAAGTCATGCCGAGAGTTTGCGTCTTTGAATGCCGTACTGGTGGTAAGTAAAATTGGGTATTATTATAAAAAAGTTTTTAAGGTACATGTATATCTACTTGTATTTAAAGTTTATTCTATGATTAAGAAGCTAGAGAAGAACTTAAAACTTACTACTTAGCCAGTTATACAGACTATGTGCTTAAAACGTTTTGTGATTAAAAGAAGTCACCTCTTGAAACATAAAGGTTGTTTATGAATAGGGTTATATAGTTCTTTATTACTGGTTGGCCTACTTCAGATGTCCTGATAAGTTAGTCAATTCTCCAGTATATGTGTTAAATTACAATGGCTTTCTTGCCAATTAATTAGGCTTTGAATTTGTTTTCTTTTTTCTTTTCACAAATTGTTATTATTTATTTTGTGTACATGCCTATGATAACATTTGATTTACAATTTTCAGGCCTTAAGCTCCATGTATTTCCAATACATGATGCAACGAGATTTAGAACCTGGGTTGAAATAGTTTCCCGAAACATGGGTACACCAGCTGACTGCGACTACTATACACGGAAAAGAATTTGTGACAAACACTTTGCTGATAAACACAAAGTAGCAAATAATCGCGTTAGTAATAATGCATGCAAATGTAATAATGTAATGTCGCGTTAGTAATAATGTGCTAATGAATGCAGAATGTTGATTCCGGTATTTCTTTTACTGGATAATTTATTCGATTCATTCAATGTATCTACTTATCACGTCCCTAATGGAAAAAAATTATATGGGAGCTGTTAAAAAAAAGTCACCACATCACGCATTGTGGCATAAAGCAAAAAAAACGTTAAAATCAGTAACATTTGTGGAATTTAAGCACATAAAAAAAAAAGGTTCAATTAATTGAAAGAAATACACCATCTGTAAACAATTTTATTAAAACAATAGAAGGCATGGAGGTACTTTATAAAATTTTATCGGAGAAATATCTTTTAAATGCAGTGCTAACCAGGAATTTTAATCAGGATCCAGTCGAGAACTTTTTTGGGAGTATTAGAAGTTTAGGCGTTAGAAACACAGCGCCTAATTGTGTAAATTTGATAGGCGCATATAAATCATTGCTACTTAACAATTTTTCTACGTCACATTCATTAAAATCGAATTGTGAAAAAGACGATAATATTTTTTTACAATCATTAGATTTTTTTGTAAATCAAGGTGCTTCTACAACTACTTCTAATGCTCCCATTGAAGAGAGATATGAATTAAATGATTCAATTTTAAATAATAATATAATATATGAACAAGACCATGGTCAAAGAAATTATGTGTGTGGCTGGGTCCTGAGTAGATGTCTACGATATGTATCAAAATCATGTAAAACATGTAAAAGTTATCTAACTGGTAGCTCAGCAAATAAAAGTAATGCCTTTATTAAAATTAAGAATATTCAATTAATAATCATGGCTTTGTTATGGCCTTCGGATGAATTGGTAGAGTACTTCCACGAATTACAAAATATTATAGAAGGATTTCTTATACAAAACGTATGCCAAACCAATTTAAAAGGCAAAATAATAGCTTTTGCAGACTTATTAGCAAGAAATCCTTTTACTAAATGTGATTTGCATAAAAGAAAGATAAAAGAATTTTTTGATACTAAAACTATCAACATAATAATTACAGTTGGTGTAGATCAATCAACAGAATCCTATCAGGCAAATTAACTTACAGTGGTTATGATTTGACAAAATTGAAAGCTCAATTATACCATGATAAATTTAAGCATTTCAAATGTAAAAATAAACTGTAAATATTGAAACTGACTTTTATTTTACACATACTCAAGTAATTAAACTGTATGATATATAGTGCTCACAACGTGCAAACGGTTTGTATTGTGCCTAAGTTTTTCAAAATGTAACATTTATAGTAGATGCGCTGTTGTTTTTACACTTCAAGGAAACCCCGTTGTGACACCTGTACATATTACAAACCACGTAAAGTGTATGTTTAACATCAACTGTAAAGGAGCGTGATTCAAAGATTCACATTGTCACAAAAATTACCTTTAATTTTTGTATCTTTCTGAATTTTTCTTACGTAAACATAGTTCTGTTTTTGTATCAAAATTCAGAAAGATAAAAGTATAAAGTCAATGTGAATCTTTGGAACAGTCATTTACAGTTCGTGTTTTAAAGATACAACGTATGTTTACCTAATATTAATATATATAATGAATATAGGTATAGGTAGGTATGTATATACAACCCATGAGTAGTTCTGGGGCAGGCCACTAGGGGCGCTTTAGGGCTTTAGTTGCAAACTAAAATCGGTATATTCGTACCCAAAATCGGTATATGACACAACAATAGTACAATATTAATTTTTTTACCTTTTTTCCCGCTACTCGTCAAGAGATGGCGCTGCTGAATCACGCTATCGAAGTTTTCTAAACATCTTGCATATATACAAGCTCCGAACTGAGACTGTTGGAGCACGGCCGCTCCCCGGTCATTATCATCTAGCCCGGCGGGAGATCTCCCTTTGCCAAACTCGACATACCTTTATTTCACAGATTATTTCGTCATGACGACCTTGTTTTTTGCGCCGATACTTGACTATCTATCGATTTAGTACTGACTTTACCGAAAAATAGTTCTAAATTAATAGGAATGTTCACATTTTTTTAAATTCGCCATTCAGTATCAAAAATCGGTAAAAAAATTGGGATAATTTGCGTCCTCTAAAATCGTGGAAAAATCATTTGGGTAGGACAGGGTTAATATCGGTAGGTTCGAGAACACTGGTTGGACGGTGCTGCTGTCATGAGCTGTCGTGGTGACAGTCCGTGTGAGTGGGCGGGTATCAGTCGTTCAAGGACTCAGCCACTTCAGCAGGTGACTTTGGGTATAGTGTCCGAAGAGCACGGTGAGCAGGGCCACACCATAGCCTGTTGCGCGTTCACCCTGCACAAAAATTATAAATGTTTAATGGATTTATTTATCCACTAGTAAAGTCATTAAAAAGGTAGTACAAGTCAGATCAGAAATTCTATGAATTAGATTAGACATTTATTGACTTATAGTTAGAAAGCTCTTCTTATTATGCTTCATGTATATACATAGACTACCTAGTCTATGTTATTGTTTATTGTTAAATAATGTGATATATGTGAAGAAAAAGTTTATTTTAATTTATTCTTTTTCACTATGACCTATTTTACTATTGTCTATTTATTTGTGACGTTTAATTCAATGTCACATAAATTTAAATATAAAAATATTTTAGTGGAATAAAAAACGTTAAACGTTGTTTCTCTAGTTTACTATTTTCTCTATTCTACAGGTTTGTTTATTTATTTATTCATTTATATCATTTTAGTTTTATTATTGTACATAGAATATGATTAACAGAATAAAATCTCTATTTACAGAACAACTACATTCATTCCACGAGAAAGATCGCTATTATAAAACGACATTTAACGTTTTTTATTCCACTAAAATATATTTATATTATAATTTATGTGACATGAATTAAACGTCACAAATAAATAGACAATAGTAAAATTATTCATAGAGAAAAGGAATAAATTAAAATAAACTTTTTCTTTACATATGTATATGATTTGTAATACAATCTTATACTTAAGAGAGCAAAGTGTGTGTGTACTGACGCAGTGCGCGGGCGAGGCCATGTCGATGTGCAGCCAGCGGCCGGGGAAGTCGAAGCCCAGGTGCGCCAGGATGAACAGCCCCGCGCACGACGGCTGAGCGTTGTTGCGGTCCTGTGACACACACACGTTACTATTATAGTGACGTTTTATATAGCTTATCATACCGATACTACGAGATAAATATGTATATTTTGTATGGGTGTACAGAGACATAAATACAAACTTACAATTTTTTTCTTACCACAAGATCTCACATCAGAGTTTGATCCTCAATCAGATACATATTTAATGAATTAAGTTTTCTCTTGTGGGCGTAAGTTTTTGTCGAATCATCCTTTATGACACTCGTGAGCTAGGCAATTCTAAGGTAATTCTACATCATATCAAAAATATTATATAATATGTCGTCTTATTGAAAATGGTTCAATTTTGGTAAATAATATCGTCAGTAATAATAGGGTCGATTAAGAAGACGTTTCTTACATTCACAGCTCCACACTAGGATTCCTAGTATAGTGAAAACCTTTCAAACACAAAACATAAGCATTCAAACACAAAACGCTAATTTGTATTCATCATTTATGTCTGTCTAGCCAGGATCGCCTCGTTGCTGAACTTCACGAAGCTCGGGCGCTGTACACTGTGCGGTGCGGAGTATAGTCCGCGGTAAACTTCTAGTTTGCTCTGAAGTTCTTGCGCACAGGTGTAGTCAGAGAGACAATGCGGTCGAACACAGGTATTCAGTAGCAACAGTAAGTGAGAGCGGGCAACGGAGGGCGCCTGGGGGTCCCGCGCCATCTTCGTCCCGCTAATATTTACAATTTGCTGTTGCGACGCCACTCGTTAATATTCAGAGCGGACTACAAATTTGGCGCAGACTCTACTCACGGCCACGCTGTTCTTCATGTCGGCCACCACGCTGCTGAACTCCGCGAAGTGCAGCTCGGGCGCGAAGGGCAGCGCGTGCGCCAGGTCGCCGGAGACCCGTCTGTACTGTGCGGGGTACTCACGGCCACGCTGTTCTTCATGTCGGCCACCACGCTGCTGAACTCCGCGAAGTGCAGCTCGGGCGCGAAGGGCAGCGCGTGCGCCAGGTCGCCGGAGACCCGCCCGGCCGCGACGCAGCGCCGCTCCAGCCGCTCGTTGTTCGACACCACCGCCGCGTGGTACTTGCCCGTCGCTGTGCCCTGTTACAACGGTCAAAATTCACTACCATACTTTTGATATGCGTGGTACTTGCCCTGCACCGTAACCTAAAGATGTAACAGTCTACAATAACTATCATAATTTTAAAGCTAACTTGGGACGTTTGAGAAATAATACCATCATCATAACATAAATATACAATAGAAAACTTTTAAGAACCGGCCACACAGAAAGCATTCCGCGCGACACGGCGTGTTCGCCTCTTCCTATGCGGGCGGACACGTGCGCCGGCGGCGGGCGCCCCACTCCACATTCACTTGGCGGGTAAAGACGGACGCGAGCGATAATTTTGTAACCATCCGCCATTGAACCGTTAAAATACAGGCGACTCTTTCATTTTATGCTTAGGCCTTTTTTTGCCCTAGGCTATGGGAGCGACACAGGGTTATGTGGGATTCTTACCGCAATAAAACCCCCCGGCCATCTTTGGCGTTGCGTTAAGGAATCTGCGATCTCCAGGGAACACTACCGGAGTCCTCTAAGCGCATTGCCCAATCGGGCTCCTCCCAGGTGAGCATAAGCTCGCCACATCCTCTGGTGTGTACGACGGAATTCGACCACACATGCCACCGTCCTTCCCGGAGTCGCTGGCCGGGCGGTTCGAGCTCCCACCCTTGCCACTTCCACTACCCCGCAAGCCCCCTTTTAGTCGCCTCTTACGACAGGCAGGGGATACCGTAGCCCTACTCTGGTCCCGGTACTACAGAGACAAAGTCCTAGGTCGCACGGCGTATAGCGGTATAAGTAAATCCTGACAGAATTAGTATTAAACTCAGACAGAGCGCGTACACGTGTGCGTATACGCATACTTTTTCACTTGTTTTTGCAAATTACGCGAAACGCTAGTACGCAAATGTGATAAAAAAACAACGCTCAGCGATATAGCACCCTAGCGTCGCGACAGAACGTCGTACACCATACAAAACAGCCGACATAACATGAGATAGAATGAGAATGAGGGTACTTTTGTACATAAATTAATACACCTGTAATTGACAAAACCTGCCATCAACTTTAGCATGGATGTGTTGTTGTATATTGAGTGAAACCAAACACAAACCTGTGCTCCGGTCAATGTGGCCATGTCCACAATGGTGTCAGCTTTCAGATCTCTGTACGCGTAGACCACGCCGTCGCTGAGCACCAAGCGTCCTGCAATCAATAATTAATTTAAATCCTAAATCAATTATTATTTTAAAATGGGCAAGAACATTTTCTTGTATTACTGTATTGCTCTATAACTACAGAGTTATCTACTGTTGTATGAGGTTAGCTGGGGATATAAAAAAACGCTTAAATGAGGTGTTCTAAATAAATTTCCTTGAGTACTACCCAATGACTGAAACAATCAATTTTACCTTCAGCATCAGTGTTGTTGATTTCCACGGTACGACCGGAATATAGTTGATGTATGTCATCAGGTCTGAAAGCAATTCAAATATATGTGAATATATGATCAAATTATACTTTGGTTTGAAACTACAGAATTAATTAGATTTAGAAATGGTAATTATTTTCTGTTTTGGCACCATAAGTACACCTTTGGTACATATTTCTGTTTAGATTTGATTTTAAGGTTGTGGTAAGGGAGTCATGCTTTTCGAGCCATACCAGCTTAGTTCTCAATAGTAACAGGAGTGGTACAATCTAGTCTTATCACCTCTTAGAAGCCACTTGCCATCATGTGGACTGCATGCTCATCTGCTACTCCCATATTATTATATATACATTAAATTCAACCTTAACTTTTCGAAACATAAAATGGTGCCTCACCTAGTAGAATTAGGTCCCACGGCGTTCTCAGCTAGACACAACACAGCGTGGAGGTTGATGGTTGGCTTGGCTTTCACAATAGCGGAGAACGCCGCCAGCACCGCGGCAGCGCCGCCGCAGTCGCCCTTCATGCCAACCATGGACGACTAGAAATAATAATAATGTATTTTATTTTACAAATATAAAAAGTGGTAAGTGCCTTCCCTGATCTCCAGTGGTAGCTTCAATGTTTACTATTTCGGCGTTTCCGTAACACTCTACGCTCTACTGTAACTGTTTCCTTAACAAACATTTTTTTTTGAGTCATGGCACGTAAATTTTCACTTCAAAACAAAAATTGATAATTAATATTTCTTGGTAATGTAGGTATATTTTGTAAAAACATGTATAAATTTTAGGTTAGTGACAATATAAAACATCCTGCTTTTAAAGTTTAACATATTTAAATTTAATATACTGTTCATAATTATTTAAATTCTGTTTTCATCAAGTAATTCTTCTATTTGGATTACTCGTTGTCAACCCATTATTGTTACCATGTCCCACTGTTTCGCACCTGTCTCCTCTCAAAGTGAGAAGGCCATAGTCCTCTGTGCTGGTTTAGTGCATAATGGTAGACTTCAAAAATCTGTCTGATTTTTTTTTCCAGATCTCTCAGGTTTATGCACAATAATTTCCTTCACCGTTAAAGCAAGTGATAATTAATTTCTAACAACTCACCCTAGCCTTAATGCTCAGAGTGCCGGTCACGATGTCACATCGTACACGATGCCCATGCCGACCCACGCCACGGTCTCGAATACATAAATTGTAAATAATGTGTTACAAACTCACCCTAGCCTTAATGCTCAGCCCGCCGGTATCGTACACGATGCCCTTGCCGACCCACGCCACGGTCTCGGTGGCACCCGGGGCGGAGTACGACAGCGCAACCAGCGCGGGGGGTCTGGCCGCGGCTTTACCCACGCCGTAGATGCCGCCCATGCCGCGCTCCTTCAACTCCTCACCGCGGATTATCGTTGGCTCCGCTATGTCCAGTTCTTTCGCTACTTTGCACGCTTCCTGTGTTAAAAAAAGAGCATTTGTGAGGAGAAAAGTTATATTTGTTTGATTGAGGTAACAACATCAACACATTTCGTGGGTGGTAAATACTTTTGTGATTCAACTTTGGAAGTACCACAATAATTTGATATAACTTAGTATGAAACACGTTAACTATATGTATGAGTAAATTAGAAACATGAAATTAGACTAAATCCATGTAGTGTGGCATTCATGAAACTGGTCAATAAATTCAGGATATTAGATTCACATGCTCATATTAACTACCATATAAAAATAAATTTGATCCTCCTGAAGTATTTCCTGAGCGCTATGACATAGGGCTCTTCAAGAGGGGTGCAGAAAGAGTTCTCCTCCAAAACCGGCGATGCATTGGCGACTCCTCTGGTATTACAAATGTCCTTAGGCGACGGTGACTGCTTTCCACCAGGTAGCCCGTCTGCCTCATCGTTAGATATAAATATATAAAAAAAAAAACCTCGATGAAAGCGTCGACGTCCATGAGGTTGGCGGGCATGTCGGTGATCTTGGCGGCGAGGCGCGCGGCCTCGGCCACGTCGCGCAGCGTGGCCAGCTCCTCCGTCGACAGCGTGTTGTTGTGCGGCGGGTAGTCGCCTTGCTCGTCTGCGGAGGAATGCTTCTATTTTATAATGCTGTTCTGGTATTATGTTGCTGTTGATTTAATGTTATAGTGCTATAGTGTAATGCATTATGTTGTATATGAGATAATATGAAGGTGGTAGAACCCTTGTGGTTCGACTTGAACGGCACCAGCGCCACACCAATTTCTTTTTTTTTAACAACAGTGCTAAGCACAGTAGGTGCTGGCAGTGGAGGGCGCTGCTGTCTTCGTCCTGCTAATATCTACTATTTGCTCTCGCCACGCGACCTCCTCCTTCAGAGCGGACTAGAAGTGCGGCGCGGCGCCCGAGCGCGCGCTGTACACAGTGTGTGTAGTGTGTCTAGTGTGTACGCCCGGCGCGGCGGCGAGGTGTATCTGCAGCGCGAGCGCGCGGCGGGCGGCGGCGGCGCGGCGGCGCGAGCGCGCGGTGCGCCCGAGCGCGCGCTGTACACAGTGTGTGTAGTGTGTGTCTAGTGTGTACGCACCGGCGCGGCGGCGAGGTGTATCTGCAGCGCGAGCGCGCGCGCGGGCGGCGGCGGCGGCGCGGGCGGCGCGAGCGGCGCGGCGCCCGAGCGCGCGCTGTACACAGTGTGTGTAGTGTGTCTAGTGTGTACGCACCCGGCGCGGCGGCGAGGTGTATCTGCAGCGCGAGCGCGCGCGGGCGGCGGCGGGGGCGCGGGCGGCGCGAGCGGCGCGGCGCCCGAGCGCGCGCTGTACAAGTGTGTGTAGTGTGTGTCTAGTGTGTACGCACCCGGCGCGGCGGCGAGGTGTATCTGCAGCGCGAGCGCGCGGCGGGCGGGGGGCGGCGCGGGCGGCGCGAGCGGCGCGGGGCGCCCGAGCGCGCGCTGTACACAGTGTGTGAGTGTGTTCGAGTGTGTACGCACCCGGCGCGGGGCGAGGTGTATCTGCAGCGCGAGGAGAGATGGAGGCGGCGGCGGAGCCGGGCGGGGAGGCTTCGAGCGGCGAGCGGGCACCGACGCCCGAGCGCGCGCTTGTACACAGTGTGTGTGTGTCTAGTGTGAGCACCCGGCGGGGGCGAGGTGTATCTGCAGCGCGAGCGCGCGCGCGGGCGGCGGCGGCGGCGCGGGCGGCGCGAGGCGCGGCGCCCGAGCGCGCGTGTACACAGTGTGTGTAGTGTGTGTCTAGTGTGTACGCACCCGGCGCGGCGGCGAGGTGTATCTGCAGCGCGAGCGCGCGCGCGGGCGGCGGCGCGGCGCGCGGCGCGCGCGAGCGGCGCGGCGCCCGAGCGCGCGCTGTACACAGTGTGTGTAGTGTGTCTAGTGTGTACGCACCCGGCGCGGCGGCGAGGTGTATCTGCAGCGCGAGCGCGCGCGCGGGCGGCGGCGGGGCGCGGGCGGCGCGAGCGGCGCGGCGCCCGAGCGCGCGCTGTACACAGTGTGTGTAGTGTGTGTCTAGTGTGTACGCACCCGGCGCGGCGGCGAGGTGTATCTGCAGCGAGCGCGCGCGCGGGCGGCGGCGGCGGCGCGGGCGGCGCGAGCGGCGCGGCGCCCGAGCGCGCGTACACAGTGTGTGTAGTAGTGTGTGTCTAGTGTGTACGCACCCGGCGCGGCGGCGAGGTGTATCTGCAGCGCGAGCGGCGCGCGGGCGGCGGCGGCGGCGGGGCGGCGCGAGCGGCGCGGCGCCCGAGCGCGCGCTGTACACAGTGGTGAGTGTGTGTCTAGTGTGTACGCACCCGGCGCGGCGGCGAGGTGTATCTGCAGCGCGAGCGCGCGCGCGGGCGGCGGGCGGCGCGGGCGGGCGGCGAGCGGCGCGGCGCCCGAGCGCGCGCTGTACACAGTGTGTGTAGTGTGTGTCTAGTGTGTACGCACCCGCGCGGCGGCGAGGTGTATCTGCAGCGCGAGCGCGCGCGCGGGCGGCGGCGGCGGCGCGGGCGGCGCGAGCGGCGCGGCGCCCGAGCGCGCGCTGTACACAGTGTGTGTAGTGGTGTCTAGTGTGTACGCACCCGGCGCGGCGGCGAGGTGTATCTGCAGCGCGAGCGCGGCGCGGGGGCGGCGGCGGCGCGGGCGGCGCGAGCGGCGCGGCGCCCGAGCGCGCGCTGTACACAGTGTGTGTAGTGTGTGTCTAGTGTGTACGCACCCGGCGCGGCGGCGAGGTGTATCTGCAGCGAGAGAGCGCGCGCGGGCGGCGGCGGCGGCGCGGGCGGCGCGAGCGGCGCGGCGCCCGAGCGCGCGCTGTACACAGTGTGTGTAGTGTGTGTCTAGTGTGTACGCACCGGCGCGGCGGCGAGGTGTATCTGCAGCGCGAGCGCGCGCGCGGGCGCGGCGGCGGCGCGGGCGGCGCGAGCGGCGGCGCCCCGAGCGCGCGCTGTACAGCGGCAGCGCGCGCGCCACGCCCACCACGCTCGCGAGCACGTCGTGCTTGCTGCACACCAACTGGGGGAGGCACTCGGTTACACAGATGTAATGGTTGAGATGGTAAAACTTTTGAAGGTAGTAGAACCGTTTGTGGTTCGACTCCGGCGGCACCACCGCCACACCTATTTCTACCTAATAGCAGCAGTGTTAGGCGCTGCAGTGTTCCGGTTTGAAGGGTGTGGTAAGGGAGACAGACTTTTCCGAGGCATTCCAGGGGGTAGGGGTGCATTTGTAGCCGACCTGAGGTAGGAATATCTAATCCTATCTGGGGTTGATTACAGATGTCCATGGGTGGCAGTAGCCACTTACCATCAGGTGGACTGTATACTCATCTACTACTCCTATATTATAAACAAAAAAAAAATAAACTTGTTGTTGTTCGACTCCAACGGCATTAGCACCACATCTATTTCTGCCTCGAGGTCATGTTATGAGATAGCAGTATTAAACACTGCTGTGTTCTGGTTTGAAGGATGTATGTCTTCCTTACGACAGTAAGAAAGATATACATTTCCGAGGCATTGCAGCTTAGTACTCAGGGATAGCAAAGAATCTGTGGTTAACTTCAGGTAGGAATCTAATGTTATCACATTAAAACATTACGAACATGTCATGGGATCACATTGATAACATTAGGACGATTGCTTAGCAGATGCGGTCGCCATTAAAACATGTAGTACACCAACTTCCTGGGATGATTGAAGAACAATCTACCCTGTATTCTACATACTATGTTCATAAGTTAACAAATTGGCAGACAAACACATAATTGATAAGAATATTGTTTTTGTATGTTTTTTTCGTACGGGACCCATATCTATAAATGTACACTTAACCAATGTAACGAACTACACAGAACCTTATCCTGAAAATCTACCTTAAGAGAACAAAGGAATTAATAACTCACCACTATACACTCATCGGAGGCCGCCTTGTGAGCGTTCCTGACGATCTTGGATAGCGCGTGGACGCGGGACGGGGCGGCGTGTCGCGAGCAGCGCGGCGGCAGCACGGCCAGCGTCACGCCGCGCGGGTACAGCTCGCAGCTCTCGCCGCCGCCCACTGTTGCTAACCCGCGGCGCCATACCTACAATATAATACACACCTATAATACAAGTGGTAGAACTCTATGGTTCGACTCTGGCAGCACCACCCCCACACCTATTTCCGCCTTTTTTTAAAATATAGGAGTAGCAGACGAGCATGCAGTCCACCTGATAGTAAGTGGCCACTGCCGCCCATGAACATCTGTAATCAACCCCAGATAGGATTAGATATTCCCACCTGAGGTCGGCCACAGATGCGCCACTACTCCTGAGGACTAAGCTGGAACGCCTCGGAAAAGTATGTCTCCCTTACCACACCCTTCAAACCAGAACACAGCAGCGCTTAACACTGTTCTCATTAGGTAGAAATAGGTGTGGCAGTGGTGCCGCCGGAGTCGAACCATAAAGGGTTCTACCACCTTCAGTAGTGTAGTATTACCACCGCCTAATAACAGCAAGGATAAGCACTGCTATGTTCTTATTTTAAGGGAGTGGTAAAGGAGACATAATTTATCGAGGCATTGCAGCTCAGTCCTCAGGGCTAGCAGTGCATCCGTGGCTGACCTCAAGTACAAATCTTTTCTTATCTGGGGTTGATTATAGATGTCCATGGACAGCAGTAGCCACTTAGCACTAGGTGTACTACACGATTATCTCCTACTTCTACATTATATAAAAAATTGACGCTGAAATTTTATTGTATATTTATTTACTATCAGTCTTTTGACTATAAATAGACACATTTAAAATTGCATGGACCTCTATAGACTTTATAATTTCCTTGTTTTGTGTCATATTGAAAACATGCTACATGTAATTAACTATCTCTTATTATTTAGTAATACCAATATGTGTTCAACATTGACACTTTGTAAGTTGTAAATACCTCCTCAGTGACCCTGGGTTCAAGCTTGCACCGGATATCCTGCCACGAGAGGTTATTTAGGTGGGCAGCCTGGCCCACTATCAGCACTGGTTGCTGCTCCGGGTCAGACTCAGTCAGCCCATACTGGAACTTCAACGTAACAGCTCCGTTCGACATCCTGCGAACTGGGAAATGGTGGAAAATTGATATTGCTATATTTAATTATAGTTTAAATAAATCACATTGATTACTTTACCTTGTAAATCAAATCTTAGGATTATAATGAATAGACAATACATGGTAGAACCTGAGTGGTTCAACTCCACAGGCACAACTGCCACACCTGCTTCTGACTAATAAATGCAGTGTTAGCCGCTGCTGACTAAGTTGTGGTTTGAAAAACCATTACCAGGTGTTGAGTGTACTTTTGATATAAGCAGAGTCTAATAGGTCTGCTTTGAAAGATGTGTTAGTGAATGTTGACACAATCATCACAATCGTATATCATCATATAGATCAGGGTATAGTCATAGATTAGTAAAGATACAACGCCGCCTTGTAATTGAATGAAGCCACAAACGGCTTATTAGTAAGTTCTTTTTTTGAATTCTTGACAGATAAAAACATTTTTAGAGAAAATTTACAAATAAATATCTAATACTGCGTAATTTACATAATAAATAAATAATTATTTCAAATATTTTAGGGATATTTGAGCACGGAGATGTGGGATAACTTTTTTATGCACCTATTTCAATTCTCAAAACTGGGTACATTTTCTTGTTAGGAGTGAGTAATCTTTACTTATCTGTGGGTATAGTATATACAATTTGTATGACTATAATAGTATATGATATTATAATTGCATATTTATACAATTTATATTCAACACACAACTAAAATTAGCTTAGCTAGTCAACAAGGTAATGTCGCCAGCGTTTTGGGGACTCTTCCAACGGACAGCAATTTGGATGAATTATTTAATTATTTTTTCATAAGTATTTTAACCCTTTTATACATTATTTTGTTAACACTACATAAAACAAATGACAAACAAACACACCATTCAAATACACATCCGTAAGAAGCAATGAAGAATTCAGCTTTCAAGCAAATATATGATAGTAATGAATCATCATTTGCCATTGCAATTATCTGGGGCTTAAAGGATAGTGATTGCTCTGTGTCACAAAACAAGAGTGACATTCAGGATCGGATTACCGTTTACACATCTGTTTGATAACGACAGTTCACGATGAATATTATTTGTTTTAAAGCACTAAACTTTTAATAGGATGAGCATTATTTATTTTTGTATGCTAAAATAATACTTTTCAGTTCAAAACCTTACACAAACTACTCAAACACGATTTAAATCACTACGTATGTTAGTTAACTAACCTAACAGACCGGCAACTCCGTAGTTAAGAGTAAGACGCTACTTCCTTATTTATTGGTTGCAATGACAAAACAAAACCCAAAAATAACTCAATGATCACCTGCATTGATGCACTGGCGTCGCAATGACACTAAATTACTAGTAACTGTAGTTATTAACATGATAGCTTACATAACACGCGCAAAATGGGTAAAATCGCTAGCACAACAGAAAATCACCAAATACCTACTGTGCCCATTTCATAGCGCTAATTTCAAAAGTACTTACCTTTTATTACTAGATTTTAGCTCATAACCTCCTAACTTAATGGTTATTAAGATATTAATGTAAATTGTACTATTTACAAGGAATTTTGGTATAATTTATAATAAAAAAAAATATAAACGAAAGAAAGAAAGCAACGTAAGTTTCTGTAGTAGACTTGAGTAGCTCGCGAGTGAGTGATATAAAAGATATATATCTTCACCAAAGAGCTAATCACTCATCAACTCCGACGAATTTGAATTATATCTTTATATCCGCGTCACATGGTTGAGTTCATAGGTCCATACGATTCCGGATATAAGATCTTCTTCAACTCAACAGTTTTATACTCGCTCGCGAGTGAGTTATGAGTCAAATGAGCGACTGACTGAGAGAGTCTGATTCGAGTCAAATTTCAAACGTCTTAAACACTTATTAAAATCTTTTTTCTTTGCTAAGAATATGAAAATAGGGATATACAAATAGTGTTGGCTGTGAAATTTATATATAATTTCTTGCCAGTTTTGTATTAATTATAGGAATCAAAAATGTTGTCAAAACATTTTGATCTGATTCTCTGATATACTGATATAAAATGTCGCTTATATCTTTACAGAGCTACTGAGCTAAAGTGAGTTACTGAGCTAAAAGAGTGATATATATCACTGAGTTGAAAAGATATATATCTCTCTTTTCACTTCAGTGATATATAATGCGCACCTCTAGTAAACACTCAAAAGACAATAACACCGTACGCTAGTACTATTACAGAGAGAGAGATGAGAGAGAGTGCTGAGTAGACTTGAGTAGCTCGCGAGTGAGTGATATAAAAGATATATATCTTCACCAAAGAGCTAATCACTCATCAACTCCGACGAATTTGAATTATATCTTTATATCCGCGTCACATGGTTGAGTTCATAGGTCCATACGATTCCGGATATAAGATCTTCTTCAACTCAACAGTTTTATACTCGCTCGCGAGTGAGTTATGAGTCAAATGAGCGACTGACTGAGAGAGTCTGATTCGAGTCAAATTTCAAACGTCTTAAACACTTATTAAAATCTTTTTTCTTTGCTAAGAATATGAAAATAGGGATATACAAATAGTGTTGGCTGTGAAATTTATATATAATTTCTTGCCAGTTTTGTATTAATTATAGGAATCAAAAATGTTGTCAAAACATTTTGATCTGATTCTCTGATATACTGATATAAAATGTCGCTTATATCTTTACAGAGCTACTGAGCTAAAGTGAGTTACTGAGCTAAAAGAGTGATATATATCACTGAGTTGAAAAGATATATATCTCTCTTTTCACTTCAGTGATATATAATGCGCACCTCTATTCTGTAGTTTCTGCCGTTATTTTATTGCCAAATCATTGCTTGTGTTGCAGTCGTTCAGAAATCGAATGGATACATTGGAGTACAGATAAATAAAAGTATATTTTATAGATGAAATATGTAAAGTTAGGTTTTGAAATAAACGTGTGTTTTTTTATGTTAGTGTTCTATTTATTTACTTATTCATTCACTATCAAAAATTATCATACATGTCTACGAGAGGATCTATTTGTTACACTATTATTGTACATTTTCGTTGTATATTTGCCTTTCGCTCATTGTATGTGTAATAAATAATCTATTGACACGTTTCGAGCATCCAACGTTATGCTCATAGAGTATTATTATACATGGTTATGTTGTACTGCAGGTTACTCCAGGTTACTTTTCAATCCAGTGATATCGATAAAAATATACTCAGTGTTGTGTATATTCTTTTTTTTTTAAAGAAAGCGTTAACGAAATCTAGCAACTGCGTTTTTTTCTATCACTCACAAATTCTATAATTCACAATATTTATTCATATTATTTTTTGTATTATTACATTCAATGATAAGGGGGCTTTGATGCTTTGAAATAAAACAAAGACATAACAATAAATTTGTTAGCATTTTATTAAAATTATTAATATAATTTAAAATTACAAACTGGAATTCACAGCTTAAAAAAACGTTACATACTTATACAAAATTCCATACCCATTTCATAAAGTAAAATAATATCAATATAACGTGTATATAAATAATTTATAAATATGTTAAGTACAAGAACGAAACCGCAGCGGGCTCAAACCAAACATTATTTTTCCACCAGATGTCACTACTTGCAACAAGATTTCAAATGCGATATTAGTTCTTACTATTTTAACTAAAATTATATTACAATTTAGGCTTAAAATACTGTTACAATTCCTGATAAGCAATTTTCACATTCAATCTGAAATTATGAAACAATTAATTTATAATTAAATAGGAAAATCCTTTGTTGTAAGTGGCGCCACGTGGTGATTACGAACATAATCGCCAAACATTTACAATAATTTATAACAAGCGCAGTTTTGAAGGTTAAACATCGTTCATTACGACTAATTTGAGTAATTTTAACTAAAACTGTAGATTGATATAAAACCTTTAATAACAAAGTACTACTATAATTACAGGCGCTTTTCTAGTAATTGAAAAATAAAATATGAATGAATGTTCCTTTAATATTATTAAGTCCTTTCTGACGCGCATGTTTTTACTAGCACACGCGTCTAAAACTCGAACTACTTTTTGGTATATTTTTGAAAGTTGATAATAAATCGTGAAGATAATTTTATTCGTCGTAACAAAACGAATGTTAACCTTCAAAGAAACTGTTGCAGAAAAGTAGAAAAAAAATCGAAGAAACCTTCAGTGGAAAGACAAAATATAAGCGCTATGAACTATCGAAATTGACCATTTATACCCTAATTTCACGTCACACGACAATCTAAAAACAAAGGAACTTCGCAATAAGACAATTTTAATTGATAAATACTAGAGATGCGCCGAATAGTGGTTTCACTGAATAACTGAATACCGAATAATATTCGGTTTAACCTTTACCGAACCGAATATTCGGCCGAATTATTCGGTTTACCATTTCTGTATTGTCAATTTGCCAGTTATGTGTGTTCATTCACATTTTAAAATGTTGATTTGAGTTTTAAAAATGATTACTGATTTTAGGTTTAAAATAAATGTTGACTATACTAACTATAGATTAAGTAATAAATGTGTTGACTTGAGGTTTCAAAATAAATGTGAATTTGAAATTTATTTACTTTAATGTTTTAGCTTCATTCAACATATTCTTCATAGGATTTGAGTTTGACTTATAATATAACGTAAATCTTATATAAGAAGTCGTGTACCATGTCGTGCATACAAGAAAATAGAAATACTAGAACCGAATATATTCGGCACTAAAACCGAATAATTCGGCCGAATACGAATAGCAAAAAAGATGCCGAATACGCCGAATACCGAATACCAAACGAATATTCGGCGCATCCCTAATAAATACGAATATATTTTGATAGGAAAATGTTTGTGATAGAAATAGCAAATGATTTAGTTAGATTTTAAAATGATAACAATTATGAGTACGAGTAGCCACCGAGTTTTTGTTTGTATTATTATGCTGTAACCATACCCTTTAGACTGCTATAAAGAAGATCAATAGTGGCGGCGCTGATAAAGTTTTATAACCTTAAACTCCAAGCACCATTATTAATAATGTTACACGGTGTTGAGTGGTTTTTGTCTCTTCGTTGCCATGTTAACTACTTCGTAAAATATAACGTTAACAGTTAACTAACCAACATTAACGGTTATTAATATATAACGTTACAGTTTATAACAGTTATAATATAATGACAGATTATATTTGTATAATACAACTTTGTCCTTTCATTTTGAGACGGAATGGAGCTCGAAGATGTTTCGTGATTAGAATATAACTATGCGGTTTATAATATCCACTTAATATAAGGTGCTATACATTTGCTATTTCTATTACATGAAACGTATAATGAATTCTTTAAAAATATATAATATCTCATCTTTCCAACCAAAGATACGATACATCACACATCATTGTACTATCATATAAAATAGGTACCTACCTAGCCATGCTACTCACATATACGATCACAATCACATTGGAAAAATATACGAAAAACAAGGTCTATTCAATGCTATGCATAAAAACCGTTTGCCAAGTCAAAAAATATCAAAAAAAAAAACAAAGTCGCGAACGGTGGTGTACAATACCACACTTAGGCACCATGAAACACCATAAACATAAATCTACATAATATATTATTAATATTATTAACATGTAAAGTATTATTATAATTTCTCTCTTTAAATTAGTTTTTATGATAATTACATTACTGTCACGCATTGCATACCACCGTTCGGCGCACAAGATAAGCATTTTTTCTTTACGAAAATAACAGAACAGTTAATTAAAATTATTCAACAAGTGCTAAACACAAGAACCAAACGTGCTTGCGTCTGTAAAAACCGGTACAAGTGTCCAATTTACTAAAATATATTTAAAATATCACAATAAAAATAATTTTCTGTAAACCTATAACATAGAGTTAATTTAATGTAGTTAATAAATAAAATTACACACATATTTTAACACATTATCAATTTTAGGTAAACTTAATTATCAAATACATATTTCAGAAATTTCCTATCCACTCCCCGATTTTTACAGAGGCAATAAAAGCAACATAGTTAAAAAGTAGTGGACAAAGTTATAAATAGGCAGCCGGTTTCTCAAACGCTGATCAACGGTGACATACACTAAACAATGTCAAATCGAACTGCATACAGATGACAATGCACTGTTATAACAAAATAAGAATATGTAATATCATTTTTCTTTTGCTTTTTTGCTGTTTTCAGTATTTCAAATTCAATTGAATCGAATGGAATCGAATTAAATCGAATGTCGCATCTGATGAGTACAATCTGTACAATAATGTGCTAAGATTTTATTCGTTACATTATTTTAAAGTATGCTCCATAACCATTATAATATATTTTTTATATTGCTATTATTCATTAATAAGTTTATAACAGCGCTATTGACATCCGCACGCAGCTACAAATATTAGCTTAACCGTTAGTTAACAGTTGATAACCAGTTACAAAAACTGCTATAAATATTTTTAAACCGTTCGTTATTTCACGTTGATCAGATCAAAAACCGGCCGTAAACATCACGCATCATCGCATAACCCGAAACCCAATAGTGCTAATATTAACGCGATAGGCCCACGAAAAGCTAAGTGAAAAAGTTAAACATTATCATTAATTTATAAATTGATCACATTACAACGTATAATTAAAAGGACTGCACACTTTACGCCGCATTATAACCGTAAAACATAAAATGATAAAGAAAACATGTTCATTTTATATCCAGCGCCTAAAACTTCGTTTAATACTGCAATGAAATATCCTTAAATAAAATGTATTATACATAACATAAGTAGCTTTTTTTTAAAGTAACTAAATCAATTGTGTACCATATTCTGTACTGTTAAATTTTTATAACTTGAATTTACCACATATAATACATATAAAGTATTTCTTATTTTGTCTTTTTTTTTTTGCCTCAATGCTTGAAATACCATTCGGTCGTAGAGTCAATATTTCGTAGCACTCTACGACACTATTAAAATCTACCGTATATGATTATTACACGGCCCGACAAAGTGTGTAGTCCACGCGTCATATACATAATAGCACAATAATTAATTACATAACAATAACTTTATTATACAAGAAAACAATGTTTATTGTCGATTTCGAGTGACGTAACAAACGTTTAGACGTGTGACCTATTAGAATACTGCGTTATATTATAATACGAACATTAAGGACAACCAGCGAAACCCGTATAGCGAAAGTAAGGTCGTTATATTATACGATACTTTTGTACTAACGAGTTTTCGTAACGTTATAAATAACTGTTATTGACGTAATATATTTTGTTAGGAAATAACTGTTATATTTACGCGATATTACTAGCTATTATGAATAAGAGATTTTTATTGTAAAAATGTGGACGGTAAGCTTATTTTATTCCATAGCAAACTGAAATTAAACTTGGAACAAATTATTACATCTAATTGTAACAGGGAAGAGAGTAATATCTAATAATATTAAATATTAGTTAAGCTTAAAACGCGCAAGTGTTAAAATAATTTCAATATCGTTATCCGGATAAAATACGTAATTTTTCATGTTATTAAAATTGGTGATCAGAAAAATAACAGGACATTATAAGTTAGTGTTAGAAAATTCGTTAGTACAGGAGCATCTATCGTAAATGAATGTTAAACCGCTATTTACAGAACACCTAACGAACGCCTAGACTAGCAACAACATCCATAGTTATCTATATACGAGAAAGTTATTATACAATAGGTGCAATCAACCATTGCGTTTTAGTCATCTGCCAATATTCATATTTCACACATCGATAGTGTTCCTGGGAAGAACCATCAAAATATACATCCAAATACATACTATATAATAATGGATTCTGTCATGCATTATTACATACATAAATTAATTATCGAACTATTTTATTTAAAATAATTGCTATTTAATAATAAAGCAAATTTTCAATCATACTTTCCGATGACCTTTGAATATTAAAAGTATTAATTCTATTCCAATATGAATGCATTTAATTTAATAATAAATCAACGTCCACAAAATTATCAAACTGTATTTTTAGGTGTATTTTAGGTAGTCCAAAAAACTTTATGAACATTTTGACGTAACCTTTTGCAATTTAATGGAAAAATGGTATTAAAATAGCAAGTATATATATTTACCGTTTTTATATTACAAGTACATGAATATTATAGCAGATGACAAAAAAACACAGTTGATCGCATATTAAGCTTACCTTCACATAACTATATGAAGCGGAGAGTTAGAGACTAAAGGTCTTTTAATGTCTTTTTTTGTAAGCGGGCAGTGCGCAGATAAATGTTAATTATAAAAATTATGCAAATAGTTTTATTGTGCTCCTTATTATGTCAAAGCCAGATCGAAAGATCTACATATAAAAAAGGAATTTACTTTTAATTGAATAATGAGCAATCCATTATATAAACCTAAAAAATATATTGGCTAAGTTATGTAGTATATTTGTCAAACGTAGTAAGAAATTATAGAATAAATGGAATATTTTTTTGTCTTTTTTTAATAAATAGAATCTTTCAATCTGGGTCAGACTAGAATTATTAAAACAGGTGTTGCAAGGCAGTTAAGGGTGCAATGTGATTATTTTTTTGTAATAAATTTGGATTTTTTAAACCTGTATATATTTTGCCGCATCTCAAAATAACAGCTGTTATATTCCAAAATTTTGATTAAACACAGTATTAAGCTAGTGCTAGTGCTGTTTTAACACTTTTTTATGTTAAATATATTTTTTATGAAAAATTGTAGAAATATCGCAATCGCAAAAGCAGTTTTATGGGGAAGCACTTTTGAAACTATGAATAAAATTGACTTCTATTTAGTGAGAATTTCGAATATTTAGGAAACAATATGAAATTAGTCTATTTACTGTGTATTTTAGTATGATTGTCAAGATACAAGATCAATATTTTGTTGAGAGGTGAAAATAGTAACATAACGTCTTTGTCAACTCGTATATATTTAGGTACATAAAAGTAATCCGTTAGATATAATATTTATAATCGTCAGGTATATTCATATACTTATCCGTAAAAAAACTGTAAAATAGCATCTGTTGTATTTAGCGAATCTAAACGTTATTTATAACAGTATAACATTATAACTAACGTATCATAACATTATAATGTCACTGTTATAACGTAATCGTACGTGTCTTTTTATATAATTCCTGTATTATAGAGGTCTATATACGCCAATGATTTCCAAAAACCTTTAGCCTCTCCTACCTCTCACCCCCGAGCACATCACCAATTTTGTGCAATTAATAACATGATAAAGTGCGATACCCCGCCCATTTTTCAAACCTGAATTGACGTAACTCTTAAATTTACAAGTGGTAAGGGATGACGATTTTCGAAATGAAATTATTTAAATGTATTTAAAATTTCCGATAATATAGCTCTTTAAAATATATAAAATGAATGGGTGTGAATAAAAATACAAAAACGTAATATAGTCTTCTTTATGCTATACTTATATTCAGAAGTTAGAATCGATATAAACAAATTTTATTATACTAGAGATACTAGAGATGTCTAGTCATCCCCAACTGACACTCCCTGACAGTCTTCAGGAATGCATCCTCTCGGCGGCCAGACCAATAATCGGTGTTATAGACGTCAGAAAATATGTATTAAAAACTAAAGAATCTTGGAAACAATTACCGTCTTTAATTTTATTTATTGATCGAAAAACCATAAGCGAAATGTAGGCATATATTCTGTGTCCCTGTGTCGCTTTTCCGGGACCAGAATAGGGCTACGGTATCCCCTGCCTGTCGTAAGAGGCGACTAAAAGGGGGCACATAACCCTGTGTCGCTCCTAAGGCACTGGGTACCTTTTGAAAGTGTCCCACTCGTTAAAAATAAAAGGTATATATTCTGTATTACAGTTACCCCCTCAAGAGTACCCATGCGGGTCGTCTAATCACACTACTTATTAATTTAAATAATTTCTTTTCAACGTGCATACAACAAAAATGTAAAATTGCAGCCATTTTACAATACAATATTTACAAGTTGCTAATGTAATTTTACAATTGTTTTACTTCAGTGTATTCTGTAAAACAACTGTAAAAGTTTGTCAAAATAATATGCAATACTTATCGTATTAATTTCCGTCGGAGATTATATTCCTTAAATATTTTTACCGTCAATATAATAAATGTACAAATATAGCAGTTATAATGCTGCGTTTAAAGGTTCATTTGTAATTACAGACATTGACCGTGTCAGGCACGGGTCGTGACAGACAAAATGATATTTTTCTTTACAATATTACTGACAGGCACGGCCCGTGTTACGATAGACGTTAATATACATTATATAGGAGCATATTATTTTGTCTGTCGCAGCCCGTGTCTGACACGTTCTGTGTCTGTAGATACTAAACGAGATCTTATGCATTGCGACATCGAATGGCCTAGATTTCAGCAGATTTCAGTTTTGCCCAGAGCTATGCCCAGCCGTCAGTAATACTCAGAACATTTTTATTCCCACTATATTTATACATATTATAAATAACAGCAACACTTCATAATTTAGTCAAAAAACCTTAACGACACATTAAAAGTTAACTAAATCAATCCAATAATTTAGTTAACTAAAAAAACAAATAATTATAACTTCATTTAATACATTTGTCATTAAATTTAACATGAATATACTAAACTCTTCGTTAGGCTGGCTGCACACTATCACACACTGATAATGACATTATGTACTGAAAATACTGTCAGTATTAATGATCGCGTGTAGCCCGCGTTAGTTCACTGTACATGTAAATTAGGAATATATTGTATTTGCTTATCGTCGTCGTAAATGGAAATCTTATTCACAGCCATGTTATTAAAAATTCTACTTGTTTAGAAGGAGAAGCGGTGAAGATAATAGGCGGCCGTTACACGCTCGTTGGATTTAATTATTTTTTATTGCGATGCTGAAATTACGAACAACTGAGAGATGGAATAAAATTAATAAATATATATAAAAGGACCGTTAAATCACTTACATTTTTGAAGACAAAAGTGTTCAGTGCCTTATCTTTCCCTTATTATTCCCACGGGCATTGACGAGTCAACCAACGGTAGCCAATGCTTTCGGATTATCAATAAGAAATACACGATTTATGATCGTGGTAACATTTCGACCACTCGACAAAGTAGTTCACCCAGCGGTCGTTTTCATAATTCCACCTGAGTCTGAGACACATCTCTATTTGGTTCTCTGCTTAATCCGATAAGTATTACTTAGATATTTAACGAAATAAGTTTTGCTGTCAGTCAAATCACTTACCAGTGAAACTGACAGAGAACTGAGCGTGTAACAGTCGCCTAACGTATACTTTCAATCAACATAATAATATAATGACATACATAATTCCTTCGTATTTATTTTAATACATCTTTAATATTTCGTATAAACGAAATCATTTTTAGTAGATCCGATCTTTTCTTTTAAACGCCATCTTTGGCGACGATAGAATATAAACGGCCAGCGCATAAATATAATATATGACTTTTACTACATTTTGTAGTTAATACAGATAATTTCATCACGATTTTTGTGTTTTTACACAAACCTAATATTACTTAAGACTTGGTATAAGCTTTTGAAAAAGTATGATTAAATAATACTGAAGTATAAATGTTATTTTTTTAATTCTTCACTTTTAATTTCTACAGATTTTTCAATACGGAATGCAATGCAAACAGTTTTTGTATGTGTCTCGTTTACACCTATAGAGAATGAGCGAGAAGTAAATAGAACTGCAATAATTTTTATTACATTTTTTAAAGTTTATTTTAAGTAAAATTAGGCTGTTGTAAAAACGGCAATATAACATCTTTATATAGTATTCTATATTTTCCATTTGTTTTATATTTATAATCTATATTTTTTCTAACCGTCCTCCTAGTATTCTATATTTGAACTTTAAGTGTCAGAGAGACGAATTTTATTTAGTATTTCTAATATTTTTTTATTTTCTAGATGGCAAGCTCTATATTACACTGGTAACATTGATCAATTAAGCTTTGTACTCAAATTGTAATGTTGCTATATTAAAAATACAATTATTGCCATTTCAAATAGTTATTTTTTATAAAGGTTAATTTTTAATAAAATTAATACTTGCAAAGTATTTTTTAATAAACATAAAAAATTATATATATTCTAATATAGCAACATTTACGATAGTTTGTAAGCATTTTCTTTACATATAATTGTCTATGTCTATAATTTCTTTTTTCTTTAAATAATAGAAAAGTAATTTACGTTTTATAGCTTTTTTAACATAACTTATTACATTTCAGAATTAGTAAATACTTCTTATATCGAATGTTTTAGAATTTACCGCAAATACATACTTTGTAAAACAATATTCTAATAACCTTCCCAAACTTATTCCTTATTTTGGAATTTAAAAAAGTAATAACCTCGAACTTAAATAAGCCTCTTATTTAAGAACAATTTAATTTATTTCTTAATAAAAAATAGAATAAACAAAAATACAGGCGAAATTTGAAATTAGCCTTATACGTAAACGTAATAGTTACACGCGATTTTGTTCCTTATCAAACTATAGGGTTTAGTACAAACGACTCGTATAGATAATCGACGATAAAGGCTTGAATCGTGTAAAGCTATATGAAACGCTAAGCGGGAAGCAGGTACACAACCTCTAACACAGCACCTCGTGCTGTGGTATACGCTGAAAAAGAAATATACAGTGATTAGTTGAAGAAGGGAGAAGAAGAACTAGGAAGAAGAATCGTCCGTTAAATGCTTGAAAGCATTAAAAAATATTTTGTATTTAATAACATTTTATTTAAAAAATGAAAATGACGGGGTGGATGCCGGCTGATCTATCTACTTATTTGGCGACACTCTTAGTCTTAGGAGTGGCAGCGTATTTGTGATCGGCTTCAGATGGGATCTTTGTTCTAAATAGAGTTAGTTATAGATCTCTGGGGCAGGATAGTGACCACTTAATAACATGTGCATTGCTATTTCCTCCTTGGCCAGCATCGCACGTAGTCAGGCCCCCGGCGACCCCCCTCCCCCTACTCACGAGCGGCAGCGGCGCGCGCGGTCACCACAGCGGCGGCGCGGCGCTGTGCGGGAGCGGGCCCCGGCTCCCCCCCCCCTCCCCCTACTCACGAGCGGCAGCGGCGCGCGCGGTCACCACAGCGGCGGCGCGGCGCTGTGCGGGAGCGGGCCCCGGCTCCCCCCCCCCCTCCCCCTACTCACGAGCGGCAGCGGCGCGCGCGGTCACCACAGCGGCGGCGCGGCGCTGTGCGGGACCGGCCCCGGCTCCCCCTCCCCCTCCCCCTACTCACGAGCGGCAGCGGCGCGCGCGGTCACCACAGCGGCGGCGCGGCGCTGTGCGGGAGCGGGCCCCGGCTCCCCCCCCCCTCCCCCTACTCACGAGCGGCAGCGGCGCGCGCGGTCACCACAGCGGCGGCGCGGCGCCGTGCGGGACCGGGCTCGGCTCCCCCCCCCCCTCCCCCTACTCACGAGCGGCAGCGGCGCGCGCGGTCACCACAGCGGCGGCGCGGCGCCGTGCGGGACCGGGCTCGGCTCCCCCCCCCCTCCCCCTACTCACGAGCGGCAGCGGCGCGCGCGGTCACCACAGCGGCGGCGCGGCGCCGTGCGGGACCGGGCTCGGCTCCCCCCCCCCTCCCCCTACTCACGAGCGGCAGCGGCGCGCGCGGTCACCACAGCGGCGGCGCGGCGCCGTGCGGGACCGGGCTCGGCTCCCCCCCCCCTCCCCCTACTCACGAGCGGCAGCGGCGCGCGCGGTCACCACAGCGGCGGCGCGGCGCTGTGCGGGAAGCCGGCGTCGCGCGCCCGCCAGTACTCGCCGGTGAACACCCACGTCTCCTCGCCGCCTTCTACTGCTTTGCTGCAGGGCAAACGACAAAAACGGGTTAAATTCATGTACATGGCATAGATGAGGTCATGGCGGTGGTCTTAATGACGGCAGTGTTGGTAATATGGTCATGTCATATGTACGGTGGGTAGTAACGATGGTGGTAATGGTAGTGATAGTAGAATGATTATGACTATGTCCGTGGTGGTGGTGATGATAGTAGAGGTGATACTGGTGGCACAATTGTCGGTGGTGGCTGGTGGTGTTGGTGTTGTCTCACCGGAACCAGGCGGGCGGCGGGTCGGGGCCGGCGCGGCGTCGCTCGCGCTGCGCCTGCTCCAGCGACAGCTTGAGCCGCTCCGCCGCGTCCACGTCGCCCTCCTCCAGGGCGCGCTGGTCCGGCCTGCACAGAAACACGATCATGAAATATAGACACGAATAAAGATAATAAATATAAAGGTCAATAAAAAAATAAAAATAAAATTCCGGGGTGATACAAAAAAATTGTAACTGACGATTTATCGATCCATTTTTTTTAAATAAATGTATGATTGAAATTGAAGGTTATCGAAGTGGCTTCTCAACGGCGACAATAGTGTAAAGCCGGCTACAGACTCACACGAGAAGTTGCCCGAGAACCGAGATCCACAGGCATCCACACTCATGCGATGTTCTCATTCGCATTCTCGACCGTCATCCAGAACGGACGTCAGTGCAGCGACTTTATATACACAATTACATACAATATTATGATCGCATTGTACCGAAAGAGAATGTGATACCGTTCTCTTTTCAAAGGGGGCAAAAATACTCAATACTCAATACTTTATTGCAATCACGGTTTACAATTGTTCTATAAAAATCATTTACAATTTTAGAAACACCTGAACCCACAATGGGTGTAGCAATGAATATGAGAGCGGCCGATTTATATTTACAATTAAACATTGATATCAAATTTACATTATTTAATTTAATTAGGATTTATTTCTTTGTTAATAATAATAATACTAATTTAATTTTTTTCGTATTTTACTTTTCTAAATATTCGCTTAATTTGTAATATGCATTTTTTATTAATAATTCCTTTAGGTTGGCGTAGTACTCCTTGTCGTTTTTGTTTGATCTTATATTTTCTGGCAATTTATTATAAATTTTTACACACATGAAATTGGGACCAGTGCTATAAATTTTAAGTTTGGCAGTTGGTAATAATAATTTGTTTTTCTGTCGACTCTGATATCGTTGGAGGCACTCTTCTCGTTTTTGAAAAAACTGCGGATACTGCTTTACAAATTTGCATGCTTCCATAATGTATACTGCTGTCAGTGTGAGTATTCGATTTTTAATAAAATAATACCTTAATATTTTCCAGGATACGTACGCATTTTTTTTGTAGGGTGAAAACATGATGGGCATCCACACTATTTCCCCAAAGTAGAATGCCGTATTTGAGCCATGCATATGCGTACGCATAGTATGCAGACAAGGTGGTTTTTAAGTTTGTTGTTTTTCTTAATTCTCTGAGTGCATTTAAAAAATTTGATAGTTTAGATCGAATTAATTTTACATGCTGTTTCCAATTAATATTTAAATCTATTTGTAATCCTAATAGGGTAATACCGACACCGATCGAAGAACAGGCGAGCGCGAGAACGAGAAGGCAAGAAAACTATCACATTCACGCTTCTCGGGTGTTTTCGGGGTTTCTCAGCATGAGTCTGTAGCCGGGGTTAGAGTTTGCGCTTTATCTCTAAACCACAATAGAGAAAGCTTAATTTCTCAGCGAGACTTCTCGCGTGAGTCTGTAAGCGGCTTAAAAAATTAAAGAAGACCTTATAAAATAAACATTATGTAACACAAAAAACTGATATTGCCGTTACCTGAGCCTCGTGTCAGTGTGCGGCAACAGCTCCCGCATGCCGGGCTCCAGCTCGTTCAGCTCCATCGCGAACCGCGTGAACCCGTAGTACATCTCGTGCTCCGGGGGCATCGCGCCTGTGGGAATAACATACAACCATTATTAATATATTCTTAAATAATTTTTACACTTATTTTGCTCTCCAAACCATGTTTTTTAAGATATATTTTTTAAAAAGCATTCACACGTCTTATACTAATAGTCGGACAAACTGTGATATAGTATTCGTTTGTGTTATTAGATGGGTTTATCATTGGTTAAATCTTTTTTTACATTTTACGCCGGAGTTTTCATGCTGGTCCAGTTTTTCCACCAACATCTCCTGTATGATGAGCGTGTAGTCCACCTGATGGGAAGTGACTACTGCCGTCCATGGTCATTTGTAATCAGCCACAAATAAGACCAGATTCCCACCTGAGGTCAACCACAGATGCGCGGTCAACTCTAAGGACCAAGCTTCAATTAAATCAAACGCTTTGGAAAGTATGTCTCCTTAACACACCCTTCACACCAGAACACAGCAGCGCGTAATCCTGTTGTTATTTGGCAGAAAGGTGTGGCGGTGGTGCCGCCGGAGTCGAACCCCGCACTCACCAGGTCGCCACAGACATCGCGCGGCGGGCGGGTCCCCGGCGTGCAGGGCTTCGGACCAGCGGCCCTGCAGCCGCAGCCGGCCTCCGCTGCCGTCCACCACCGCGCCGCGGACCTCGTGACGGCTGCTCGACCACGAGCTCGCCTGTGGACAAACCAGAAACTCTATTTAGATCTATAGACTATAAAGTCGACCATAAAGTAGATATTTAGACACAGCAAATACTGACAAACATGAAGAGTGCGTGTCTTGACACACACATTCCCCGCTCGTCGCACGTTACATACGCACACATAAATGAATACGCTGTAGATCCTACGCCCCGTGTGCGTGTGCATATAAAACTATAGAATATGAGACACATTCGTATGCTGGAACGCGTGGCGTAATGCTCTGTATTCACTGAGACACACATGCAAGTAGGATACGCGAGCAAACGTTACCCAGGCCAACAATAAATAATATATAAATATATTAATATCTATTTTCGTAAAATTAAGGCTATTCCTCTAGTTTGTCATTTATCATTACTTCCCTGAATTTGATCCTTGTAAGCGACACTATTCGATAGTCGAGTAATATAGAGTGTGTAACTTTTTTTCAATATTAACTCGTTCGATTCCCGGTTAGAGAAAAATATATTTACAAATTAATGATGCAGTTTTAGTTTTTATCAAAATCGGCCTCGTAACTCCTTTCACAAATTTTTGCTAATCTCTATAGTTTCCGAATTGACCCTGAAGGCCATTTGAAAAATTCACCCTATATTTCTCATCTTCATACTACGAGCTGTAGTGTATCATATTGTGGGTAGTTTGTCTCGAGCGCATACGACACGGAATGAGAGCGGACTGTGTGGGGCAGTCATGCTAGACCGTCGGTGAGGACGGGCGTGTTGGTGCGTGAGCGAGCCAAATGGGGTTTAAGTGATACTACTATCCTGACGCTGAGTCGGGAACACTACAGTAGCACACTTTTAAGTACTCTAAAAAAAATTTAAATCCCACTAATCCACAACTATAAAAAACAAATTTGTAGCTACCTTAATAAAGTTCAACTTGCAGGTGATATCGGTCCCGTGGCACGTGATGTGCATATCCCCGTACTGGTCCACCCAGCGCTGCCCGCCGAACAGGTTGTGTACACACGTAGTCACCTGCAAAAATTACATAGGGTAAGACATGAACGAATCCAAGTCTAAGAAATCGACAGTAAATTTATTCCAATCTTAGTGATACCGACGTCATAAAGTCGCGAAGTTTGCTCAGCCACGGAATTCTACTTGGCAAGCCCAGTCTGATATAGCCACACTGACCTTATTCCAGCTGTTAATCTGCAGAGGAACTCCATGGACTTGCCCCAGAACTCGGTCTCGATGCTGCCTCCTGCCGGAGCACGGTCAGCCACGGCCGCACTGACCTTGTTCCAGCTGTAGTGGTCCCCGGTGGTGAGCAGGCGGACGTGCACGCGGCCCGCCGGCTGGAACTCCATGGACTTGCCCCAGAACTCGGTCTCGATGCTGCCTCCTGCCGGAGCACGGTCAGCCACGGCCGCACTGACCTTGTTCCAGCTGTAGTGGTCCCCGGTGGTGAGCAGGCGGACGTGCACGCGGCCCGCCGGCTGGAACTCCATGGACTTGCCCCAGAACTCGGTCTCGATGCTGCCTCCTGCCGGAGCACGGTCAGCCACGGCCGCACTGACCTTGTTCCAGCTGTAGTGGTCCCCGGTGGTGAGCAGGCGGACGTGCACGCGGCCCGCCGGCTGGAACTCCATGGACTTGCCCCAGAACTCGGTCTCGATGCTGCCTCCTGCCGGAGCACGGTCAGCCACGGCCGCACTGACCTTGTTCCAGCTGTAGTGGTCCCCGGTGGTGAGCAGGCGGACGTGCACGCGGCCCGCCGGCTGGAACTCCATGGACTTGCCCCAGAACTCGGTCTCGATGCTGCCTCCTGCCGGAGCACGGTCAGCCACGGCCGCACTGACCTTGTTCCAGCTGTAGTGGTCCCCGGTGGTGAGCAGGCGGACGTGCACGCGGCCCGCCGGCTGGAACTCCATGGACTTGCCCCAGAACTCGGTCTCGATGCTGCCTCCTGCCGGAGCACGGTCAGCCACGGCCGCACTGACCTTGTTCCAGCTGTAGTGGTCCCCGGTGGTGAGCAGGCGGACGTGCACGCGGCCCGCCGGCTGGAACTCCATGGACTTGCCCCAGAACTCGGTCTCGATGCTGCCTCCTGCCGGAGCACGGTCAGCCACGGCCGCACTGACCTTGTTCCAGCTGTAGTGGTCCCCGGTGGTGAGCAGGCGGACGTGCACGCGGCCCGCCGGCTGGAACTCCATGGACTTGCCCCAGAACTCGGTCTCGATGCTGCCTCCTGCCGGAGCACGGTCAGCCACGGCCGCACTGACCTTGTTCCAGCTGTAGTGGTCCCCGGTGGTGAGCAGGCGGACGTGCACGCGGCCCGCCGGCTGGAACTCCATGGACTTGCCCCAGAACTCGGTCTCGATGCTGCCTCCTGCCGGAGCACGGTCAGCCACGGCCGCACTGACCTTGTTCCAGCTGTAGTGGTCCCCGGTGGTGAGCAGGCGGACGTGCACGCGGCCCGCCGGCTGGAACTCCATGGACTTGCCCCAGAACTCGGTCTCGATGCTGCCTCCTGCCGGAGCACGGTCAGCCACGGCCGCACTGACCTTGTTCCAGCTGTAGTGGTCCCCGGTGGTGAGCAGGCGGACGTGCACGCGGCCCGCCGGCTGGAACTCCATGGACTTGCCCCAGAACTTGGTCTTGATGCGAGCCTCCTGCCAGAAGCACCAGCGCGGCGACTCCGCGTGGCAGGCCGATATCGGTGGGTGATGGGACACCTGGAAACATAAAAAAAATGGAAACATACACAATTAACAGGCAAATTAAATATGAAGAGTTAAAAAAGAATCCTTTGGTTCCACTCTGGTGGCAATACTCCCACACCTATTTATTCCTTACAATAGCAGTATAATAGCATTTGCATTGATTTTTTCACGACTTTCAATATGATGCTTTAATTTTATTGTATTGCTGCACGTTTTAAGTTCTTATGAGTAATATTTACACTTCGCAGTTGTAGTGTTGTCGCAGTTGTTTAGTTGACATTTTTATGCAAAAAGTAATAACTGTACGAAACATTCCAACTTAGTCCTCAGGTGTTGGTAGGGTTTTGTTTGAAAGGGAAAGATGTATATTTGTTAAATCTATGAGGGTAATCCTATATAATAAATAGTTTCAAACCAACTTGCGTATATTCCACTACACACACTAAACATAGAATCATCATATTTTATATTATTAACCAACAATCATATATTAATTTACATAAAAAAATATTAAAAAAAAAAAAATACTAAATCTTGCAAAGATGTGAAGACCAATTACGTATCATAAAAATAATAATGACAAAAATGTTTTTTTACTCCGAAAAATCATCAACTCATTTTCATAACGCGCCCATAGCAGTAATAACTTGAACAAAAATCCACCCACCTGTTCCGCGATGAACCGGAACCCCCTATCCCCCCTCACGCACTCGTAGGTCTCGGCCAGCAGGGGGTTGAAGGGCTTGGAGGCGGCGCGGTGGGCCGCAGCAGCGTAGGAGCTGACCGCGAAGGCCGCGATCAGCGCCATGCGCTCCATGCCGCTGGTGCACGTGGACGCAGAGTCCAGGAGCTCGGAGTACTCCAGCTCCTCGCAGAGACGCTGGTGATATGTTTAATAATTAAAATCTTTATATATATAAATCAGTTTTCGTATTGGACACGTACACTGTTTGTTAGAGAAGTTTAAAAAGAAATAATCTTAATGTATGTTAAAAAATCACCTTCTGTAAATATCGAAAAGTAGCCAATGGATTTACTTCAAAATTTTATATTTTTTTATATATTGTTTGTATTTACAGTCTAATAACATGTCTTTTTTATTTCGAGATTCCCATACGAAAGGAACATACTTTTCGTATCATTACACTGAGTCAGAGGATAGCGTTGAAGTGAGGCCCGGTCTGTGGTGAGCAGAGGTATGTAGAAAATCATAAATATTTATAGTGGTTACATTTACTTGACGTCAAACAAATACATCTTTTTATTTTCAGGTTTTTCTCGCCTATACTAAAGGGTGATCCGGACACCGTAAACCTCTCATATATCTGTCTACGGTCCTAGGTACGGTTATCATCACATACCTGCAGCATGTTCAACGGCTCGTTGATGGTGACCGGCATGGAGATCTGGCTGAGGTCCTTGCCGATGTTCTTGTAGAGCAGGTTCCAGAGGCTGGGCCCCCCGGGGGTGGGGCGGGGCGCCGGCAGCTCCGTCCGCCGGGTCCACGAGCCCGCCGCCGAGCGGGCTGAGCTTGGCTCCGTGGGTACCACTGCTATACCTGGGGAGATGGGGAGAGGGTACATCAGCTTTCTTGGTCACAAAAACAAAATTTGGAATTTGATCTTAAGCTTGGCTCCGTGGGGACCACTGCTATACCTGGGGGTAGTAGAGGGAGGTGGAATATCAGCTTTCGTCACAAAAATAAAATATGAATATGTTCTTATAGAGATTTCTTTACAGATCGAGAATCTTAATATTTTTAATACAAATGCTATGTGTAACACATTGAAAGGCATGAACAAATTATACTCTGTTTTATGACTAAGCCAATGCCTGCGTTTACATGCGTACATTTTATAGCAACGATGATTAACAATATTTTGAAATATATCAGAATACCCGAATATTACAATAAATCCTTTTTTATTTTCTTATTATACAAAATTAAAATATGTATTGCATCTACAAATTGAATACAACGAGTACAAATGGATTCAAGTTTAAAGTTCATTCAAATACTTAGTTATTAATACAAATCATAATCCTCATTTGCTTGTTATTGCAAATAATTCACCGACGATGATCATATGCGTTCATTGGTATATTATAATCCAAGCTTGTAGATAAGTTTTAAGATTATTTTAGGTAATACTCACTAGCGGCATCCGAGTTGTCGGAGCTTGCGGAGCCCTCCTCGCTGCTCAGCGAACCAGCCTCGGAGGACGAGTCACCATCCAACTCGATTACACCGGCCTGGATAAGTTTGTTTCATTAAAATTATACTCCGTTTGACTGGTTTACTCTTAGGTGAGACATTTTATCTCATTTTTTTTTTTTTATAATATAAGAGTAGCAGACGAGCATGCAGTCCACCTGATGGTAAGTGGCTACTGCCGCCCATGGACATCTGTAATCAATCTCAGATAGGATTGGATATTCCTACCTGAGGTCGGGTACAGATGCGCCGCTACCCCTGAGGACTAAGCTTGAACGCCTCGGAAAAGTCTGTCTCCCTTACCACACCCTTCAAACCGGAACACAGCAGCGCTTAACACTACTGTTATTAGGTAGAAATAGGTGTGGCGGTGGTGCCGCCGGAGTCGAACCAAAATGGGTTCTACCACCTTCATACCTTCAATTCTGAGATTATAATAACTTATTTATATTTCATTCTTAGCTGTAGTTGAACTATAGACTATTTTATCCCAGGCTTATTTATGGTTCATTCCCAGTAGGTAAGCTGGAACTAATCCATAAATAAATCTGATTAGTTCGACTAAGACTTTTTGTCCCATAATTTCAACTCTTTTAAGTATTCTACTAACTGTATAAATACACCATTATTGGGCACAAATCTTCTTACAACTTGGGTAGACCTAAACAAGTTGGGTAATGAAGGAACGTAAGGGTTACTAGCATCATTTATCGGACCTGTCAGATGTTTTGAAACTGCCCATAACTCGGAGTCTTATTTTGAAGGTTTAAAAAAACTTCAAAGATCATGTAGTCAAATGAAAAATAATGGACACTATATAATTCATCTTACAAAACTAGCTCGAAAATGTTAATGAATTGGGCTACTAGATTATATATCTAGCAATATAAAATTGAATCGAAATCAATTTAGTGAACATTAAACCATTCTAATTTAGTCTTTGGACGAGACACACGCAATATTTTTCTACTTAGCATACATAAAATAATCTACCCCCTATCTGATATCACACTCTCATCACAGTGTGTTGTGGCATCACAGTACCTCATCGGTGTCAACGATCTCGATTATATGTATCTCTTCAATGGTCTCCTTAGTTATTTCCGTAAGATCGTGTAAGCAAAACATTAATACATAATAAATTATATAATAAATACTAAAATATTTTTTTTATATTAATCAGATACGTAAAAATATGCAATAAAAAATAAAAATTAGAAAAGCTTGTAGAGTAAAAAAGTGCGTTTTTAAAAAGGCATAAGCATTAGCAATTTATATTTTTTAAAGTTCAATCAAAATGTTATTAATATTAAATATATTTATTTTATTAAATACTGCATTTAAGTGCAGTTAAAATTATGATGTCCATACGTCAAATAGTCCAATAAATAATAATATACTTTAAACATCAGGGGTATAAATTAAGGGTAGAAGTTTCTGTCTCCCTAAGATACAGGAGTTATTTTTTACCCGTCTGCGGAGGGAAATGTGTTCCTAGAGTATCGACGACGAATCGGCAATAACTCGTAACTCAAAAAACGCTACTTTACATGAGAAGAAACGCTTCTTTACATAAGAAGAAACGTTACTTTACATAAGAAGAAACGCTACTTTACATAAGAAGAAACGCTTCTTTACACAAGAAGAAACGCTACTTTACATATGAAGAAACGCTACTTTAAATAAGAAGAAACGCTACTTTACATAAGAAGAAACGCTACTTTAAAAAGACAGAACGTGTTGCCCCACTTAAATATTTTGCTGAATTTCGAACCTAAGGACCTGGTGTTTTAAGGACGACCTGTGATACGTCATTTTAAGTTCAAATATGCAAAAATATTTATCGTAATATATGCTTTTTCGTAAAAAAATGAGATACGAGTTATTGCTACTACATCGTCTTTATGTAAGTTTCATTCTTTGGCACGCCCTGTAGCCCAAACGGCTTTAGCTAAAAAAATCTCTTGATATCAAATCAAATCAAATTTATTTGTGAAATGCTTAATATACATATTTTATCAATACACTATGCATTTTGTTATCACTGATGAATAAAATTATTATATTTCATCATCACATCATCACATCATCACAGTGAAATCCTCACCTCATCGGCGTCAATGATCTCCGCCGGCTTCAGATCGTCGTCATGCTCTTCAGCGTCAAAAAATTCAGAAGCAGAGACGCATGAGGAGCTGTAGCTAAGTGATTGCTGGAATTGACGGTTCTGGAATGCATTAGTGAAATATTTCTACATGAAACACATTGCTTACACTGGATACATAATGTATGTACATATATTGGTTTCTTTCTATAAAATATAGGTTAAATGAATTATGTTTAATGCAGTCAAAGGATTAAATATAAAAACCAATGTAAATATAACTAATTTCGTAAATAAAATAATATAAAATTTAATAAAATCATAAAAATTTAACATTAAATAAAACATTTAGGCTACATTCATATTTAGACAGACAAATCTATATTTTTTTACATAGAAAATCTTGACATAATAACAGGCACGTCCCGTTTTTGCGTTGTGATATGGTAGCTATAAATACTACCATTTTATATGAGAATAAATAATTTTTTGTCAGGCAATGCGACTGATATCCTCTATGTCTGTAGATAAACCGTGCTTGAAATTGATCTGACTTCTATATTAATTTTATGTCAGTACTTATTTGACATATTTTGAGTTGTTGATTGAGTTCGTAAAATAAATGATCTTTCTATCTATCTATAATTATTTAATAGATCATAAAAATGGGTTAAGTATTTTTTGAATGGCAATGAAATACGTCAAAACTTTTGTTCCCTCAAAAGTATGGGTGTTACGTATACACCCCTACGTTTAAAAAACCTTAGCATGAACCATAGATATAGAATCTCAAAAAAAAATTTCGCGTAGCAAAATATCTATGGTATGAACTATGAATGTGATGTACCTAAATAAATTGGGTATATACTCACAGCCTCGGAGTTCCTGCCGAGCGAGGAGATGTCTGCGAGGTCGGAGGCGTCGTGTATGCGCGCCAGCCGCGCGCGCAGCTCTGCGGGCAACACTTCGCACGTCATTATGTACGCCCCGCGGCCCGAGCGGCTACACGCTCGCGACGATATTTTACATTTATACAAGAGTACTGGCTGACCCGGCAAACGTTGTGTTGCCATATAAATAAAAAAATGTTAAGGGTGAACAACCCTTATCACTTTCGGGCTTGAAAAATAGTTAGAATATTTCAAACTGCGATGGTAGCGAAGTCTGTCGAATCTAATGTGAAACATTCCAAAATCAACAACTACTTACGAATTAATTTAAAAAAAACCTTTTCCCACGGACTAAATTGTGAATCTAAACCATTCTCAAGTCCCCTTGAACACACACAACAAATTTCATCAAAGTCAGTCCAGTCGTTTAGGAGGAGTTCAATGACATACACACGCACATAAGAAATATACATATGTAAAGATATAGTAGGTATAATCCGCTACAAACACCTAGTCCGCTCCAAATATAGACGAGTCGCGTCGCACAATTGTAGATATTAGCGGAAAGATGACAGCGCGGGATCCTGCTCGCACCCGTCCGCTGCCCACTCTCACCCACGGCGACATAGTGCAATTAATGTGCCCTTACGGAGTATATGCTAACTAAACCTATGCGCAAAAACTTCAGAGCGGACTAGAAGTTTGGCGCGGACTATTATTTATTTATTTATTTTATTTATATATTTATTGTAAAAATAACACTAAGTTAAATTACAACAGGGCAGACTTAATGCCTAATGGCATTCTCTACCAGTCAACCCTTGGTGATTGGAGAGAATTTGCGGCAGGTGTTAAATATACATATACATTAAGGATAAATAAATAATATACATATTTTATACATACATACATAAATATGTTTTAAATATAATAAATAAATATACATATAAGTGATAAGAGAGAGAAAAAAAAGAAGCTTTATTTGTCAGATGAGGTGCTCAGATGCTCTCGGACAAGTTTTTTGAAAATAGCTTTGCTGGGTGCTTTTCTGATGTGCACGGGCAGGGCGTTCCAGAGCAGAACTGCCTGAACAGTGAATGAAAAATGGAAAAAGCCACTATTATGTGTTGGAATGTCTGCTTTTAAATTATGGGACGACCGAAGCGTTTTATCATGTGTTAAGTACCGGTACCGGAAGGAATTCTTCAAATAAGAAGGGGTATTGGAATCATGTAAGATAGAATAAAGAAGGAAAAGAACCCTAGAGTTACGCCTCTGTCGAATAGTAAGCCATTTAAGTTGGCGGCGAAAGAGAGAGACATGATCAAATTTTCGAAGACCAAATATGAATCGGATAGAGTTATTGAGAAGGCGCTCTAGTTTATTAAGAAGTGCTTCGGTCAGATCCGGGTAACATACATCTGCATAATCAATAATAGGAAGAATAGGAATAGGAATAGGACTATACTAACGTAAATCTATTTGTGTCCAATAACAGCAGTGTTAAGCGATGTTCCAATTATTTTCTTTTTCAGTTTAATTTAACTCTTCTTATTAGTCTTAAATTTCTGTATTATCCTTTACGTATTCGAAAATTCCATCAATCAAAATACGCTTACAATTTGAAGTTTTCAAAAAAGCAAATATGGTTTTTTACGTTTTTATTATATACAAGCGTTACTGTATTTATTGTATAATAATTATAATTTAAAAACTAAAAACCACGTTAAAATCGCAAAAGGAAAATCTTTAATCCCGATTCCTGACAATCCTGATGAGGAGAATGGGATAAAATTATTAAAATTCTGTATTGTCATCGGTTTTTTGACAATTGTTCAAAATTTAAAATTAATCGGACCGTTCAAAGTGGGTAAAAATCGTGTTCAAAGATTACGTTACATACATAAATACAGGTCAAGCTAATAAAAGCGTGGTAAACTATACTTACTACGTTACTATACTTTACAAATATTTTTAGTCCCACACAATCCATCACCGTCATCAATACTCACCCGAGTTCTGCTGCAGCGCGGTGGTGAGGTTGGTCCTGAGCGCGACCACCACGGAGCCGCCCGCCCCCGCGCCGCCCTCCGCCGCCTCCATCGCCGCGCGGAGACGACCCCGCTCGCACACCTGACCACAAAAAGGCGTATTGTATAGAAGTGTAGTGTATAGGAGTGTAGTGTACAGGAGTATTGTGTATAGAGGCATAGTGTATAGAAATATAGGGTATAGAAGTATAGGGTATAAAAGTGAAGGTGGTAGAACCCTTTGTGGTTTGTGGTTTTACTATGGCGACACCAGCGCCACACCGTTTTTATAATATAAAGGAGTAGCAGAGGAACATGCGAGTCCACCTGACGGTATGTGGCTACTGCCGCCCAAGGACCTCTGCAAACAACCTCAGATAAAACCAGATTTCAACTTGACCGACCACATATGCGTCGCATACTCCTGAGGATTAAGCTGGAACGCCCCAAAAAAATGTTTCTTTTATTACACCCTTCAAATCGGAACACAGCAGCGTATTAGGCAGACATCGTTGTGAGAGTAGTGTCGCCGAACTCGAACTACGAAGGGTATCACCACCCTTAAAGATGCAGTTTGTTATGGTGGTATTTTTTTCTAATTCCGTAATGGTTGCTATGGAGCGATTTTCCGCTTCTCGTCAAAACATTGCGCCAGGAGTATTCTGAATCACGCTATCGAAGTTTCCTGAACATTTGGCATGTATGCAAGCTCTGAACTGAGACTGTTGGAGCATGGTCGCTCCCCGAGCATGATCACCTAGCCCGGCGGGGGATCTCCCTTTGCCAAACTATTCTCTAAATTCATACGTTTAATTCCTTGCATTATTTTTTCGAGTGCACCCGCATTGGTATACTAAAACAAGGCAGGATATATTTTAATTTATCGTTGGAATTTCTTGCTCAGGGATAGCATCGTGCTTACGATCAACTTTAATTGAAATACCTAGTTGAATCGGTTACAAATATATTAATTACTATGGGGGCTGTTTTTGATGTTTATTGTTTATACGGTGTCATCTTATTAAAAACTTACCAAAGTAGAGACAACAGTCTTTAAGCTGGCGACCAGGTCCTTGGCGAGCACCGTGAAGTCCTCCCTCAGCTGGTGGTCGGGAGTCAGGCTGGTGAGCGACGTGGGTCCGGCGGTGTTGAGCGCCTCCGCGCCCGGCAGCGACTGGGGGCGGGTGGCCGCGCACGCTGGAACGGGCGGTGACGTCAGTAGTGGTGGGGAGGGAGGAGGGGGAGTCTTTTGAAAACTGGTCATATGAGTACGAATAGTACGAGTAATATACAGATTCATGGAAAATGTGTACTAGGTAAAGTACAGTTGTATTGGCCCGACTGTAGAGGGTAATGTTTTAGACATGTGTGTGTCTCTTTGACTGCAGACTAAACGACCTGAGGGATTTTAACATATTATGAAGTATCGTTGGATTCGTCTAAGTGTCGAAGTGACACAGATATATTTTTAAGCAGTTGGGTTTTTTGGTGATAATAATTATCTAGTTATAAT
Source organism: Epargyreus clarus clarus (assembly GCA_014595695.2). Taxonomy (NCBI): domain Eukaryota; kingdom Metazoa; phylum Arthropoda; class Insecta; order Lepidoptera; family Hesperiidae; genus Epargyreus; species Epargyreus clarus. The sequence goes on from JACTTY020000046.1 coordinate 1,982,207, forward strand.
AATTAACCTAACCTTACTTTTCGCAAAGTGGGCACTACTGTATAATCTGTAATGTATATATATACAGTTACATGGGAAAAATGTATGTAAATGATGTCCTTTCTTAATCGCAATAGCAAAAGATGTTGCAGTCCACCTGATGGTAAATGGTCTGCTTCACATGGACTGTCACTCACATCTGTTATCAACTTCAAATAGAATAAAAGTCTTACCTGAGGCTTTGTTAGTGTTTAACTAGATCACAGCAGCAATAACTTAATATTTATTTATATATCACCAACATAATGTACATTCATACAAAATACTATCATAATTATAGGCGAAAATTGCATGCAAGAAAAAAAATAAAAGGAGAAAATATAGTATTTTTTTAAGTAATAAATTATACATATTTGAAGTTTTTTTTTTTAAATATAAATCTTTATTTCATAAAAAACCTACCTGAAGACAAAGATGCGTAGCTACTCAGGATTTAGGGTAATTACGTCTACCTATATAGAATTTATGTGGCAGACCGAAAATCAGATACTTGGTATTGGTTAATTTACCGTAAGACAGACGCTTAGAGATTAGACTATAAAAATTTGTATAGAAATAAAATAATTTCTCTAACACGACATGTGTCTGATACTTTCACTATTTGTAGATTTATATGGGGGCCAAGTTTGTACATAAATAAGTTACATAATATCATAAGTTGTAGGAAATACTTGACTTATGTTCACAATATAATTTATTTATGTAAATAACACGGGATTATTAAAATATTGCTGAAAAATAAATGAAACACATTCTATGAAAACGCAGACGGATGCTCAAATATATAATCATTATTTATTTATACATGTAGCATGCAAACATTTTGTGTTAAAGTGGTATGGCAGCTTAGGGGTCGCTAGCGCTGTGAGGTATTATTTAATTTTAGTGAAATATTACCCACTAACCATCTTACCTATTTTTGTGTAATATAGAAGTATGAAACGAGCATGCAGCCCACCTGATGGTAACTGGCTACTGCCGCCCACAGACATATATAATAAACCTCAGATAAGATTAGATTCCTCCCTGAGGTCGGTCAGATGCGTAGCTACCCCTGAGGACTAAGTTGCAACGCCTGTGATATGACCTCCTTACAAAACCGAATGTGTATGTATTTATATTTTGGAATGGTCATAAATGCAATGTTATTGCTGGGAACTAAGTGACAACGAATAAAGTTTCTTAACTAACCGAACCTAAATATATCGTTTAACACTGTTATAGAAACGGGTGTGGCGGGAGTGTCTCTATGGTGGAACTGTGAAGGGTTCTACCGTAAGCCTTACCTCCCACAAGACGCGACATAGCCTGGTATCAGACCAACGTAGAATTTGCGTCAGAGATAACAGATTTGATAAATTTTTCGATATAATATTAAAACATATCAATAATATTATATGATTTTAGACTTTTAACATTTCTTTTTGTCGATATTTCGACCTCGATCCATGCAACTGAGTCGTTATATCGGCAAAACGAAATTAAAACCGCGTACCCGGTATAAATTAAAGTTTAACAATAATATTATTTGTATTTTCAAATATTACAATATTTTTTTCACTTAAAAAAAATGCACAAGGAGGTTTCAAAAGGTCTGCCATGTGCAGGTCCCGTACAGGTAGCGTACGCTCTAGGCCTCCCCCAGTAGTGGGAGCGAACCTTGCCTAGCATTTGGTCATAAAAAACATTACAGTAAAATAACTTACACTCAGCTTGTTCCCTAAACTTCTTCAACTCCTTGAATATATAATAGAGCAAAAGTTTTCCGATCGGCACTAAAATACCACTACTGTCACTATCACTAGTCATTTTGAAACTTTGCCTAAAAATGCACAATTCACTCTTTCACCCAAAAAATACTAAGTAAGAATAACAATTTAACAAAACTAAAATTAAACTTAATTAATTTCTCCCTTTTTCAGAAAAAAAACTACGCACAATTATTTGTTAAAAACGTTTTTTACAAAAACAAAACAAAAAAACAAAAGGTTTTTTTGTTTTAAAATTACATATTCACCGTTTGAATCAAAACATCTTTATATTCAAGAAAAAACAATAATAATGATCTGATTCACTATATGCCGTCATTATATCTTTTGAAAATATACACTACATACAATTATTAACTTTAATCCCTTGTAATACAACCTAAAACTATTTCCTAATCCATTTGCAATGTCTAGGAGCAAACAAAATCTGTATTGAGATTATCTTTTATCTGAGATAACTGAAAAATTCTATGAGATAAATGAATCAAGGACATTTGAAGCATCTACTGAGTGATTTGACACCTTATTTTTAGTACAATATGTGTATCATATGTGAGGCTATTTCTAGGTCAGTCTGCGTACACTTGTACTTAAACAGTACTGTTTTTTAAGAAACATAATAGTAAACGAGTATACAGTAAACCTAGCATATTTGTCACTGGCGTCTTAATTCAACCTCTAATTGAGGCTGCTAGAACAAGAGTGGCCTTACTGCATTTTAATGACTTTTGACCTATCTGATGTATCGTAATTTAAAAATGTTGCACTTTGACTTTTCTCCATGTTGTAAATGTTTTTTGTAGTTAGGTTAATCTGATTCTAACAGCCTCAATTAGCTAAACTGATATTTACCACAGATCCGTTGTTACTGTCTTATGCCACAGTACTTTCAAACCAGAAAATAGTAATTTCCCATACTGCTGCTTCAAGGTAGAAACAGGCGCCTTTCTTAATAAACAACGTTATTTAAACAGAAAATAATCTTTATACACATTTTCATATTGCTCAAAATGTGCTTTTACTTGATAAAAACGCACCATTATTTATATTAGTGGAGAGTCATAAAAATACCAAAAAAATGATCATGCAGGATCGTGGTATATAAGGACTTTGAAAGAAACTTGATGAAAACGGGCTAATACACTAAAGTATGATAAAAATTGAGATATTTTACAAATGCAAACATCTTATACTCAGCAAGAATATATATAACTTGTATACTTGTAATCATAAAAACATCTTATTTACATAATACTTTCTAATTATAAAAATGAAAGTTTCAAAGCCAATCCATTTGATTTAAAACAATTCATATTAATTTGAAATGAGAAGCATATTATTTTACAACGTGCGTTCATCACGTATGTGTGCGCACGTATGCACGGAAGCTTGCGTGTGTGCACGTAACATGTGTTACGTACAGAATGTACTTAGGGGTATGAAGTGATTTCTAAATTCTATCAAAGCTGGCCTTGTGAGCTGAATTTGAAATCTGAAGTCGCAATGCTTACGCGACGACACTGTGAGGTTTTTTGAAATTGGACGTTATCTATAGCAGTGTTTTTCAATCTTGTGGCGACCCCCTTGTATGTACTATATTTCGTGACCCGGTAATCTCCGTTTATTGTATTCTATCTTGTCACAAGAAATGGTGCGACCCCTTACATACACATTTTTTTTTCTATAATATAAGAGTAGCAGACGAGCATGCAGTCCACCTGATGGTAAGTGGCTACTGCCGCCCATGGACATCTGTAATCAACCCCAGATAGGATTAGATATTCCTATCTGAGGTCGGCCACAGATGCGCCGCTACCCTTAAGGACTATGCTGGAACGCCTCGGAAAAGTCTGTCTCCCTTACCACACCCTTTAAACCGGAACACAGCAGCGCCTAACACTGCTGTTATTAGGTAGAAATAGGTGTAGGGGTGGTGCCGCCGGAGTCGAACCACAAAGGGTTCTACCACCTTCAGAATTTGCCGGCCTCTTATTCACTGTCGATTCTAACATATGTATACAGGGTGAATTTTTAAAACGGGCCTTCAGGGCCAAATCCGAAACTATAAGGATTAGCGAAAAATGCTGAAAGGAGTTACGAGACCGATTTTGATAAAAACTAAAACTGCATCATTACTTTTTTAAAATAACTTTTTCCTTAGCCGGGAATCGAACGAGTTCATTTTGAAAAAAAATACACCCTCTATATTATCCCACTATCTGATAGTGTCGCTTATGAGGATCAAATTCTGGGAAGTAATGTTATGTGACAAATTAAAGGAAAAGGAAAATTTTGAAGAAAATAAATATTTTTTCATACATTGGCATACTAATCCTTAAGGATTATACATAACAAATGACTTATGTATAATTCTTTAGAACTATACATAAGTCATACCATTAAAGAATTTGTTAGTTAATCAACTAATTCTTCGATGTTATGACCATGACATACGGCTTAGTATGAGAAAGTAATAGGTTGGCAAATAAGTTACCGCCGTTTTTAGTATTTATTTTTTAATAAAATTGATAACTGATTAAATAGTTTATTCTCATTGTTTGTTATTTACAACTTCGTTTCAACGTTAAATATGATTTTCTATATCTCTTTGTTTAGTAATCACATGGATTTGACTCGAAAAAGTCATTCTCGCAAATTGTCAACTTTAGATCTGTATTAAACGAAACTCCGTCCATAGCAAGTTAAATCTATTATAATGGTCCTAAAATTAACCTTAATTAAGTCGAACATAAAAATATAAATTCTTGGAGAACAAAACGTCGCTTTCGAATGATTTGAAACAAATGATTAAATTAACTAATGGCAGGAACTTAACTGCCAAATTAATATGAAAAAATATGTATTTTCTTAAAATTGAAGGTTTTCCTTTAGTTTTTCATTTATCATTACTTCCCAGAATTTCATCCTTATAAGCAATACTATCAGACAGTGGAATAAAATAGAGCGTGTATTTTTTTTCAAAATGAACTCGTTCGATTCCCGGCTAGGGAAAAAGATATTTTAAAAAAGTAATGATGCAGTTTTAGTTTTTATCAAAATCGGCCTCGTAACTCCTTTCAGCATTTTTCGCTAACCCTTATAGTTTCGGATTTGGCCCTGAAGGCCCGTTTTAAAAATTCACCCTGTATGTTACAGATATCAAATTCGTACTACATTTTTTATCTTTATAATAAGAAAAAATGTGCTAAATACATAACTAAGTACCTAAAACAGGCATATTTTACATAGATAAATTTGCTACATGATTTTTACTCCTAGTGACAATTATTAAGTAAAAATATCTTTTGAACATACACTTTTTATTAATTCGCACTTGAGCATTGTAACAGGCTAGGGGGTCGCAATTCTTACTTTGAAAAACACTGAACTATAGAATCATTTTAATTATCTAAGTCCGAGGTCCACGCTTCAATCAGAATCTACACCTGACGACTAAATTAGGATATTTATCAATTTCTTTGTTTTTTTCAAAAAATATATTCTGAGACAAAAAAGGGTAGTAAACACATTTTTTTGACAACAAACGGTGTAATCGCGTATTTAATGAGAGGAGGGTGACTGAAATAAAAGAAATAAAAAAACTGTCTTACGAACTAAAGTAGAGGCCAGAAATGTCGAAAGAAACGCTGTAAGACAAAACGAGAAAATACTTCATTAGATAATGTTTATCTTTAAATTTTTAATGACAATTTTATGTGTCATTACTTTCATGCAAAATTCATTTATAATAATGAAGTGTTGTGATTTTAAAGTACATCGCAAAATTTTAAATATTTTATTATGTAACGGATTCTCGCAACAGGCGGTTTTTAGGGTTCCGTTTACAAAGGGTCAAATGGAATCCTATTTTTAAGACTCCACTGACTGTCCGTCTATCACAGCGGTCTATATGTTGAACCTTAATATAAAGATATTGAAAGAGTACAACAAATATTAAAAATAAAAAAGTGAAAATAAATGGGGGTGGAATGCAAGAAACCGCTATCTATCGGCGTTTTTCGCTTTATGTATTAAACTTTAATTTAGGTACATAATTCAAATTTTCACAAAGCATTTACTTTTATACCCACTATGATAACAAATACTAAAAATATGTTATACGGAACCCTCCGTGTGCGAGTTCAAATCGCAGTTGATTTTGACAATGTTTGACCCCCTACCAAAGGTATGTAGAAATTATTCCGACCCCTTCTCCCCTTCAGGACCCTTATGTATGCATGAATGGCCTCTTAGTAATATTTACCTGTCAAACGCCTACTATGAGTACCCGTTACATAATAGAATTATTACGTTTTTTATTATTAATGATTTAGCAAACAATACTGTATTAGGCTACATTTCAAGAACTCAACTGTTTAGCCGATGCGGCAGGTTAGCGTTACGTGCAATAGGGGCGCCATTTTGTGGTCGGTGCGCGACAAAATGGCGGACAAGTTCATGCCGAAACTTACCGATCTCGTAGAATCCTTGAGGAGACATGATTACGATTATTCAAAATAATATCATTATTACAAACAAAATCGAAATAAAATTGCACAGATACAAAATCTAGGACATTCGTTGCATTTTTTAGTCTATGTAAAATTTATTTTTTGCTAAAAATCGTATCAAAACAATCTACGTTAAACACAGGCCACTATTTTTTTGTTTTTATTTTTGTGAAGTTTAAAACTATCGGTGCATACATTCATTTTCAAAAAACCTAATTTATTTGAACTATTTAAAACATCAAATGTACACAGTAAAATACTTTTGATTTTTTGTTCTTATTTTTATAATGTTTTATTATATAATTTGAAGCCATATTTAAATGTATATATTAACCTAATAAATAACATTATTAGTTTTAATATATTAATCAGAAGACACTAAAACAGTCAAGAAATAGTATTTTCAAGACATTATTTAAAATCAAAAGTATTTCCACCGTGCACACATTCAAACACAAATCTAATATAATATAATATATTATTATGTACACAAACAAACTAACACCCAAACGTTCTACACAGAGAGAGAAGGAGATGGGAGTCAGAGAGAAAGCGAGACTTACCGATAGGGAGGGAGGCTGCCGAGTTCGGTATCGAGGAGGCCCCGCCGCCCGGGGACGGGGGCGCTGTTAGGGCTGATAGAGCCTGTAAACATAAATAAATATATATAAAACTAGCTGACCCGGCAAACGTTGTGTTGCCATATAAGCAAAAAAAATGTTAAGGGTGAACAACCCTTATCACTTAGGGGTATGAAAAATAGATAGTAGCCGATTCTCAAACCTACTGAATATGCATATTAAATTTGGTGAAAATCGGTAAAACCGTTTCGGAAGAGTACGGTAACTAATATTGTGACTGGAGAATTTTATATATAAGATAAGTAATATAGAAATATATAAAATAAGTATACAACTCCAATAAATTCATTTTTAAAATAGTGCAGTGCCTAGAGAGTTAAATACGTTAAAACTGCTACACATAAAGTGAATTAATTAAAATAGTCGATGCAGGATTCCATTTTTTAGACTATAAATTACAATGTTTACCGAAAATTGTGCTTCCATTTTTTTACGTTTAAATAAATAAAATAAATTGTGATAAAAAGGGATTTAGCTCTCCGTTAATAAATCAAAAACTATTGTGTTAAATACTTAAAAAATGTCCTGAAAGAGGAGGGAATCTAGTATCTACAATAAAATGTCCTTTTTTTTATAATATAAGAGTAGCAGACGAGCATGCGGTCCACCTGATGGTAAGTGGCCACTGCCGCCCATGGACATCTGTAATCAACCCCAGATAGGATTAGATATTCCTACCTGAGGTCGGCCACAGATGCGCCGCTACCCCTGAGGACTAAGCTGGAACGCCTCGGAAAAGTCTGTCTCCCTTACCACACCCTTCAAACCGGAACACAGTAGCACCTAACACTGCTGTTATTAGGTAGAAATAGGTGTGGCGGTGGTGCCGCCGGAGTCGAACCACAAAGGGTTCTACCACCTTCAAACTCCCCTAATTCCCCTAACTCTATTACTATTTATATTATTATTATTTATAATATAAATTTAACGTCGAACATAGATTTCTGCGTACCCGTATCGACGCGCCACTGCCGACAACTGTATACCGCATGAAGTAATTTGTTTTAAGTATTAAATATAAATATAAAAACAAAAAAAACCTAACATCTGAAGGAATAAAACCCTCATTGGATTATTTTTGAAAGTTAATTTTCCAAACAGTTACACGTTTGTTAACCAATACGTTTCTTACCGAATCTCCATTTGGACAAATGGCGATAATTTCTTTTAATAGAAGATATTTGAGTATTGTACTACCTCAATCACAAACACTTACCATATGTGAAGCGGACGGGTCGATGTGTGGCGGCGCTAGCTCCACGGATGCACATTTGTTGTTGGTCTTCTTCTTGCGGAGGCCGAATTTGCGACGGTCTTTCTTCACGTTTGGAGAAGCGCCCTCTAGGGACACCTTGAATACGAAACAATACGAAACAGAGTTTAGTAATAATTCAAAACATTACAATAATTTGTATAAATATAAAAATAATAACTACTTTATTGAGTAATTCAATTTAACAGGTATCTTTACACTGTTATAGTACGCGCCAAACTGCTAGTCCGCTCCGAATATAGAAACGAGTCGCGTCGCAACAGCAAATTGCAGATATTAGCGGGACGTTGACACCTCGCCCCCCCCTCCGGCACCCTCCGCTGCCCGCTCTCGCCCACGGGTACATAGCTGTCTTAGTGTGCCCTTATGTTACCGAGTATATGCTAACTAAACCTGCGCGCAACAACTTCAGAGCGGACTAGAAGTTTGGCGCGGATTATACAAAATGTTAAATTCGGAGTCGCTTCAACTAAATTATTATTACTTACTAATTCACGTAATATTAGTCTAACAGTCTGTATAATATAATTATTATTAAGGTTTACCCATGTTCTAACTACGCAAATAACAAGTTATTTTCAATTAAAATATTACGAATACATATTGATGGTTACTTTACTTTACTAAAATATATCAATTTACTCTGTCAAGTTAACTACATTACTGCCTATGTTCAACTTTGTTACACATAATTTCATTCATTTGTACATACGGAGTAAATGTGTGCGTGACTGTATATACGCAATTTTGTACACCAATTTAAAAAAAAACCTCTAAAGGCAATTTGGAAACCATTGTTATTGTATCATTTAAGTATAACGCAAGCAAAGTTAGTTATTAACCCTCCCTCCCATTGCAAAATAAGCAAAACTATTCCTCCCCTCCAATTTTTAAGTAAACATTGTACCTAGAATCTTATTGGACTTAGAATAATAATGTAATTTGATTATTATATTATACTAGTTTTTGCCCGCGGCTTCGCCCGCGTTTAAAAAAATTAATATAACATACTAACTAACACACATAAAACTGAAAATTCGTACCTTTACTTTGCTAAAGATCATCACTTGATCAAAAGCATAGTTTACGATTCAATCCTTACTAATATCGATTAAAATAATCGATATTTTTGGTCCAAAAGATCGATTCTCCGATTAATCGATCTTAGATCGCCATCCCTAGTTCCCGTGGGATTTCCGGGATAAAAATTAACCTATGTCCTTTTTCGGGTTTCAGAATATCTTTGTACAAAATTTCATTACAATCGATTCAGCGGTTTGGGCGTGAAGAAGAGACAACCAGACAGACAGACAGAGTTACTTTCGGATTTATAATATTAGTAAGGATCATACCCTTCGGCTCTCATGTCATGAAATATATTCTCATCAACTCAATTCAACCCCTCCTGTTTTCGCGCTATCATAATATGTATTTAAATGACATCTAATGCGTACGCACACATTCATTTATTTGCATTCAAATGAATAAAATTACATACATTATTTATATAGAAAGGCTCTGTATTAAAATACATTTTTAATAGACACAAGGTATACAAGTTAATATATTTTTGTACCAAGTATTAGCCGGTAATCTTCGAAATATCCGAGTATTGTTTACAGAACGTCAACTTCGACTTTATTTACTGAAAACATCTGAAAGTATATTTATTGAATAAATAAAAATTAATGTTTGAATGAAAATAGTAACGTACTTTTATTAAGCACTCTTTGGTACGTAATAAATTAGTAGATTAGCACCATTGCATTTGAAGGTGGTAGAACCCTTTGTGGTTCGACTCCGGCGGCACCACCGCCACACCTATTTCATCCTAATGTTACAACATAACAGCAGTGTTAAGCGCTGCTGTGTTCCGGTTTGAAGGGTGTGGTAAGGGAGACAGACTTTTTCGAGGCGTTCCAGCTTAGTCCTCAAGGGTAACGGCGCATCTGTGACCGACCTCAGGTAGGAATGTCTGATCCTATCTGGGGTTGATTAAAGTTGTCCATGGGCGGCAGTAGCCACTTACCATCAGGTGGACTGCATGCGCGTCTGCTACTCCCATATAAAAATACTCATTGTATATGGGATATATTTGACATTTCAATGGACGGCAGTTATAGTCCGCACCAAACTGCTAGTCTGCTCTGAAGTAGTTGCGAGCAGGTGTAGTCATACAATTTGCTATGGCGACGCGATTCATTTCTATATTCAGAGCGGACTAACAGTTTTACGCGGACTACAAAACATCTTTAATTACGAAAATACAGACAGGATAAAAATCATTAAAATGCAGTTAGGCCACTCTGGTTCTAGCAGCCTCATATAGGGTTTTATTAGACATTTCAATGGACAGCAGTTACCACTTACCATCAGCTAAACTTCATTCTCGCTCTTCTATAATACAAAAACCTACTCTTGCAGTTCAACTTACATCGGTGTCATGGTGTGCTTGCTGCTGCAGCTCCAAGGCGTCCAGCAGGCGCTGCAGTTGCTGCACCGACAGCTGCGCCTGGCCCAGCTCACGTGACGCACTCTCTAACGGACCACCGGATTCTGGAAGAGTATTGTAAGTCATCGCTTATTTTATTAATAATAATAATAATATGCTTTATATACCCATAAAAGAAATAAACATAAGGAAAATTTATAATTGTAAAAATACAATAGGCGACCTTATAGCTAATCAGCGATCTCTTCCAGGCAACCTACAGGTGCGGAGTTAAAGTAACAAGAAATAGAATATTATTTTAGTGGATTCAATTTAGGCCTCTTATTATGTTACCCTACCAGCATTTCGAATACCTGGCAGACATTTTTGAGTTTTGGAACGACGTTCTTGCACGCGTTTAAAAATAGTCGTTGCTTTAACAGTGAATGAGTATTTTGCCAGGAATGGGCATGATGACAGTATTGAAAAATCGAAGAATAAATGATTTACTTAAAAACAATACGTTGAAAGCATTCTCAAAAATAGCCCAGTTTTAATAAAAACTGTAGGATTCATTATATTTTCAATAAAATAAAAGTATAAAATACTGCAGTCGGCCATCTTGTCTAAAACGCTAATCGGAGCGAAATGACGTCACTTTTTTGGCGTGTCACCGTATTGCTTGAACTTTTCTATGGGATATCGAAGCGTGAATTCAATCGCAGACGCCATGACACCCGTGAGCGTTTCCGAGCTTAATTCAAAATTTGTTTTAAAAATGCTAATATTTCCGTTAATACTGAATTTATTGCCGAAATAATACGATTTTTGGAATTAGTAGACCTGTTATAGAAGTGGAGTTCAAAATTTGGCATCATGCCCATTATATCCCCGAGTTTTCTAACTAGATTGCTACCATCAGAGATAAGGTCTAAGATTCGAACCCAGATAGCTAGCAAGGGAGGCCGATATTCATGTCAATAGATAAGTTACAACGATAAACTCTATATTATTATTAGTAACTAATAATAATAAGCAATATAAATTGATAATATTTTTTTAATAATTAATTTATTGGCCACATGTATGATACGTTTCTTACACCATTTTCCATAAAATAAATTAATATTCAAAACCAAAAGTTTATTTTTAATGCTAATCAAATCGAAATTGATTTATGTAGGGGCAAATGTCGATCATGTGTATGCATGTAATATAAACTTAAATTATAACTGTGTCGAAGGAAGTATGGTTCAATACAAGGGGTTGAAACTCACACATGCGGATTGTACAAGGGTTGTAGATAAATCAGCTACAGCCATAGATTAGTAAAGATACTTCGCCGCCTTGAAATTGAATGAAGCCACAAACGGCTTATTAGTAAGTTCTTTTTTGAATTCTTGACAAATAAAAACATTTTTAGAGAAAATTTACGAATAAATAACTAATACTGCGTAATTTAAATAAATAAATAAATAATTATTTCAAATATTTTAGGGACATTTTAGCACGGAGACGTGACAAAATTTTTTTACACAACTATTTCAATTCTCAAAACTGGGTACATTTTCTTGTTAGGAGTGAGTAATCTTTACTTATCTATGGCTACAGCACACAATGACAGAACATAGGGAATCGATCCTTGATAGATATTCACGATTTTTTTTTAATTTTTGGATACATAAAATTGCAAATTGAGCCGGTATATTCATATTAATAAATTTAACAATTATTAAGTAATTTAGTAAAAATACAAAATTTAGTTTCTAAGCCAATTAATTTATTAACTAAAATAAAAGCTCAGACCAAAAAATAAGACGACGCCTCCGGAAATGCTGCAAAACTGTTACATGATGTTTGTTTAATTATATTAGCATGTTTAGCGGCATACTATAATATATTAAATATTTTTAAAGAGTTTAAAATCATAATACAACTAATCGAAACTGTTCCGAAAGTCTATTTTTCATAGAATGCTATTGGCATGATTTGCATTGTCTATGTCAATGTATATTACGTAGGCCTTCAGAATTTCATTTACTTCAAACCTTTGCAAGGTTAAGTCTATGTTTTTTGTTTTAATATATTAATATTAATATATTCTGCCAGCTCATAGACTGTAATACAGCCAATTACAGTACACAACGCGAAAAAACACCAGAAAGAAATATTTTATTTTATTTTAATAGGAAAACATACAGTATACAGTTATAGCTATAAAGTTACATAGAAAGAAGAAAACAAAATATATTTTTTTTTAATTTTCTCATACAAAGATTTCTTTAAAAGACTGACACCCGTCATCAATCAATCTATAAAATTTCCACACAATAATTAATTCAAGAGGCGTATTCTTATATTTTAGTCTTAGTCGAGACTAAGTTTAGTCCATACCTATGATCCAGCCGGCCAGGCGGCCGCCGGGCGTGCCCGACACGAAGCCGGCCTGCGCGCGGACCGCCGTCGGGCTAACCAGCCCTGCGGAGACAAGTGTGTGTGGGGTGACGGGGTAACTGGATATACTCCTTATACCGCTTATTGATGGGTTATTTTCGTATTTTTTTGTCGATAAAATAGTGTCTGGTATTTGCCTTTATTTTACATTAATTTAGTTGTAAAATAGTGTCCGGTATTTGCTTTATTTGAGTTGTAAAAATAGTGTCTGGTACCCGAATTTGGGAGGTAATATATTTGTATGTATGTATGTCTTATTGTTGGATGTGTCTTAATTATTTGGAGTGTTATAAGCTACTTTACTTTTCTTTGAAGTTACTTATTTTGAAGTCGGTATTTTTTGTTTTCATACTAATTACTTACAATAAATAAGTAAATGAAGTGTGTGTTTGTGATTGTTACATATTATAACAGGAAGCTCGTATGTTTATTAAATAGTGTAATAAACTAGTTACTGGAGATTATAAAAAATACATACAGCCCAAGACAGTATTTCTTCCAATTTTGAAATCGATAAAAAGACAATTATCGTTATTCGATATCTAAATTAAATCTACACATTAGATAACTTAATCTATGGGGGTGCTTTTAAATAACACAGTAGTTTGTTTAGTTATTCATAGTATTTTATTTATCAGTCTGTATGCCTTGAGTAACCGTGGAAAATACGTAATTGACTTCGATTGAACTTTACATGATATAACATACCACCTTTACCACTTTTTAAATATAGAGTTTTGTTATACCAGACACTATTACACTAGGAGTATATTCAATTACTTCGTCTACAGGAAATCAGGAGAAACAAACAGTGTGCAATGAGAGGAGACGTCGGGGAATGCAACTGTGATGATATGATATGAGTTATGATGAACTTATAACGTAGGAACTAGGATTTAATTTACTTTTAAAACCCAAAGATAATCATGAAAACGTACGGTACGAATAGTTTGTATACATTCAAATTATATTATTATAATCATTTTTTAAAATTTATTGTTTTATTTAAAATGTAAAAAACTTGGTAAAATATTATCACAATTGCATTTCAATCAGAGTAAACAAAGCACAGAAATTTAGGGGAAATCCAATTTTTTAACAGTATAAATCGGAAACTAAAAAGAAATATTCCATTTTTTAACAAATTTCTAATAGAAACAATGAAAATGTGTTTCCATTTTACTTAAACATTTCTCTTTTTTCCGAATTTATTATTAAAGATAAGATTATGCAACCTATTGTAATTATTTAAGACTATGAAATATAAAAAACAGGATTACAATGTGAGTTTTACTGAAAATATGTTTAAAAAATCAAATATTTATGATTTTACGAATCTTCTTCTAGAAAAAAAAACTATTATTTATTTCATGCAAAACTATATCTGGTACCTAAATATATTTTACTATCACTAAATTCCAACCTGAAAACATCTACCTATATGCTAAGTAACCTCAACATGGGCGAATTCTAACTTCAACAATATCTATGATGCTCTAAAAATCTAAATAAATCTCTATACTAATATTATAATGCTAAAGATAGAGACTGAACGCTAATCTCTGGAAGTACCAGTCGGATTTTAAGATATTTTATGTCTTTGATAAGCCTTTTATTGATTGAGATTTTAGGCTATAATTTATAAAAATCAGCACTCTGGAACAGGAGAACCAGCTTGACCTCTGAGCATTATGTGCCATATATACGCGGAAGGTCAAAGAAAATGGTTATAAAGATCTTTTATCCCAGGGACAGGTGGGGAGAGTGGGGAATTCAGAACGAGGCTCTAATATACCTAAATATAATATTACTGTTGTATGATTCACAAATATGAACTACATTTGATACAAACCTAATAATAACATATATTAAAAAACTGGCTATTATTATATCTAATATATTCTACAGTTATTCAATTGAAATATAATTTTCTGGGATAAAAAGGGAACTAACCGGAGCAATATGAGGGATCGCTAGTGCATCTGTACAACGTTTTCAGATCATCACTCTTCTCTCTAATTTCGCCGTTCAGCTCTATCATAGAGCTAGATCTTTTCAAAATCTTACTCTGGTACAGTTCGTACACATCGAAGTCCTTCCCTAAATTAGGTTTGTTTTGCTCCTCTGTTTGCGATTGGGTTGAAACTTTAAAACATGGTGATAGTAATGTTATCTCTTTTATCAAATCTTGACGTATTTTAGTCGAATGTCCTCTATCACTCCTTAGATTTTTCACTGTGGACAATTCTTTATCTAATTTCAGTGCTAATTTATTTTCCACGTGTCTTGGTTTGATCCGGAAATTTTGTGAGCTACTGTGGCCGTCTAGAACGTATTTCAGTAAAGTTGTAACACCGCAATCTTTGGTACATATTCGTCTGTACCAATTCTGGTTCGAGATAGCCTTTTCAGCTGTGATTGAGATAGGCTCTCTCTCAGACGTGTTGCTAAACGTAGGTGTCTGTGTTGTACTTGTGTTGTATATTCGTTTGAAGCTGTTACGACTCTCACCTTTATATTGCAAGCAATTTTTACAATTACATTGATCGGTTTGTATATCTGTGTCAACTTGATCAACGAGTATATTAGTCGTTAACGATTTGTCACAACCTATCCTAACATCACTAGTTTTTGTAGCGATTTCCTTTTGAGATTCGCAACATATCGATTTCTCGAACTGTGTTTCGTTATCATTCATTGATTTATTGTTTTCGTCATTATAAATTTTGCCCAACAGGCCCACGCCGTGGGGATTGGCATTGGGATCATTTTTCAAAATCTTGTCATATTTCTTTCTTAAGCGCAAATATAAAGCATTAATATCTTTATGAATTGTTGGTATATTTTTGGACAGGTATGTTAAATTTTCTAATAGTAACAGAATGAATCGCTCATCAATAACTTTAGGCGCTCGCTCAAACATTGACACTTCATCTGTAAAATCGTTAGTTGTGGTAGCGCCTGGTATATCCTTTTTGTCTATAGCATCATTGCTTTGATTCTTTTTCTTTTGAAACGGACATTTCTTAAGCGAGGAAAATATGTAACACGTATCATGTTCCTCATTCAACGATTTGGTGGAATCTGATAGATCTCTAAACGCATTATTTTGAAAGCCTAAATTTAAGGAATGATCGCTATTGACTAAACGGTAGTCTTTCGATGTAGCATCACTACTTGTTAAGTATGGTTTTAGATCAAAATCCTTACACATATCAAAGTCGTAAGTAATAGACGAGTTTATAGCTTCATCGGTTTTTCCACGAAAGTATTTATTCGAATTAGGATTGTTAGGTGAGAGCGGTATCCAATCGGAACGTTTTTCATTCAACGTTTTAGGGTTATCAGAAAATTTTAACCGCAAATGACTAGATTTAGTTTCTTTAGGGTTGACGAATTTCTCCTTTAATTTTATCGTGATTGATGTAATTTCTTTCACATTAGGGTTACTTATCATTGACACGTGTTCTAAGTTGTAATTTGAAAGGTCAATTACCATTGAATTGCTATGTGTGACTTTTCCCAATTCATCTGTCGTGTAATCAGTGTCGTGTGCTTTTGTGTTGTGTTTTTTATCTTTATCTTTCACTTCCTTATTTCCATTACAGAATATCGCAGTTATATTATCGATAATACTTTTTAAATACAATTGTCCTGGATCTATCTCTTGCTTATCATGTTTAGCTGTATCTCTGTCATTGTGTTCTCTAGTCGTGATGCCTATGGAGGCTTTCTTTTGAATGGACTCTGTTTGAACGTCACATTCAGGGCCAGAATCGACTTTAGAATTGTCGGAGGATTCTGAACTGCTATTCGAAGTTTTACTGTCGTGAAGCAGATCTAAGTACGCACTTAGGAAATCCTTTGCAATGTCTAGAGGCAATGAAGTTTCACTTATCAGACGATTGATTGTGTCTTGTATTTTCGGAAGCTCAGATGAGGAATTAGAAGTATCCACGTTTGAATTATCATCAGATTTTCCGTGAACGGTTTTTTGTGACATTTTCTCTAGATTATCAATTAAAGTTTTGGTCATTTTAATGTCTTTTTCTATGCTTTTACTTCGTGCAGTCTCACAGATATAGACGGTATTTTTAAGAATTCGTTCCAGTTCTTGTATCCGGCGTTCCTTTTCAGAACTGTCGTTATTCTCAGGGCTCCGAGATCTATTTGAGGTGCCTTTCTTATTCATGATACCAACTAGTATTCTAGAAATATCTGTATTTACAATATCACTTATTCCGTGGAATTGAGTATGTTTATTAACATTACCTATACAAAAGCTTGAAGTGTTTTGGTCTTTCGTGAAATGTTGGTTCGATTGTCTGTCAATAGCCTTAACTCTCCTTACTGCTTCCCTCACACATTCTAATGAAGTATTCTTTAACCAATACTCTAATAAGCACTTGAACAAAGCTATCACTGGGTGGGCATCTTTATGTGTTATTTTCGAATCGTACAACTCCTTCACGACTTGGTTTATGCAAGTTTTAACGTCAACATTTTTACTTGCACTTGAATTTTCAATTTTCTCAAATATACACGTCATTAGTTTCTCAGTTATCCTATCTAGGTCTGAAGTTGTTACGTTTTCTTTAAAAGCTTTTGTATTATGTGCGACTTCAGCTTGTATTTGCATATGTTTTTGTGACACAATATTACATACCACACTTTGATCATTCTTACTGGTTGTCAGGCTGTCCTTAGTTATTTTATTACTATAGTTTCCTAACAGCATATACGTGTTAAAGGGTTTTTTGAGTGGCGGTTCGCTCGACATGTTCCTATATTTAACTAAATTGGTAGACTTTTTACTTTTCCTCATTGGTGACTGGTCTTTGTGTGGTACGTTGTACGTGGAGAAACAGTACGTTGCTAGCGGCTCTGTTTTATTACATAACGAAAGAGTTCCTCTCTCACTATTGTGAACCACAATATTAGCTTCGAAAGAATTTGTTACAGTCTGTAGTTCTTTAACCTTATTGGGCACATCTTTATAATTTGGCGTGTTGATGTAATATTCGCATAGTATAGACGACTGTAGTCCAGGCGATCGTAAACTAAGCTCTAGATCTGTGCTATGCATCTGTTTTTCAGCATCCGTTGTATTTAGCGATAAAATAGGCGATTTACTATCTGTTTCATCATTAAAATCTTCCGTTACATGAATAAGACTTACATTATCTTCTTTATCATCATGCCCGGGCAATTTAACATCAAAACTGTCATTGAGTTCATCAAATTGCATCGGTAACAACTTACTACTTGTGTTAGTACACGGCCAGTCGTTTAACGTAAATGGGTTCTTATTATCATGGGCGGAAGATCTAAATTCGCAAGCCAGGTTTATTGGCGCGGTAGGAGGGATGTAGGTTAAGGGTAAGGTGATATTTTGAATCTTATCATACGAACTTAAGGTAGAAATTTCATCGCCAGGACTCGCTGTACCTTAAGGGGTAAAAATGTCTTGTAAAATATCGAAAATAGATAAAATTTGTGCAAATCTAAGCCTATGTTTAAGTTTGTAGGAAGAATAATATTTAGTGACTTACTAACGCCGTTATTAATAACTAATCAGTCCTATGCCTACCAAATACCAACATTTAACAATTTCTTCATAGACATTGTCAAAGTTCTCCAATTTTTACTTCCAGATGGTTAAAATTTGACAATGTATGACGAAATTGTCAAACTCATCTTTGGTAGACAAGACATTGGATAGATTCATTACTAATAATGGGCATAAATGTATACATATAACTATTGTCATTAATCCAATTCACTAAACCTATTTAAAAATGACACTTTTTGTAAACTTTATTTCTATAAAACTTTTGATCTCTAGCAAGACTAAAAAAAGAAAACATGCTTTATTCAGAACATAATCTAAATTGGAAGGGGGCAAACTCAAGCTCATTATTTTTAAAGACTAAAATAACAAGGGGAATAACACACGCAAACGAATTATTAGGAAAATATATGTGTGCGTGTATGTGGGCATGTGTGTTTACTTACGTGATGACGTGTCTGTCGGTGGTAAGTCTTCGAGTGGCGCGTGGATCTTAGGCACGGACTCTCGGGCACCGAAAGTCAATAGGTGTTGGCGGTATAACCTATAAAATAAAAACAAAAACTTTAATTATATAACTCATATTATAAAGCTTTTAAAACACCTATGTGTCATCATATAACATGTTGTAGGTGATCATGGGCGACAGCAACTTTTTTTTTTTTTTTTTTTTTATAATGTAAGAGTAGCAGACGAGCATGCAGTCCACCTGATGGTAAGTGGCTACTGCCGCCCATGGACATCTGTAATCAACCCCAGATAGGAACTGTTAATAATTTCGTAAATTGTATATAATTTCATAAAAATAGTCACGTGACTTAGGTCGTAGTGGTAGCATAGGTAAACGCTCTATTTAAACATTTATTTATTTTACTTCATAAGGTGTGTTAAATTAGTAAGTGGCCAGAGCCTCCTTTTAAGAAAGCAGTGCCTGTATTAGGAGCCTCCGCTCTTCCGAGAACAATATAAACTTATGAAATACAACATAAGTATGTATTCTTGCCTATTATTGCGAGTGTATGTGTTACAATGTCTATTGCTGTTACAACTTTGGTACATGTGTAGCACACGTGTGTACATTATGTGTTATGTATTTAGTCAACAATTTTGACCCGACAACTTTGTCCTGTATTATCAACTTACCGTTGAATGTGTCGAACCTCGTACGTACCAGTACTATCGCATATCATCGAACGAATTCCGTCGCACAAGAAACTAACGAGCGATTTTAATCGCGCGAGCAACTCACCGGTGCGCCTTGAGCACGCTGAGCCACGTGCGGAACACGTCCGGCGTCTTGGCGCGCAGGTGGTATATGAACTCGTCCGCGTCGATGTCGATGCGTCGTCTTCGGGCCTTCGCGGATATCACCGAGAGCCCGACGTCCACGGAGCCGTGTAACCGGCCGCGGGCGACATCTGTCGGCGATCGAGCGTAGACGAGAATGCCGCCGTCGACTACGAAGAAACGCTGAAAAAAGAGTTCCTTTGATTTAAAAGATAGATAACACATTGAAAGATTATCTTGTGGATGAATTGAAAGTCAACGCAATTACGATCTAGCGGGGAGGTATCAGCGCCACATATCTAGCTTCTGGATGCCAATGACTTATATATGAGCCTATTACCTTAGTCTTCAGAAGTGGATAGCAACTGTGATCATGTAGAACTGGATCTAAATAAAAGCTTATTTACTACTTCAATCTTTAAAAAAAAACGAGACTTTAGAAACATTTGTCTAAGGAAATACGTAAAACATACATATTAGGGCATATATAACATCATTTAACAGTGTTAAGCGCTGTTGATTTTATGTTGAAAACTACAAAAATACAACATAGATTCTTCAACACATAATTAAATTTGACGTACCTTGTGCCACCCCTTGAGCGGCCATTTTCTTTTCTTATGCAAGTATCCGTTGAACACTTCGGGCCGCTTGTCGAAGCGCTGCCCGTCCTTCAGGCCTTCTAGCACCTCCCATTCACTGCCGCGACGACGACTGGAAATAAAAAAAAAACCATTTAAACATTAAGCCTTACGCTGTTTGTCCACCAACTACCGATACCGAGCCGATACCGATAATTAATGACGGAGCCGAAGTACCTTACATACATTTACTATAGTAGCTTGTCCACCGATCGTCATCCCGGCTGCCGATATTCCGAGTAGATCGGCGTGACAGCTAGATCGGCACCGATTTTTTGGCGGGCCGATGTGCCGGCAATGTAAAGCACATTGGAACTTGTCCATACACAGCCGTCACACGAGTGATAGCTGGAACAAAATAAACCGCCGATATCGGTCGTAGTGGACAAACTATCGCCGTTACGACATAATTAAAATCGGCCCGAAATAATCTTGTTCTCGGTATCGGCTCAGTGACGGTGCAGTAGACAAACAGCCTTAGGACGTTTTTACTATCATCCTTAAGAAAATAGTCTTTGAAGTTTTCATTTAAATGAGGATGAAATTGATGATTGTTTTTCCAATCCCGCGATTTTTAAGACAGATTCTGTGTACGTAAGTCAGCGTATGCGACATCTAAGATTAATACCTGACTGCCTCGTCAAAGTGTTGGCTATTTAATTCTGTTAATGCTACTCATTTTTATAATAATGTCTACCTTCTAGAATCTCAGCAGCCGCAGCTTGAATTCGCTCTTGACTTGCTACTTATCATCGCCATTGCAACGATTAAGACGAGGCTGTGTCATTTGCAATATCAGCAATCCACTTCCTTCTCCACAGCTTACCTTCTTGCTTAGTCTGAATCCTATGGCGCTCGACGCAGTGCCGCAGCATAAACAGAGACAACCACCCTGACGTCACTCCCCCGCTGTGTACAGTACCCTGGTACAGTACAGTACTACCTCCTGGACTTGCCCCGCGGCGGCGGCTGCGGCGCCGGGCGGACCGCGCGGTCGCCGCTGTCGGCGGACAGCGAGGCGGTCTCCCCCGAGCAGTCCGAGTGCGGCGACGTGACGTCACTCCCCTGCTGTGTACAGTACGCACCTCCTGGACTTGCCCCGCGGCGGCGGCTGCGGCGCCGGGCGGACCGCGCGGTCGCCGCTGTCGGCGGACAGCGAGGCGGTCTCCCCCGAGCAGTCCGAGTCCGAAGGCGCCCGACGCAGCGCCGCAGCACGACCGGCGGCGCCTCGGCGACGCTCACCTGAAATACATTCATTATTTTAAATCTTTAGACGTGTCGTGAGAGGGAGAACAGTCCGCGCCAGACTGCTAGTCCGCTCTGAATAAGGAAACGAGTCGCGACGCAATAGCAATTTGTATATATTAGCAAGACAAAGACAGCCCGAGATCCTCGGCACCCTCCACTGCCCGCTCTCGCTCAGGGGTACATAGCGCAGTTAGTGTACCGTTACTGTTGCTACGGAGTATATGCTTGTGGTTGTGTTCGACCGCATTGCCTCTTTTTTGGCGAAACGATTTTTGTATTGGAAACGGTTACGCACTAGATTTGCGAGGACTAAGTTTAAACACCTCGTGTATGTACAGTGGCGTGCAAAAGTTTCGGGCCACCCTATTTTTCGTACATATTGCCCAGAAATATGATAATGAAATAAATATTAACGATCAATTTTCTCAGATATTCGCTTATATATGAAAATAATGCGTTATACTCATGGATATTACTTTAGAATATTTTTTTTCCAACATTTTTTTATTAATGACTGTGCAAAAATATTGGGCCACATATTACTTCGTCGAAAAAATCAAAAATAATAAAGTTGAAATGGGGTTAAAAGTCTTGTGCTCGTTCAGTCAACTCAATATTTAGTTGCCATGCCCTTATCAGCAATGACTGCTATGCACCGACGAGGCTTTGAGTCGATTAACCGCGAGATTCGTTCTTTTGGCAATTTTTCCCACTCTTGTCGCAAATAATTCCACAATTCCGTCTTTTTGGAGTGACTTTTCGTTCCAACGCAAACCTTGACGTTTTGCCACAAATGTTCAATGGGATTTAAGTCCGGTGACTGCGGGAGTCAGGCTAGAAGACGGACTTTTCGGCTCTGAAGAAAATTTTTCACAAGATGCGAAGTGTGTTTTGGATCGTTATCTTGTTGAAAAATCCAACCACGAGGCAAATTTTTCATTGCAAATGGAAGCATATGATCCAGTAAAATATTATTATACATTACAGCGTCCATATTGCTGTGAATTTCTACCTGCGGACCAACGACAGCAGCAAGAAAAGCTCCCCAAACTTTGATGTTCCCACCACCGTGTTTAACTGTAGGAGTTTGATACCTTATAGCATTTCTGGTATCTGTTGGACGTCTTGCGTACTTCCGACCATCACTTCCAAACAATTGAAATTTAGATTCATCAGATTATAGCACTTTTCGCCAATCTGATGCTGACCAGTGCTGATATTTTTTCGCGAAGTCCAACCCGGCCTTCTTATTATTTTTGCTAAATAGTGGTTTCTTGAGACCAACCCATCCAACCAGTCCTACCACCTTTAGACGGCGTGACACCGTGCTCCGACTAACATCGGCTACATCTTCACTTCGCAATTCCCGTGCAACGTCGGCTGCGCTTTTGCGCGGATCAACAACACATTTCATTTTTATAATATTATCGACACGACTCGAAATTTTTCGCGGCCTACCACTCCGTTTTTT
This sequence comes from Epargyreus clarus clarus, assembly GCA_014595695.2. Taxonomy (NCBI): domain Eukaryota; kingdom Metazoa; phylum Arthropoda; class Insecta; order Lepidoptera; family Hesperiidae; genus Epargyreus; species Epargyreus clarus. Next base: position 2,005,541 of record JACTTY020000046.1, read on the forward strand.
ATCACACAGTCAATTAGTTGTTTTATATTTAGAAATAATACAACTTACAGTACTTTTACCAACAGATAAAGACCCTGCAATAAAACATGAACATTTTCCTTCTGAAGACAGCTTCACTACGATTTCACGAATCTGAATATTCGTGTGTTTCGGCATAGTCATCAAGAGAAAACTAATTTTCCTTTATGTAACTTATTTTGAAACCAGCGACCATGAGACAGTAAACCAACTAGGAGTACAGAGCATCCGCGAGTAGTGGCCCGATACTTTTGCACAACGACGAAAGTCAGTTTACGTGTACTAACATAAAATATTCTATGAATCAAAGTAATATTAGAAGTTTCTGGGTATATTCTAACTCGTACGTATATTTCAAACAATAAATGAATGGAGGAATTATTCTTTCAATTGAAATCTATCAATCAAATGAAAAAATCTGGGTGGCCCGAAACTTTTGCACGCCACTGTATATCTTCCTTACTACATCGTTCCTACCAAACCAAAACATGGCGGAGTTAAATCACAAAGCGTTATAGCACCCAAAAACCTCATTCTTTCACCTATTAAATTATTAACATAAATTACATTATCCTGTTCTCTTTCTGATAGCGGTTTAAGTCCATCGCGTAGGCCAAGTGCGAATTGGTTGACTTAATACACTTTTGAGAACTTTTTTAAAGGTATTACTTCCTCACGTTGTTTTCCTTCATCGTTATAGCGAATGATTACTAATTTGTAAAACGCTCACAACTTTGAAAAATCAGAAGTGCCTTGGGTTTGAACCTCGGACCTCCCGATCACTACTTGAATGTATTACAAATGTGTAACACATTAACACGAATATTGTTTCGAGCATTACATCACAACGCGTTAACTCAAGGTAACATGACTAATAACGGTTAGGTTATTGATAAAGAGTTCTGCCACTATTAAACTTATTACTTTTTATAGGAATTCGTGTTGAATATTACATTACCATAGTGCTGTTCTCAAGGTTAGGTTTTTTTATAATGTAGGAGTAGCAGACGAGCTTGCAGTCCACCTGATGGAAAGTGGCTACTGCCGCCCATGGACATCTGTAGTCAACCCCAGATAAGATTGGATTTTCCTACCTGAAGTCGGCCACTTCGCCTTCGAACGCTTCGGAGAAGTATGTCTCCCTTATCACACCCTTCAAACCAGAACACAGCAGAGTTTAACACTGCTGTTATGAGGCAGAAATAGGTGTGGCGGTGGTGCCGGAGACGAACCACAACGGGCTCTACCACCTTCAACCGCATGTGTGTATATAATGAAAACGAATATAGTTTTGAGCATAACATCACAACGGTGCGTTAGTTCAAGGTATAGTCCGCGCCAAACTGCTAGTCCGTTCTGAAGTTGTTGCGAGCAGGTGTAGTCATACAATTTGCTATGGCGACGCGATTCATTTCTATATTCAGAGCGGACTAGCAGCTTTACGCGGATTATAACATGACTAATAACGTTTAGGTTATTGATAAAGAGTTCTGACACTATTAAACTTATTACTTTTTATAGGAATTCGTGTTGAACATTACCGCAGTGCGGTTCTCAAGGCTAGGTCACCGTGTTTAAGTTAATGATGTACAAGTTTTAGAACTTTTTGATATGTAGTCTTTCGTTTGTGTATTTATGGAGCCACATTAATGAGATACATAATAACATATTGAGCAACATTTATGAGATAAATAATAACATAGTGAGCTACATTAATGAGATTCATAAGGAACGTATCATATTATGTACCATGTACACAACCACACACACACACACACACACACACACACACGCACACACTCCTCCCATGGTACACACAACGTACCATGGGAGTGCATAATTATATTTCGTTTTATATTTGGATCTGACGATAAGACAGACGGGCTACGTGATGGAAAGTAGTTCGTGTCGCCTATGGACATTTGCAACACCAGAAGAGTCGCCAATGCATCGCCGGCTTTGAAAACAGCTGTTTTTGTACTTCGCTTGTTAGAGCCCCATAGCATGGGGCAACATAAAATCAGCTTTTTTCGTCACATTGTCGGGATGGTATGCGACCACACATACCGCCGTCTTTTCTGGGGTCGCTGGCCGGGAGGTTCGTGCTTGCACGTTATCAACCCTGAAAGCCCCTTTTAGTCGCATCTTACGATGGGTAGGGGATACCGTAGTCCTGTAAGCCCTATTCTGATCCCGGAACTATAAGGACAAACTTATTCATAGTTCATACCTAGTACGAATGTAACTCAGATGTAATTGTCTAAGCTGATTCTATTATGTAATGTTACACATCTCAAGATCAGTCCAGCTAAAGATCTGGCCTTCGTTTAAGCTATAAAGCTAACGTTATGCTTTATTAGAACAATGGCGAATATAACACGACATGAGTTGAGTTACGTGTACAAAATGTATGATTCGTTCCTGTATTGATACTGAGCTAATATGAATATTTACTATTATAATAACAACTAGTAAAGAAGTCACGATAGGTATAATCTGCTACAACTCATCATGATGGGCAAGATGGAAGGGAAGAGGAGTGGTGGGCGCCGGAAAAAGTCGTGGTTGGGAAACATCAGGGAGTGAACGGTACCCTTACCATGAGTTTTTACGTTTTGACAAATAAGACTGTTTTGGTATTTGTTTACGTATTGGCCCATACTATTTCCAAGTTATGATATAATCCGCTAGGGGCGCTGATTGGAAATTGTATGGGCAAATACGTAAACAAATACCAAAACAGTCATATTTGTCAAAACGTAAAAACTCATGGTAAGGGTAAAGGCATTACCTCTGTCGAACAACTGCTTCTCCTGGCCGTGGACAGAGGTTCAAGAAACTAACGACCAACCTTCAGTAGTTAAGAGGCACAAGAAGTAAAGTAAAAAAATGTGAAATGAAAAGTAAAGTATCCTATGTCACTCCTACACTAGACTAATCCAACGACTGTCCCTGTAGTACCGGGACCAGAATAGGGCTACGGTATCCCCTACCGACAGGGCAGTGCCCGATAGAAGGGCATCGCGTTAGGAGGACTCCGGTTGTGTTCCGTTGGAGATCCCGGAGTTCTCCACGAAACGCTGAGGACGGCCACCGTGGGGGTTTTAGTGCGGTAAAAATCCCACATAACACGGCGTCACTCCCATGGCGTCGGGTACCTTTTGAAGGTTTCCCCCTCATCAACAAAAAAAAAAAAGACTAATCTAACGACACCTCATAAGTTAAAATTTGTCAAGACGTTTGGGCTGCAGCGTACCAAAGAATGAGACATACATACATACATACATATGCTCAAAGAACATTACCATCCAAAGCTTGAAAAATCCTTACTTTACTAGTACTTTAGGCAATGAACGTCCGCTAGCATGCGACTTTGTGTTCGGGATTCCCGTTTTTATGTGTCATATTTTAGGAGTAAAATTTACCCTATGTGACTACTTGTATTTTATGATTTTAGGTAAATTAGTCACGTCGAAAAATGTACAGCCTATATGGTTTAATGTTCTAGCGGCTTAAGGGGGGCGGAAGGGGCGGTCCGGCCCGGGCTTACGATCCTGGAGAGCCTCCAAACACAGTTGCTAACTGGGGGCCTCCATTCCGCTTTCCGCCCCGGGGCTCCGACGACCTTAGTCCGCCACTGATAAAATGCTTTGTGAATCCGTGTTTCCTGCGGTGAGCAGTGTAAAGTTTATTAGAACCAAATTAATATGAAAAAAATTGCTTCTTTAGCCCTCAGGGGTAACAAAGCATCTTTAACTGAGCTCAAATAGAACTCCTGTCTTATACCATGACGGGAACGAGCACATAACAAAAAAATCAAAGGTATGTGAAGTCTACCAATACGCACTTGACCAGCGCGGTGAACTATGGTCAAATCCTTCTCATTCTGAGGGGAGACCCGTGCCCAGCATTGGGACGATAATGGGTTGATGATGATGATGAGCACATAACTGTGACATAACATTAGATAAACAAAACAAAACATTTGATAACAAAAAATCCGTCAAATATAGCGGTTTCGCGGTTTCCAATATTCCGAGCTGACACATACACGTGATTTATTACTGACACGTGACCATGAGACCGCCATATTTCTTTCAAACTTTAACTCACATAATCAGATACCATTTTTCATACAAACTGTATTTGATAGAATCCGCTAGTAATGATAAAAACAAAAAAAACGACTGCTGCTAAAGAATATTTATCATAATTTAGATGAATCCATGTTATTATAGAATATTATAATCCGTTTAGGTTGTAGGGCATACCAAAGAACAAGACATACGTCCATATACAGTCAGCTTCAATGTAGATGAACAGATTAACGTTCCAAAAAACCTATACATCCAAAGGTTCATAAATAGCTAAACACCCCTTTTTTCTTTACGAGGGGGAAACTTTCAAAAGGTACCAGACGACGTGGGAGCGACGGTGGGTTATGAGGGATTTTTACCGCGCTAAAATCCCCCCTGTGGCCGTCCTCAACGCTTGTTGGAGAATTCCGGGATCTCCGACGGAACACGACCGGAGTCCACCAACCGCTATGCCCCGATCGGGTTCTGCCCTAGGGGATCAGGTTTCGCTCTACCTACACTATCTGGTGTTTACGACGGTATGCGACCACACATACCGCTGTCCTTCCCGGAGTTGCTTACCGGACGGCTCGACCTCCCAATCTTGCCGCCCGCAACCCCGGAAGCCCCCTTTTAGTCGCCTTTTACGACAGGCAAGGGATACTGTAGCCCTATTCTAGTCCCGGGACTACAGGGACAAGCTGAACACCCCTAGCATCACACTTAGATGAATATTGTAGCTCTAATAGGTCATAAGTAGCTGAACACCGTATAACTAACGTTGCTTACTTTTGAAACTTTGTGACGTTCATCTAATTATGGTGCTAGTTTTGTTCAGCTATAGTCCGCGCCAAACTGCTAGTCCGCTCTTATGTTGTTGCGGACAACTACAAGCATATATTCCGTAACAATGTAAGGGCATACTAACGCAGCTATTTACCCGTGGGCGAGAGCGGGTAGCGGAGGGTGCCGGGAGGGGTCCCGCTGTCTTCGTCCCGCTAATATCTACAATTTGCTATTCGACACGACTCGTTTCTATATTCAGAGCGGACTAGCAGTTAGGTTTAGGTTTAGGTTTAAGAGTCTTTATTTCTCATAAGACTTTTACGTCACTTAGAATGAGAAACTGAAAAATAATTATAATTATTAAATGTGTCCGGTATGCCTATATATGTATGTATGTTACGGTATGTTGTGTGTGTGCGTGCGAGTGTGTGTGTGCGCGCGCGCATGTGTGGGTGTTTGTGTAAGTACGTGTGTTTATGTGTGACTTAATGTATAAGCGTTGTATGAGTATGTGTATTCAACGTTGTTGTTATTTTATTTAAAAAGTTTAACATTTATAGTCTGATTCATAATTAGGTGTCCAAAATGTAAACAAAGAAATGTCACTGTCAAAATTTACAAGAAACAAAAACTTTAACAAACTCAACAAAAAACGAAAATTTAACAAATATACACAATTTAACAAACCCGTTATGTAAACGAGAAAACATGCGAGTTCGATCACAATCACGAAAAATTATAATATCAGTTACGAAACATAAAAATGACAGCACAAGAAATGTCTTGGATTTCGGTTGTGTTACCATTATCACATTTTAATTTTCTACCACAAACTTTGTTTTTTATTATTATTACTGTATGGATCGAAATTGAGGTGATATAAATATTAGAAAATGTGAATTATCTTAATTTATTTAGATTATTATTTTATTATTGTTGTATTACTTTAATATCGTCAAAAATAAGAAACTACCGTTTCTAACGTATTTTCTTGATAGGTCAACACCTTTTACATTTTGGACACCTAATTATGAATCAGACTATAGTTCAGTATATTCCTAGTATTTATTTTAAGAATTGTTCTTTTAATAATTATTTAAATTTTATAACAGATTTCGTTTTATTTATGTTTTCCGGCAAATCATTGTACATTTTGGCGCCTCGTATTTAATATTCCTTTTCCCGTAAGATGTTTTTGGTACAGGTAAATTTAATAAATTAGTATTTTTCCGGCGTTTAGTAAACTTACTGGCTGCTTTTATAGGAAATTGTATTTGTGTATGTATTGATCTATTAAGAATTCCTTCCGAGCATGCACGTATAGTAGATATAAGTTATGAACGCCTGGGTGTATAGGTATTTTTGGAACCTTAATATGTTCATCTACTTAAGGAGCTGGGCTACACATCCGTACATACGCTCGAACACCATTAGCTTCCGAAGTAAAAAGCGTACCATACTAGCGTAAGCATACTCACGTTTAGATTCAACGCGCGTGGGCTCAGTGGCGGCATTCTTCACCCCACCCTGGTTCGACATCGTGCTGCTACAACCGCCGAGCAGCCATCTTACCTCGCCTGCAAATTAACAAACATTTTACATTTTTTTATATCATATAGGAGTACCAGACGAGCATGCAGTCCACCTGATGGTGAGTGACTGCTGTCGCTTAAGAGCATCTGTAAGTAACCCCAGATAGAATTTGATATTCCTACCAGAGGTCGGCCACAGATGCGCTGCCCCTGAGGTCTAAGCTGATTTGCCTCGGAAAAGTATGTCCCTTATCACACCTTTCAAACTAGAACACAGCACATGCTTAACACTGCTGTTATTAGGTAGAAATAGGTTAAGGAAGTTTTTTGATGCCTCCTGACTCACATATGTGGCGACCAACTTAGTCCTCAGTTCTGTGGCAGCGCATCTGTGATCGGTTTCAGGTAGAACCTCTTCAATGTGGAGTTAGTTAACGATATCTTTGGGCGGCAGTCAGTGTGAGTGCAGGAATCAGTCTAATAACTAACTGCCCCTTATAGGATCACTCGTCTGTCAAGGCCAATTTGCTTTCGAAATATTGATCTTTAATACATGCATAACATCGAAAAATACTTAAAATCAACACAAACTGAATATTAAAATACAAACATCATCTCTGTTATATTATCCAAACGTTATATCTATAACACATAAAGAATAATGTATGTTTCATAGCAATTAGTTACCATTCAGTATTCTATAGACAACAGTTCAATACGTAAGCGTTAATTGTAGAGGTCAATTAGTTTCAATGCTACATTTTCTACTTGTATTTTGTTCCAAGATTTCCTTGATTGTCAATTGTTATATATTGTGGCTTGCAATGAATCTTAACATGGACATAGCAAGAAAATACATAACTTGTAAAAAAATATTCTCGCAACTGAGGTCTACCTAAAAATGTTGTGAGATCCACGTAATACCAATCCGGTTAATTTATTCAGTTCCTACTTAAGGGACCTTCTGTGTTAAGTTATTACGTAATTAGCTAACCTAACGGCATCTTATGGGACTATACCAATATTAAAAATCTTTTATGTTTTAAATAAATATATTGACTTGGCATTCATACTAAACAATATAATTTATCATAATATAATATGTCACTTGTGTAATGCGATGTGATGCGATGAAAACATGATGTATCTCACAAGTAATACTTTTTAAGAGTCAGTCTAATATACAGTGTAACAGACAAATACTAACTTTTTTAAGAGTCTCTTAATATACCGACTCTTCTGTCCGTGCTATGAACGTACATTAATTCTTTTTACAGAATGTGTATAGGACACTGTGTCAAAACAAGTTATAAATAAAGGGGACCTCATAGAAAACAATATTTTACGACGTTTTTTCGGTTTATCCATAGAATCATAATATGAAGACAATCAAGAATTTTAAATTGCGCATACTTTTATAACTATATTAAAATTTATAAGAAAAACAAAAAGAAATTGGTGGTACGGACCCCTCCGAGAGCGAGTTCGCCACGTACTTGACCGATTCTTAGGCACAACACACACGTCACAAATAAATATGTGTGTCTGTTATTATACCTTTATCTGTTATTACTTCGACTTTTCCCTTTATTGACAGTTAGTCTAGCTCCAGTATAAATGAAAGGGTCGAGGGAGGGTGGTTTTCAATGGTTTAGGTCGCAAACCGCATATCTCCTAGCGGCCCAATACACTGTACAAGTCACTTTCTGACACCTACCACGTTCAAAATCAAAATGTATACTGGTAGGATAACAGACCCACCAGAGGTCAGCCATATATGCGTGCCTTATACCCCTGAAGACTAAGTTGAAACGCCTCAAAAATATGTCTACCTTGCCATACCATTCAAACCGGGATAGCAAGCTGAACACTGCTGTTATTAGGCAAAAAGGCTGTGGTGCTTTTGTATTCGAAAGGCTTCTTCCTTCTTTCCTTCCTTTCAAAAATACACAACAGTTATGATTATGATATCATTACACCTGTTCATCTGTACAGAAATAGCGATAAAACTCTACGACGGAACAATGCAAGTAGATTTACATAGCTCTACACAATTCTTAGTGTAATGAATGCAAATTGTATATACTTTGCAGTGAAACTAATTGCAGGGTCGTTTTGCTCGGAGCTCGATGCTTTTGCAATTGTGTGTCTAGAAAACATTTTCTTATAAAATTTTACTTATAAGTTATAACTCTATCAAAGATTTATCTCGGTGTGAGCCAAATGTGACCAAAAAACATACGAGTATATCTTAAAGTAAAATGTAGTCTTTTTTGTAAGACAGAAAATAATCAATCTCTACCATACACCATTTGAGCAGTGGTAGAACCAATACGGATTGATCTTGCGGGGAAAAGCGTCACAATCCTACCTGAGGTCGGCCACAGATGCGTCGCTACCCCTGAGGAGGAAGCTGGAACGCCTGTGAATAGTGTGTCTCCCTTACCACCCACTTCAAACCAGAACAAAGCAGCGATTAACACTGCTGTTATTAGGCAGAAATAGGTGTGGCCTGTGCGTGAACATATAAGGTGATCATCTTAGTTCTTGGTGAAAACACATCTGTGACTGACTTTATTTAGAACCTGTTTTAAGGTGGTAGAACCCTTTGTGGTTCGACCCCGGCGGCACCACCGCCACACCTATTTCTACCTAATAACAGCAGTGATAGGCGCTACTGTGTTCGGGTTTGAAGGGTGGGGTAAGGGAGACAGACTTTTCCAAGGCGGTCCAGCTTAGTCCTCAGAGGTAGCAGAGCATCTGTGGCCGACCTCAGGTAGAATTACCTATTCCTATCTGGGGTTGGTTACAGATGTCCATGGGCGGCAGTAGCCACTTACCATCAGGTGAACTGCATGCTCATCTGCTACTCCCATATTATAAAAAAAAACTATCCGTAAAAATTCCCGTCTAAATCAATTCAAGTGCTCCAAAGACAACTTGTCAGTTATTTCGAAATCACAGATAGACAGACACTTCAATTTTATTTGCACGAATATAAGAATTGCTTACAAAAGATAGGTACATACCGATCGCTAACAATGTGAACGGATTTTTGATTTTCATTTCAAAATCACCTTTGAATCATTTCGAAAACTCACGTCACTTATCACTTCCACGCACTTTCACTGACATTTTCCACCACTTATATTTAGCACACACATAATCAGTGGAATGGTCCTTGAAACAGATTTACATTATAATCAAATTTAACCAATTTTTGCCTATCAATATTCAAAGACAATTCCTGTGGACAACAATTGTCAATTTCAATATGCAACGGGTACTAACGATACGCGGTTCTAATTCCTTGGCGTATTATTGCGCGTATCTTGAATAGCCGTTACATTCTAAAGTCTTTCAACTCCGCGACAATAGTGTTCTAAACTCAAATAATTTTCAAATTTCGAACGTTTGTAGGCAAAAGTTGTTCAAATTGATTATTAATGAAACATGTGATTGTATTTTAATTACCAATCAGTAGGTACAGACACCCGTTAACCACAAACTGTGGATATTGTTGACCTGATAGTATTATCGGGTGATAAGAGATACCACGTGAATCATTCGAGTATATGTAAGTAGATAGGGTTGCCACCTATGTTTTTATTTAAAGAATAGTGACGTTTTACCTTACAATAAAACGTTTATTAAACATACTTACCTTCTTCCAAACCTAATAAAACATAATAAAAAATGAGAGTAGCGTACTTGACTTTCCGAACGTTTCCTATTCGTGGTCTCTGTCTTACCTATCTATCCGTCCCTTTCTAACGGTCCGGCGACCCTCTCTCACCGTGGCAGAGGTTTGCAGGTAGCTGCAATGCCTCTTGCGATCATTGGCTCGCATGTTTTCACCAGGCAGAGTTGGAGTATTAGGTTTGGAAGAAGGTAAGTATGTTTAATAAACGTTTTATTGTAAGGTAAAACGTCACTATTAAACTAACTTGACCGTTCTTCCAAACCTAATAAAACATGAGAGATTTGTTTGTTTTCGCCTGGTGAGAGAGGACGCCAAGGTGATGTCATAATGAAACTATTTTTAGATTTGAACCAAAAATAATATATTTCTGTAATTAAATTATATTACAACATAAGTATAATTTTTCCAAGAATAAGTAATCACTGTATATTGATTTCAATCATTAGGAGAAAATAAATTTGTAATCAACGTTTCATTACGGTTGTCTGATGAAGGTTCAACTTCCCGTTGATAGAACTTTATGAAAGTATTAGCAGACCTCCAATTTCCCCTAGCCAATATATCATTAAGAGAAAAGTTTTCAAGCCAATTCTTCGACGCCACTGCTGATCTACAACTTCCAGGGCTCGCATCAATTTTGGCCTCTTTTAAATAACGCTTCACCCAGCCTGATATCACCGTATTTGATGCGGGCTTTGCTTGACCTGCAGTTGTCAGAAATAGACATTCACTCATTGCGGATGAAAGTCTTCTATGTTGCGATAGTTGTATCAAGAGACGAATCCAATGAACGGGGTCCAGAGCCTTATTAGTTGTATTTTTTATGAGCTTCCAGTAAGACTGCCGATGGGTGATCGAATCTGTTTTTGACCCAAAGGTTGGTTTCAAGATTATGTATTCTTCAGATATAATACAATGTTCGGGGGAAATTTTTAATAAAGTTAAATCATGAATACGTCTTCCCGAGCATAAAAGTAAAATAGATGCGGTGTGACATGATGCTTCATATAAGCTTTTAGTGTCTGGGTTTTTCGTTGCCAAGTAATTCGCGAAGGTATCTATATCCCAAATGGGTGGTTTTAAGAGTTTAGGTTTAGCTAAGCTTATAGCTTTTAATACTTGTTTAACAAGGATGTGGGAGCTTAATTTATACCGGTTGTTTGGATCACAGAATGTGGAAACCACAGATTTGTGGACTAGTATGGTGTTTAGGGCGAGCTTGTCTTTCTGATGCAGGTCAGCTAAAAATCGAGCCAGGTCAGAGATCCAGAGGGCTTGCATTTATTAACATTGTTCTGTTGGGTCCAACTAAGCCATCGATTCCATGCAGGGCGATATGTGTTCAAGGTTGATTGCCGACAACTAGATGTAAGTAATATTCTTTGCTCTTCAGTCCAATTTTTCAGGTGCTCATCCCACCCCCACATCGCCATATTTCGAGGGTCATCTCTTTCACATTTGGAGGAGGAAGACCTGTGGACAGCGTCTATCATAACTCGGTCGAGATTCTTCAAGGTGAACGGGGCTGATAGAGCCCGGTGGTTTCAGATCGGGCCTCCAGTATACTTTTCCAGCGTGGGGCTACTATAAGATAAATTCCTCGAGCGCGATTGAGGTGAGCCAATATTTTGGGCATTAGATAAGGTGGGGGAAATATCCAAGCCAGACTGAAACTCCAATCGATGCTCAGAGCATCGTAGATACTCGCTTTGTTGTCTCGTCTGTCAGAGTGCCGTACGTATCCACCACATGAGCTTGTTCCGAGGCAAATAGATCTACCACAGGTGTCCCCCATTTTGCAAATACTCTGTGTGTGATCTCCGGTAGGAGGTGCCACTCTGGTGTCATTTTTTGTCGTGACAACCTGTCCGCATGACCATGTATTGGCCAGGAATGTGGTAAATCGAGACATGAATCTGGAAATCGTCTAAGATCGCAAACGCCTTGCGTGTAAATCCATTAATGCTTTGGACTTGGTGCCTCCTTCGTTCCGAATATACGAGACCACTGTCATGTTGTCGCTTTGTATGTGAAGTGCTGTGGATTTCAGGAGTTGACAATGATCGCGAAGTAACATTGACTATTGCAATCATCTCCTTCAGGTTGGAATGTAAGGACTTTTCCTCCGAGGTCCATTGGCCCGAGAGAGGTTGGTTTGTCCAGCATTGCTCCCCAACCTACGTCGCTCGCGTTCGGTCACTAGGTGATGCACTGGGGCATGTACGTGTATTTTGGACCGGACCTTGTAGTGCTGAAGCCACCAGCGAAGTTCTGTCATCGTTTCTTTCGAAAGGGGTAAATACCTTGACGACTTTTTCAACGTAAGGTTTAGTTGCTCTTGAAGGTAGCGATAGTGCAGACGCCCTCTGGGGACTACAAAACTGGCGAAGTTCAGAGTTCCCACTACTTTTTGTAATTCCGACCAGATTTGCCTTCCTTATGTGTAGGAGTTTTGAGACTTGTTTTTCCAATTTGCATGTTGATCTCTGTGGCAGATATTTTTCGTTTTTCCAGGGGTCCCACATTACGCCTAGGAATTCTACAGACCTTCTCGGGGAGGTTATAGATTTTTCTAAATTTAGTGTCCATCCAGGTTTGTTAGGGTGTGGATTGTCAAGTTGACATGCTCCTTCAAGTGATGGTAGTCTTGGTGAACCAAGAAGAAGTCGTCTAAGTAAATGAGGACACGAATCCCCTGATTGCGAAGCTGTTCGCCGATCCAGTTCGTCATCGCCGCGAAAGACTTTGGTGCTGTGCTTAGCCCGAAGGGCAGACAAGTCATTTGCATTAATTTTCCTTTGTACAACAACCGAAGGAATCTCCTGTGAGCTGCGGCAACCGGGAGATGAAAGTAGGCCTGGTGAATGTCCAATTTTGCCATCCAGTCGTAAGGTTGTAAGAAGTCGGGGACTCGCTGTACATTTATTAGTCTGAACCCTTTCTGGTTGTACGTATTGTTTAACCGCTTCAGTTGAAAATGGGTCGCGACGTGCCGTCGCTTTTTAGCCTCAAAATATGGGTGATATGAAGCTCGGAGAGAGGTCCGCAGGTTCGAGTACCCCCTTGTCTGAGCATTTTTGTTATGATGATATCCATCTCTGGAGATGATTGTGTTATATCTGCTGCGAGAGTTGGGGTATATATAACGGGGGTTTGGCCTCGAACGGTATATGATACCCTTTTATCATCTTTAAGAATGTGCACCGGTGCTCCCAGCGTTGCCATTGTTTGTAGTGAAACGTGAGCTGACCGGCAACAAATGTGCTTTGATTGTCAAAATTGGTGAACGTTGCCCGACTCCCCGATCCCGTGGGATAAGGAGGAGCGGGACTGTGGTCCTTTTGAGGACTTGTAGTTATGATGGCCTCTAGAGCTCTTTCCGCTATGAAACGAATTCGTTTGAACGAACCCCTTGAGGCGTTACCTCTATTGCTCTGGGGCCGACTAGTCGCATTGCCGTGTTGATGCAAGGCTGAGGTAGACGGGCTCGGATCGTTCTGCGGTGCAGGGTTTTGCGATCCTTATAATTAGGCCAGAAAACATTTTTCATTCCACCGAACTTTTCTATCAAAGCGCTGAATTTGTCCACATCAAACAAATTGTTTATAGTTGGGGGTATTTTACGAAAAGCACTTCTATGGTAAATATCCTTCACAGACGCCAGGGTAGCCTCTCGCCTGCGCTGTATAATTTCGGCCCTATGGCCACACACTATTTGAAGGGTATCGTTATACGCCTTAACGTATTCACCGTTGGTGAATATTTTATTTATTTTATCATAAATCGTGTTGTACGATAATGATGCTCCTTGTTCATTCACCCAAGACAAAAACGTCGTGAATTCGGCTTGTAAAGCCTCACGTTGCTTCAGAAGAGCGTAAGTGGTTCCTGCAAATGCTTTCTCTAAGGTAGCGTCAGAACGTGATACGTCGTAACGCCTAATCTCGTCATTAGCTTGTAAAGCAGTAAAGCCGGGCGAGCGGACGTACAGCTTCTGTACATCGGCGTATCTGACATTGTTCCACTCTTCTTGGTTGAACCGTTGTATGTCACTTAGTTGTTGCACATACACCGGGTCTGCGGCTGGTATCGAAGGCTCTTGTGTTTTGGTGCCCAAAGTCCAGGTGAGTTCAACAGGTTTCCCCGTAGGAGAAGGACCCGCCTCATCAATTAAATCGTCGCTACAATTAAGATCAACGTAGTCGCATTGATCATTATAACTACAACATTGTTGTGGGTAGTTATTGGAGTTAGAACTATTAATTTGATTTTTAAGCATATTGATTTCCCTGAATAATTTGTCATATTTACGATCGCGGCGTCGTTTAGCTTTTGACTTACCTCTTGAACTAGATTCCGAACTTGTTGTGTCGGAATCAGAGGTACTAGTTTCCTGTTCCTTCCGTTTTCTAGGAGATTTCTGCGCACCCTGTGCAGTACTTATGCAGTTAGATCCCTCCATAGTTATTCCAAAACTACAAGAAAACTGAAAATAAGTATTTAGAATCGAATGGTAACACCATTTTATTGAAATACACTTTGTTAAAATTGCTATAATAATATTAATTATTGGAGGGTAGATTATAACAACACATTAATAATCCTTTAACTGATATTAATGCAAAGACCACTGTAAAGTATTGTGGTAATAAGGCATACCACAAACTTAGAATTTAAAAAATATTTAAAAAACTCACCACAAGATATATTCCGTGATAATCACTGTATTTTAATATTAAGTAACTGAACACTATAATCTCTTATATCTTGGGGCTACGTCCGTTTTAGATCGAAAGTCAAGACGCCAATGATCGCAAGAGGCATTGCAGCTACCTGCAAACCTCTGCCACGGTGAGAGAGGGTCGCCGGACCGTTAGAAAGGGACGGATAGATAGGTAAGACAGAGACCACGAATAGGAAACGTTCGGAAAGTCAAGTACGCTACTCTCATGTTTTATTATGTTTTATTAGGTTTGGAAGAACGGTCAAGTTAGTTTAATAGTAGTATTTTAAAATTTCGGCCTCTCAGTTTTAAACGCTTTATATTTAAAGCGTGAAAAAGAAAAAAGCTAATAAGCTTCACTTGTATGTTTGTCAGTGAGTAGCTCCGTTTTTTAGTAGAAAGACATCAACATACATCCTTATCTTACCCCGCATGTATGAAAGAATGAAATAGAATACTTTTTAGTTGATTTTATCATAAAAGCGTGATTTTATTTTTTTTAACTATATTTATTTCTACGTATTAGTGCGTAATAGAAATTAATTTATCGGTGAAGGAAAACAATGCGAAAAAACCTATACGTTTGGTACGTATAGGTTTTTTCGCATTGTTTTCCTGCAAATTTAAAGTTGAGTTTATTAAGAGTTTAAGAAAAGTTCTCATAGGTTTGTGAAATCTACCGATACACACTTGGCCAGCGTGATGGACTATGGCCCTTACATATAGAAAGGAGACCAGTGTCCACCAGTCGGTCACAATATGTATTTCTTATAAAAAGACTGCAATATATTTTTGCACTAGAAAAAAAAATAGCACATATATTTCCTAAGCCGTGTTTCTCTTATCGCCGACTCGTGTCCCTATAAAATAAGGTTAAGGTTAATATTTCCTGTCAACCTTTTTATCGCTGACCTATTTCACTACATACTGAAAACCCCTCATGAACCGATTTCGGGAGGGACACATCTGAATTATCGATGTAAATGTTTTACTTTTCGGACGTATTATATTTTTTTATATATTAACTAGTTGATCCGGCAGACATTGTGTTGTCATATAAATAATAATAAAAAAATGTTAAGGTTGAACAACCCTTATCACTTAGGGGTATGAAAAATAGATAGTAGCCGTTTCTCAGACATACTGAATATGCATATAAAATTTAAATAAAATAAAATTTAATTTTGTAAAGCCGTTTCGAAGGAGTACGGAAACGAACATTGTGACACGAGAATTTTATACATAAGACTAAAATATTGTAATTTTTTTTACCGCATTTTTGTCTTCATATTTTGATTTTTATTATGTATTATTTAAGTTTAGAGTAATCAAACATTTAATTAAGATCATTATTCTTACAAAGGGCCTAATTTTTTGTCAAATTTATTATAGTACAGGTGGCAACCCTAAAAATACGTGTAAGGAAGTAAATAAATATTGTTGGCTCTGTCTTAAGAAATAATAGTCTTCAGTATCAATTTTATATACCCTTCCATTGTCTATTATCTTTGGTAATAAATCTATGACATGGGGCTCTTCAAGACAGGTGCAAAAAGAGCTCTCCTACAAAGCCGGCGATGTATTGGTGACTCCTCTGGTGTTGTAAATGTCTATACAGTGACTGCTTTCCATGAGGTAGCCCGTATGCAATATTGTTAGGTATAAATATATATAAAAAAACAGATACGTGTGTGATTTAGGGTGTGCTGTCTTAGGTCTTGGTTCACATGGCCTTAGGGCCCATTTACATATATTCAAATTATATAGCAAAGTAGCTTTTGTGGTTCACTGTGGAGGCACCACGGCCGTGCCTATTTCTTAATAACTGTAATATTCAGCGCAGGAATCTTCCTCTTTAAAGTAAGGGACCAAATGGTAAGGAAGACATACATATCTGGGGCATTTAAAAGTAGTTCTCAAGGTCAACAACTTTTTTGACCAACCTCAGGTAGAAGTCTAATCTTATCTGGAGTTGATTAAAGTTATCCATGGACCGCAGTAGCCAATAGCCACTCATCATCAGATGGAAGGTATGCTCGTTTGCTACTTCTATGTAATTAAAAAAAATCTATGGAGCAAATAAAGTAGCACATGAGCATGAAGTTCACCACAAAAAGCAGTCACTGCTGCTCATAGACATTTGGATCCATATACAACATGGCGTTTTTCATGAAGCTTACATGGATGCATTGTCACTCCTGAGGACCTTGTATGTAAATTGCCTGACTGTCAGAGTCTTCTACCATAAGGCAAGAACTGCTTTATGTTAGAAATAGATGTCCCTTCCTGAGGTTATTAGGAGCTTTAAACTTGTACTAAAACACACATCACTACTTTGGTACGCACAACTCAAAATTAATTATTATGTTAAAGATATAGTTTAATCCAAAATAGTTCATGCTTTTAGTGTCTAACTATATTGTGGTTATTATAGTACAACTATCTATAATTGTATTTTTCATTATTTTAACCTCATTTATTAATAAATATATTTCAAAAAACTAAACAACACGCTTTTATGATAAAATCAACTAAAAAGTAGAAAATAATTTTCAATCTAGGAATCAATTAAGGAACAGTAAATAGTATAATTGTGAAAAAAGCTTGGGGTTCTCCATTTATCAGTTTTCGAAAAGTGGATTGTGCAATTATTCATGTATGCAGTGACATATTACCAAAAAACCCTTAAGAATTTATGCATTTATCCTTATAATCCACAGCAATTGATTGTTGGTTAAAACAATCAGAAAACATCAAAGTAAATCCCAATAAATGGTTTTCCTCTCTGATTCACAAGGTGATGTAGCTGTTACAATGATGTCATAGCTAGGTCATCTGTTCACATTGACTTACAATGCATTAGTAGTTTACTGTTTGTTTTCTTAGATCATGCTCAAATTTTGTAGCTAATGATGCAATTTTAGAATTTTCATGAATTTAGAAAAATGATGTTTTTGAAAAAATGTGGTTGTTTGTTTTCTTAACAATGTTTAGATGATGCTCATTTTTTATACCTAGTAATGCAATTTTGGAATGTTAAGGAATATTAAAAAAACATGTTCAAAAATTTGCAAAAATTGTGGTGGAAAAAAGTAGGCAGATGTATAGACCTATACACCAGTATGCCCTAGCTAGAAATTTTATAGATCCAAAGATTGTCTAGTTGGGACTCATAATGTTACAGCCAAGGCAGTGTAAGGTCACCTGTGTCCAACAGAGTCATCAAAAGGTCATAACTAAAACAGACCTTAGGAGTGGTAGCCTGTAATCAACTTAAGTTAAATTTCAAATTCCAATATAATTAGTATGGGCCATAATAACTTTTTTATTATCAACTGTGTTTTATAGCATAATGAGTAATTATATATTGTAGTATATATGACTATACTTTAAATTACATATGAATTAATAATAACAAGTTATTAATATTACTAAGTTGTTTGTGCTCAAACAATTTAATAAAGTAAATGTTAATAACCTCATCCCCTTTTATAATTGGTTAAAACACGTGTATTTTGGTACCTGACCATTATATTTTGATACTTTTGTTTTTGTGGAATATATTTAAATTATGTTTCCATTACGCTACATAGCATACCACCTTGTGGCATATGTGTAAAAAACTAATTTAAATAATTTTAAGGTCACTCAAACTTTTATGAATAACATATGACAGATGGAAATATTGTGTTCATAACAGCATATGATAATGTTGTCTTTGGGTTTCATTTTGTTTCAATAGAAATCCAGAAATAAAATTGATTGAAGCAACCACATGCTGAGTGTTATTCAATATACCAGCTATAAACAGAAATCTTCAATGCCAAGTAATTACTATGTATAATTAATTGGTTATATTATGTTATTAAAGCAGATATTTTGGAAATTACACTTTTTAACCTGTTTTTTAATAACATTTGTTAACTAATATGATATAGTTCTATAAAGTACATTGTATTTTTTGGTAAATTTTAAAAATAATTTAATTTAAACAATTTTTTGGCGAATATAATTTGAATTTTGAAATATATAGTACAGTGATGTAAATTCGATACCTATGTACTGTCAACGTCGGTGCCTATAAAAACCAGTTTCCGCACGCATATATCGCAATCACACTAAATTGGCAGCGATTACGGCGGAAACATACACTAATAAATTACATGTTAGCCAAAAAATGGGTGTATCGAATTATGATTACGGTATGTGACTCCGTATGTATGTAGGATATGCAATACGCCCGTCTCCCTTGCGCCTCCCAAATGTCATGTTTAACAACAAAAAATATATAATACTTACGTAAGATATCTCAAAATATAACAATCAGGTATCAAACATCGAATGCGGAATTACTGATCCAATCGAATTTTTTTAACACACTTTTCAAAACACGGAATCTCCAACTGACAATTTTTAAAGCGCTACACAATACTCTCTACACTCTGAAAAATGTTAATTGTTATTCATTTTAGTAATAATTGATTTAATTTAGAAAGAAACCCGCGAGAATAAAGCACCATTTTGAAAGATTGAAGAAAGATCGTCAAGGTTTTCGCGATTGTCACAGTTTGCGTCATTGCGACATGTTGAATTTTTAAAGTTTCGTCCTGGATACTGGGTATTTTAGCCAAATGTCAAATTTTATACTTATTGGCGCATTGATAGAATCCGCAAGATGACACTGGTATCGATTTTTTTTTATAATAGTCGACAAAAACACAATAAGCCTCGCATATTCTGGTGGAACGTAATTTATTATCAATATGATTTAATCGGAACTGATGAAACAAATTTACTGTGTCAGATGATGGTTTTATGAACATTCCTATTAATCTAACTGTCCTGGTTATTATGATTTCTATTTCTGATGTCGCCTGAAGCCGTTATACTAGCTATATATAAATACAATGTTTCTTTTTCTTCTCCAAGGGGCTTTTAAATTCTATAATTTTTCACAAAAATAAGGCAGATGCTTAATTTTGCTATTTTTTACCCTATATATTCAGTACTTAGGAGCACTGATAGACAGCCGACCCAGATAAAAGTGGTTTCAAGTATCAAATAATGTGGCGAAATTTGTAAAATACTCTCAAGCTGCACTGGATAGTATTATCTATTTTTATTACTTACTTTCTAAAATATTTAAATCATTTATTTAATAAAAATAAAAAAGTAAATCATATAAAATAAAAACCAGCTTTCAGATGGCACTAGTGGGATTTATTTACGCTAAACTTAAAATTATTTTACACAACGGGATAGTAGGCTTCTGTCAGCGTGTTGCAGTTGTCATTTGTAGCTGACATGAGGGCGTAGCCGTCTTGGCCCCAGTCCTCACCCCAGGAGTTCTTCACGATCCAGTAGGTGGTGTCATCGCGGACGCCGTAGCCCACCACTGTGACTCCGTGGTTTATGCGTGGCTGATCAGTACTGTAGAACGTCAGAATAGTTGGTAAAACCAGATTGGCTCAGTAGAAAACTGTTTTTCTTTTACTTTATACCTAGTATTCCGATTCAGGTTAATCTTAGTAACGATTGAATAATTTGAATGGAATATTCAGGCACATACATACCAATTTTGGATACTTGGATAAAAAATGTAAAACATGTACAAATAGACAAGCGTGATATAGGTAGTTTTTGGTCAATCTACGCCCGTTATTAAAAATCAATCTATCCAATGTTTATCCAAGATCAACATTTAATAAATACTTCATATCATTGTCAATTTTCGATCTTTGGTAGGTAAAACTTGGATAGAGTGAATATAAATGAAGGGCAGATAGTCATGTCATGGAGAAATATTTTTCCGAGGCGATCCAGCTTAGTTCTCAGGGGTAGCGGCGATCTCAGGTAGGAATCTAATTCTATCTGGGGTTGATTACAGATCAGGTGGATTGCATTCTAGTCTGCTACTCCTATATTATAAAAAAATTGAAATTAATTTACAATCACCATTCAATATCGTAGAAGATTCCACTGGAGTACTGCACGAGGGAGTCTCCAGCGTAAATAGCGACTGAGACTGGCCCGTACTTGTACAGAGCATACTTCATGGCGTTGATGCTCCGTGGGGGCACGCGCGCGAACCCTTTCACTTTGAACACCTCTGACATATTCTTTACAGCACAGTGACCATCCTGAAAAAAAAGCTTTCTACACTCACAGCCCCACACTAGGATTTCCTACAGGTTCGATACAGTGTGGGTACCATGGACACACAAATACTAATACCTAATGGTGGTAGAACCCTTTGTGGTTCGACTCCGGCGGCACCACCGCCACACCTATTTCTACCTAATAACAGCAGTGTTAGGCGCTGCTGTGTTCCGGTTTGAAGGGTGTGGTAAGGGAGACAGACTTTTCCGAGGCGTTCCAGCTTAGTCCTCAGGGGTAGCGGCGCATCTGTGGCCGACCTCAGGTAGGAATATTTATTCCTATCTGGGGTTGATTACAGATGTCCATGGGCGGCAGTAGCCACTTACCATCAGGTGGACTGCATGCTCGTCTGCTACTATTATATTATAAAAAAAAATACACAAACAGCCAGACCCAGAAGGATATCTAAATTCATCATTCAGATATCTGTATGGCCGGGGATTGAACCCAGAACTCTTTTTGCGTCAGACCGGCATGTTGACCCTCCGCCACGCGGGTCATACTGAGCATGGGTCTTTCCTCTCTACTTAGATTTTTAATCCATGGTCCAAAACTCTACCTGTTTGGACCAAAGATAAAAAATCTTAGGCTATGGATTGGTTTGTATACATCGACATTTTTTTATTTATAAGACTGGAGTGGCAAGAAGTCTACCTGGTGGTTAGTGTCCACTCATAGACATTTGTGACTGATTCTATGTAGAACAGGTTTTACCTGAAGGCGAAAACGGATGTGTTGCTACTCCTGTGAATCAAAATGGCTGTCACATATGTCAGGGATTTTACGCTAGAAATGGGTGTGGCGGTGGTACATCCCTGGTGAACCATACACGAACAATTTGAAGGTGGTAGAACCCTTTGTGGTTCGACTCCAGCGGCACCACCGCCACACCTATTTCTGCATATTCACAGTAGTGTCAAGAGCTGCTGTCTTCTGGTTTGAAGGGAAACATACTTATCCGAGGCGTTCAAGCTTAGTCCTCAGGGGTAGTAGCGCATCTCGACCACAGGTAGGAATACCTATTCCTATCTGGGGTTGATTACAGATGTCCATGGGCGGTAGTAGTCACTTACCATCAGATGGACTGTATGCTCGTCTGCTATTCCTATATTATATAAATAAAACAATATTAGTACTTATGTATAATTTACGAATACAATGCAATATTAAAGTGAATGCAGTTAATAATTACCTCCGCTAAGTACGTTCCGTACTCCCTTTGAGAAGGAATGCCATGTTCTACAATATATTTGAATGCACCATCCAAAAATCCTCCGTCACAACCCCCGTTATTATAGCTGGAAACAAAATATATAAATTTATAGAAAGTTTTAAAAACAAGCTTTTTGTCAACATTTTGTTTTTCGTATTTTTCTGACAAAATCGTTTCATTTGATACCCTGATATTAGTCCGGTAGCTATTATTTTTAAGGTACCGAAAGGGTAAAAACGGAAAGCTATTGCTAAATCTCCACTGTCTGTCCGTCTGTCATACAGATCTTTAGAATCATAATAGATAGACACTTGAATTTTTTACAAAGCATGTATAACGGTTAATAATATGTACTAAAAATATAAAAAAGAATATAAATGGGGATCGCTAGACAAGGAACCGCTGTTTTTCGTACTTTTTAGCTGTTTCTATTAAACCATAATTCCTTAGTAAGTAAGTAGATAATTCAAATTTCCACAATGCATTTATTTATATGGCTACTATGATAAAACACTAAAAATAAATGAAAATGGTGGTACGGTCCATTTGCGAGTTCGAATCGTACTTGGTCAGTTATTTTAGCATTGACGAATCTGGAATCAGGTCTGTTACCATCTCAATATGATAGACTACCTCCAAGCACAATCGATCAGGGACTGTTCGCTGAGGTCCAGGTTCCGTCCCCCATTGTTCCTGGCCAGGGCACCCTCCACTGCAGCGGTGGTTGAGAACGCCCAGCAGGATCCACAGCTTCCTTGATCTAGAATTGAGTGAGGTTTATATTATGTCGACACACTTCGACATTTGTATATTTTTATACAGGTGTACCAGACAAGCATGTAGTCCACCTGATGTGACAATAAATACGTGTGACAGAGGTACCGATGGAACAATACACGTTCCACCATCATTTAAATTTTAAAAACTTACAGTAATGTAAACTTAGGAGGCAGAACTAGTTATTGTTCGACTGTTAACACCTCTACTCCTACTATGCTCTATAAAGGTTGGTAATGGCTGTGTTCTAGTTTAAAGAGTATGGTAAGGAGGACACAATTGTCTGAGGCAGTCTAGATTAGTCAGTAGCGGCACGTCTGTGGCCAACCTCAAGTAAAAATCCAATTTTATTTGGGGTTGATTACAGATGTCCATGAGCAGCAGTAGCCACTTACCACCAGGTGGACTGCATGCTCGTCTGTTGCTCCCATGTCCCGTAATAAAAAAAAATCTAATAAAAAAACTTACTCTTAATATGGCTGATGACTCCATCCAGTCTCATATCAAATTTCTCCGGTAAGTCGTCTATTGTCGTCAACTCCTCTTCAGTGTGCGGGAAGTCCACGGAGCCCACGCCGTGCGGGCTGGGCGAGGTAGCCGTCAGGTGCTTCAGCTCCTCCTCCGTGCGATCGGAAAACTGGTTGATCGATAATTTGTAGCTCAGATTCTTGCGATTGTGAGCGATTACTTTCCTGTAAATGGATGTAGATATTAGATGGACATTTGTAATCAACCATAGATCAGAACAGTTTCATACCTGAGATCGGCCACGGCGTCGCTACGGGTACCTCTAAGGACTAAGCTGGAATGCCTCGGAAAATATCTCACTCTTACTGAACCCTTCAAAGTGGTTTTTAAACGCTGCTGTGTTCTGGAACACAGCAGCGCTTAACTACTTACCTTCTATCTACCTTCTATCTATCTACGTACAGGGGTAGGTACGGTAAAACTTGGACATAGGTTAAAACTTGAGTGGGTGCACAGATTTTTAAAATGAACTCAAATTGGCCGGCGAAAAAAAGCGGTTTTTATAAATCGATCTCAAAAATCCTCACGTTACTTTTCTTACCTCCAATTCTTTTCAAAGATGGCCTTTCTCATTTTATGTTCCTTGTTTTTATACTGCTTTTTGTGCTGGTGTTTGTATCTGAAATATAAAATTTATAATTATATCTTATATATAAATAAACGGCTTTAACGATTTTCACCAAATTTTACATGCATATTCAGTACGTCTGAGAATCAGCTACTATCTATTTTTGATACCCCTAAGTGATAAGGGTTATTCACCCTTAACATTTTTTTTTATTTATTTAGCAACACAACGTTTGCCGGATCAGCTAGTTATGATCTAAATCAATGATTTACGAATCCTGTAAAGTACCTATTCGATTCCAAAATATGGAATGAACTTCCTCCTAAGGTGTTTATGAGCGTCATGATATGAGGCGCTTCAAGAAAGGTACAAAAAGAGCTTTCCTATATAGCCGGCAATGCAAACGGCGACTCCTCTGGTTTTGCAAATGTCCATAACCAACGGTAACTGCTTTCAACCAGATATTCTGTCTGCCTTATCGTTAAAAAAATATAAAAAAGTTATAGGCATACTAGCTTTTACGCGCGGCTTCGCTCGCATTCAGAGGTTTTTATCTATCCCTCGGGAACAACACTTTTTTGGGATAAAAAGTACCCGATGTTATTTTGTGATCCTGACGTATGTTAAAAATTTCATGACAATCGGTTATGTACTGTCGTGAAAGTGTAACAAACAAACTCACATTTTCATTTATAATCTTAGTTAGGATTAGCTACATACTTGTGGAAAGCTCGGCTAACTTCGGAGGATATACCGTTCTTCTTATGCTTCTTGGTGTTCCTCTTTATTTTCTTGTCTTCACAAGCCTCAACTGTAAATTACAGATCTAGTATTTTATAAGTACTTAAGTAACATTGAGTAACAAAAGTAAGTAACAAAAAAGGCAGTGATAGCCTAGTGGTTAGGAAACTCGGCCTCTCGATCAAGGGGTCCGACGTTCAAATCCCAGGCATGCACCTCTGATTTTTCGATTATGTGTGTATTATAAATTAATTATCACTTGCTAAAACGGTGAAGGAAAGCATCGTGAGGAAACCTGCATACCCGAGAGAGTTATAAAAAAAAATCAAAAGTATGTGAAGTCTACCAATACGCACTTGTCCAGCGCGGTGGACCATGGCCTAATCCTTCTCATTGTGAGAGGAGCTATGCCCAGCAGTGGGACAGTAATGGGTTGATGGTAATGATGATGAAAAAATTTAAATTTTAAATATTCGAAATACTAACTTCAACTTCATTCGTTTATAAGAGTAGTATGCGCCATAGTAAACGGAAGAGATCAACGAATATAATATACGGTTACTAGCTGACTCGGCTAACGTTGTGTTGCCATATAAATAGAAAAATGTTAAGGGTGAACAACCCTTATCACTTAGAGGTATGAAAAATAGATAGTAGCCGATTCTCAGATCTACTGAATACGCATATAAAATTTGGTGAAAATTGGTAAAGCCGTTTCGTAACTAACATTCTGACACAAAAAAATTATGTATAAGATATACTTACCTACTTGGATTTTTATAATGGGCGAGAGCATAGTATGTGATAGAATGGTATTAGTTTGATGAATTGAAGATGGGAAAGTTGACGATTAGAGATAGTTGAGTTTCCTTGGTATATCACCAATCCTTGAAAGTGCCATTGCTGGGCACGGGTCACGGTCAGTCAGCATAGACATCATATACCTACTATGGTACATTTTTGAAAAAAGAACGAGAAGTTGAGTCTCGGTCGTTAAAGCAAGTTATAATTAAGTTCTAATGTGGGTACATAACGTAAAAAAAAAGTTGCGGGCCTGAGATTCAAACTGCGGACCTTCAGAGTGAGAGGCCGAGTTTCCAACCGCTAGACCAATATCGCTATCATTTGGTAAATATTTAAAGACCATTTGGTCTTGAAGTTTTTTTTGTATATGATATTGGTAGAATTAGCATGATGACAGTAATAAAAAATCAAAGAATAAGTATATGATTTAAGAAAACACAATATTGAAAGGATTCTTAAAAATTACTCAGTTAAAAAAAAAAAACTTTAAGATTTATTATATTTTCAATTAAATAAAAGTATAAAATACTGCAGTCAGCCATCTTCTCTGAAACACTAACGGGGCACGAAAGACGTCAAATTTTGTATGGGATGTTTTAACCTTACGTCACCAACGGACGCCATGACACTCGCGTTTTCGCGCTTAATTTAAAATGGCTATAAACAAATGCTATTATTTTCATTAATACTGAATTTATTACCGAAATAATACGATTTTTGGAATCGGTATACATGTACCTACGAGTACGATATAGAAAGAGTTTTCAAAATTTGTCATCATGCCTATTCTTTTTAACGCGGATGAAATCGCGGGGCACAGCTAGTAGTAGTAACATTGTACAACTCACTGTTTGACACGTCCAAATCGTCTTCATTTGGTAATTTAAAGTCGTAATAGTTGATGATAATGTGAGTGGTTAACGCTTTCGTCCACTCGTTGTAGCGTTTCGTTTCGTTTCTGCAAGAAAGAAAGAAGGAAAGAAAGATTTGAACTCAATATATAAGCATTTAATTTTGAATTATTTTTTAATGTTCCGTATCTAAAATGAAAAAACGGCATGCTATTACTAAGCAAGCATCTGGATAATGAGAACTTATAAAAGTAAAATCGACGAAGATCCATTTGAGAGTTTATGGCCACTATTGCAGTGGCGGACTAAGGTCGTCGGATGCCCGGGGCGGAAAGTTGAATGGAGGCCCCCAGTGTAAAAAGTTCGCATGTGATTCGGTAACCTAATTTTTTTCGCTGAGTGAGACATTTCATACATTGATTGGTTCTGACGATCTTTTTTTAGGAACTAAAGCCGCTAGTGCACTGTTGCCTTTTAATATATGTAATCAACCCCAGATTAGATCAAAGTCCTACTAGAGATCGATCACGCGTTACTACGAGTACCCTTGACAACTACGTTGAAATTTTTCATAAGAATCCCTTACCACACCCTTCAAACCAGAACACAGCACTGCTTAATACTGCTGTTCTTGAAAAAATAGGTGAGGCGGTGGTGCTGCCGGGGTCAAACCCCAAAGGATTCTACATTAAAAATGAAGATAACAACTCACCGAACGGGTATGTCGACGCCATCATCGTTTCTGTAGACGTACAGAACACTATTCGTGTCTCCATCACTGTCACTTGACTCAAACTTCCAGACTTGAACTACCTTCTCATTGTACTTCTCTTCACCTAAAAGTATAGTAGAGATCAAACAGATATCCTGTGGCTATCCCTTATTTAGCTTTATTTGATGAGAGGAAACCCTCAAAAGGTATCCGGTGCCGTGGCAGCGATAACTGGTTATGTGGGATTTTTACCCACTAAAACCCCTTTGTGGTGATCCTCAGCGCTACGAATATGATTCCAAGATTTTGAAAGGAAAGCAACCATAGTTCCCCGAGTGCTCCAAATGACAAATGCTCCATTTGTGTTCAACCTCACCCTTGGGTGTATACTACATGTAAAGCTACACACTCTTTTTGATCACAATCATGGAAGCCCCTTTTATTCGCCTCTTACGACAGGCAAGGGATACCGCAACTCCGGACAAACCGTTATCCTACCTATCCGATTATTTTTATTTGCTTTCCAATCCAGATGTCTGCGGCGGGACCCAGGAGCGGAGCGGATGCCAGCTCCGTGCACACACGCTACTTTTATTTGATACTCTAAAACTGAAACACAACATTGCAGAAATTAATCGACAATTATGTACTCACCAGAATAAACATACTCGTCTATTTTAGGCAGGAAGTCAACGATATCTCCTTTATGTTTATCCTCTCTGCACAGGTCAGCGTATTCCAAATCTTCGTTCGCCTCTGGATACACCTGTATCAACAAAATATTTGTATGACTGACGGTCCCACCGACACTATGGCCGTTACTGATCAGAAGTGGGTGGGTGTGGGGTACTCAAGGCGTCTTATCACCTCTGGCAGGTATAATTAAGGTTCCCCCGACCCGATATAGGAAGAATTTTCCGTTTAAGGCGTAGGAAAAATATATCGAACCATTGAACGTTTCTGTCACCGAAATCCCAATTTGCCACCTGAAGTGTTGGCCAATTTTGCCGCTAGGTTGCAGATATTTCAAAAATCATGTTTTCCAGAATGGAAATAATCTTTCATAATAGATTTTAAACAAAGGCAGTATGAAGTTTTTATTTTTGTTTTAATTTAAATTTGGCAAAAGGGATGCCCAGCAGCATACGCGGTCGCGGCATGAAATTTTGGGAGGGTCCCCGGGGAAGTTTGGTTCAATTAGACCACTTTATTTTAATGTATATATTAGTATTTGTCGTAAAGTCGCGGCAGAGAGGAATCCATGCAGGGTTTCCCCACGAAACATAATACTGATCAAGTGCAAGTTGGACTTAATGGTTTGGGTGGTTATGACCTCCAACGTCTAGGACCGTGTTTGCCCAGCAATGTCTTACCTTGTACACTTTTCCAGTAGTTTCATCCGTCTCGCTGTAGTAGAACGTTTTATCCAAACCGTCGTAAACGTCCTTTCGAGATCGATTCAGCTCTGCGCTATACCTGTGATCAGGAAAGAATTTAATCAGTAGTTAATTAGTCCTTTCCCGAGAACTTTTGGTGCTGGACTAGGGATGGCGACTCTTTCAGAAAAAGATCGATTCTTGAATCTATTAGAATTGAAGTGTGATAAATCGATTCACAAAAAAATCGAGGCCTAAAGAATCGATTGTCCAAATATAGTTATTCGATCTTTTTCAATCTATTTGGGCGAAGCTTATGAAAAAAAAGGTCTTCAGGATCAAACAATCACTAAAATACGTATCAGCAAAAATATTTCTATACCACATTTGTTGATGTTCAATCAACTTCCAAAAATCGAATATCAGGTTTCTAGATGAAAGATCGATTAAAATAATAAATTTTTATGGCCCAAAAGATCCATTTTTCGCTAAGATAATTAAACCAACTCATTATCTAAGGTTTTTTGATTAATCGATCTAAGATCGCCATCTCTATGCCGGATTGATACCTAGCATAAGTAGAAACCTTTGTGGTTTATGGAATCACTGCCCCACCTTTTTCTGATTAATAACAGCAGTGGTAAAACTGATGTGTACCGGTTTGAAGGGTGTGGTAAGGGACACATACTTAATTGGCGAGTCACCTTAGGGGTAGCAACGCATCTGTGATCGACGTCAGGCAGGACTCTAATCTGGGGTTGAACAAATATTCATGGGCGGTAGAGATTTACCATCAGGTGAATTGCGCGCACGTTGACTACACACCACACAGGGATCCACCATCTTTACAAATGTGCTTCCAAGTAGTGAAACAAATAATTTACCATATTTCAAAGGGCTCCACAAGGCCAACGCTAAGATCCGTTTTCTCTCCTTTCAGATGGTATTCCGTAGGCCACAGGATGCTTTCCGTTGGATCATCGCTCTCTAGACAGGAAAGATAATACAATTATTTAAAAGCCCTTTGTGGTTCGTGTACAGAGGCACGACCGCCGCACCTATTTTTGCCTAAAAACAGCAGTGTTGAGCGCAACTGTTCCGGTATGAAGGGTGTGGTAAGTGAGACATACTTATTCGCGGCATTCCAATTTAGTACTAAGGGGTAGCACCGCGTCAGTAGACAAGATCAAGTAGAACCTTCGATCTTACATGAAATTGATTAATGTCTAATTGATTTATGTATAAAATTGATGTCTATGGGTAGCAGTGGTCAGTTCCTATAGACAGTATATACCGTGGACTGTATCCTCGTTGTTAATTCTAAGTATATTAAGTATAAATCGAATGCACCTAATGTTTTTCGTTGATTTTTATGCGACGATAATTATATTATGCGAAGACTAACAATCTTGGGATGTAAAAAATGTCGATTTATTCTTTTTTTCGACATTGTCATGTGAATCTCCGATTTAATTCGGAAGTCTTCTTATCAGGAACGTAGGATAAAAATGATTACAAAATTTAATTTCTAAAACAAGCATCAATGTGAATTAAAAAAAACGTAACATTCAACAAGGCGTCATCTTCAGTTTGTTTGTGGATCGTTCATCGTCATCAACCCATTACTGTCCCACTGCTGAGCACGGGTCTCGTCTCAGAATAAGAAGGATTGGGCCATAGTCCACCGCGCTAAGTGCGTATTGGTAGACTACACGTACCTTTGGGAACGTTTTTTAAGATCTCTCAGGTGTGCAGGTTTCCTGACGACGTTTTCCTTCACCGTTAAAGCAAGTAGTAATTAATTTCTAATACGCACATAACATCGAAAAATCAGAGGATTTAAACCTCGGACCGGTCAATCGAGACGCCATATTTAACCACTAGGCTATACTTGTCCATTGTCCCTGTAGTCCCAGGACTAGAATAGGGCTACGGTATCACCTGCCTGTCATAAAAGGCGACTAAAAGGGGGCTTCGGGGATTGCGGACAAGAGTAGGAGCTCGAACCGTCCAACAAGCAACCCCGGGAAGGACGGCGGTGTGTGTGGTCGCATACCGTCGTAAACACCAGGTGTGTGGGAGGAGCGTAAACTGCTCCCCCCAGGGCAGAGCCCGATAGGGTCATCGCGCACGGAGGACTCCGGTTGTCTCCACCAAGCGCTTAGGACAGCCACCTGGGGGTTTTAGTGCGGTAAAAATCCCATATAACCCGCCGTCGCTCTCACGTCGTCGGGTACCTTTTGAAGGTTTCTCCCTCGAAAACAAAAAAGGCTATATTTGTCTTTTTTTGTGCAGTAAATAGTAATAATCTTACCAATAATGTAGCTATAACTGCAACTTATTAACAAAAGGACGCCCAGGGCCCGCATTTTGTGCCCCATGATAACTGCCACTACCACAAATATACTGCACAATGCGAGTACATTTCATATTTATAGTACGAGTTTATCAGTAAAGGCATGTACCTATAAACATACTACAATAATTTCGCTGATTATTTTTGGTCATTATAATAATACTAGATGACCCGGTA
The DNA here is from genome assembly GCA_014595695.2 of Epargyreus clarus clarus. Classification (NCBI taxonomy): domain Eukaryota; kingdom Metazoa; phylum Arthropoda; class Insecta; order Lepidoptera; family Hesperiidae; genus Epargyreus; species Epargyreus clarus. The sequence goes on from JACTTY020000046.1 coordinate 2,036,641, forward strand.
AACTTTGTACCGCCTCAAGATCTATTTATCAAATATATTCATAAAATATAGCCTTTGTTACTCGTAGATAATGTAGCTTTCGAATGGTGGAAGAATTTTTAAAATCGGTCCAGTAGTTTTTGATGCAAACATTACAACCAAACAAACAATCAAAGTTTTCCTCATTATAATATTAGTGTAGATGTAAAACTAGCTTTTACCTCCGGCTTCGCTCTCATTCAGGGGTTTTATATATCTTTCGGGAACGATACTTTTTTCGGGATAAAAGGTACCCTACGTCCTTTTCTGAACCCCAAACAACGTGTGTACAAAAATTAATAACAATCGGTTAAGAAGTTAAGGCGTGAAAGTGTAACAAACAAACTCACATTCACATTTGTAATATTAGGATTCACATTTGTAATATTAATATTAGGATTACAAATGTGAATGTGATTTAGGATTTAGGATTACTTTTTTTATAATATACGAGTAGCAGACGAACATGCAGTCCACCTGATGGTAAGTGGCTACTGCCGCCTATGGACATCTGAAATCAACCTTAGATAGGATTAGAAATTCCTACCTGAGATCGATCACAGATGCGCCCCTACTTCTGAGGACTAAGATGAAACGCCTCGGAAAAGTATGTCTCCCTTACCACCTGACAAACCAGAACACAGCAGCGCTAACACTGCTGTTATAAGGCAGAAATAGGTGTGAATAACAATATTATGTTGTCCCTAACATTAGTATTATTGCATTTGTGAACCCACCCTTAGTTTAGGTAAAGCTGGGAGATCAATTTATTTTAATTTGATAATACAAATTAGTCTACTTACTTTTAATTTGATAAAACATTGTAATCAGTAAATTAAACTGTTTTCATGATACCTAGTTTTAACTAAAATTCAATATCAAATTATTTTAATATATATTTGGCGATAAGCTTAAATAATAATCGTGATTTAATGAACACTGAACATATTATTGTAGTGTGCATTTATATGTATGTAAAATAAAAAAATATTTATCACTTGTTAAAACGGTGAAGGAAAACATCGCAAGGAAACCTGCATACCTAAAAAATCTTTAAAAAAGTTTTCAAAGTTATGTGAAGTCTACCAATTCGCAATTGGCTAGCGCGGTGGACTATGGTCTAATCCTTCTTATTCTGAGAAGAGACCCGTGCCCAGCAGTGGGCCAGCAATAGGCTGATGATGATTTATTTATTGATTTAGATGGACCATCGACTTACCACTAGACATTCCTTAATAATTAATATTAATTCGCCGAATGTTCGTTCATATTCGGTTTTCGGCGTATTCGGCATCCTTTTTATTACTATTTGTATTCGGCCGAATTATTCGGTTTTGGTGCCGAATATATTCGGTTCGAGTATTTCTATTTTCTTGTGTACACGACATGGTACAGGACTAAAACACAAAACTTCTTATATAAGATTTGTGTTATATTATAAGTCAAACTCAAATCCTATTAAAAATGTGTTGAATAAAGCTTATAAAATAAAGCAATTAAACTTCAAATCAACATTTATTTTGAAACCTCAAGTCAACGCATTTATAACGCAATCTATAGATAGTATAGTCAACATTTATTTTTAACCTTAAATCGGTATTTATTTTTAAAACTCAAATCAACATTTTAAAGTGTTAATCATCATCAACAACTCCTTATTCTCCCACAGCTGGGCACGGGTCTCTTCTTCAAGTGAGAGGGATTAGACCATAGTCCACCGCGCTGGCCAAGTGCGTATTGGTAGACTTCACATACCTTTGAGACTTTTTATTATTTAATCTCTCAGGTATGCAGGTTTCTTCACGATGTTTTCCTTCGCCGTGTAGCAAGTGATAATTAATTTGTAATACGCACATAACTTTGAAAAATCAGAGGTGCCTGCCTGGGATAAGAACCTCGGACCCCTCGATCGAGAGGCCGAGTTTCTTAACCACTAGGCTATCACTGCCATTATTCTTGCCATTCTCACACTTTATCTCTTATACGCAGCGTCCTTGAATACGCATCTCCTGTATAGAACCCCTAGTATAAAGTCCATAGCGACAGAATAGAACGCGTCTAACGAGATTTTACTAGGTTTTCAGCATACAAAGATCGAAATTGTCCCTATCGTGCCGATTATAATACAAAACTTTATTATTTTAACTTAGAATCCCTTGAAAAGAGAAAAATCAATGATCTCAAAACACTTCATAAACTGATTCATTGTCTACTAATATCTCCAGATTTACTAAGCCTCATTAATATAAAATTCTCTGGAACCTGCATACCTGAGAGATTTATAAAAAAAAATCTCAAAAGTATGTGAAGTCTAGCAATATGGCCTTATCCATCCTTCTCATAATGCGAGGAGACCCCTGCCCAGCAGTGGGACAGTAATGGAGAATGGCTATTGGGTTATTTATATTGAGGCGTTTGTAACTTAGTCATCAGGGGTAGCATCGCACCTGTGGCCAACTTTAGGTAGGAATCTCATCTAGTCTTGAATACAGATGTCCATGGACAGGAGCCACTACCGTAAGGTGGACTGCATGGTCCTTTGCTATCTTAATATTTAAAAAAAAAGCCCTACGTTCTGGTTTGAGAGGTATGATACTGGATGATACATTTACTGGAGGCACTTCAAGTTTAACTTCAGGGGTAGGAAACTAGTAGGTAACTTATTTGTAGGCGAGGAGGACTGAAAATCAATTTTTAAATTTGATTAGGAAAACAAATATACAGTTTTTTTATAAATAAAATTTAATGAATTACCAAACTTTTAGACTATCAAGGTAACTTATTGATAACAACTAATTTATATATTTGTAAATAGGTTATACGAATAATCTGAAATATTGAAGAAAATGTTTGATATTTCAACATAATTACCTCTTCCATGCTTAGCTATAGATAAAACCCCTATATATTGGACCCGAGCTCACAAATAAATCCCACAAAATAATTTAAAAAAAAATGGCTTAAAAAATCTCTTACGAGTCATTCATTATTTATATAAGGATCCCGAGGGGGCAAAATGTTTTAAGTATACAGGGTGAATTTTTAAAACGGGCCTTCAGGGCCAAATATGAAACTATAAGGATTAGCGAAAAATGTTGGAAGGAGTTACGAGGCCGATTTTCATAAAAACTAAAACTGCATCATTCGTTTTTTAAAATATCTTTTTCCTTAGCCGGGAATCGAACGAGTTCATTTTGAAAAAAAAAATACATATTATTCCACTATCTGAAAATCCGTTTGAAAAATTCACCCTGTATATTGGACCCGAGCCCATAAATAAATCCCACAAAATAACAAAAAATGGCTTAAAAAATCTCTTAGGGGGTCCATTCATTATTTACATAAGGATCCCGAGGGGGCAAAATTTTTTAAGTATATATTAGTATGTATGTTATTCTGTAAGGTTATATATTATATGGACTTCTGTATTCAATTATACTTTTGTATCGTTGTTTATATTGTCTAAAATAAATGAATACCTAGATAAATAAAAAATAAACTATCTGGAAATACCCTAACTTTTGTAAAAACCATTCTTACGTAATATATTCCAGTCTGTAAGAGGCAGGGATCGAGTAGATCCGCGTCTGGAAGATAAATAAACGACATGGAATCTTATTTAGGGGGCAGGGTTTGAAAAATACATACATGCGTACCCTTACGTGGGGGACAGGGGTTCTAATATTACCAAAAGCGTCCTCACGTAACTAATCAGTGGCCCCTTACACATTGTGTTTTACGTTAAACATTATTTATAAGTTTCACAACCTTTTCGAGATCGTTATTGTATAACTATTGATAAGTTATTATCATTAACCCACTGATGCGTGGGTTGTAGTGCCAGTATTGAAGCTGCATCATGTTTTCCAACAGCAGTTGTGTTCAATGTTCCTCTTAAGTTAAATGGCGCTGTACACAAAGCTAGAACATGATAACGAGATTTTTACTTAGCATACACCAATTCAATAAATATTCGTGCTCATATGAAACTCGTTGTTTCTATGCGCTTGCGCTTGGATCCTTGGTCATTATTTTGGTCCTTCGAGCTGGATATGAAGGAACTTATGGATCGTGACCAACGCTGAACCATTTAGTGTGCAATATTTAACCATCTAGCTTCTAAAAAGCAGCTAAAGCGTTGATGGCAGACGCTAGAAGTAGTCACTGCTGAGGTCCTTAGTTATATTTGAAGATTTTTAAACCCAATTAATGTCTACTTATACTAAACATAATCTTCATGATTATTTTGGACTTTACTTTTTCATAATAAAATGTTGTTTTTAAAATATCGTTTCGATTGAAATTTTAATTTACACCTCTTTAGCTACATTTATATCTATTGTTACGTGTCAGACACGTGTCGTTGCAGAAAAAATAATATTCATCTTTAGTCTATGCATCAAAGTATTATCCTCTGTAACACAACGTACGGGCTGTGCCTGTCACATAAAAATGTTTTACGTCTGACACGACACACTCAATGACTGCCTATATAAAGGCATATCAAGTATACACTTCAATGTCATCACTGTCATTTATATCACTAATTTGTCTCCACGACGCGTATTCCGCTCTCAACCCCTTCTTCCCTAAATAGAACGGATACCCTTTACTGGTAGACAAGTAGAATATCCCATGATTCTTTGTATCTACATTCAATCCCATAACATTCGTCTCTACATGGTCTTTGTAGCAGAGAGCGTCTCTAGCTTGCTGAATCGAATCGCATTTGATCGCGACGAACTTATCAGGGTTCTTTAAAGCAGATAACCACAGTGCCAGAACGCGGAAATGGCTGCAAGTTGTCGTGCAAGGAAACAGGTTTAGATCAGACGGCTGGTACTCCCCCCCATTGACGTAGAAGTCAACATGACCCATCCTCGCCGCCATGCCAAACCCGTCGATATTCGTGTGAACCACTTGAACAAAATCAGCGTTAGATGCGTCAAGTCTGTCGTCAACACCAAGAGTCCTGAAGCAAGGACCGGCCGGTTCTAATGCGGTTATCCTGGAAATGTTCTGCCCAGTCAACTTCTGGAAGTTGGAGGCGATGTAGCTAACAGTCTGACCTCCCAGGCTAAAGCCTAGGAGTTCCAGCTTAGATGGGTTTAAGCCGGCTCTCGTGAGCTGGACGAGGACTTCTGCTACATGCTTGCCGACTGGGCGCATTAGCCGCGTGGCGCTGGAAAGAATAAAACATGATTATCAAATAAATTTCCTGTTATTTTTACTAATTAATATCGTTTATATCGCTCTCATCAAATATGTTTATTATGCTTGTTTTCTATGCACCTGTTGTCTACACTACAATTTTCAAGTCTTAACAAAGTAGAAGTAAAAAGTTGGGTAAATATCTTGTTAAATTTTTTAAACAATCGGTGTAACTGTTCTGATGGTGGTAGAACCCTCTATGGTTCGACACCGACTACATTATCGGCACTATTCTGCCTAATACTAGCAGTAGTAAGCTGCTGTGTTCTGGTTTAAAGGGTGTATGTAGTAAGGGAGACATACATTTTCAAAGCATTAGAATTTAGCCCTTACCTCCCCGCACTAAATATAATATTATCTGGGGCTTATTACAGATGTCCATGGGTGGCAGTAGCCACTTACCATCAGGTGGACTGCATGCTCGTCTCCCACTCCTCTAATTTTAATTTAATTTTATATATACACATAATACATAATAACAATAACATATAATATAGGTACTTACAGATAATAATGAACTGTAGCGAATCTTTGGTTGTCTACAAGTATAATGTTGTAATTCCTGTCTTCGTACTCATTGGCGAACATCGAGGAGATGGGGAAGCTGGTGCTGTCCAGGTAACCAATGGCTACTAAAAGAGTCTTTCTGGAAATTTAAAGAATCAGCCATCAAGATAAAGCGTTTGGTGTTGGTCACCGGTCTGAAGTGCAGTGGCCAGACATGTATCTAAACGACAAATTTAGATTTTTTGTTTCTGGGTCTGGGTGTTTGTGAATTTGCGTGTGTGTGTTGATGGCACCCACGATACGTAGAATCTTGGTGTGGGACGATGAGTGTAGAAAGCGTCTTTAAAAATAATAATAATTGAATACCTCTTAACCCAGTCCCTTGATCTAAGGCGCCGACCTCTGAGTTTTCAAATTTAAATAAAATAATACAATGTTTTGTGAGGAAACCAGTATTCCTGAGAAATCTTAAAAAAGTTACCAATTCGGACTTGGCCAGCGCGGTGGACTATGGCCTAATCCTTCTCATTCTGAGAGGAGACACGTGCTCAGCAATGGGATAGTAATGGGTTGATAAGATGATCATACCTCTTAAAGTCCATTCGAGGGTCTGTGGCGATGTTCTTCGCGTTCCAGTAGGTGTACCTCTGTCTGCTGCGGCCCTTGCCCTGCACCACGAAGTAGAGGTACTGCAGCTGGCTCCGGGGTATGGTTGCGGGCTTTGTTGATCCTGGACCTGGAAAACATAGCCCTTTTTGATTTTTTTATATCATCAATTAAAAATGTGAAATCAGTAGCCAAGTTCAATGTTAAGGTTATGCGGGATTGACGACTTCTCTGATAATTGAATTGTAATTGATGAAAAATACTACAAATAGAAACCTTGAAAATAAATTGTTTTCGCCATACAGTGCATTACTTTTTTCGAAAATTTGACTGACACGCTACCGCATCTATGATGCCTAACCTTTATGAATTTAAGTACCTACTTAGAACGATCAATTTCAAAATTTTGAATAATTATCAAGAACCAATGATAACACACGTTTTTAATTATTAACTCGCATTGTTCTTATCAGTATCAGTATCATTAGGATTACGATTTTGAGGTTGTTCGAGCGCTTTAAAGAAAGTTCATCGCAAAGTTTCTGCACGATAGATTGCAAAATAGTTCCATTAACTATAAAAGTTAGTTCTTTAAATAATAATCATTGAACATAGATAAGTAAAGATTACTCACTCCTAACAAGAAAATGTACCCAGTTTTGAGAATTGAAATAGTTGCGTAAAAAAGTTTTGCCACGTCTCCGTGCTAAAATGTCCCTAAAATATTTGAAATAATTATTTATTTATACGTAATTATTACGTAAATTACGCTGTATTAGTTATTTATTCGTAAATTTTCTCTAAAAATGTTTTTATTTGTCAAGAATTCAAAAAAAGAACTTACTAATAGTTTGTGGCTTCATTCAATTTCAAGGCGGCGAAGTATCTTTCCTAATCTATGCCATTGAACTACGGATCGAATTTAACAATGTTTAGCATGTATTTAGCATGAAAAGATATCAAATGTTGATATTTTAATCAAGGGCAATTTAAGGCAGATTTTTTGTATTTTTTTTTTACAACATTTTTTATGCCCGCGCAAAATACAACTCGAACTTCGACAACATTCTTTTTCTTTTTTATGCTAACTCATACAATCGTGCCAGCCAGTGACAATATAAATGTGAAGCTATTATTATAAAAATAACACAAAATAATTAATTAAAATAATACTACTTATAACAAAATAATTTGATTATATTTATAATAATATATACCTACATATGAAACGGAAATATCCATCGCACTTATGACTAAATATGCATTACTATAACAATATGTCTTGTTGGTAGCTTTGAGGTATAATTTGTTTGACGACGCCATTACACATCATTTTGCAATTTCCTTGCAAGTGGCCATAATGTCATATATATTATAATAATGATATGGTGATTAGTTATAGCTTAGTGGTTGAAAGTCGGCCTCTTGATACATGGGTCTTAGGTTTGAATCCCAACCTCTCAACCTCTGATCAAATTAATTATTGCTTTACCTGCGAAGGATAAGGATATATGTGAAGTCTACCAATACGCATTTGGCCAGCGCGGTGGACTATGGCCTAATCCTTCTCAGTCTGAGAGGCCGTGCCCAGCAGTGGGACAGTACTGGGTTAGCGACGATTGTGTATGTTTTTTACATGACAATCAGTGTAGCGGAGCGGTCACCATGGTTTGAGTCACAGAAGCGTCCGGGTTCGATCCCTGGCCAGAGAGATATCTCACGGAGGAATTTAGATTTCTGATAATAGTGTATTATAGAGATATAGTGTATTATACTCGTAGTGATTTAACATCCAACTAGCCAGTAAGATTTTCTTCGTGAGATTAAATTTATTACATCGCGCAAGAGTTACCGATTACAACCACAGATTATAACATTTGTCAACGAAACGCACGCTACTCTACAGATATTTAATATAATAGAAATAGTGAATGAGCATGTAGTTCATCTGATGCAGTGACGTCAGTATACGTTGGTAGAATCCTCCGTTGTTTGACTCCGGCGGAACCACCGCCAAACCTATTTCTGCCTAATAACAGCAGTGTTAAGCGCTGTTGTGTTCCGCTTTCAAGGGTGTAGTAAGGGAGATATATTTACGCGAGACGTTCCAACTTAGTCCTCAGAAATAGTAACCGAAAAGTGGTAGAACCAGTATGGTTAGACTGGGAAGGTACCGCCGTCACACTTATTTCTAATACGAAGCAGTTCGTGCGTTTCAGTCGAAGGCTGTAGATGCCGACTGACTTGCATATATATATTTTTTTTGTTGACGAGGGGGAAACCTTCAAAAGGTACCCGACGCCATGGGAGTGGCGCCGGGTTATGTGGGATTTTTACCGCACTAAAACCCCCCCGGTGGCGGTCCTCAGCGTTTGGTGGAGAACTCCGGGATACCCAACGGAACACTACCGGAGTCCTCCTAACGCGATGCCCTTTTATCGACTTGACTTGCATATGCGACGACTATCTTACTCTTAAATCTTTGAAAAGATGATTGTTTTTGGTTTTATAGCTGTTTTACTTTGGATTTACTTTTAAGACAAACCAGCGGTAGTCGTTTTACTCATCATCATCAATCATTTACGTTAATCTCATCTGGGGTTGATTACATATGTCCATGGGCGGCAGTAACATTTATTATCCGGTGGATGCATGCTCGTTTGCTACTTAATATTATAAATAAAAATCATTGACAACCCGCGTGGCGGAGCGGTTACCATACCGGTCTGACGCGCGAAGGGTTCCGGGTTCGATCCCCGGCCAGACAGATATCTAAATGATGAATTTAGATCCCCGGCCAGATATATAAATGATGAATTTATATATCTGTTCTGGGTCTGGGTGTTTGTGTATTCGTCTTTGTGTGTCCATGCAGCCACGACACGGAATCCTAGTGTGGGGCTGTGAGTGTATAAAGCGTTTATTATTTATTCTCGATTTAAGAATAGCTTGCGTGTACGGATGGTAATTCTAGGTTATCGTAATGCACCTAATCTGAGCGGACAAACAGTAATTATGTAGCCATGTCCTGTTTTCCTAGTAATTTATGGTTATAGTCGAATCTAGTGAATCGTGAATAAATTATTAGTTATCTTTATTCGTATGCAAGGAAGTGTTATTTTCACTTTATTTAACTACTGAATTAAAATTAAAATTTGAAATAATTATGTACCTATAAAATTATTACTGGGAGGTAAGATTACTTTTTATTTCTATTTTCTGATGTAGACCTATTGTGAAAATAAAATATAAACTTGGGTGGGTGTACATGACACCTTCCTAGACAGATTAAAATTAAAATTTAACAACGTGTTATAAAGACTGTAACAAAAATCAGTTATTTTAAAATTATTATTGTTTCGTGTTAAAAAAAGCAACATACATACTGATAACAGTCCTCGGGAATATCCTTCTTCCGTTCTTGCATTTATACCGACAGGTATTAAAAAAAATAAACACCATAGGATTACTGTCATTTTTCTCTAAAAATACATTAAAAAAGTTACGGCATCATTCTGCCAAACGACACTATTTTTGCGCTCAATTTTTTATCTGTGACACAATAAGCCGTGAACATTTTTTTAATGAAGACACGCGCGGCCGTACGGGATGTGACCTTGTTCATGACATAATGGCGGGAAATTAGATTTAAAAAAGTTTTATTTGTGGCGCGAAGACTGCACGTCCACACTGCTTGTTGCAAACTGACAAGATGGCTTCCTTAGAGAAAGATTAACAAATCTTAGCATGGTAATGTTGGCAACCGCTAAATATGAGTTTCGTTACAAAGAAACCTCTTTTATTTGTAAGCGTGTAGACATAAATCTAATATGGACAGATTTCCTTGTATTTATCGTTAAGTAGTGTTTTACGGTTTATCGGAGTAATATATAACCACAGACCTGTGTTTGTTTTGAAAAGGTCTGTGTATTGTGTATATGACATTGTTGTAATATATGACAATGCTGTCTTAAAATATAATAAAGCGATATCTTAAAGTATTAAAATCTGACCCCAAATATTATATTCTTGAATACTAATCTATGTTCTTGAATGGAGTACAATTTTGTAATATTTTGGTAAAAAAAAGATCGCCAATTTAATAGAATTTAGAAATACCAAAAATTCAAATCAAGAATAATCGTTTAACTTCATAAATTATGTAAATTATAATTTTAAATTACTTATTATAACTACTTGTTATCTATTTTCCTCATAGATTAGTAAACTAAAGATACTTCGCCGCCTTGAAATTGAATGAAGCCACAAACGGCTTATTTTAGTTAGTTCTTTTTTTGAATCCTTGACAAATAAAAACATTTTTAGATAAAATTTACGAATAAATAACTAATTTACGTAATAATTACGTAATTTACGTAATAAATAAATAATTATTTCAAATATTTTAGGGACATTTTAGCGCGGAGACGTGGAAAAACTTTTTTACGCAACTATTTCAATTCTCAAAATTGGGTACATTTTCTTGTTAGGAGTGATCTTTACTAATCTATGATTTTCCTATACAATTTTGAGATCATATTTTGATAGGATTTAAGGCCGATACACATGAAGGTGTTCTGAAAAGAATTAGTCTCGAAATAATATTTTTAAGTCCGTAAAAATGCAAACAAATGTCTAATTATATGCAAATACGAATTTTATAGTTAAAGTATTGTTTTCCATCGTAGGATGCTCATAGTATGATTAATAATTTAAATGATAATCAAGTATTGTTTAAAACATTTTTGGGTACGAGAGTGAGCCAAGGTTAATGTAATATCTTCATTACTTATAAGGGATCTACTTTGTAGTTTTGTACACTTAAAATTCTTAGTTTCGTTAAATATTTCGAATAATTATATCCGAAACATTTATCTACACTAATATTATAATGAGGAAAACTTTGTTTGTTTGTTTGGTTGTAATGAATAGGCTCAAAAACCACTGGACCGATTTTAAAAATTCTTTCACCATTCAAAAGCTACATTATCCACGAGCAACATAGGCTCTATTTTATATGAAATATTTTTGATAAATAGATTTTGAGGCGGTACAAAGTTTGCCGGATCAGCTAGTGTATATATGTGTATATGTGTATATAGAAGTAGCAGACGAGCATGCAGTCCATGTGATGTAAAGTGACTACAACCGCACATGGGCATCTGTAATCAACCCCAGACAAGACCACATTCCCACTTCAGGTCAGTCACCGATGCGCTGCTACCCGGACTAAGCTGGAATGCCTCGGAAAAGTATGTCTTCCTTACCACACCCTTCAAAACGGAACACAGCAGCGTTTAACACTGCTGTTATGAGGCAGGAATAGGTGTGGCGGTGCCGCCGGAGTCGAACCACAAAGGGATCTACCACCTTCAATAAAACTATCGCTGCACGCTCGTTTATTTCAATTTTATAAAAAATCTGAATCATATTTCATCAAGTACGTAACAGTAAAACGCAATTTTTAATCGAAGTTTATTATCCCCAATTAGCATCTAACGGGACCTGCTCCTGGCAGTCCTCACATCCAGACGAGACCCTCTGGGGTCCCTGGGGAGACGGGCGTTCGCCCTTCCGCGGGAATTGCGACGGGTTGTCGGGCTTCCGCCATGGTCTGTGGAGCTGGTTCTTCATGGATTGTTCAAGGGCGTCTAGGTGCTCATCGCCCCGGCTTCTAGGTGCTGCTAGAATCTCCAAGGAGCAAAGCAGAAGCAGAGTGAAGACCTGGAATAAAATATGAGTATAAGAAATAATTGGCCAAGTGCAAGTAGAACTCTCACTCGGAGTGTAATATTTTCATATATTTTTTTTATTTTTAGTAGATTTGTTATTATAGCAGCCATTGAAGTAAATGCAATGTGAAAATTATTCCATTTATATTCACTTTATTATTTTTTTCTCTTTTTCATCCACTCTTACCCATGCTCTGTAAATTTCGAGGTTCAGGAGATAGAGACCTGTGACGGCAGACTGATGGACAGACGGCCAGATGGATCGACAGAGGGGGCTTAGTAAAAGGTTCCGTTTCTATACTTTGAGTACAGAACCCTAATAAACGGTACTACTACATCATTCCTTTTTCGCGAGAACGAAACACTTTGCGAAGTGGTGGTCGATGCAATTACGTTCAATTCAAAAATCAAATCAAAATTTGCTTTTTTAATAACTCCAGCAATTTTTCGAGTAAAATGATTTACCTTAATACTACCTACTTATATTTGCTTTATTTTATTTTTCATTTTGATCAACAAACTTTTTGTTGAACATCCAATTTTTAACTCAAAAATTATAATAATCAACAGCACGGAAATGTAAAATACCAAAAAATAAAGTTAATAAATGAATATTTTTAGTAATTATTTACTGTTTGTTTGGGCAAAAATTATTTGTCGAATTTAATAAAATTTATCTCAACTAGGAGGGGGCAATTGTACCAGCAAATCAATTTTTGACATTTCGGACAAAAATAGGACTTACCCATAAATACATATTCGCCAATAAATAGTGAATAATCAATCAATTTTCTGTATCAATATTTATATACTACTCTTTCCAATTAATATTTAGCAATCAATCTAATTTTTCGCAATAAATACTTTCTAGTATAACAGTTGTTTCTCTTTAGCGATGTAGGCTTGTTTTGATTTGGCAAAAGTCGCCAGCCTTTATATAGTGTGTTTAGGATACGGTTTTAGGGTTCCCAAAGCGTAAAAACGGAACCCTATTACTAAGACTCCGCTGTCTGTCTGTTTCTCACAGGGCTCTATCTCTTGAACTGTAATAGACAGACACTTGAATTTTTCACAGAATATAAAGGGTGAATTTTTCAAATAGGCCTTCAGGGCCAAATCTGAAACTATAAGGATTAGCGAATAATGCTGAAAGGAGTTACGCGGTCGATTTTGATAAGAACTAAAACTGCATCATTAGTTTTTTAAAATATTTTTTTCCCTAGCCGGGAATCGAACGAGTTCATTTTGAAAAAAAATACACCCTCTATATCATTCCACTATCTGATAGTGTTGCTTATAAGGATCAAATTCTCGGAAGTAATGTTATGTGGCAAATGAAAGGAAAAGGTTATTTTTAAAGAAAATACAAAAATTTTCATACATGCGCATACTTATCCTTAAGGATTATACATGGCATATGACTTATTCATTATCGTTAAAGACTATACATAAGTCATAACATCGAAGAATTTGTTGGTTAATCAACTAATTCCTCGACGTTATGGCCAGGACATACGGCTTAGTATGAGAAAGTTATAGATTGGAAGCTAAGTTCCCGCCAGGAACTAGGATTGATTATTTAATAAAAATAGATAACTGATTAATTAGTAAATTGTTATATTTTGTCGTGTAAAACTTCGTGTCAACGTTAAATGTGATTTTATATATCTTTTTGTTTAGTAATCACTCGGTTTTGGCTCAAAACAGTCATTCTCGCAAATTGTCAACTTTGCATTGGAAGTTGAAGGTGTATTATAATGGTCCTAAAAATAACCTTAACCAAGTCGAACATAAAAATATAAATTTTTGTCACAAAATTTCAGCTTTCGAATGATTTGAAATAATAGGCCCCAAAAAAATGTAAATACGCCAAATGTTGAAATTAATTAATGGCGGGAACTTAACTGCCAAATTAATATGAAAAAATATGTATTTTCTTAAAATTGTGGCTTTTCCTTTAGTTTGTCATTTATCATTACTTCCCAGAATTTGATCCTGATAAGTAACACTATCAGATCGAGGAATAATATAGAGGGTGTATTTTTTTTCAAAATAAACTCGTTCGATTCCCGGCTAGAAAAAAAAATATCTTAAAAAAGTCATGATGCAGTTTTAGGTTTTATCAAAAACGGCCTCGTAACTCCTTTCAGCATTTTTCGCTAATCCTTCCAGTTTCAGATTTGGCCCTGAAGGCCTATTTGAAAAATTCATCCTGTATATAATAGTGGCCGCTAACGAATACTAAAAATAAAAACTCTTCTGTATAAATAGGGGTATACAATATAACAAGCAACCGCTATTTTTGTCATTTTTCTCTTTATCTTCTAAACGGTACTATAGACAGTTCAAATTCCCACAACAAATAGCAAAAATAAAGAAGTAAGCTAACGGAAAAAATAAATGAGAATTTGGTGATACGGAACCTTCATTATACGAGTTCGATTTGCACTTGGCCAATTATTACAATTAGTTTAAATATTCAATTCGTCATAACATACGGTATATTATGGGGAACCGACCGTACTCAAACTTGTTTTGCCGCTAAACAAATTATTGCAGCGTGGGCAGAAGTCAATAACTTTACTTAGTGTATGCCGTTGGCACATTACTGTCCCACTGCTGGGCATGAGTCACCTTATGATGAGAGGGATTTAGGCCATACTTATTATTTTTATTTAAAAACAATGACAAAGATTTTGAGGTAAAACCCTTCGTGGTTTGACTCCGGAGGCACCATCGCCACACATATTTCTAATAACATCCATGTTATGCGATTCGATGTTCTAGTTTGAAAAGTGTGGTAAGAGAGACATACTTAATACTTATCCTTCACTTACTTCTACTACTTATTGATATTAAGTTACTTCGCAGGGAATAATGTTATATTTTTAGTGTTTGCCGTCAACCCATTGCTGTCCCACTGCTGGACACTGGTCACCTTTCCTTAGGCTGCAGTCCACTGGTCAAGTCAGAATTGTTAGACACATTCTTTAAAAAAAAAATGATCGAAAAAACTGTTATTCTTCTTAAATTCTGAAAATAAATAGGGCCACACCTTTAGTGCCCCAGGGCTCCACACCTTCGCTGTCTTAGGGCCTTCAAGGTCCTAAATCCTCTTAATACTATATTTTTCACAACTTACCTTAAGCTGTCAAGGTCCCTAAGTACGTTTACGAAATAATAAGATAATGCACAGATGAGTTTCGAAACACGCAATTTGTTGTAACAATCATAATTTCTTACAAGGTTTTTATCTTTAATCTAAATCGCTAGATGCCGAAAGCGATGCTTTGTTTTATAGTGTAAATACCTACACGCACACATTCAAAATATTAAATGTTTTAATAAGTTTAGTTAGGAAAACACCTGAAAGTTCTTTGAAAAAAAAGTTCTAAATGGTATGTAAACTACCTCTCCTTTGGGCTTTTTTTATCCTTCAAAAGGTACCTGGTGCCGTGGGAGCGACATAGAGCCATATCGTCTGGTGTACACGACGGTACGCGATTACACATACCGCCGCCCTTCCCGGGGTCGCTGGCCGGGCGGTTCGTGCTCCCACTCTTGCCGCCCGCAACCCCGGAAGCCCCCTTTTAGTCGCCTCTTACGACAAGCAGGGGATACCGTATTCTGGTCCCGAAACTACGGGAACAAACTCTCCTTTGGCCTAAACCTCTCTTACTCTGATAGGAAACCCGTGCTCAGTAGTGGGGCAGTAGGTAATAAGTTGAATCATGGCTGATTCTACAACATTAGAAGCTTTTTATAAATTAATAGAGAATGATTTGGACATGCACTTACAATAAATAATTTATTTGTAAAAGATTGCAAAATTAGATCAACTTCTTAGATTGGGACCCTCATACAATATTTCCGCCTCGGTTCAAGTAAAGAAATATATACCTACCTGTTGTGAATTCCTTCAGTAACTTTTATTCTTCCTTAATTCTTAATAAAGAATAGCTTAGCATTCAATATATTATACGTAGAGAAAATATAAGACGTATAAAAAAGCCTTGATAAAACTTGTCTACAAATTTAAATATCATTGTATTCTTAACAGATGAATAGTGATGGGTCGTAATGAATGAAGTTTGTCACGGTGCGTCACGAGTTACGTCACCCGCTCGGCATCTACATTGTCATCTGTCTATTCTTGTCACTAGTTCTGCTAGTTCACCAAGCGCGGTAGGTGCGCATGACATTCTGTAGTAATTAACTATAATTTATACTTGAATAACTGTTCCATTGCTTTAATACGTTTGATGCTTCGAATTTAAAGTAATTGTAAATAACATAAATTGATATTTAAGTTAGTATTAGTTTTAGTATTTTTATTACTAAATATGAGTTCGCAATTGAGAAAACAAATAAAACGCCTAATAAAATATTATAGCAATAGTACATATCTACAAATTGCTGGTTGACAAATATATTTACTCGTACTACCGCAACAGCGTGTAATTTAAATGACCCAGCGCTGGTCTTAGCTGTGGATGACCTAGAGCAAATAGCAAAAATAGAGCCTCCATGCTATTTGAATGAGGATTTAAGGTAGAGATTATTGGCTACAGTGAAATGATGTTTAGAAAATGCCTGTTTTCTGAGTTTATAGAAGCAGATTTAAATGTGGTATATATTTTTTAAACCTGATAGGACAGTATCATTGCTTTTCGTAGATTTAATCATTATTGTATCCCACTGGTAGGCACGGGTTTTACCTCACAATCAGAGGAGGTCAGGGAGTCCACAGCCACACATATTTCTGCTTAAAACAGCAATACGCGCTACTAAATGGTTTTAAATGTGTCGTAGATAAAAGAACTTTCCAAGGTATTTAATAACTAAGTAAACAAATAATTGTATTACAGAATGGCAGCAACTATAGTTACTGTTGCGATTTTCATCGGATTGGTAGTTACATCAGCTAACCCCATGTACGAGAGGGTTCCACGTCGACTGGCAGAGCGCACCACTACCACCGAAGGGCCCACTATCACCATCGAGAAGTGTGATGTGAAGACTAATAACTTCTGCGGCAATTACATTCCACAACCGAAACCGAGTAAGAATATTCCGTTCTACCCGACTGGTAACGGAAAGTAGTATCTCCTGACCTGTCACTGGCATACGTTGCAGATTTCTGTTTCTATTGTATTGGAAATAAATAAGTAATTAACTATTTTTTCAGTTACACTATGATTTTTTTGTTATACGCTACCGGTAACGGAAAGTTATGTTTTTGACTGACACTGGCTGACGTCACAGATTCTTGTTACCATTTTAAAGGATAATAAATAAGTAAATATTGACTTTGTTTGTTTCATTTATAAATATTCCCTTCTATTCAACCGTTAACGGAAAAGGGTCTTTTGATCACTGGGGGACGTTACGGAGTTCGCCTGCATTTTTTAGGAAATAAATAATGAAGGCGATGTTTCAGTTATCCCATTAATTTAAAATAACATATTGAAATAACAATTAATAATGTTAAATAGTTGATTGTGTGTGGTTCTTCAAAATATTCAACATATTCAAATAATCATAATTAAACAATATTTGTAATTGTGTTATTATATGAACTTACCAACTACAAATAAAAATACGATTTTTATAATATAGGAGTGGCAGACAAGCATGCAGCTCACCCCGTGGTAAGTGACTACTGCTGCCCGTGAACATAAAGCCCAGATAAGATTAGATTCCTACCTAAGGTCGGCCATAGATGCACCGCTACCCCTGAGGACTAAGCTGGAATTATTAGAAAGAGAACGTCTCCCTTACCTCACCCTCCAAACCAGACCACAGCAGCGCTTAACTGACGAACCACAGAGAGCACCACCTTTAAACAGTTCAGATTTTCAGTGTGATTCCTAGCATTATGTTGCATTACAATTCGATTACATGCATCATACAAACAAATAAAAAAATAAAAAACATACATTGTAGAGCTTTAGGTCGCTGGTTGATCCGAAATATAATTTGGAATCCTTGTGTGCTAGTGACGGTAGTGTAGGTGAATAAAATATATAAATACCGCAGAGTGGTGCGCTGCTCCCTTTGGCGACCGGTCGTCCGTGATGCACACACACTCGCGACTCCCAAATAGGTCCCCAGGACCCCCGTAATATACTATATATAATTGTATACGTCCCGTGACGAAATCCGAATACCGACTGTCCGTACAATGTGTGTTATGACAGAAACGTCAACCTTTTAAATTTTGAATTTACTCAGTCAGTCTTGCAGCGATAACCTAGTGGTTAAGAAACTCGGCCTCTCGATCGAGGGCTCCGAGGTTCAAATCCCAGGCACGCACCTCTGATTTTTCGAAATTATGTGCGTATTAGAAATTAATTATCACTTGCTAAAAGGGTGAAGGAAAACATCGTGAGGAAACCTGCATACCAGAGATTTATAAAAAAAAAGAATCTCAAAGGTATGTGAAGTCTACCAAGACGCACTTGGCCAGCGCGGTGGACTATGGTCTAATTCTTGTCATTCTGAGAGGAGACCCTTGCCCAGCAGTGGGACAGTAATGGGTTCATGATGATGATCCTCGGGAACTTCGGGATTAATCGGAATAGGAGTTTGTGACGTCAGGCAGTATAAATCTCGGAACATTACTTTCCATTTCCAATCAGGTAGAACATAATATTTATTGTTATTATTGAAACAACTATTCATGTACTATCCCGTAAAATGCACACAAGAATTTATAACGCCAGCCAGCAACAATCAGAAGAAATTACCTTCTGGTAGAACTGAATATATAGAGAAATTAAAACAGCTAGTTCATTATTATTCATTTATTATCCATTAAAATGGAAACAGGACTGACGTCCTATGTCAATGGAGACATTACTTTCCGTTTCCAGTCGGGTAGAACGGAATATTTGCGCTCGGTGTAGGAGGTGGGACATAGCTGCCGCAGAAGTTATTAGTCTGTACGTCACACTTCTCGATGGTGATGTACGGGCCCTCGGTGGTGGTGGTGGTGCGCTCCGTCTGCGCCAGCCTGCGGGGGACTCTCTCGTGCGCGGGGTTCGCCGACGCGGCCACCACTGCGACGATGATGGTGAAGATCACTAGGTTTGCGGAAGCCATTCTGTAATTTAAAATAGTTGTATAATCTGTGTTGATGACATGGTGTAATTTAAAAGTGATAGCCTAGTGGTTAAATGAAGATCAAGAGGTCTGGGGTTCAAACTCCACGCATCTCTGATTTGTCAAAGTTATGTACGTATTCGAAATTAATTATCACTTCTTTAAACGGTGAAGGAAAACATCGTGAGGAAACTTGCATACATGAGAAATCTTAAAAAAAAGAGTTTTCAAAGGTATGTTAAGTTTACTAATTCGCACATGGCCAGCGCGGTGGACTATGGCCTAATCCTCATTCTGAGAGGAGACCCGTGCCCCGCAGTGGGACAGTAACGGGTGGATGATGAAGATGATGATTTTTCTTTGAGAAACTAAAGTTGTGTGTGTGTGTGCAGTTGTGTGGTCGCCACATGTGCAACTCAGAGCAACGCAAGGCCGCCTTCGCGCTAAAAAACGGTATGGCTGTAGTACCACCCTTGTCGAACTTTACTGGACCTATTTTTATTTATTTCATTTTATAAATTTGTCTACACAGAAACATGAAAAATAGCATTAAAAAATAAATGTAGTTTAACTATTTATTTCAAACTGAAATTTCTTCCAGCAGCCCTATAGTGGGACCACCACTTTTCAAAGGTTATAAGTGAATTTTACTTACTTTTTCTGCTTGCTGCTTCTTTCGTAAGTCTCTCACTTTGAAAGTAATTTTGATTTCTGTGAGATACTATTATATAGGTGACTCTATGTTACGTTATTAGTACATGCGATTCGATTCACATTATTGTTTAATTATTTACTAATTAAAACATATTGATAAGTTTAACCAAATCATATTGATTTGATATGTGAATTGCTCCGAATATAATTATAAGGAGACTCTTAACACTTGACGGCACGGAATCAAATCGATCAAAAATACATTTAATAAATAATAATCAATGGTAGTGGTGACAGTACCCACTTACGTCTAGTTGTAATGTAAGTTCCCTTCCAGCCCATAGTTTTCTTGCCGACCTTTAGGCTCGCCACCAAACATCGGGGAAGCGCGGGAGGCCGCTAGGGTCACCAATAGCTATATGGCGACCTCCCGCTACTCGTCAAGAGATGGCGCCACGAGTATTCTGAATCACGCTATCGAAGTTTTCTAAATATCTTGCATATATACAATCTCCGAACTGAGACAGTCGGAGCACGGCCGCTCCCCGGGCATGATCACCTAGCCCGGCGGGAGATCTCCCTTTGCCAAAGCTACGTACTTTGAAAAAAAGAAGAAGGTGGTAGAACCCTCTGTGGTTCGACTGCGGTGGCATCACTGCCACATCTGTTTCTGCTCAACAACAGCAATTATTGAAGGGTGTGGTAAGGGGAACATACATTTAGCGTAGCGACCCATCTGTAGCCGCTCTCTGGAAGGAATTTGATTTCATCAGGGGTTGATTACAGATTCCAGAATATGCTTGCTGGACGGTTCGAGCTCCCACTCTTGCCGCCAGCATCCTCGGAAGCCTCTTATTAGTTGCCTTTTAGTCGTCTTTACGACATGCAGGGGATACCGTAGCCCTATTTTAGTCCTGGGACTACAGGGAGTGACAAAAATAACCTACTGATGGTGTCATATGAAATTGGTGCATTCCGACGACGGTAATATGTGGTGATACCCCCATGCATCAAAAATTGTAAAAATACTTTGTTTACATGTACATTTTATGTGTTTCAAAAAATTACAGATATGTATAATTTTATACATTTTATAATTTCATGGTATACTTAGTTATTGTTTAAAATTATAATTATTTACGTCAAACATTTTTGAAGCATGTAGGATATGTGTAATCTAAGTATATGTATGTATTTTAAAAATCGTGCTTCGACTTACTGATTCTTCATCGCAAAGCTTTAACTAAGTACTGAATAAAAGCGGTAAATTTGGATAGTTTCAAGTAATTTTATTACAGAGGCATCCCCTATCGAATTTATTTTTTGATATTTCATCCCTAAGACGACTGTGAAGTTGTCCTAAAATTAGCAGTGGGACTATACAACAAACCCCTCATCAACAAAAAAAAATCAAAACAAAGCAGTGGGACTTAAAATGGTTGTAGCCATGTATGACAGGGGATACCACAGGAAAACTTGTCAGCTTTAAATCTGGTTGTACATTTGTACACCCCCAAGATTTTTTGAAACAACTGGGTGGATTCTTTTCGTAGATTGTTCCCGAGCCAATAGCAATACCCAGCAGTGGAATATCTAAATTGCAGGCATATGAATAAATACCTATATTTGTTAACTGGCAAATTGCACAAGTAAATATGCAATATTGCCATAATATATTATCAAACGTACTTTTTATACTGGCATCTGAGCTAGCAAAATATTGCTTAGATAAATATCTAATTATCTTCGTATGTTATTTAGACTTAGTTTAAGTTCAAAGGATCAGGCATATTAAAGCTATTGGGAAGTTATTCAAGTATGAATTAGAGTTTATTACTAGGGAATGTCATGCGCACCTACCGCGCTTGGTGAACTAGTGGCAGAATAGACACGTGGCAATGAAATAGAGCCAATGACGTGACCCATGACGCATCGTGACTCATTACTTCATTCACTACGTCCCATCACTATTGTAGCGGCCCTACTTCATATGTAGTTGTTTAAAATAAACGTATAGTAAAAATAAATGTAAAAATAAAAGTATAATAAAAATAAATGTAAAAATTGAAGTATAATAAAAATAAATGTAAAAATATATGTTAGAAATTATTTGGAATAAAAATATTTACAATAAAAATGAAATAAAAATTGTGCGTTCGTGAATTTGGACTTAAGTTATTTAAACTCTACCACTCAACTGGTCATCTCACCACTATCAACCACCTAAACTATTCATCTGTTAAGAACACATTTTTTTATTTTGAATATTATCCCTTTTTATCGAAGGTTTGTGTATTATATTTTTTCTTTATATAGTGTATTGATAGGTTGGTATTTGTATATATATATTAATATTGTTATCCGACTTATGCATGTAAAACACCACCTCAATCGGAAACTGGGTGATGGTCAAAAATGGTTTAGCAAAATTCTGAGACACGTACATGAAACTGAAGTTAAATAAAAGTTTTTAAAAAGAATGTATTAAAGATGTTTTTAAGTTTAATACAATATCATACTATGGGCAGAAGTGGGGACAGAGGCGGAGGGGATGGCCTGCCACGGGTAGGTCTTTTGGCAAAATCATTTTTTATGTTATGGTATTAAGGTAGTATTTAATATTATTATATGAAACTCAATTTAGGCTGAGGGCAAAGAAATAGGAAACCTATACTTTATTCGGAGAAAAAAATACATGATTTCAGAAACTACGTTGCTTCTTCTATATTTTTTTTAATTTTTTTTTTATAATATATGGGTAGCAGACGAGTATGCAGTCCACCTGATGGTCAGTGGCTACTGCCACCCATGGACATCTGTAATCAACCCCAGATAGGATTAGATATTCCTACCTGAGGTCGGCCACAGATGCGCCGCTACCCATGAGGACAAGCTGGAACGCCTCGGAAAAGTCTGTCTCCCTTACCACACCGTTCAAAACGAAACACAGCATTTTTTAAATATAAAAACGGTCAATAATTATTGTAGCAAACGAGCACACAAAACACCTGAACAGCAACCAGCTATCCATATAGACCAGCGGTTCTGAATCTGATCACATATCAAAACCGTTCACCTCTAAAAATTCCACTCACCATTGATAAAAGTATAGGGATCCTAGGAGTTGACATGTCGTGTGATGTGCAGTACCGGGGTCATTTGGATGTTAAGGCGGAGCTGGCATCAAGGAAGTTGGGCGTCCTGAACAGAGCGAAGCGGTATTTCATTGGGGGCAACTCCTTCTGCTTTATAAGGCGCAAGTGAGACCCCACATGGAGTACTGCTCGCGTTTCTCTGGGCAGGGGCGCCCCAATACCAACTTAACCCACTTGACTCCGTGCAGAAACGCGCAGTACGAATCGTCAACGATGCGAGCATTTCCGATCGGCTAGAACCCTTAAGTTTGCGGAGGGACATAACTTCCCTTTGCGTGTTCTACCGGCTTTACAATGATGAGTGTTCCGAGGAACTATTTGACCTGGTGCCTACGTCACCATTTCTCCATCGCACCATTCACCGAAGGATGAAGTTCCATCCACACCAACTGGACTCGTGGCGGTCCTCCACGGTTCGGTTTGCACGGACGTTCTTGCCACGGACGTGCAAGATGTGGAATGTACTCCCTCCCGAGGTATTCCCGGAGTGCTATGACCTGGGGCTCTTAAAAAAATGAGCAAAAAAAGCGCTCCTTCAAAGCCGGTGATGCATTGGCGACTCCTCTGGTGTTGCAAATGTCCATAGGCGACGTTAACTACTTTCCATCAGCACGTATGCTTTATCGTCAGGTTCAAATATAAATAATTAATTATAGTTTAAAAACTAAAAACCACGCTCAAATCGTACAAGGAAAATCGTTAATTCTGATTCCTGACGATCCTGATGAAGTGAATGGGATAAAATTATTAAAATCGTGTATTGTCATCGGTTCTTGATAAGTGTTCAAAATTTTAAATTAATCGGACCGTTTAATGTGTGTATAAATAGATTTCAAAGATTCTGTTACATACATACATACAGGTCAAGCTAATAAAAGCGTGGTAAAAAAGACTGTAGGAAAAAGGTAAGACAATTACACATTGAATAATTACAAATTTTATTTCAATAACCTTGTATTTACATATTTATGTAACATGTAACAAAGGCATGCTTAAAACATCAAAAACGGCTACCAATCTCTGGCTAAGCATCATAAACGTTCTCCAGATACCCGGCGTCGGTAGGTATTTGGGCATCCAGAGGCGTACCCTCGGTAGGTATTTGGGCATAGACGTCCCTGGCGGGGCGTATCTTCAATCCTTTGAGTGGTATGGGAGAGGCCAACCTGCGTCCGCCGGGCCCGCGGGTTGGTAGCGCGTTGGTCAGAGCAAACAGCATACAGGCGATCAGTACAATAAGGGCAATGAATTTGGCCATCCTGTAGGATTTCAATAACCTTTATTAATTTACTAACTTATTAAGCATCTATTTTGTGGTTCAGATCAGTTTAGTTCAGTCTAATACACGTATCTATACTAAGGTAAAGTCACCTATTTCCGCGGTATTTTCACCAAAACTAGAAAGAGTGTCAGATATTAAGCATTTACTACGGCTTAATAAGGAATTAGATAATTTTATCAGAAGCTTTATTATATTTACTCTTGAAATATACTCGACATTTTACGATTAAATATTGATTTAAATGTGAATTTAAAATAAATATGAACCAAGTCAGAAAACCCTAATTCCGATGTAAAAATCCTTATTCCGATGTATTTGGTTCCTAATTCCGAGTATACAAAATAAGGGAGTGAAAGAGATAGAACGACTTCTACATGGAGTATAAAAATACATGTTATTTATTGAATTTAGTTTCAATTTTGATTTAATTTTTTTTCTTATTTAAAGAGTGGCTTTATCAAAAGTGTTCTTAGCTATGATTAAAGGGAAGTGGCCGAAATAAAACTTTTTTACAGTATAGTTTCTTGACTGGTTAATTTTACTAATGTATATCATGTATTTTTTTAAACTGAAGTCGATTCGTGTATCTGCAATACAATTTTGGACATTCATCTTCGTGTACTTTATACTAGGGTGTATTATCGTACACCAGAAATAATAATAATATGGATCGTCATCAGGTTTATAGAATTATTTCGTTTTGAGTAATTTAATCAAATGAAAACGTCGTAAAATGTTCTAGTCCTTATTTAAATATCTATTAAAGTCCTATGACAATGTTAATTCTTCATTAATTAGGATTAAGTGAATTACTGATACAAACGATAGATGTGTTCTTAAGAACCGATGAAAACTTTAAACACCCTGTATAGTATTTTGCGGTTATGCCGCGGATTAATGTGCCCATATAACCTAATTCCGATTTATATACATTGGAATAGCGTTTCATAACTAAAAATCACGTTTCCAATTTCCGATTATTAAATAATAACAGACTTTACACAATTTAGAGGCAGAAAGATGCTTAATTGAAATATGTAAATAATAATACACATATAATATATTAATTATACATACTCATTGTTTTATATTTAATTATTTAAGTTTTAATATTTCTTTTTTTGTTTAAATTATATTTTTTGTGTATATTGTATATAGATTTTAAGTTTGTAAATAGATAGGTTATTAGAAAATAAATTTTCGATATCTTGCTTAGTTTTCAAGATGATAATATTAACGATAAGATTAATAAATAAAAAAAAAAAATATATACAATACTTCTTCAATAATACATTGATATCTGGATGAATTTCATTTTCTCTCCTTAGTTGTCCCATAGAAGAAATTAGGAAAGTACATAAATAGGTCATCTTTGATGTTATATAATTAGGTAATGCAGTACAATGTAGTACCTCGGAAAATGATTTTGATATTAATTGAGTATTAAATTTATCAAATTCGAAGCAAGACGTGCTTATTTATAAAAACAACTACAAAAATTGAAATTAAAAACTAGTCTATGAAATTGCTATTCCGTGGTATACCTCGGTTTAAGGGACAGCCCAAAATATTTGGCACCTAATGCCGCTGTATTTTTATACTTATTTTTACTATTATCTGTTAAGAAATAAGCAAAATATTTAAATGTTATCGATTCCATATATAATCAATATAATGTTTTCTTCGAAACACTATCCCACACATGTATATTTATTGAAAAAATCACTATTTGAGAAATCGTAACATTCACGTGCAAGAGGCCCAAAATGTATGAAGCATGCGATTGATGGAGGCACGAATGCAAAACTATGCGATTATTTAAAAAACCATACACATAATACTATTACGATAGCCATATGACAATAGAGTGATAAATTATATATTAAATAACATACCTTTCAGTAAAAATGAGTTCGTAAATAGTTTATAAAAGCCGTTTTTGTAAATACCACGGAATTTGGTGCCAATTTCAGAACCCCTCGGCATTAGGTGACTTTACCTTAATATTATAAAAAGGAAAACTTTGTTTGTTTGGTTGTAATGAATAGGCTCAAAAACTACTGGACCGATTTTAAAATTTTTTTCACCATTCGAAAGCTACATTATCCACGAGTAACATAGGCTATATTTTATATGAAATATATTTGATCAATAGATTTTGAGGCGGTACCAAGTTTGCCGGGTCAGCTAGTTTAATATAAAAAGATAAATAGCCTAGTGGTTACCAGGTAAGCAGTGATAGCCTAGTGGTTAAGAAACTTGGCCTCTCGATCGAGGGGTCCGAGGTTCAAATCCCAGGCACGCACCTCTGATTTAAAATTTATGTGCGTATTAGAAATTAATTATCACTTGCTTAAACGGTGAAGGAAAATATCGTAAGGAAACCTGCATACCAGAGATATTTAAGAATAAAAAATCTTCAAGGTGTGTGAAGTCTACTAATACGCACTTGGCCAGCGCGGTGGACTAGGACCTAATCCTTATCATTCTGAGAGGAGACCCGTGCCCAGCAGTGGGACAATAATGGGTTAATGATGAATATTCTTACTAATATTATAAATCCGAAAGTAACTCTGTCTGTCTGGTTGTCTCTTCTTCACGCCCAAACCACTGAACCGATTTTAATGAAATTTTGTACAAAGATAGTCTGACACCCGAGAAAGGACATAGGATAGTTTTTATCCCGGAAATCCCACGGGAACTAGGGATGGCGATCTAAGATCGATTAATCGGAGAATCGATCTTTTGGACCAAAAATATTAATTATTTAAATCGATATTAGTAAGGATTGAATCGTAAACTATGCGTTTGATCAAGTGATGATCGTTAGCAAAGTTGAAGGTACGAATTTTCAGTTTTATGTATGTTAATATGTTATATTATTTTCTTTTAAACGCGGGCGAAGCCGCGGGCAAAAACTAGTAAGAAGATAAATTATTATGACACACAGGAGTCACTAACGGACTAAGGGGGAGCCAAATCTCATCTAATCTTTGGGGAGAGGGGGGGCCTTCGGCAAATATCACGTATATTTTTCCCACAAGAAAGAAACTTAAATTGTGAGAAAATGGTAATAAATTAAATAAAGAATTTGCTTCATTAAAATATGAATAAATCTCAAATAATGGTCTAAACTATTATTAAATAAAAAATGGAGCAAGTTTTTGATTTCTTTTTAGAATCAACCCAATGAATATGAATATGGGTTTTTAAGGGTTTTAGAAAAAACCCTTAAAAACTCATATTTTGAAAAATATTACGTGAGATTAGAGGGATGGTTAGATCTGACTAGATGGGGTTGGAAAATCGCTCGCACCAGAGGGGGTTGGAAAGTCGCTAAAAATTTCACGTAATTAACGGATGGCCCCAAAAACTTACTTTTCAATATACCTGGTAGGTATAATCCAAAAAATAAACCTTTTATATTTGGAAAATTGAAGTTATTTAAATACTAACTTCGAGAGGTACGTCTCTTTTATACTACTGAATGTAAAGTGTTTATATTCACCTAATAACTTGTATTTAACAAGGTAATTTAACGCCCAATTGGATTCAGATTAAAGTTCTATTATATTATTATGTCTCAACTTGTCACATATTTGTATCACTTCACACTCAGTAGTATATCAAATCAAATCAAATCATTTTTTTTTATTCAAAATAGGTTCTTTACAGAGCACTTTTTGAATGTCAATACAACTACCACCACTTCAAAAGGTGTTTCGTTATGGAGAAGAAGCGGCGAAAGAAACTCCATAACACACATCTTTTAAAAAAAAATGTTTTTGACAATGTTAACTTAACGTAATGGTACATATGGAGCTGGAGCTAATTCAGACCACACCGTTTTGTCAGTCAAATAATCACTTACTTGATAGTACGCTTTTTTACATAGCGTTAGTTTAACGACATGTTTGAACTTTTTTTCTGTGAGATTCAAAATGTGGTCGGGTATTTTATTGTAGTAGCGAATACAGTTGCCCATAAAAGATCTAGCCACCTTACATAATCTATGTTTAGGAATTGCTAATTTATTTCTATTTCTGGTATTAAAGTTATGGTGGTTACTATTTTTTTCAAACATATCAGTGTGTTTTCTTACATACATAATATTTTCATAAATGTATTGACTATGCACCGTCAATATATTAATAGTGGAAAACCGTTCTCTTAGGGACTCACCACGCCGCAGACTGTATATTGACCTTATTGCTCTTATAAAAGGGGGAATCTAGAAGTGAGCAATGAAATAACTTTTCAATTTTACGAATATCTACCAGGTGTCTTGTAAAGTAAGTTTGTAACTTAAAAACCACGAAAATATATTAATTTTAAAACGTTTTCATTTTAAACACAAATGCCACGGAAGGGTTAAGTTTTTCGCGCGTATCTTGTATGTTTGTCTTCTTTATTCGATCGGATCTAATAAACGGCTGGATGAATTTCAACAGTTAAGGTGTTATTATATTGTTATTATCGTCTCAATGACCCGAGTGTCCTTAGATCCTCCTCCTCCTCCTTGCGTCGATGTCCTCAATGCTGAGGGTCGTGACCCCCTCCACGGATCACCTTATCAAGGACTATATTGCGCCAACGGTTCCGGTTCTCAGCAACGTGGATGGCATCATGCATCTTGCTATTGAGAGTGTCAGTCAGCGGGACGTCATACCCTCCGGGTCTCTCATATGCTAAGGCAATGTTAACATAGGGGCGGTGGGCATGGAATTTCGGGTCTCGAGGATACCCTCTTTGCCCGGGCAGATTCTCAGGTGGTAAATACCCCCCGGATTCTTGATATTTATTCATAATAATATAATGTTATTTAAAACATAATAAAATAATGAACAAATATTAAAAATATCTATCATCCCCCTGTTAAGGGGGTGATTCGGTACTTATCGCGTCGTCATACCGAGCGGACTATTGAGAGTGGTGCGGATTTGATCCGACCAGCGCATCGGACTACGTCCGCGCGGTCTCATTCCCTGGACTTTGCCGGTGATGACTATCTTCTCGAGATTGTCGCTACTCTTCCGGGCAATATGGCCGAAATACTCAAGGACTCGCTGTAGGCAGATGGTCGAAAGTCTAGTTGATATTTTGAGTTCCTTGAGTATTGACACATTAGTTTTCATAGCTGTCCAGGGAATACGTAACATCCTTCTCCAGCACCACATCTCGAACGCGTCCACACGTTTTCGGTCATTTGCTCTGAGCGTCCATGTTTCGGCTCCATAGCTCCTAGTGTCCTTAGATAGGTGTTATAAAAAAATCAAAATTCAAATTAAACGGAGATTATAAAAACATATTTTTATATGTATAAAATAGCAAGGGACTGACTGACTGACTAACTAAATGACTAATTCACTTTTCAGAAATCAACGTACAGCCGAAACCACTGACCTTAGAGTTCTGGAATTTTGCACATACATAGGTTCTCTATATAGCGTGAATAAGTACTAAGAAAGGCCATTAAAAAATTCTACCCCTAAGAGGGTAAAATAGGGGATGACAGTTTTTTTGAAACCCTTTAATTTTGAAGCAGCTACTATATAAAATAGGATATTATTGTTTGAACATCTTTTGATTTTCAAGCAGATACCTGCTATGAAACTTTGCATTTGGCTTTCTGGATAAAAATAATGAAATGTAAATGTAAATAAATGTAAATAATTCACTATTTTTGGAAATTCTACTTCAGCCCTTAATTAATTAGTTAATTAAATTACTTGTTTATAATATAGGAGCAGTAGACGAGCATGCAGACCACCTGATAGTAAGTAGCTACTGCCGCCTATAGACACCTATAATCAACCCCAGATAGGATGAGATATTCCTACCTGAGGTCGGCCACAGATGCGCCGCTACCCCTGAGGACAAAGCTGGAGCGACTCAGAAAAGTATATCTTCCTTACTTACTTCAAACCAGAACACAGCAGCGTTTAACACTGCTGTTATGAGGCAGAAATAAGTATGGCGGTGGTGCCGCCGGAGTCGAACCACGAAAGGTTTTACCTCCTTCCACAATAAAATATAGTCCGCGTAAAACTGCTAGTCCGCTTTGAAGTTGTTGCGAGCAGGTGTAGTCACACAATTTGCTATGGCGACGCGAGTCATTCGTATTTTGGCAACGAGAGATCTCCCGCCGGGCTAGGTGATCGTGCCCGGGGAGCGGCCGTGCTCCGACAGTCTCAGTTTGAAGCTTGTATATATACCAGATATTTAGAAAACTTCGATAGCGTAATTCAGAATACTCGTGGCGCCATCTCTTGTCGAGTAGCGGGAGGTCGCCACACTATATTCAGAGTAGACTAGCAGTTGTACGCGGACTATAATTAACTGAATATTAATTATTGTATCCTACAGGATGGCCAAATTCATTGCTCTTATTGTACTGATCGCTTGTATGCTGTTTGCTCTGACCAACGCGCAACCGACCCGCCCTCCCGGCAGCCGCAGGATGGCCTCCCCCTGGCCTGGCCTACGGGAAGCCAGGGACGTCTACGCCCATCAACCAATCCAGGGTGCGCCTGTTATATTATAAAAAATAAAAACTCTTAAAAATAAAGACTGCATAAAAAATACATTTTCCTTCCAAAATTTATATTACTTCAAAGCATAATTAAGTATTTTATTGCAAGTTTTCATACCCCATTTGCTTTCTGAGATAATGGATATTAAAATCCTTTATTATATATATATTTTTTTTATAATGTAAGAGTAGCAGGTGAGCATGCAGTCCATCTGATGGTAAGTGGCTACTGCCGCCCATGGACATCTGTAATCAACCCCAGATAGGATAAGATATTCCTACCTGAGGTCGGCCACAGATGCGCCGCTACCCCTGAGGTCGAAGCTGGAACGCCTCGGAAATGTCTGTCTCCCTTACCACACCCTTCAAACCGGAACACAGCAGCGCCTAACACTGCTGTTATTAGGTAGAAATAGGTGTGGCGGTGGTGCCGCCGGAGACGAACCAGAAAGGGTTCTAACACCTTCAACTTTTATTACAACTTTCCTTTTTATACAAGCGTGTAACTTTTTGATAAATAAAATAGAAAGATACTTCACCGCCTTGACATTGAATGAAGCCACAAAAGGATGATTTTATCATTTATTGTTTGAATTCGTGACAATTAAAAAACATTTTATAAAATACATATAATTAACTAATACTACGTAATTTACGTAATAAATAAATATTTCAAACATTTAAGGGACATTTTAGAACGGAGAAGTCGCAAAACTTTATTTACGCAACAAATTCAATTCTCAAAACTTTCTTGTAATTTAATTTAATTAGAATCTATATTATTACATGTGATATATTTGCATACCGTTTGGGTTATCTTATGTATTTCACATATGTATTCCACCTTATCCTGCAATAAATGTTATTAGTTATCAATCTATAGATGTGGCCAGCCCATTGCCACTTTAACTTGCTAGCTTTCAGAGCTATGCCGGTGACTTTGGTTCTCATGCGAATTTCATCGTTGCGGATCTTGTCTCTCAAAGATACACCGAGCATAGCTCTCTCCATAGCGCGTTGAGCGACTTTCAACTTATGGACTAGCCCTACTGTAAGTCCACGTCTCGGCTCCGTAATTTATAGTTATGTAAGATGATAATTACATTTATGCATGGTTAATGTATGTAATGAGAATCGTTGTGGTAGGATTCTTTGTGGTTCGTCACCGGCGGTACCACCGCCATGCCTATTTCTGCCTAATAACAGCAATCTTATGCTCTGCTGTGTTCTGGTTTCAGCACCGAACCGGCGTCAGCACGGTTGGCATTTGCCGCAAAGCCGAAAGCTATACAAACATTTGGCTTAATCAAGATCTATGCTACAAGCGCTTGCAAATCTACACAAAACAAACATTCTATCCACACGTTTGCAATTGTGACGGTGTGACAAGCTTGCGGAGGGGAATAAGATTATTGTTATTATGCTTTCAACTACAATATGGCAGAAAATTCTCATTTACAATTTTCATTTCCATTTAAATGTCCCATTTTATATTGTCCCTTTTAATACTTAGTCATATTGATGATTACAGGAAATTAATATGAGAAAGGATTTTTAAAATCCATTATTTCAGATGACAGATTGGGTGTGAATAATTGTAAAAAAATACATATGTTTTGATTAATTATGAGTTTTATTTAATTCACATGGATAATGGCAAGTGAAATAAAATAGCGAAAACAGCCTCTATTCTTCAACCGTTCTTGCTAGTAAAATCTTCTTATCCGACTGCGGAGGGTGATGACGGTAATGTTTTCGAGCGTATATATCCTCATTCATATTCACTTTCCGCTTTCCAAATGACTTGATGGATTTTAACACGTGAGGTGGAGTCATCTAAATTGTGTGGGGAAATATACTTTTAAGCAGTCGGATTTTTAGATTTTATTCGTCTACTTCTGGCATTGCATAGACTGGCATTTGGGCATAAGCATCCCTGGGAGAACGTATGTTCACATCACTGGAGGCTGACAGTGGCGCCGCAACGCCACTATTGGATGGGTCTGGTTGTGCGTTGGTGACAGCAGACAGCATCATCATGCAAGCGATCAAAACGAAAAGGGCAGACAGTTTGGCCATCTGTAAAAAATACAAAAACTTATAAGTGTATTATATATTTTTTTACTTATTTTAAGGCAGTGACGTTGAAGTGCGTGAAGTCGGTCTTTTGGGGACTTAAGGTTCAAATTCTATGATTTTAAAAAAACCCCAAGGGTAGGGGTTTTTTTTAATTTATTTCATTTTTTTTGCGTTCAAAACTATCATTTGTTTTAAGATTAAAGGGAAACAGTGAGGAAACCATCAAGCATGAGAGGTCTTTAAAACTTCTCAAAGACGTGTTAAGTCTACTAAATTGTATTTGACCAGCATGACTAAACTAAAATTAAAAAAGTACAAAACAGTTTTATAATACTATACCTTTCTTTTATTATAGTAGTGCCTTCAAAAAGGTAAGTAACACCCAGAAATCGCAATTGATATTCGGAGAAGCGAAAAAATATGTTCATACTTCTATATAGGTACGTCTCTTTTATACTGTGATGTTACATTTCGTTTAATATATTTAATACATATAAATTTAACGCCCAATTCGATTCAGATTAAATATCTATTAGAAAATGATGTATAAACTTGTCACAAACCGATATAATTACACGTATAATTTAAAATAAATGTTGTGATTGTAATTGAATTTCTTTATTGTTTTTTCTCCATTGTAATAAGCATATACACGACAATATATACACAAATGCTTTAGTAAATAACCGTGCCACGTACAAAATTGTAATAAACCAGACGCGTTTCGAATTCCAAAAGTTTTTAAGTTATTAAGGAATCAAGTTGCTCCAAATGACTAACCATTATAACCATAATAACTTGGTGATAATCCATTAGTTCTTTTTTCGAGAACTTGTCTGCCGCGCTGCCGCGTGTCTAGATATTTAATACCTTATAAAAAGGCTTCGTGTATGACTGCCTGATTTATCACCGTAGATCCTAAACCATTGAAGATGGAATTTTGAAATTTTGACAAAAGGTTCATTTTATTACGCCGATACCAAGCTACTAAAGATTTTTTGATAATTAAGTAGTGGTAGAGAACCTCTTCATACATTTATTATTTTATTTAAAAAAACTTATTAAAATTGTTCATTTAAAAAATTGTAATTTGCTTATTTTGAATCAAACAAGTCTTGGGTTTTGTGGTAAGAAATAATTAAAATAAAATAATTGTCTTATAATAGTAGTAGTAAATGCTGATTTATTTTGATATAAAAATTGTTATCCCTTACTACCCTTCAAACCAGAGCACAGCAGCGCAACACTGCTGTTATTAGGCAGTAAAAGGTGTGGCGGTGATGCTTCCTGAGTCCATCCACAAAGGTCGGCTACCTTCAAAGTACTTAAGATTTGAATAAAGAGAAAGAAGGATGGTAGTTGTAGTTGTAATGGACAACTAAGTATGTAAATTAAAGTTTATTATAATAATAAAACAAAGATTTGTACACCGGATCAACCGGTAGAGTATGCCGAACGCAATTACTATGTATGAACTACTTTATAAACGCATGCTTTTACAAATAAATAAATTCATTCATTCATTCATTCATTCAGCTCCGGTATGTACTGTACTTGTTCGGTTAGTACAAATATAATGCAAATCGGTCCACTACCGTTCTACCCGGCACTAACATATATACGGCATTCATATACGATACGACGTCTCATGCTGATGTGTTGGGTTATAGAGTTGTGAAGCAACATACCCCTAAGTGGTAAGGGTTGTTCACCTTTAACATTTTTTTATTTATATGGCACATTTTTTATTTAGTTGTGTTGTCATACTTTTTGAAGATGGACGAACCCTTCAGAAGACCCGAAAGACACCACTTTAGCATTTAGCATTTCAGATACGTAATGGGTGTGCCCCGTGAGCTGATAGATGGCATTGACGCCATATTCTGAAACCAAGCGAACGAAGTCGCAAGTTCTCGTATAGTCCGTTTGAAACATAGATTAAGTAAAGATTACTCACTCCTAACAAGAAAATGTAAAGTTTTGAAAACTGAAATTGTCAGTCAACTATTTTCGTGTTTGAAAAATATAAAAAAAATGTAGTTTTTAGATCATTACGAATGGAACGATATTTCTCTGCACTTTTTCTTCGTGTTTTTGCACCACTTATCTGCACATGTCGGCATTGTTCCGCGTAAGTTACACAATGACATCTATTAAATGGCTGACACATTTGACAGCCGTTTAAGCCATTTAATGGCTTCCTTCAATTACAAGGCGGTCAGATATCTATACTTATCTATAGCTTGAAAAAATATTGTGTTTAAAATCGCATCCCCTTTTTAGTTATTACGGGTACGAGAAACAGTAGGTAGGACAGCTGCCAACCACTATTCAAAAAGTATAAGATACTAACTCTGCCTTCACTATATATCAGACATATTTGCCTATTAGTACACAGACATCCCGACCAATTCACAAAGGTTGCAGAGTACAGTACTAGGCCCTCACGATATCCAAACAAATTGCTAGTTCCTAATTGTGCCCTAAGTCTCTACAAAAAAAACGCTCATTTCATGGCAATAAAAATTTATAATATGTTACCCGATGCCATAAAACAATTGACATACAATCAGTTTAAAAACAAATTGACATTATGGCTTGTGTGTTATATATTGGCCTTAATCACCATAGTTAGAAATTCGCCTTAAACAAAATTACTAGAAAGACATCCGATCCTGCACCGCCGCCGTGCCGTGGGAACGCTGACTCCGCACCACCGCTCCGTTTCCATCGTACAGTCCCGAACGTGGGAATTCACTCTGGGCGCTAACATTGCCCCAGCAAGTCACTTAGGATAGTTAGTTGTAATTTAGGTATCCAAACATGTAACATTCTGTTTTGATTAAATGCATTTATATAAGTAATTCGGTCTTTCTGTATCCTGGCTGCTGCATCCCGACGCATTATATAACTTGTGTTTAAATGTTTTTATTGTATTAAAGATTATTTAGATTTAAGGAAAACTGACATAAAAACTTCATTTAATGACTATATAATGTAACTAATGCTTCTCGACATCAATAACTTTATAATATTAAAATTACGTATATTGCAATCAATTATTTTAAATATTGACAATTGTAAATTGTTTTTAATTACTATGTGTACAAAATTTGCACGCCGACCCGGCAGAATGAGAATTTGTAGCTATAAGACCTTTGTTAACCTTATTCTATGCAAATAAAGAATTATGAATTATGAATTAGGCAAATAAAACTACAGAAGTATGGTTTAATGCACATTTTTTTTTTATTGAAATCCCACGGAGAATGAAGTTACACACCAGGACAAGGCCGAAACTAATTTAATATTTTATTTCTGTAAAATGCAAATTACACTGAAATATATTTATTAATTGATTCGATATTGTAATTTGAGCATTAATTTAATAATTGTAAGCAATGGAAACAATGTATCAGAATATATAAAAAATGGCCCTTTTGAGCTCAATTCTTGCCCGTCCAAGCATAATTATGCCGACCTGGGCAACTTTGCCGGCCTAGGAAAAATTATTTTCCGTTCCCAGGCAACGGGGGTGGCGGGAACGTTGACGGTGGTGTATAACTGCCGCAGAAGTTGTTCTTCTCTACGTCACACTTCTCTATCGTGACGTCACCGGACGTGTCGGTCGGAGGCTGCGGCGCGCCGTAGCACTGAGTGACGATGAGGACCAGAATAGCTGCTTTAAGTAGTATCATCCTGTTGAAATGTTTATTATTAATTATTTTTATGTATTTCTGAAGCGCTGTTGTACAATAAAAATAGTGCAATAAGACGCTTTAGGGATAGAATAGGGATCCCTGTGTCGTGGGTGCCGTGGAGACACTTAGAGACAAATACATAAACACCCAGACCCAGAAACAGAAACCTAAATTCATCATTTAGGTGTCTGGTAAGTTCACCTGATGGTAAGTAATGAACCCCAGATCACGCTACCATCAACGACGTCATTCGTCGGGCTTTTGTCACCGTCAACGTGCCGGCTTGTTTAGAGCCGAATGGTCTCGCACGTGACGATGGCATGCGGCCCAACAGTATGGTATGGAAATACCCTGGAAGAGGGGTAGGATGCTAGTGTGGGAGGCTACGTGTGTCGACACACTGGCTCCTTCTCACCTCCAGGCGTCTTCCTCTGGCGCGGGGGCGGCGGCTACTACTACTGAAAACACCAAGCGTCGTAAATATATTAGTTTATGCAATAACTATATATTTGTGGCGTTTGGTGTTGAAACTTTGGGTCCATGGGGTCCGGATGCTTGGCAGTTGTTTAAACAGCTGTCAACTCGTTCGGTCGACGTCTCTGGGGACCCGAGAGCTGGCATGCATTTTGCTCAAAGAATTGGTATAGCAATTCAGAGAGGAAATGCTGCCAGCGTCTTCGGAACCTTGCCCAAAGACAGTGATGGTGACATTTTTTTATGGTAGTGGTAAATTTTGTAAATAAGTTGTTTTATATTTACCTACAGTTTATTTTATTATATTTATTTTTCTATAAGTTTCATTATAATTGTAAATATTTTTCAGTTAATAAAAGGGAGTAGACCCCAGATAGGATAAGATATTCCTACCTGAGGTCGGCCACAGATGCGCCGCTACCCCTGAGGACTAAGCTGGAACGCCTCGGAAAAGTCTGTCTCCCTTACCACACCCTTCAAACCAGAACACAGCAGCGCTTAACACTGCTGTTATTAGGCAGAAATAGGTTTGGCGGTGGTGCCGCCGGAGTCGAACCACAAAGGGTTCTACCACCTTCAGATTATTTTTCTTATTTATGAAAGGCTCAAAATATTTTTTAACTTACTTTCCTGTGTTGGTATATGAACAATTCAAAATTTTACACTTACCTTTATATACCCTTACTGTATGCATATTATAATTATATTTTTTCTTATCAATAATTATGCTTAAATTGATTATTTTTCAATTCGAAACAATAATATTTTTAATAATTAGTTTCACCCCGCGACTTGCAATTATAGGCGGAAAATTCTTAAATCTAATTTGTAGAAATCGTTTTAAGTCGCTTAAAATTTTCCATGAATGAAAATTGTTTCGATAAAAATTTTGAGCTTTAGTCGTAAATGATCTTATTCATTTTTCTTCTTTATGTTTTTTATTACCAGTTTAGTCTCTCGGGGGGTTAATTTTCGAAATGTACCTTCTTTTCATGGTTTAAGATCTAAAGCTTCGGTATTTAGCTACAGAGCAATTGTGATGAGGAAGAGAATTTTCTTATCTTACCTTATCTAACCTTTTATGTGTAAATCACTATCAATGAAACCGCTCAACCGGTTTCTATGTTATGTATCCTTAGTTCCAGCTTGATGAATTGGATTTTTTTTAGTTAGGTGGTGTTGTTTCCGAAATTTACATTTTTAGTGCCATAACCTTTGCCCAGGCCCTCCTAGGTATAGGGTAAAAATCCGCAATATAAATGAGTCGGATTCATTTTAAAATTTTAACAGAAACTACTAAGTATTTATCTAGAGGTGTTTTAGGGTTCCGTACCCTTTTTTTTGTTTACGACGGGGGAACCTTCAAAAGGTAACCTATGCCTTGGGAGCGGCACGGGGTTATGTGGGATTCATACCGCATTAAAACCCCCGCGGTGGCCGTCCTCGGCGCCGGGCGGTTTGAGCTGCCACTCTTGCCGCCCGCAACCCCGGAAGCCCCTTTTAGTCGCCTCTTAGGATATGGATGGTAGATCTGTTACCAATTTAGCCCAAACTTGAGGGATTTACAAAGAAATTAACCATGCACCTGCTGGCTCCATCATCAGATTTGTTCCAAGATGTCAAATTATGGTATTGTCATTCAAATTACATACATGTACGAAGTTTCACTTCGAAACGACACTTCAAAGTAGGTAAAAATTGACTTAAATACTTTGTTTGCTAGTTAGTTACTAAATTGTTTTTTTTTTTAATAAATAATGACATTTTTAAGTGTGTAAGTCGGTAATAATGTGATTTAGTACTGCCTGACACGTTGTGAGTCGGTAGAAACCGTAATTTAAATGAAAACTCGATCATTACGTTTTAGTCGGTTTCAGTCCCTTTCATGCAAAAACGGTCTTAACTTTTTTTCTTCAACTTTAAATAGTGAGTGTGTTACCTTTTTGAAATCTCTATTAACTGGACATATTTTTTTGTGCAATGTACACTTATAGTCCAGTACATTTTTTTTTCACCGCGACGAGTCAAAGTTGAGGGAAAAATAGTAAAAAAATTAAAATCTAAAAATATCCCTATTTTTTTCATAGTTCCCTTACATCTTTTAACCAATTTACATTTTTATATGATATACCAACTATCTGATAGTATTTAACAGAAAAAATAAACACTGCATCACCAAATTTGTACACGCAGTTAACGAAAGAAGATGAAGAGGGCTGAATTTCTCAAAATATCTAAAACAATTGATAGTGCAAAAACGGTGACACTTTTACTAAGGTAATTTTTTTTTCCCAGAGAGGTCATATCCTCACCTATGTTCTGCCCAAGTTTGTCGTGGTACTTACGGGACACCCTGTATAACGTTAGCCGCTATAACAACAAATACTAAAAATAAAAGAGTTGCATAACGTCATCTGTGTTCACGTAAATAAGTTGTCAGTGCACACAGTATATATCACACATCGGTAGTATACAGAACTTCCAATAGATGGCGTTATAGTCCGCGCAAAACTGCTAGTCCACTCTGAATATAGAAATGAATCGCGTCGCCATAGTAAATTGTATAACTACACCTGCTCGCAACTACTTCAGAGCGGACTAGCAATTTGGCGTGGACTATACTTGCATGAACATTTGGTGGCACGGAAGCCTCCATGTGCGAGTTCGACTCGTACTTGGCCAATTGTTTATATACAATAACAGTATACCTAATGGTCCCACTGCAATGAGAATTGTATTTTTATTTATTCGGCTTTTCCTCTAATAATATAATTAATGTATGTATAATAATATAATATATATGTCAAATCAGAATAACTCATATAGGTACAGGTTAGAAATAAAATAACACCATCAATAAATACTTTATTAAATAAATAAATACATCAGAAGTATCTACTAACTACGAAGATCACATTTTTGTTAAAATCTTTAGATTTACATTGCCGAATCATGTTATAATATAGTCGTATAAGGGGCCGAACGCATTAGCGTTTTTCGGCGCGAAAACGCAACAAATCCGTTATAGAAATTAAATGCAATAGTAAGGGCTTCTTTCCTGTCACACAAGGTTTTTTTACGCGTGGCCTTCGTACGTCGTATCGTTTCATATATAAGTTTATGTCATGCGTGTCTCACGCATGTAGATCGTGAAAAGAATGCTTCGAGTATTCATGCGTGTTAGAGATATGCATGCGTAGAACCGCGTGACAAGAAAAACGTCCTAATTTGTTAATAAAATAGATCTTATGCAAAATTAACGTAATAGGATTGATAAAATATAAATTTGTCACACAATAATAATCAGGAATAGCAGTGTTTAATTAACTAAATCAATAAATAATAATAACAAATTATGAATTTAATTCATTTTGTGCGAAAAATCATATATTTTTTTTTTATTTACACTCAATATACATACAGTAATAAATTTAGATTTTAAAACAAAAATAATATCAGTACAGTTTAAAAAAAAAAGTTTATATCAAAAATACGGATTATGAAATATAAAAAGTAAAATTTTTAGAAAATTACATTTAGGTAGGCAAATTGAGAAGTGATATAAAAAGCAGCTTCAATTCTTATAAGTAGGTACATAGTTAGACACTTATATAAGTTACACATATGGACTAAAGTTTTGGGAACAATACTTTTTAACTGCTATATGTAAAATCGAAACTTTACAATTATAATGACTTAACTGCAAATATTTGCACTCAAGAAAAGTGAATTTGAATTAGGTGTTAACTTCAGTTTCTCTCAATCTAAAAAGTATCCGATGCCCTACGAACGACGCCGGGTTATTTGGGATATTCACTAGAAACTCCCGGTAGCCGTCCGAGGTTCTCTAACAGAACCATAGATTAGTAAAGATTACTCACTCCTAACAAGAAAATGTACCCAGTTTTGACAATTGAAATAGTTGCGTAAAAAAGTTTATATCACGGCGTGCGTAAATTGACGTTTTACGCACGCTTCGCGTGCGCAAAACCCCCATTTCTGACCCCGTAATATAAAATTTTATACAACACGCGGACGAAAAATGTTTTTCTGACTCGTGTGATTGCAGTCCTCGCCTGCGGCTCGGCCTGCAAACTCACACTTGTCAGAAAAAAATTTTTCGTCCTCGTATTGTAATGTACTATTTGCCACGTCTCCGTGCTAAAATGTCCCTAAAATATTTGAAATAATTATTTATTTATTACGTAAATTACGTAATTATTACGTAAATTAGTTATTTATTCGTGAATTCTCTAAAAATGTTTTTATTTGTCAAGGATTCAAAAAAAGAACTTACTAAAATAAGCCGTTTGTGGCTTCATTCAATTACAAGGCGGCGAAGTATCTTTACTAATCTATGAACTGAACATACCCGAAATCTCTCGAACACGGTGCCTCTATTGGGCGTAATTTACAGTAATTGTATGAGAGTCAATTTTTCAATTGATAGTTTGACACTTTAAGAGTTTTTGTGCGTTAAATTGATGATTTTTGCACTTATGCCATTCTAATTATAAAGGGGCACTATTACTATAATTGGAATTTGGAACGACATGAATACACATTTAATCCAACATTAAAATAGTAATTTTTGTGAAGGAACTTAGGTAGAATATTTATTTACGTTGCTCCTATATTTAGTATCAGCAGATTACATCGACGCGATTTCGTTAGAACAATGTTTTTAATTTGTAATGTTTACAAAAAGTTCTACTGGAATTTTTGTATAAGATTTGCATTTGGCCCTTAAGTGTCGGAACGCATGGAGCGTTTTTCTTCCGCTTTCGTGCGCAGATGTAGAAAAGCCGTTTTATTTCACGGGACTGCAGCATTGCGCGGTTACGTAGTAGCCGTAAGAGATAGTGGTCCACTGGTGCAGTGTAATCAGCAGACAATTCCGTATGTGTACACCGCGGATAGAGCCCCAGAATGCTGGAATGAAAGTATGCCTTCCTTATCACACTCTTCAAAGCTGGGAGCAGCAGCGCTAACGCTGTTATTAGGCAGCAATAGGTGTGGCGGTGTTGGCGCCAAAGTTGAACCACAGGCATATCTTACGCGTTTGCGTTTCGCATTCGCGCGCGAAGACAATTGAAAAACGCTCATTGAGTTCTTAGCCAAACCAGTACCACGAGTTTTCAAAACATCCAACAATTTTACGTTACGTTTAGTCAATCCAATATTCTGTTCCGTTTGCTTCAGTAGATTAAGTAAACGTAACAATAAGTGCTCATGTCTTTTTGTCTACCTCACATGTTCGCAAAAAAGAGAGACAAAACATAAAGCGCCATTTTGTCAATTTAGACATTTAATGTTACGTTACTGACACTATAGATCTGAATCAATCCGCTAGGGACGCTGATTGGAAATAGTATGTGCAAAAACAAATATCAAAACAGTCATATTTGTCAAAACGTAAAAACTCATGGTAAAGGTATTACGGTAGAACTTATTCGCATCGCATTAATCGCATCGCATCGCTGAATTGTCAGAACTTAATCTAGGTCACAAAATGCTCGCTAAATGCAGTGAAACAAGTACCTTACACTATTTATATTACGATTATAGTTAGACACATAAATAAGTGTTTTACATAGCTGCGTACATTTCTACACAGGTTATGTATAAAAAATGCTTTCAAAATTGTAAGGTAAAGTGTCCAAAAATTACCCATTTTTCCAAGAGTACAATTATTGGATCTAAAAATGATGATCCATTTGTTCTTCACATGTCCATAAAAGATTCTTCTTTGTCGTATCTGTAAGATATTAAATTTATGAGTCCGTCGTTGAACGCGGGAAGAATAAATTTCTTTCATATTTTTGTTTGAGCTTCAGATATAATAGGGATTTTAGGACAGTTTACCCAACTACGTCACATTCAGATGTTTAATACAGTTTGACACAAACATTAATAGTGATAACATATTCTAGTTATTCTAACATTAACTGATAATTTCATAACGCAACGCTTCAAGAAGTGGTACCGCTGTCACACTTAATCTATCCTTAACATTTATTAATAAACCACTTTTAAGTTATCTCATCACAGCTTTCATGGCTTTGTGGCTTTACCAGTCTTGCTATTTTTAGTATTGGCGTTTTGGCAATCGCATTTTTGTTACATCGCGTTTTTACGACTTTCTGCGTTTGATGGATCGAAAACGCGCTTTTAATTAAGTAAACGTCCACAGTAGTTTTAAAACAATTTACGTGCGTTTTGGGGATGTCCATGCGCATGTCTTTTAGCAATGTCCATGCGCATTTTGGCGATTGCATCGGTGCTGCACAACGATCTAGTGGCTTGCTACGTTCGGTCGGTTAAAAAACGCGACGTTTATCGTCTGCTTTAACGCCCAGTG
Source organism: Epargyreus clarus clarus (assembly GCA_014595695.2). Classification (NCBI taxonomy): domain Eukaryota; kingdom Metazoa; phylum Arthropoda; class Insecta; order Lepidoptera; family Hesperiidae; genus Epargyreus; species Epargyreus clarus. The sequence continues at coordinate 2,080,057 of JACTTY020000046.1, forward strand.
CGACCATTCCTTCCATTCTACCCCAGAGCTGTCGCTGCCTTTTTTGGTACAATACTTCTTGAAGCGAAACGTTATATTATTTAGTATAGGTATACATATAAGTAAGAGTATATATTATCCTTAATCTAAACGCCGAATAAAATATGTTTAACTAATAATACGCTAAAGTCCAACAGTATAATAATTCATTAATAAGTACATAATAATGTATTAAGCCGTTTCTTCTCTTAAATAAAATTAGTTCCAAAATGGTGGTAGATAGTTCAAATTGTGAAATATTTCAAATTTATTTTTGTATGAATTAATATTGAAAGTAGTTTGTTAAAATGCAATGAATTGGCCAAATAAAATGTTTGTTTGTTTGGTTGGTTGGTTGTCTGTTTGTTTGTTTGTTTGTTTGTTTGTTTGTTTGTTTGTATGTATGTATGTTTGTATGTAATAAATTATCCATTAGATTTTTGTAACACTCGTGAGATAAGCTTATCAGTTTCTAGTGTGTGAAGTCTACCAATTCCTATTAACCTTTCTCATTTTAATATAGATCTTTTCTCATTTATAAGAATAAGATGAATTGGTAATCTAAGTGTAATTCTCAACATAGTGCTGGTAGGTGTAAAAATGATTGATAGAATTTAAATTATTAATTATATTTTAACTTTCTCATTATAATGATCTGTCCGCATTAATAAGACTTAAGTAAATTGGTGATATAAGTGATTACACTCATCATAGGTAGGTTAGGTTAGGTTAGGTAGGTTATATTAAATATTGAGTGAAGTTAAATTTATAATAAATTTATATTGAAAGTTGTTCAAAACAATTTTTTTTGTAACGCCTGTTTGCTCGTATTTTTTCAGAAAAACCCTTTTCAAAAAATAAATGTAACCCTCAGTTATTAACATTGAAAGCTGTTTTATTGATCTAACCTAAAACTGATGCAATTATCTCCGGATTCCGTTAAAATCAAATGAAATGTAAAATAAAATTATTCTTTAGCCTTCCACATATTTGAACTTAAACTGGAAATAAATAAATCTTTCAAAAAATTCGAATTCAAAACCACACACTGATTTCAAGCTCCCAACTATCGCCCCCTGAGGGCCGCGAATCCCCAACCGGCTGGTGCTTCCACCGTCTCCAGATCACCGCAGCATTCGGTGTTTCAAAGCTCCAAGTCTTTTCGATATCAATCGACGTCGTGTAGTACTTCCTGAGGGTTTTACGGGTAAAAGAAGTGTAGTTGTAGGCATAGGAGAAGTCGAAGAGGGTGTTCTTGTAAAGCAACGCCTTGTTTAAGGACAGCAAAGGGCCCATAAGGCTGGGGAAGGGTGTGACTTTGTTTGACGACATATTTGTGGATTTTAAGAGAAGATTTTTAAGTTTTTCGAAGTCGTTTAAGGCTGTAGTGAGCAGAAGGCGCAGATGTCTCAAAACTTGCAACCTGTGGAAATAAATACATATTTATAGTTTTGGTTTTAATATGTAATTGTGTGTCAAGTTTTCTGTTTGTGAATTTTCCAAAATATCTATAGATTTTACATATAAATGCTGTAAGGAAACCATCATTATAATAAATCGCTTAATATTTAAAGTTTGCCAGTCGTGCAGTTAACACTTAAAAGTTTATTGTATGTGTTAACGTTTTGTTACGATATTTATAGTGTATCTTACTCTTACTTACGTTATTATTTGCTTTTACTTTTTTATTAAATCGTCGAATTACTTCTAAACTTTTATATTCAGGAATGATATAGAATGAAGTGACAAAATTGTCGTGTTTATGTTATATATTATGATTTTGACTACATACATTTATTATTTATTGTTATAACTCTACATTTATTTTATTGTTTGTGTGTTTATGGTGTGTATGTGTGTGTGTGTGTGTGCGTGAGCGTGGAATGAGTTACGAACCGTTGGCCACGTTACACTTGTCGGTCATTTTCCTCCTCTCCTCAATAATGTCTTCAGCAAGCCACAGATCTGAAACAAATGTTTACAAATTGAACTTGCTTTGTCAATCTGTGTGTTATTAAGTCATCGTCATCATCATCATCGCTTTTAAGTATTCAAAAATAATTAAACGAGCATTCAGTCCAGTTCAAAACAAAGATGGCTACTACCGCCTTCGGACATCTGTAACACAGTACAAATATGGAACAGTATGGAAACTAAGCGTGGTTGATAAAATAATTACCTAAACTCCATTGAAGAATGAGGTTGTCATTGTATTATTTTTTAATAATAGTGTTATTTATTTCTTTTTTAGAATTTACTGTGCTATTATGATCAATCAATCCAATTGAAATAATTACGCAGTTTACAAATAATATAAGTAGGTAATCTCACGGCGTCGGTGAATCCCAGCACAATTATTATTATTATAGTACTTTTAAATACGGAAAACAGTCTAAAGTTGATAAAACTTGTGATAAAACTTAGTTTGATTTTTGTAGATCTTAAATTAGTTATTAATTACGGCGTAACCTTTTACGAGTTTTGGCGCAAGCATACAAGTGAACAAAAATGAATGCAATAAATGAAATTAATAAGCATAAAAATGAATTTAAAAAATGATAAATCCGGTTTTGATGAAGCCGAATTCAAACAGCCGTATACCACACAATATGCTCGTGTCATTTTTAAAAAGATCGCGGAAATAAATAGCAAACAAATAGCAACGTGACCACACGTTTTGATGGGACACTCGCTACTGCAGCACTGCGAGAACCACTTAGAGGCCTCGTCTCGGCCTCGTTTGTGTGAGTGTGTCGTTTTCGAACGATTTGTAGGGAGTTTCCATACTGTTCCATATTTCTACTGTGTCTGTAATCAACCCCTGATAAGATTAGAGTCCTACCTGAGGTCGCGATGCTGCCCCTAAGAACTAAGTTCGAACGCCTACCACACCCATCATACCAGAACACAACAGCGGTTAACACAACATAACTATTATTAGGGACAATGAATGCGGCGTCACCCATCTGATAAATCGATACATATTTTTATAAGATTCTATTCTTCGAGGATACATTACATCTGGTGACAAGTAATAACTGACACTCATGGATATAATCATTTGAACTTGATATTGAACAAAGGTTCCACCTGAAGTCGATCACACCTTCGTTGCCACGTCCGAAATGCACGTAACCACAACTAAGTCATTAACTAAGTCATGTTTACTGTTTATACATAGATTAGTAAAGATTACTCACTCCTAACAAGAAAATGTACCCAGTTTTAAGAATTGAAATAGTTGCGTAAAAAAGTTTTGCCACGTCTCCGTGCTAAAATGTCCCTAAAATATTTGAAATAATTATTTATTTATTATGTAAATTACGCAGTATTAGTTATTCATTCGTAAATGTTATCTAAAAATGTTTTTATTTGTCAAGAATTCAAAAAAAGAACTTACTTATTAGTATTATTAGCCGGCTTATCAGCCGTTTGTGGCTTCATTCAATTTCAAGGCGGCGAAGTATCTTTACTAATCTATGTGTTTATATAACAAAGCAACAAGTAGTAGGTTCAGGTTCAGTAGATATTGCCATAAAAATATTTTGACTTATACTAAAGAAGGGCGTACACACGTTCTACTACGCACTCAATATGGCCGTACATAAAAAGGGTGTGTTACATAAACATTCTTGAAAATAAAACATACTTGTTAGCCTGTGTGCAGTTTCTTCCAAAATAGGTTTGCAGATGTGTTCCGCTCTATGCTGCAGCCAATTCTGGGCCAGCAGTATGCATGCACGCCTGCACGCTTTCACGCAATAGCTTATGCACTTCAGCAGGCACAAACTGATGCGATACCTCGCGGCGCGGTTCGCGTAGATCTGACTGTACGGCGTGCGCGTGCAAGGCTGTCTGCACGAGCTTCGGCACTCACGCTTGCAAATCACCATGCAAACGCGCATGCATATGCGCTTGAAGGCGATGTCGCAGAACTGCGCCCACTGCCGCGCCCAGTGCGGCGTGCACTTGAACAAACAGTTATTAGTGAGTGTTGTCAGCGCTTGTCGCTCGTGGATGGGCTTGCTCATATGCGCTTTAAGGAGTTTGTCTCGGCTTTCGAAGAGGAAGGCTAGGATGGTGGGCAGGCCGATGTCGGTGACCGCGCGGTCGGCTACGAGACGTAAGCACGCCTTAATGCACGGGCTGAGGGTGGCACGTGAACACGCGTTTCGGCATCTACGGACGGCGTCACGCTCAGTGGTACGACGGACTCGCACTCGAGGTGATGCGTGCGATAAGCGGAGCCACTCCGACAACTCCGGGCCAGTGACCATCTTACCGATCGATACTCGAAGCGTTTACGGGGATAGCTAATTGATAGCGGAGATGCGCTGATTTATGTAATGTTTATGTTATTGTTGGCAACTATTTAAATTTTAATCACGTTTTTGAAGTTTAAAACATATTTTTTAAATAGTTTATGACAGTACGTTAAATAATTAAATGAAATCGATTGATAACAATTATTTTAAAATATATTTTTTCAATTAAATATTGTTTGAATATTATAAATACGCCAAAAATATGATACGTAATAGTATGAGCAATCTTTTAATTAATTTAAATAATTAACCGTTTTCTTTGGTATTAAACTTCATATTATATTAAATTTCAATCGATGTGACAAAGTTTATACATTTTAAATTTTGTTGATCTTAAAATCACGCACTAATTAATAACATCAAGATTGAATGTTTATTGGGTGGCTTCACAAATGCACTGTATTCCGTGTCCTGTACCCCACACCCTTCCGAAGGGGATGCAAAGTGGTTTTAAACACAGTTAAACATCACAAAACACTTAAACTAAAATACAACACTTTTCATTCAAACAGGTGATTATCGCAATAAATTTGCAGAAAATTGCTTACAAATAATTTTATTCTCGATTTCAACCCTTAAGCACTACCCTGTTGTTATTATGTCACTTGATAATATTATGAATGCCATCTTATGAGTTACGCCCAAAGGCTAGAAAGAGACGGCGAATAATGCTATCCCTTTCTGTTCTTGACGTAAGTGACTTGCTGTGATAGGTTATTGATTTTTGTTTCGAGAATGGATACATTTTCTCTGTATAATCAGTAGATTCAAATATGGTTTTGGGGGTTTCTGAAAACTCAAAAAGCGAAGCGACTTTGATTTTTAATGTGTGTAAATATTGCAATACTTTATAATTATATTATATACCTACTGTGTTATCAATATTTCTATATATTTTAAAGGTATTTTATTCGATTATATTTTAGATAAAAAGAAAATAGGTAAATATCCAGCAGAGGTTTTTACTAAAGTACCAAAATACCAAATTACTGAAGTGCCAAAATGTCCGTAAGAAACAGTCAACAATTTCCATCTTATATGAAAATTCTTATGTTAATTGAAGGTGTATGAGGTGGTAAACTTTAATTTTATATAATATTTCTAAGTTTATATAGTATTTCTAAGTTCAATTGCTTCTAGTTTCGGATACAAGAAAATGCAGCAATCAAAAACGCGGTGCGTGCCAACCTTAAAGAGGGAACAGCGGATTGTTAAGCAGCCAATATGGCAGCCAAGACTTTGGCTGCGTCAATTTTCTTGTAGAGCAGTCAAAATATTCAGTAACTACTACTACTACTATACTACTACTACTACTACTAATACTACTACTACTACTAGTATACTACTACCACTACTAGTTGTACGCCACAAATAAATTTGAAGATGGCGCCATCTGTAGAAAATTTATCGTACCAACTCAGAAACCTTCGTTGGCTCATGCACAACAACTTTGCTAAAGGTCATCACATGATCAAATGCATAGTTTACGATTCTATAAAGGACAGACAAATATTCATTTTTATATATTTAGATTTGTTTGCGAATATAAAAAAGTAGTGAAATATGTAGCTATATTATGTATAAAAATAAATAAGATAAGAAAAATGCAATTATTCTGACGTTACGGACAGATTTAATCTTTGGAAGATGAAATAGATTCGTACTTGTCGAATAAGCGCTGTTGTGTTCTGCACCCTTAGTATGAGTTTTTACTTTTTTACAAAAATGAATGTTTTGGTATTTGTTTACGTATTTGCCCATACATTTCCAATCAGCGCCCCTAATAGTGTCAGAATTGACTGGAAATACATGGGAAATACGTAAACAAAAACAATAATTGGCCAAGTGCAAGTCAATCCCGCACCTGGAGGTTTCCGTTGTAAATCCAAGTTTTTTTTTTTTAATTTCTAGTGTTTAATATTATAGCAGCCGTTAAAGTATACACGTTAAAGCCATTTAAGTATCGTTTTCTATCAAAAATTCAAGTATCAATGTATTACGGTTCACGAGATAGAGCCCTGTGGCAGACGGACAGACAGTGGAGGCTTAGTGGGTACCGTTTACCCTTTCAGCAGTGGTATAACTACGCGAAAAAAGTGGCGTGCATTGGAAGAGACCTACACTCAGCAGTGGGTGGCGAAGGGTTGAGAAAGAAGAAGAAGAAGATCGAATTGATCTAACACATGATCAGTCCACTTGATGTTAAGTGGCTACTGTTACCTGTATTGAACCGTGTTTAACCCTATATTTGACACTGTGCACTTAAATGCACATTCTCATCAGATTTTTTTTTCTGAAAAACGAAAAATCGAATCTTTTTAATAATAACTCAAAGCGACTTAGCAAACGTTTCTTTACATCAGAAAATGAAATGTATATGTGTCTCGTTCACACATTGTCAGTGGTAAACAAAATAGCGAGCCGTCGGTCAGCGCTTGCGCAACGCTCTCTAAGTATCTAATTTTATCTGAATGAAATTAAGTTATATGTATGAAATTTATATAATTTTACTTTCTGCAAGCTTTATGCAATTTTTCCGTGATATTATTATTGACATACAATGTTTTGAATATATAGTAATTCATGACTTTTGTTATGTGTGCATTAAAATGCACACTGCCAACGACATACACTATTACTGTTTGTGAATATTGTGTCTTTAAATGCACATTGCTAACTTTCCTACTATATACTAAGGTTCTGCACCCAAGGTAGGGGTAGGGTGAATAAGGTTCAGACAGAGTTTTTTTTTATAATTCATAACTGCAATTCACATTTCCCCCCTTCCTATAAATTCGCAGTCCTTAGCTTGCAATTTTTTTCTTTCTTATGACTGGAGGTCGAATATTTCTAGCTTTGGTGTCTAAATTGCGTAATTAAATCTGATGGAGAATCCAGCAAATCTTAGAAGGTGAATTCCAGATGTGTAGTTCTGATCAAGACGTCTCTGAACTCAAGTCCTGTCCAATCAATAGCGTCTTCTGTCAAAAATGTAAACATCTCCAATCATGATGACTTGAGAACATCTGCAATATCAATCGCAGATAAGACCAAATTCCCACTTGAGGTCGGTCATAGATGCGCCACTAGCTCTGAAGACAAAGCTGGAATGCCTCAGAAAAGTATATCTGCTTACCACAACCTTCAAACAAGTGGAATAAAGTCCAGTCATATGCTCAAATTTAATACAGCATTATAACGGAAATATAGATTAAGGTTTAAACAGACAAGTCGCTTTATACCGTTCAGATGTGATAGGCCATCGTTAGTATTGTCTTCACAGATTTTGGACATCTTCGTTTGTAATTCCTGGTTGCTGTTTCGCCATGAGAACAGTAGTAAACAAAAATTATTACTACTCACAAAGTTTCGAGTCGCTTTATTTGGGAAACTGCGTTTTTTTGGGAGGAGGTCTTCTAATGTCTCAACTCAACTAAAATATCTCAAAACTTGTCGATATGTCATAACTTCCGAGACTTTTATCTTTAGTATTTTCAAAATATATGATATTGTTTATGTTTTTTAATTATTTCTCAGTTTACTGAGTACTTGGCGGTGTGCATTTAAAGACACATTTTTTTTTCTTGTGAACCTGGCAGTGTGCACTAAAAGGCACATACTATATCCTGAAAACTGAATTTCAGAGATTTTTTATTTTATTTTTCCTAATATCCTTATAACCCCATTAACGCAGGGAAGTAGCAAAAATATATTTTTTTTAGGGTAAAATTCTCTGCCAAGTATAGGGTTAAGCACAATTTTTGATGTGAAACATCTATAGCCGCACGTAAAACCGATTTCTGGCGTGGCGACGTCGCCACGCTATACGATGGTATATATATACAGTCTATATGCAGTAGTGTGTACGGTTTGAAATAAATTCGTAAATTTTTGTATTTAATGAAAATAAATGTTTATTCAATAAATAGTCATCGTTATCTGGAAAAAAATCGTAATATTTTATTTTATCATTATGACATATTTAGTTCCTATCACAATATGTTCTTTTCTGCATATTACTTTTACAAAATAATGTCGATGTTTCACATCTGCCAGGCGTCCCGTGACGGCTATAAGACAGACGGGCTGCCTGATGGAAAGCAGTCACCGTCGCCTATGGACATTTGCAACACCAGAGGAGTCGCCAATGCATCACCGGCTTTGAAGGAGAGCTCTTTATTTATTGTTTTAATACGTTCAATGCCAATACGATTTTATTAATTCCTTCTGAGGTGCCGCCTATGCTACATACTAATTTAAATGGACTCGCCCGGCGAGTCGCCAGCACATGAACGAAATTTATGTCGAGTCGCAAGAGTTGTAGGCACTGAACGTGTTAATGCAATGATAGCCTATTGGTTGAAACTCTTTTCAATCGCGAGTCCAAGATTCATGTCCCAGTACCTCTGTTTTTCAAAGCCTATTAAAAATTAAATATAAACACCGTAAACCAATGATTGCCAATCGTACAGAACCTACTACAGAGCCTACCACACGTACAGAAAGGTCTGGTTATAAAGGTGGTAGAACCCTTTGTGGTTCAACTCCGGCGGCACCACCGCCATACCTATTTCTACCTAATAACAGCAGTGTTAGGCGCTGCTGTGTTCCGGTTTGAAGGGTGTGGTAAGGGAGACAGACTTTTCCGAGGCGTTCCAGCTTAGTCCTCAGGGGTAACGGCGCATCTGTGGCCGACCTCAGGTAGGAATATCTAATCCTATCTGGGGTTGATTACAGATTTCCATGGGCGGCAGTAGCCACATCAGGTGGACTGCATGCTCGTCTGCTATTCTTATATTATAAAAAAAAAAAAAATTGTCTTTAGTTAGTAGAAAAAAAACAATTATCACACGTATCTCTTTATTAAGTTCAAATCAATTCAAAATAAGTAGTTTCTTTACAGAGCACCTTTTAAATTTCAATACAACAACCACCACTTCACAAGGTGTTTCGTTATGGAGAAGAAGCAGCGAAAGAAACTCCATAACACACATTTTTTTAACTACATGTTTAATACAATGGAAAACTTAACCTAATGCTACACGCAGAGCTAGAGCTGCTTAAGACAAGTTGATGATGAAAAGTTCAGGATCATGAAAACTCTTTTGGCGGTTCTAAATTGTCATATGAATGAACGCGCTTGGACCCAGGCCTCATTGCCCATTAGGCATGGAGGCTTGGGTATACGTAAAATTTCTAGTGTTGCACTACCAGCTTTTTTTTATCTTCAGTCCATAAAACACAAAATTTAACATCTAACGTTTTGTCCAAAATTTTTGAGGAACCAATGATAACATTTATGGATGAAGCTAAAGATGCTTGGTTACAGGCTGGACCAAATTTAAAATTTCCGGTACATCTAAATTTATAGACACTTTGGGACGAACCTCTCTGCAAACTTGTGCGAAATCAACTTCTCGATTCTGCGCATGATATTGCAGAGAGGGCTCGTCTCCTTGCTGTAGCAGAACGAGAATCGGGTTTTTGGCTGCAGGCATATCCTTCCGGTAATTTAGGCACACTTTTAGATAACTTGACGTTATCAATCTGTACATGTTTGCGCGGCGCTGACGTCGATGTGTTTGGACACCATGGACTTTCTTGTCAGCGCAGTGCTGGCCGCTTATCGCGTCACGCTACCATCAACGACGTCATTCGTCGGGCTTTTGTCACCGTCAACGTGCCGGCTTGTTTAGAGCCGAATGGTCTCGCACGTGACGATGGCAAGCGGCCCGACGGTATGACGTTAATACCCTGGAAGGGGGGGAGGATGCTAGTGTGGGACGCTACGTGTGTCGACACACTGGCTCCTTCTCACCTCCAGGCGTCTTCCTCTGGCACGGGGGCGGCGGCTACTACTGCTGAAAACGCCAAGCGTCGTAAATATATTAGTTTATGTAATAACTATATATTTGTGGCGTTTGGTGTTGAAACTTTGGGTCCATGGGGTCCAGATGCTTGGCAGTTGTTTAAACAGCTGTCAACTACATTGGTCGACGTCTCTGGGGACCCGAGAGCTGGCATGCATTTTGCTCAAAGAATTGGTATAGCAATTCAGAGAGGAAATGCTGCCAGCGTCTTGGGAACCTTGCCCAAAGCCTTGCACCATCACTGTTGACAATTTTTTATGGTAGTGTTTTTGTTTTTATATTTTTGTTTTTCATTTCTGTATATATGCAAATTTTGTAAATAAATTGTTTTATATTTACCTACGTTAATTTTAAAGTGTTTTCAAAATTAAAAACATATCCACTGTTTATAGACAAGTTCACATAATAATGTTTACATTACCGAACAATCTTATATTCATTATTAACTTCCCCGTTCTTCTCCAGTTCTGTTATTCACTGGATCTATGTCCCAAAATTCTTTATATAATTAAAGAGAGAAGAATTTGCTTTCGGTATAGATCCGCAGAAGTCATTCTTATACACGTCACATTTCTCTGATGATACTTCTGGATAATATTCTGTGGTGGTCTTCCGAGTTTGAGGGGGAAGCCTGGCTGCGCATGCGCACAGGAGAGCAAACACGACCGCCACTTTCAGGAGTTGCATGCTGAAAACGAATTTTTGTTATCAATTACAGTACCACTGTTGAGCATGAGTCGCTAAGAGTAAGAAGGGTCATAGTCCACCGTGCTGGCCAAGTGCGAATTGGTAGACTTTACATAACTTCGATTTTTTTTGTTTTTAAGATTTCTCGGGTACGCAGGTTTCCTCACCATGTTTTTTTCACCGATTAAGCAAGTTACAATTAATTTCTAATACGCACATAACTTTAAGAACTAGAGGTGTGTCTTTGATTTGATCCTCGGACCTCTCGATTGAGAGGCCGAGTTTCTTAACATTATGCTATCACAGCTTTCTGCTTTAGAATGTCTCTTACATTGACCAAAAAGTGATTACAATAAGTTTCTTTATACACTTACATGATTCCGTTCTTAAATGTTGGTGAGAAATAATAATATGCTAATTTTTAATTGATATAAATACTACTTTTTTCAATCGGAACAAATTTGTACTAATATGCAGAGCGTGGTAAATTCCTTAAATTTTTTATATAATTAATAAAATTGGATAAGAGTAAGTTCAAATCGCATGAAGAGGGTTCCGTACAAATTTAAAATTAAATAATTATAGTTTATAAAATAAAATCACGCTAAAATGGCACAAGGAAAGTCTTTAATCCTGATTCCTGACGACCCTGATGAGGAGAATGGGATAAAATTGTTAAAATGGAGTAATATCATCAGTTCTTGATAATTGTTCAAAATTTTAAAGTAATCGGAGCGTTCAAATTGGGTAAAATCGAGTTCAAAGATTCCGTTACATACATACATACATACATAGATACCTACAACCCAAGTTAATAAGAAAAAGAAACATGTTCTCTCATACGTCATATGGTTACCAATTGAAAATGTATGCACAAACATATAATATAATAAAAATATATTTGAGATCCCTACAATAAGGCCTTTCATTTGATATGCAACACTATTTACTTTGTAAAACTTTTGAAGGGCTAAATAATTTTTTTTTTTTTTTTTATTTAGCCCTTCAAAAGTCAAAATCAACATTCAGTTAATTGCGATATACCTTCGTCTTTCAACTTATTTATTTCAGTAGTTTCGGAGAAAATAATCTGTGTCAGACGGACGGACAGGCACACGAGTTATCCTGTAAGGATTCTGTATTTTGATTTACTAAATCCTTAAAATAGTTGTCCCTTACTATAACGGTATAAAAATATATTGCGAAGAAACGCCGTGCAGAAATGCTGTGGGAGCGACACAGGGTTATGTGGGACTCTTACCGCACTAAAACCCTCCCGGTGGCCGTCCTCGGCGCTGCGTAGAGGACTCCGGGATCTCCAAAGGAACGCAACCGGAGTCCTCTTAGCGCGTTGCCCCGTGGTGCTCCGTCCAGGTGAGCTTGACGCTCGCCGCACCGTCTGGTGCGTACGAGGGTATGCGAACACAATTACCGCCGTCCTTCCCGGTGCCGTTGGCCGGGCGGTTCGAGCTCCCACTCTTGCTACCCACGACCCCAGAAGCCCCCTTTTAGTCACCTCTTACGACACGCAGGGGATAATATTGCGAAGAAACCTACAAGCCTGAGAGCTTAATATTGCTGCGCTTAATATACTGCTGTTAGTAGAAACAGGTGTGACGGTGGTGTCGCTGGAGTCGATCCACAGAGGGTTTTATCTTTAAAGGTATCAATGTAGATAGATGAACAGATTTTTGTTCGAAAACCTATTATTATTTTAATTAAATGATTCTTGCGACACTTATAATGTCAATTGTCATGGGCTTAATTATTTAAAAAAAAAATGAACAAATTGATTTATGTAATTAGTAAATGAAGTGCACTATGAAATTTTCGATAACAACCACGTGTTATTATTTCTTTATCTATCACCTTCCCACTGCTGGGCACGGGTTTGCATTCATAATAAAAGGGATTAAAATATTGTCTTAAAAAGATCTCGTAACAATTATCAATATCAGGGATGTATATTTTAAAGGTGGTAGAGCCCTTTGTAGTTCGACTCCGGCGGCACCACCGCCACATCTATTTCTACCTAATAACATCAGTGATAGGCGCTGCTGTGTTCCGGTTTGAAGGGTGTGGTAAGGGAGACAGACTTTTCCGAGGCGTTCCAGCTTAGTCCTCAGGGGTAACGGCGCATCTGTGGCCGAGCTCAGGTGGGAATATGTAATCCTATCTGGCGTTGATTACAGATGTCCATGGGCGGCAGTAGCCACTTACCATCAGGTGGACTGTATGCTCGTTTGCTACTGCAATATTATAAAAAAAAATATATAGAGCCCTTTATTTTAAATTATTAAAATATACACGCATTCTTAATTTGTTAATTAAATTATGTCGTTTTTAATATTTTTATTCAATTTTCTCATTTCGCAGCAATGATTATTGATAAATTAACGTTACAATGTAAATAATATTTGCATTTAATTTTGGCATTGCAATTGTTATAATAAAGGTAAAAATACGCCATCTGGCGACATTTCCTGGCAACATAAAGTTCAGTTTCCTTGTCGCTTCATAACTCTAACCAATAGTTGATAATATAGGTACAAGTTATGCCATCTAGCGGCATTTTCTTGCAACACAAAGTTCAATTTTCAATTAATGTTGTTTCATGGCAGCTTCAACGCCTCTGAACAAGAACATCTGATAATAAAGGTGCAAGTAACGCCATCTAGTGGCATTTCCCCGCATCACAAGTTTTAGTATAATGACGTAATAATAATGGCGGCTTTAAGAACACCTGACAATAACAAGTAACGCCATCTAGTAAGGTTTTCAGGTATACTTTCACTTTTATAACATGCAGATGACAGAATTACAATTTAGTATTAGTCTTATTGCACTGATATTTCATATTTATTTAATTTCAATGGTAATATGGTTTATTTTAATTAGGTATATTGAAATCTTAGTTTTGTTTTAATGTGTAACATAACTTTTGTTAATTAATTAGTTAATGCAATTTTTTATTATAGTAATCTATCACACTCTTATAAAAAGGTACTTTATAAAATATAGTGTATAAATTTAAAGTGTTTCACAATATAGTCCGCGTAAAACTGCTAGTCCGCTCTGAATATAGAAATGAATCGCGTCGCCATAGCAAATTGTACGACTACGCCGGCTCGCAACAACTTCAGAGCGGACTAGCAGTTTGGTGCGGACTATACTAGTATTATTTTTATGTTACTGTTAGGGTAGGCGATTGGCGTTTTGGTAATTGCATTGATACTGCATGTGAACTTTGAAAAATTAGAGATGCGTGCCGAAGATTCGAACCCAAACCCGTGATACCACAAGTCTATACTTATACGTTGAGAAATCCGTCAGTTACCCTTTCAGTCACGGGGGTGATAGATGGGGCCAGACTGGATTCCTTAATCCAACCACTGATCTACCTTTTATAATGTATATAACCTATAGGAGTAGCAGACGAGCATGCAGTCTACCTGATGGTATGTGGCTACTGCCGCCCATGGACATCTGTAATCAACCTCAGATAAAATTAGATTTCTACTTGAGGTCGACCATAGACTCCTACCCCTGAGGACTAACCTGGAATGCCTCTGAAAAGTATGCCTCCCTTACCACACCCTTCAAACCAAACACGATAACGCTTAACCCAGCTGTTATTAGGCAGAAATAGGTGTGGCGGTGGTGGCGCCGGAATTGAACCACAGAGGGTTCTACCACCTTACTACCTCAACTCTTCAACTAAACAAAGTACGTAACAGTAATTGCCCTTACGCTCTTGGTACAGTTTTAACTTTGAATTACTCTTTTAACAAAGTTCTGCTTTTAATAATAGGTTTTAATACGATGTATCGAAAGTAATGGTATTATCAATAGCATCATTCCGAAATGTAAAGAAATATCAATATCAAAATTATTTTTTACAGTTTGTCAGCGTAAAACAGCCACTTAAATAAACTTAAATATAAGACGAGCATGCAGTCCACCTGATGGTAAGTGGCTACTGTCGCCCATGAACATTTGTAATCAACCCCAGATAGGATTATATATTCCTACCTGAGGTCGGCCACAGATGCGCCGCTACCCCTGAGGACCAAGCTGGAACGCCTCGGAAAAGTCTGTCTCCCTTACCACACCCTTCAAACTGGAATACAGTAGCGCGTAACATTGCTCTTATTAGGTGGAAATAGGTGTGGCTGTGGTACCGCCGGAGTCGAACCACAAAGGGTTCTACCACCTTCATTATAAACTTGTATTTGTTAAAATTCAACCGTGGAGTTGAAAGTTCTCTTCCCAGACCTCAGATTTTTCAAAGTCTATGCGTAATAGATATTAATAATTGATTTTATAACTGAAAAGGACAATAACATCGTAAGAAAACATATAGTTAGGTTAGAGAGGAAATCTCTTTGACAGGAAATCGTGCCCAGCAGTGGGATAGTAAAGCCCGCTCCACATTCTCGTGAGAATCTCGCGAGAATCTGAGAATCTCGCGAGAACGCGAGAAAAACCCGTTTCGTATAGGCTCCACATGCTCGTTGCTCGTGCTTTTCTCGCGTTCTTACGAGATTCTCGCGAGAATGTGGACCGGGCTTAATGGTTTAATGTTTAAGACAAAGCAACTACTTTTAATCACCAACAAATAAACAAAATCGTAGATGAAAACTATAAAGGTGAATGTAGAGTTCTTTTTTGACTTTGTTTATTTTTTGAAAGCTCGTTTGATCTTTTAGTTTTTTTTCTAAGGCTTTTAAGTAGCATACGGGCATCATTCCAATGTAAGGGTACTTATATATTGGGTTAAAAATATTTTGGAATTTTCCAAATAATTATTTGTAAGTCAAATAATTTCGTTAATATTAAAAGAACTCTTTCTGTATTCTGTAATAGATATTAATTTGTATGCAAAATATAATTACGAAATTGTAGATTTGGTGGTGGTAGAACCCTTTATTTTTTATAAATTTATTAATAAAACAGGTTTTAAAATAGTTATGAAAAATAAATTAAATATTATAAGCTTCATCTAAATTGCTGTGCTTTGGTAGAGTCCCCAAAACGCTGGCGACATTACCTCGTTGAATAGCTAAGCTAATTCTTTGCCCGAGGTAAGCGCCAGCCCTTTGGTCGTAGGTGCCCTCGATCAGACGCCTTGACAGGTGTTTAAAAAAAGATCGAACCCTTTATAGTTCGAGTTCGGAGGCCCCACCGCCACACCTATTTTTGTCTAATAACAGCATGCTGTGTTCTAGTTTTAAGGGTGTGTTAAGGGAGACATACTTTTGCGAGGAGTTCCAGCTTAGTCCTCAGGGGTAGTAACGCATTTGCGACATTTGACAGACGAATCCAACAATACTACATAAGTTAAAATCCGCTAAGTAATTTGGACTTAAGAATGCCAAAGAATGGGACTCACATACACTTAAGAGCATCAGTCGGGTAAAAACCATGTATTTTTTAAATATAATATAGGAATAGCAGACGAGCATGCAGTCCACCTGATGGTAAGTGGCTACTGCTGCTCATGGACATCTGTAATCAATTCCAGGTAGGATAAGATATGCTTACCTGAAATTCTTGCCTAAAATATACTCTTACCTGAGATCAGTCACAGTTATTACTTTGGCATTAAAAACAGACACCTAAATTTTATTTATGTGTACAGATAAAGCGACAATTAAATATAATCATGAGGTATGTGAACACAGCATTATGTTTCCAGGGTTGAAACGAAGGGAGGTGTAGAGGGGACGGCAGATCGCGACCCGCGCTCACCGTGAACGCACGTGTTATCATGAAAATTTGAATCTGTGCTCTGTGATTGGTCGAAAATGTACAAATACCAGCTCCTATTCGTCGTTATGCTCGCTGCCAGCCTCATGATGGGTAAGTGGATAGATTTTAAGCTTACTTTAAGGTAAATTCGTTGAAAGTCGTGGAAAGAATGATACCGATTTGAAGAACGGCTTGTTGAGAGGACTGTTAAGTTATGGTCTGTTTTTGTGGTATTTATTTACGTTGTTACAGATTTATGTTGTAATAAACAGAAAGTACTATTTTTTATGTGTTCTGTACCAATTAATGGAAAAGAATTGATATCGTACAGCTTAAATAATTTATTAGTAAATTATTTGTCTCCATTTTTTGTATTGTCATAAACAATACATTTTCTATTAGAAAATATTTAAAAAAAAAACATTTGAGACGTCAGTAAAATAATTCTATGTTAGATATGTTTTAATTTAACGAATTATTTATATTTTTTAAAATATATTGTGAACCTAACTACTTGACCTTTGCAAACATGTTAAGAAAAAGTATTTTACAGATATTAAAATTTATGTTCAAAATGTTCATATTCTATTTGTAGACACTATTCTATTTTTAAATGTAGGTACTTTTAATTACTGCCAGATTAAAAAAAAACTGTCTTAAAAAAACTGTTTTCAATTATTCTGAGATATTTTTTATACGATAAATGATTTTTAGGAATTTGTCGGGCTAAAATTATATGTTTGGATTGACGAAAATTATTGTAATATTTTTTAACTTTTTTCGAACTCGATTTGTTTTTTCTTTATTGATTGTTTGTTTTAAACTTTAATAAGGACGTATTTATATATTTATAAGGATGGTATGGAAAGTCGTAAAGTCGAAAAGTGGATCGTATGGAAAGTCATCATGAGAAATTAATAACTTCGAATTTTTGTTTAGCTTAGAGAAGAGTATCTCCATTTTTTCATAATATTAGATTTTCTAGTTTCTAAAATAGGGAGCAGGGACAGGTATGGTAAACCCTCTGTGGTTCGACTCCGGCGGCACCACCGACACACCTATTTCTGCCTATTAACAGTAGTGTTAAGCGCTGCAGTGTTCTGGTTTGAAGGGGACGTGAGACTTACTTTTCCGAGTCATTCCAGCTTAGTCCTCAGGGGTAGCGGCGCATTTGTGGCCGACCTCAGGTAGGAATCTGATCTTATCTGGGGTTGATTACAGATGTCCATCAGAGGCAATAACTACCATCAGATGCGCCGTAACCCTCGAGGACTAAGCCGGAATGCTCCGGAAAAGGACATCCCTTACACACTCTTCAAACTAGAACACAGCAGCTAACACTGCTGTTATTAGGCAGAAATAGGTGTGGCGGTGGTGCCGCCGGAGTCGAACCACAAAGGGTTCTATGTGCGTTTTATACAGATAGATAGCACTTATTTTTAATTACGCACAAACACTAATTATTTACTTGTATAGATACAGTTTTCTTTATAAAGGACTGTAATTAGTTTTGGAATTAAATTTAATTATTTGCTTTGACTCTGTAACTACCATTCTCGCTAAAACTCGTAATTAATTTAATTAGAACTGTGTTGTTTCAGACATTCTATTTAAATGGTCTATTGAATATTTTACGTTACCCATTATTGTCCCACTACTGGGCACAGGTGTCATCAGAGTTAAGGATTCTGGGCTACTTTGGCCAAGTATGGATTAGTGGACTGGTGTATATGGAGAGTTTTTTAAGATTTCTCAGACATGAACATTTTAACATCGGAAGGGGTTATAGCCTTGTGGTGAAAACTCTGCTTCTTAAGCAAATGGTTGGAGGTTCAAATCCCAGGCAAGCACTTCTGAGATTAAGCCTACACTTTTGAAAGTTCTTCAAACAGTTCTGAATGGTGTGTTAAGTCTACCAATTCGCACTTGGTTAGCGTGGTGGACTATGACCTAATAGTTGGGGAGCCCAAGAGGGGATTTCGAGAGTATCTCGAGCGCGTCAGACTAAGATATCAAACTAAAGGAAAAGGCTAATTTTTAGGAAAATACATTTTTTTTCATACATTCTCATACTATTTTTTTTCAAATCGTCAGAATAAGAAAACACGCAGCTAAATCGAAAAATATCATATAACCTTTTCTTCATTCTAATGTCTAATCTACACAATCGTTTAGGTCCCAAATTACGCTCGAGTTTCTACACATCTAGCATCATGGGCTCCCCTACTATAAGCTCTTACTATAGGAGAATTGGGCCCAGCAGTGAGGTGATAATGTGTCGACGATATAACTTCGAAAAACGTGCCGTGATTCGAACCCCAGACCTTCAGCGCGAAAAACCCCAACCAACTCTGCACTCTACAAAAGGAATTTTAATGTAGGTGATTTCTAAAAAGCATAGCTCATAAAGGCAAGAGCTTTCGCAAGCTTTCTAAGGAGCTTACAACATAAACATCTATTTTCACTTCGCTTTTTTGCGCACTTCCTGCCACAACTGTTCCCGAGGGAATCGTTATCGGTTGCCTGGATTTTAAAATGTACTTACCTGCTACCTAAGTTTTCTTTTTTACGTAAAAACTCTAAGAGAATATTTGGTTGGTTAAGTAAAGGAAATGCATTTTTTTGGAAAATTCTACTAATTAACTGATTTTCCTCAGGAAAGAGGTTGTTCAGGAGAGGTCTTCTTGTACCTTTTTACATTGTAATTATACTGAAGTTGGTTTTGTTTTAGTCAGGAGGGTAATGTGTAATTTTGAAGGTGGTAGAACCCTTTGCGGTTCGACTCCGGCGGCACCACCGCCACACCTATTTCTATCTAATAACAGCAGTGTTAGGCGCTGCTGTGTTCCGTTTTGAAGGGTGTAGTAAGGGAGACAGACTTATCCAAGGCGTTCCGGCTTAGTCCTCAGGGGGTGGTAAAGGAGAGAGACTTTTCCAAGGCGTTCCGGCTTAGACCTCAGGGGTAGCGGCGCATCTATGGCTGACTTCAGGTAGGAATATCTAATCTTATCTGGGGTTGATAACAGATGTCCATGGGCGGCAGTAGCCATTTACCATCAGGTGGAGTGCACGTTCGTCTGCTACTCCTATATTATAAACAATCTAGATTGCCCCTGCGGCAGGTGCGTGAGGAAAGTCTAATATGCCGTTTTATTCGTCGAATTATGGGAGTCACATAGGCTTTTTTTAAGCAATCTGTTTTTTTTTTATAATAATTTACGTTCAGTTAAAAAAAACTCGAAGACAATTTAGTTGGCTAAGTAAGAAAATGCATTAATTTTCTTAGAAAATTCTTCTTAGTAACAGACTTCCTTACGAAAATCTGCTCTCCGCTTTTTCATTTTTACTTTTTTACAATGTAGGAATACTGAATTCAGTCTAGTATTTTAACTGAAATCGGAGAGTAATGTTTTTCGAATGTTTGTATGAGTCTTGTTAATAATATAGCTCGTTAGCATGCAGTCCACCTGATGATAAGTGGCTACTGCTGCCCATGGACATCTGTAATCAACCCCAAGTAAGACAACATTCTTACCTGAGGTCGTCCACAGATGCACTGCTACTTCTGAGGACTTAGCTGAAACGCCTCGGAGAAGTATGTCTCCCTTACCACACCTTCAAACCAGAACACAGCACTTAACGCTGCTGTTATTAGGCAGAATTAGGTGGTGCCGTCGGAGTCGAACAAGTTGGGTTCTACCACATTTATGAAATGAAATGAAACGAAATATATATAAAATATATTTATTTTTGTATAAGCCAACGACGGCACTTACAAATTGTCAGTTACAATATTTTCTTCAACTACTACCGGATCGGAACGCGACCTCTACTGAGAAGATCCGGTAAGAAACAGTGGGTTTGTCTTTTTTTTTTAAATAATTATTCTCTTTTTCCCTTTTTTTAAATGCCATATTTTGACATATAATTAATAAAGCATTAGCTCCAGTATCTTGCTTTACATTTATAAAAAAAAAGACGTTTGTTCAGCATTTAAATGCTATATTGCTACATCAATCAAAAACAATGAAACCCACATCTGATTACGTTTCAATCTGATTGTAGCATCAATTAAACGTGATTTGAACGTAATGGAATCATTGATACAGTTCAATGGACCGAACGGTTTCTGGTGATTGAATACGTAATTAATACACGTGTCGACACGTGTTATATTGAACAGGTAGGTCAATCCCTATATACATATGTAGGTGTGTGATATATGAGAGCCCGTGAGGACGACGGTCAGGCAGCTATTTCTGCTTACTAGCAGTGTTAAGCGCTGCTGTGTTCTGGTTTGAATGTGGTAAGGGAGATATACTTTCCCGAGTCCTTATGGGTAGCGATGCATCTGTGGCAATCTTAGGTAGGAATGTTATCTTGTCTGGGATTAATAACAGATGTCCCCAGGCGGTAGTTGCTTTACCATCAGATGGACTGCATGCTCGTGCGCTACTTGTTTATTACAGAAAAATATTCTCTACTTCCCTCCTACAATGGAAACTGGATGGATCATTATTTATTCATTTATAAATTTAGTATGCAGTCCACCTGATGGTAAGTGACTACTGCCGCCCATGGACATCTGTAAACAACTCCAGATAGGATGAGATATTCATACCTGAGGTCGGCCACAGATACGTCGCTACTCCTGTGGACTAAACTGGAACGCCTCGAAAAAATATGTCTCCCTTACCACACCCTTCAAACCAGAACACGGGGCATTTAACACTGCTATTATAAGGCAGAAATAGGTGTGGCGGTGGTGCCTAAGTGGCTACTGCTACCCATGGTCATTTGTAGTTAAACCTAATTCCTACCTGAATAAAGAAGGAATATTTTCCTACCTGAGGTCGGGCACAAACGCACAGCTACCCCTGAGGACTAAGCTGTACCGCCTCGGAGAAGTGTCTCCCTTACCACACCCTTCAAACCAGAACGCAGCAGCGCTTGACAGTGTTGTAATTATAATTAAATGTGGTTGAATATCATGTCATTCCACTTCAATAGAAAATTTTCTGCATTTTTCCCATATAGGTACCTTTTTGCCTGTATAACACATATTGCCTACGTACTTACCTGTTAGCCCTTTTTTAACTAACAGACCAGCCATATTAACATTTAATATTATCTATTTTTAAAAATATATAATATATTTCAGATATTTCTGCGACCATCTTTCTAAATCAGGAAACAATATAACAAAATATATTTCTGTATACCGTGCACGGAAGACTTATAACTTTCTCTCTTTCCCAGCCAATGTTACGTGCGTATTAACTTGAAACGTCTTCATTACACTTCGCTCTTCCTTTTAAAACGTTTTCCGTTGCTATCAATTATAATATCAATGTAAGTAATAATTGGACATGTGCGAGTTGAACTCGTAGACGGGTTCCGTATTATCAATTTTTTATTTTTTTGTTTAAAAAAACGCTTTCTACTCACAGCTCCACACTAGGATGCCCTGTCTTGGGTGCCATGGACACACACATTGACAAATACACAAACACCCGGACCCAGAAATTGAAATCTAAATTTATCATTTAGATGTCTGGCCGGGGATCGAACCCGGGGCCCTCTGCGCGTCAGACCGGTATGGTGACCGCTCCGCCACGCGGGTCGATTTTTAGTATTTGTTATGATAGCATACTAAATGCATGATGAAAATTTGAACTGTTTACCTAATACAGTTCCAAAGATAAAGCGAACGACGCAAAAAATAGGCGTTTTTTTCAGAGATATACTAGTTTGTAACCCCCCTTATAAATTTGTACCACTAGCTCAGTGTTTTTCAAAGTTAAGGTCGCGACCCCCTATGAGTCTTCTATATAGGAGTGGCAGAGCATCGTGAAAAAGTAGTAAGAAATAACAGTATAAAGGTCTGAAGATACATAATATTACAAAAAGTGTTGATTAAATCAAATTTTAGGTACCTACTTCATTATCATATTAACTCGTAGCACATTATGTAGTATATAGCACATTATAATTTTGTTTCATATTGGTAACATAAATATAAAAGTTTGGAAAATCCAAAAGTGCACGACTCATAATGCTCATTTAATTATGAAATATATAAAAAAAAAAAAAACTTAAGTCGTTCAAAATTAATTGCCGAAAAAACAGCTGTAGTAGGAAGAAGGTACTGCACAAGCGCCCCTGGTGGAATAAATGTACATAATATCTATAGATATACAGTCTTGTAGTTTTCGTTTTTTATTAATTGGGTACTTGACAGTTATAACAATAAAATATGAAATATATCCAATATGATAGCTTATAAGTAAACATAAATTATGCAATATTTAGTTTAATTTTTAATACGTTCTAAGTATTTTAATTTTTTAAAAGAAATTTTCGATTTTTTATCTGTGGATTTTAAACCCCAAAACGGCGACAGTGCTGCCTTAAATGTCATGTGACGTCACCACATGCATAATAAACAAGACAAATAAAAATGATATCGTTTGCTGTTAGAGTTGGTTGAATTTATGTTGTGAACCGAAATGAATCCACAGTATATTAAAGCTGATAGCGTGATCTGCTTAAAGAAGATATACAATGCAATAAATAAAAATGAATACAAAAACTTCCGTGAAATAACCTATGGAAATCACAAATAAACAACGTAAGTAAAATATTCTTTATATTTACATTTAATCATTTCGGACAGTTAAAACATTTCTTAACCGATTTCCGATAGAAGAAAGGTTGTGTTTAAGTGATTATCAAGCTTTTTAAACTATACTTATATTCTTATGTGAACTGCTTTAAGGTTATTTATTGGTTATATTTATATTTTCAGATCTTCGCGACAGTCGTATAGTGACGACGCTATAGGCTATGTGCAGTTTAAGAGGCAGGCAAGTTTGTGTTTCATGAAAAGTAAAAGTTGTCCTGAATACAAGGTACATCAAAAGTCATGCTCAGTGTCCATGACTGTATATGAAAAACAAAGTATTATTAAATGTGATGACTGTCCTGCCTCCCAAGGAGGCAGCAAACATGCAGTAGCATTTTTAATGTGGAGTCATAGAAAGTGAGGAACCAAAAGTTTCAAAGGTGGTCAGCACTGAAGTACATAAAGTAAAGGAAATGGGAAATAGTAGTTCTTTACTTGAGTAACCTACCCAACAAGATGAAGGAAGGAAAATGACCATACAGTTGCTGTTATTGCACTACAGATTTCTCAAAATGACAACGATAAAAATTATATATCTAGTTGTTACAGAAAATACTTTTAAAAATGAAGAAAGTACACACTCAAGCAGCACAAAAATTCAGCTTAGTAAGAGCTTCAATATACAAGAAAATAACAGCTTCAAAATGCTTTGAGGTTATCTGTAGTAGTTCACAAAAGTGTATAAATAATAGACCCATATAAACCTAACAAACAAAGCAGTCGGTTAATAAAAGATTAAAATGAGCAAATCATGTATTTTTAATTATACAGTCCTGTAAGTTAAGCCGTGCACAAGTAATAATAACTCAGTCATCGAAATAGTTTGTTTCTTATTAATTACAGAATGAGGCCTTAAAATAGAGAATTCTCGTAGACGTCTTTTAATTCATTTATTTTATTCTTAACTAATACTATTCTAACTCTATTCTTATCGTAGACATCTTTATAATATATGAATACTTTAACTTGCTGTTTTGTTCTGATTACATCCGGGTTTGATGATTTAGAGTAGAGGAATCACTCCTTATTCTTTTTTCTCATTAATACTTCTATTATATGTTTGAATCCTCTGTCTGCAAGTTCTTTTAACGTTTATGAGATTTCGGTTTAGGAACGTGTATAAGCAAATTTGTTAGGATATTTAGCGATCGTACACATCGTCACTGCTCACGTCTTATAACTTGTCATTTATTTCAATTTTAATTATAAAAGCTAAATAACTCCCTATTTTCTTCCGAGCGTTGTTTGTTTACAGTATAATGACGTTTAGCCATAAAATGACACTTGACCGCCTGATTTAACGCGACGTTCCGTTCACCGTAAAGAAACTTTGTTTTTTATTAATAAATAGCCCTTTTTTCGAAAAAGTGATCAATGAAAGGCATATATAATACGTATACTAATTCATTAAAACACTTTCCCAAAAAGTGTCAAGTAGCCAATTGCAATTAAACGACACCGAATTAATTAATCATTCGCATTCAGTGACCTACAATCGTCGATTAGAATTAAAAAAAAAAAATTAACTCAAATAATGCATTTTTTCACAAGTTACAGTGTTTTCAGGTTTCACACATAACGGACAGGAATTTTTTTTGACCTATTTTGGTGATTTTTTCCAATTCTATTGCAGTAAATCAATTTTTAAAAAGTATGGAATTAATCTCCATTAAATTATCTCGACAATAGTATGCAAAATATCATGATTCCGTGAACTATCAAGGCTATAATAATAAAAATAGCCGCCAAAATGAAGCGAAAAAAAATTTTCGATCGTAAAGTACTCTCTGATGCTTCGCATCATGAGTCGTGCAATAAGTCAGAAACAACGGAAAGTTTTTTTTTTATAATATAGGAGTATCAGACGAGCATGCAGTCCACCTGCTACTGCCACCCATGGACATCTTTAATCAACCCCAGATAGGATTAGAATTTCCTACCTGAGGTTGGCCACAGATGCGCCGCTACCCCTGAGGACTAAGCTGGAACGCCTCGGAAAAGTATGTCTCACTTACCACACCCTTCAAAACGGAACACAGCAGCGCCTAACACTGCTGTTATTAGGTAGAAATAGGTGTGGCGGTGGTGCCGCCGGAGTCGAACCACAAAGGGTTCTACCACCTTCAAAGAAACGTAGGGGGTCACGATTTTCACATAGTAAGGGATCGCAAAATGTTTTAAATATACTTTATGTTTTTTAAGTAACGGTTACTCACGATATGCGGTTTTTAATTTCCTTATTGCCGATATTTTGACCCATGCAGGGTCGGGGTCACGGCGAAGCGGCGGTCATTTTAGTCTAAAACCATATACTTAAGGTCGTTTCATACAAAGTTTGAATAACATTGAACTATCTACAAACTATACTTTGTCTAACGTAATAAAAAATAAAAGTACACAAAAGTCTATAAAGGGACTTAATCTTGCTATTTTCACGGGAATTTCGTCTTTAAACACTCGGAAATACGGAGAAGAATAGCCTGAATAGCAGCTTCATTTATCTCAGGCGAAGCCAGGCCGGTTAATTGATAAAGAGGCAGATTATCTAGATTAACTCCCTCATTAGTCGCCGGAGCCCAAGAGGCTTTGTTCATAGGATGCTGAAGTATACCTTTGTTAGGTACTGACCGGAATATCCGATATTAAACGTTATTAATGAATAACAGTTTTTGTAACGATATAACAGTTTGTTGTAACGATATTATTGATATAACAGTTTGTATATCGTTATAATTAGATAATATACATTAAAATATTGGGCTAAATGTATATTGATAGAAGTGCTGTCAGAATTATTTTTCTGTGTCCATAGCTATTCCATACGGTGAAAAAACTGTTTTTGTATGTTGATAACTTTGAAACAAGCATACGGGCATAACATATACTTATCAGTTATTTGATGTTTTTATGAAAGTGTAGTAGTCAAAGTATCATGCAAAATAATAATTACCTCAAAAAGGTCGAGTGCTATTAACGTAAATTACAAATTCGTGGAGCTTCCATGAATTAAGTATCTTTGCCTACTGCACCATTACAACCAGAAAATAGCTACATTAATGTAGCGTATAACGTTTGCTTACGGTTATCTGGTATTTCTGTGTTATTACAACGATATCGCATTATAGCAGTTATGCACGCTTTAATAACGTTACAACAGCACGCTTTTATAACGTTATAACAGCACACGAAATAGCGCGCTATTAATATATCGAATAATATTATAATAATAATATATTATAATATAATAATATTATAACGAATTCGGACGCTATAAATAGCAGTCTTTAGCTAACCACGTAGGGAATCTACCTCGTACGGGAACAAAAGCCTGCTATATTATGTATCTGCTAGAACAAACATCAGATAAGCTGTAATTAGCAATTATTATGCTGACGTTACTTTGCCCCGTATCTTCGCTAATTATCTAGTTTGATTAGATTCTTGTTCAGATGAAGTAGTGTTAGCATATGAATACAAATTTAATATGATATATTATAAGCCTGTATATAACGCGTGTGTAACTATAGGTTTTGATGAATTTTTACTCGAGTGTGGAGGGTAATGTTTCTCGAGCGTATGAATTTATCAAACGGCTACACGCAGTCTAACTATAGAGATGTCCGTGGACTATTATCTAAATTGCGGGATCGTCAAAGGCTCTATGTTTAAGAAGGTGGATTTATTGTTTTTCTTCTAGTTCTCTAATTATGTTCCATAATATATTCTAGAACCCTTTAACATTTTTATACTCAATACAAATAGATTAATGATAATAAGACAAAATTAATGTTATTATGTAATATATAAATAATTTTCTAGATTAAATAAATTACGTAGAATTTAAAATTAGTTCCAAAAAAAAGGCCCATAAGTAAACTCTTCGCATAAAAAACGTAAAAAACATAAAACTAAGTCGCTTTAACGAAACAGCAAAAGCTTTTGATACAAAAAATAACATACTACTAAGAAATAGGAATATATTCCTAAAATCTTAAGATAATCCGTATGAAAGCTGGAATTTCACGAAGCACCGAACAAGTCGTCCAAACATTTAACCCAGAGGTAATAAAATAAAAGGCTAACGATCTAGCGTTCCACAGGGAGTCTTTTGGGCCCCCTCATTTATATTCTGATATGGAACGTGACAAACACGTATCTGGTTTTTGGAAATATGTTTTGTATTTCGTATTTAACTGTTAAGTAGATAAATATGTTAATTTTTAATGCTCCGTTTAAAACGTGCGCTGAATTCTGTTTAAGGTATTTAATAAGAAAGCAGTGATAGCTCTTGTGAAGTCGGTCTGTCTTGTTGGTAGTTTCCTTCGTAGAATTAAAATCTTACACTTATGTATTTTTAATCTTATATGTGTATTAGATATTAATTATTATGTTTTAATGCAGGAAAACAAACATGAGATAGTAATCTCGTAATTATCTTTAAAAAGTGTATGTGTCTACCAATCCGCACTTGGCTAGCGTGGTGAACTATGGTTTAATCCTACCTCTTTCAGAAAGATGATGCATGTTCTGTCAAACAGGTTGTAAATAATATCAACTATTTAGTGATTTGGAAGTACAAACAAATAATTTTAATTTTCGTTTTTTAAATGTCGCTAAAGAAGTTGATTTTATTGTATTATTAATTGTTCAGATGGCGTTTATTACATTTAAAAATGCATTCTCGAGTTGGGTAACATGACGTCACGTGACATGATGAGGCATAACGTAATGGAATATGATGAGATGACAAACAGTATTTTAAAATCCAAACAGATAGTCAAAATCTAACGCTAAATTATTCAAGATAATCGAAAACCAAAATCCAAAATCCAAAGCAACCTAAAAGCTTTAACCAGAGAATTTAGTTCCCCGATATGTTCGCCGACCGCAAACCACACGTTGTTTACGAGATATTTGCTTAACGAAAAGGCTTTGCAACTGAAACCAGGAGTCTCTACATATGTACAATTGTGGTGTGTGGTCTCGAAGTTAATAAATTTTGATAAGTGGTACTATGGCACATATTTCTAATGTGAAACAGATTTGTATGTTTTCAGTGTTTTGGTGTAAGGATGTTTATACCGACTTACTTACAGATGAAGTGACTATCTTAGTCCTTAGGTCCTTAAGTCATTTATGATCATTTCGGGTAGAGCCTCTGTTTTATATAGAGATGAGGTTTCATCCACATCAATTGGAACACATTACGGTCCTCCACTGTTCGGCCTAGACGGTCATTTATACCACCTACGTGCAAAATGTGAACTCAACTTACTCCCGAAGTATTCCCTGAGCGATAACATGGCGCTCTTTAAGACAGGTGGAAAAAGAGCTCTTCTTCAAAGCTGCCGGTGCATTGGCGGTTCCTCTGGTGTTTTAAATGTGCTACTTTGATCTTATACCAAATTATATTAACAAAACTAAAAATTACTTCAAAATCACGTAAGCAAAATCGTTAATCCTGACGATCCTCATGAGGAGAATGTGAAAAAAATATTAAAATCGTTTATTGCTATCGGTACTTGATAAGCGTTCAAAATAAATAAATAATGTCACACCGTGGGAAAAAGTCGAGTTCAAAGATTACGTTACTTTTTTTTATAATATAGGAGCAGCAGACGAGCATGCAGTCCATCTGATGGTAAGTAGCCACTGCCGCCCATGGACATCTGTAATCAACCCCAGACAGGATTAGATATTCCTACCTGAAATCGGCCACAGATGCGTCGCTACCCCTGAGAACTAAGCTGGAACGCCACGGAAAAGTCTGTCTCCCTTACCACACCCTTCAAAACGGAACACAGCAGCGCCTAACACTGCTGTTATTAGGTAGAAAAAGGTGTGGCGGTGGTGCCGCCGGAGTCGAACCACAACGGGTTCTACCACCTTGTAACACATTACATACTCAAATACACACATACTGGTGAAGCGTTCCAACTTAGTCATGATTAGCAACGTATGTACGTATTTCATTTGTAATACTTCAATCAAAACAGCTGAATCCCGTTCCCGAGGAAGTGATCCCACGGGAACATTCGCTTGACCACGTATTAGTGAGCGTTCTCAGAGGCTCTCGGACGTGATAGGGATTTTATTGGATTTGGGACCTCCGGCCTACAGGACCCTTTGTGCAAATGTGTTTGTTTTTAGGCCACTGGCGCTTAAGAAATTAGTATACGTATTTGCTAGGATAAACTATTTGTAAGAGTGTAAATACCGGCTGATTTACTGGTGATGCGACTGTAACATGCCCGCTGTTAATAATCAATCTATCCCCAAAGATCGACATTTGTCATATACTTCAGATTAGAAATGGTCAAATTTCGATCTTTGGTAAGCAAGATTTGGATAGGTTGAATATAAATAACGGGAGTTAGTCCTTAGGAGTGGCCAAAGGTTTGGTTAGGTTAGGTTAGGTTAGACGTTATACACGACGCGTTCCAAATTATTCCTCATCGGCACGACGTATATTTCCGTTTATTATCAGAACAGCTGATTCAGGTCGATCCTACCCTATACTGTTCCATCCTCGTTTCCTGATTCCCGAGGAAGTGATCCCACGGGAACATTCGCTTGACCACGTATTAGTGAGCGTTCTCAGAGGCTCTTGGACGTGATAGGGATTTTATTGGATTTGGGACCTCCGGCGTACAGGACCCTTTGTGCAAATGTGTTTGTTTTTAGGCTACTGGCGTTTTAGTTAAGAAATTCTAAGGACTATTTGTAAGGGCGTGTACACCGGCTGATTTCTGATGATGCGACCGTCACCTGGCCGCTGTTAATCAATCTATCCGATGCTTTGCCTACCAAAGATTTTTGACAGTTACTCCATATTAAAAATTGTAAAATTTTGATCTTTGGTAAGCAAGACTTGCACAGTGTTTCAATTAAAAATCTGACGAAATAAAACAAGGGAATTTCTGCAATCAATGTTATGTGTGAAGGTCCGACCATATTGGTGAAATAAAATCAAAAGAAAAAAAAAAACTTTCTTTTACAAGCTTTTATTACTTGTTCATAGAAAGAACTAAAAAGTTAAAAATAATTTAAACCCGATGTATTAAATATTAGCGGTTTTATATCAGAAATATTTTTTTATAAATAAAAGCGTAAAAATAAATATTGTTTAATTGGTTTTTTTTTAATTATATTGTAATTCCTCGGAATAAATTAATTATATCGTGTTTATATCGATTTTTAGAAACAAAGCGTGTTACATTCATTCATGAGTTCAGCATAATGACATACTAACATAAATACTAACATATCTTTGTTCTTTCATTACTTTTGATTTCCAAGCACATTACTAAACGAGGTCAGTTCGGCCCTATGGCCTTGTAGTTAATTCTGTACTCCCTCGGGAACATTCAGCTGATGTATCTACCATTGTACAGTCTATCCCTTATAGAAGTGTGTATGAAGTATGCTATCGTCTTTAATGATTGATATTTTAATTAGGAGCCACGGACGATATATAAATTTTAAGATCTTTATTACTTTTTTGTTAAGAATTAAAAATTCTCTCATGGAGAAAACATTTGATAGTTATAAATAGGTATAAAACAGAGTATATATAAGTAAAATAACATTTTGAAGAGTAAAGATTTAGATGTCACTTATAAAAAAAATGTTTCTTCAATTTTTTTTTTCATTCATTCTTTAGGTACTCTTGTCTGGGCTGTATATAGAATTTCTGGATATAGAAAGAGTTGTTGTAGTTACCCTGTTTAAATGTACATGTTACTTAAGGTACCTAACACATGACACTCATAGATTAGAAAATATACATCGCTACCTTGAAATTGAATGAAGCCACAAACGGCTTATTAGTAAGTTCTTTTTTTGAATTCTTGACAAATAAAAACATTTTTAGAGAAAATTTACGAATAAATAAACATAATAAATAAATAACTATTTCAAATATTTTAGGGACATTTTAGCACGGAGACGTGGCAAAACTTTTTTACGCAACTATTACAATTCTCAAAACTGGGTACATTTTCTTGTTAGGAGTGAGTAATCTTTACTAATCTATGTAAATAGGTATAAAACAGAGTAAATATAAGTTAGATAACATTTAGAAGACTATAGATTTAGATGTCACTTATAAAAAAAATCCTCGAGTATTTTTTTAAATTCCATTCATTCTTTAGGTACTCTGGTCTGTTCTGGATATGTTTCTGGATATAGAAAGGGTTGTTGTAGTAACCCTGTTTAAATGTACATGTTACTTAAGGTACCTAACACATAAACGACACTCCGCGCTGACCAACGTCGCCGAGGATCATCGATTGTCGCAAGCAGTCTTATGACAGGTGGCGACATAAATCGCAATCGACGACGATCGTCATGACAGCTCGCGACAGTCAACGACCATCGGCGGCGGTTGTCAGCAACCGCGGGCTATCGCTCACATAGTAGAGCCACAGTATAAGGATATATATATATATATATATATATATATATATATAGGGTACAGTACCCTTACCAGAAGTTGTTACGTTTCGTTACTGTTCGTGTCATGACCGCCGACGACAGGCGACGACAGTCGGCGACTTTCCACGGTGGTCTACATGAACTGTCGCTGCTGTATGACCTTCCTTAGACCATGGATAAATAATGTTGTAAGACGCTTCCTCTTCGAAAATAACTTCTTTACTAACAAGAGAAAAGCGGTGACTTCCCAGAAATTCAAATGCAAGGCATTTACAAGCAATACAAGTTTTCGTAAGAAAATGCATATTCATATGCTAATTATTACTTGTTTTAGCTTTGAACTTGAATAATGAGGAAACTTATATTTCTGAAGTTTTTGACTACAAATTTTAGAGATGTTTTGAAGGTTGTAGTACCCTTTGTAGTTTGACTCCGGCGGCATAGTCACACCTATTTCTGCCTAATAATGACAGTGTTAAGCGGTGCTGTGTTCCGGTTTGAAGGGTGTGGTAAGGGAGACATACTGATCCGAAGCGTTCCAGCTCAGTCTTCGCGAGTTGTGGTGCATCTGTCCTCATCCTCTCTTAAAACCAAAACACAGCAGCGCTTAACACTGCTGTTATTAGACAGAAATAGGTGTGGCCGGTGCCGCCAGAGTCGAACCACAGAGAGTTCTACCACCTTCTTTTTACCTACTCCTATATTATAAAAAAACATGTAGTCATTTACACTTAGTACGAGAACCTTTTCACACGTGTTTGTGCATAAATGATGCACCAAGTGGACGATAGGTACACAGTCTAAATTAAGCGTAAAACTTGGAGGAGGTTACTATGCTTTATTATGATTTTGGGCACATTAAATCTCTTCTCTCAACTTCAGAAGAATGCTATTCTATCTATGGAAGAATGTCAAACTGTCATCTTTGACAACTTGCATGATATCGCGATCCGGTCCAGAGGGTTCCGGGTTTGATTCCCGGCCAGACAGATATCTAAATTATGA
This sequence comes from Epargyreus clarus clarus, assembly GCA_014595695.2. Classification (NCBI taxonomy): domain Eukaryota; kingdom Metazoa; phylum Arthropoda; class Insecta; order Lepidoptera; family Hesperiidae; genus Epargyreus; species Epargyreus clarus. The sequence continues at coordinate 2,112,834 of JACTTY020000046.1, forward strand.
ATTATTTAGATTTCTGTTTTAGTCTGGATATTTGTGTATTCGTCTTTGTATGTATCCATAGCACCCATGACACGGGATATCCTGATGTGGGGCTTTGAGTGTAGAAAGCGTTTTTGGGAACATTTGAAGAATCTAAAACTAACATTCTTCCCTAGTTTTATGAAATACTTGTTTTGCGGACATAAGGTCTTAACGTGTTTTTTTGTTCAAAATAAACTCGAACGATTTCCGACCGAAATAGATTAAAAAAATAATGATGTAGTTTTTGTTTTCACCATTACTTAGTTACATTTTTCGCTATTCCTTATATTTTCGGATTTGGCCTTGAAGGCCCATTTGAAAAATTCTCCCTGTATAACTAAAAGTACCTACGCTGAAATAGTCTAGGATTACAAAACATACGGTAGCGCCATTTTCTTTGTATTTCAAGAAAAATATCAACACAGTTGGCAATTCTTGGCAGGATTAATGGGGTTATTTGTCTCCCTTGTCACCACTCTACTGAGGACGCGAAAATACTCGCAATGTGCTTGTTATAGTTGAATATTAGTCTTTTATACGAGGTGTAGATAGCATTATGCAAAAGGCACTCTTTGTACCTTATCTACACTAATATTATAAAGAGGAAAACTTTGTTTGTTTGTTTGATTGTAATAAATAGGCTCAAAAACTACTGGACCGATTTTAAAAATTCTTTCACCATTCGAAAGCTACATTATCTACGAGTAACATAGGCTATATTTTATATGAAATATATTTTATAAATAGATTTTGAGGCGGTACAAAGTTTGCCGGGTCAGCTATTATTTGATACACAGGTAGCGTAGGGATGCCGATCTGAGATCTATTAATCGAAGAATCGCCCTTTTGGTCCAAAAAAGTCGATATATTTAATCGATCTCCAGTAACGGATCGATTCAGCGAATCGATCTGTCGTCCTAGAAAATCGAATGTCGATCTTTTCGAAGTTGGTTAATGTGTTACAGATTTTTTTTACTGACAGATACGTATTTCAGTGCTCGTTTGGTCCTGATGACCATTTTTCTTCGCTATCTTTGCCGTTATTAGCTGAAAAGATCGAAGATTTTTGGATCGATTCATTGGGCCTAGATTATTTTGTGAATCGATTTATTACACTTCGCTTCGAATCAATCTTTTTTTCGGAAAGAATCGCCATCCCTCGGGTAGCGTCGCATCTGTGGCCGACTAAGTAAGTACGTCTAATCTCATCAGGGGTTGATTACCATCAGATGGACTGCATGCTCGTCTGCTTTTCCACTATTATACAAAAGTATAAGCAGCAGGATCATGCTACTCTGCCCTAGATGTGATATTATAAGAAATATTAACATTGAAGGTAGAACCCTCTGTGCTTCGGCGGCACCACCGCCACATCTATTTCTGTCTAATGACAGCAGTTATGCGCTGCTGTGTTCTAGTTTGAAGGGGGATAAGAGCGATTTTTCCGAAGCATTCCAGCCTAATCCACAGGGGTAGCGGCGCATGGCCGACCTCAGATAGGACTAATCTTATCTGGGATTGATTATCACGTACCATCAGTTAGATTACTTGCTTGCTACTACAATATTAAACAATAATAAATAAACACTATCTACGCTCACAGCCCCACACTAGGATCTCTGTGTCGTGACAATAGACACATAGACAAATACACAAACACCCAGACCCAGAAACAGAAATCTAAGTTCATCATTTACATATCTGTCTGGCCGGGGAACGAACCCGGGACCCTTCGCGTGTCTTATTAGAAAAATATGTATTTCTAAGTATCCAATATTATATTACCACATTTTCTATATTTTTTGAAACACGATTAATGACTCGATTTATCTGTCTGTCTCTCTGCTGTGACAACGTGTGAATTTTCTGACGAGGGAATTTGTTTAGTAAAGTCACGGAATACATTGTTTAATAAAATAATATCTTATATATAAAACTCTCGTGTCACAATGTTAGTTACCGTACTCCTTCGAAACGGCTTTACCGATTTTCATCAAATTTTATATGCATATTCAGTAGGTCTGAGAATCGGCTCTCTATTTTTCATACCCCTAAGTGATAAGGGTTGTTCACCCTTAACATTTTTTTTATTTATATGGCAACACAACGTTTGCCGGGCCAGCTAGTTGTAAATAAATTATGAACGTATCAGTTACACATGTTATTAGCTATGTTACGAAAAAAGTAGTGATGATGTATGGTAAAACTTTGGTAAAAGTGATGGTTTAGAATTGATTAGAATGAAGGTGGTAGAACCCTTTTGTGGTTCGACTCCGGCGGCACCACCGGCACACCTATTTCTGCCTAATAACAGCAGTGTTAGGCGCTGCTGTGTTCCGTTTTGAAGAGTGTGGTAAGGGAGACAGACTTTTCTGAGGCGTTTCAGCTTAGTCCTCAGGGCTATCGGCGCATCTGTGGCCGACCTCAGGTAGGAATATCTAATCCTATCTGGGGTTGATTACAGATGTCCATGGGCGGCAGTAGCCACTTACCATAAGGTGGACTGCATGCTCGTCTGCTGCTCCTATATTATAAAATAAAATAAAAAAAAAAACACTGTGACTCAAGGTGGGGGTGTGATTATTGTGGTGCCTTCTTCTCCGATAATACTCGTAAAAAGATGTTCAGTTGCCTTCAATTTTGCTAAAAATTGTACTTTGATATCTGAAAAGTACAGTTGAAAATTGCAAACTTTGGTCAGACGTATACAAATAATGCCTAATTTAAATTATCGCCAAGTATTATAAATATGTAAAACCAACAAATATGTAAATGTCGCGAGTACAGACGCATAATTGTTACAAATTCTAGACAAATAACGAATATACCCGAGAAAGTACCTAATCAATGTGCTTGTATTTACGCCTGTTCGCCTGCATTTGACATGTATTACATGTTGATGACATTCAATCTTCAAGTCAAGTAGTCCAATACTTGAGTCCTTCTCCTTTCCTAATCACTGTGTTGTATATATTTATTTGCATATATTATATTTGTAGTTAATTGTATCAGGCGTTACTTTGCGGAAATCCATGCTATTAAGTTAAGATTAAAACTACTTCGCAACAATCCGCTACAAATATGTATGATGGTATATATTTTAAACCATGCAGTATGTACCACCCTCCCTCCCTCAAAGGATGCATGCAGATGCAAAAATTAAAAATATACACCACCATACATACCACCACCAACACGTGTTTCGCTCCAAAACGGAGCATCATCAGGGTAAGTTGACTCTACGACGGTTAATCGCTAAGTGACGCTGTCAACCTAATGCATGCCTTTTATAATGGTATCCAACCCTCCCCTCCACAATGAAATGTAAACAACTGATGACAGTTGTGTGATAATAAGGTTATAGATTAATTATTCGCATTAAATCTGCGAATAATCATCTGTTTATTGATTGTTGGTAAAAATATGAAGTAAAGGAGAGCTGGACACATTAATTTGTTCATTCAGCAGTGTAATCCTACTGTTGTTATTGTGCTTAATAATCTCCCGTTGTTCTAATATATTAAGTCTACAGCCCTTGTCACCCGTGTGTAAAATTTCATAAGTATGGTTACTTGGCACATTATGGCCCGCGTCTATTAGATGTTTAGCGAAATTTGACTTGTCTGCGTGACCACTTGTATACGCGGCTAGATGTTCGCGATAACGAATATTAAAATTTCTCCCAGTTTGACCGACGTAAATCAATCAGGCGTCTACAAAATTGTTTGTTCTGATTGCAATGGCGTTTACGTCGGTCAAACTGGGAGAAATTTTAATATTCGTTATCGCGAACATCTAGCCGCGTATACAAGTGGTCACGCAGACAAGTCAAATTTCGCTAAACATCTAATAGACGCGGGCCATAATGTGCCAAGTAACCATACTTATGAAATTTTACACACGGGTGACAAGGGCTGTAGACTTAATATATTAGAACAACGGGAGATTATTAAGCACAATAACAACAGTAGGATTACACTGCTGAATGAACAAATTAATGTGTCCAGCTCTCCTTTACTTCATATTTTTACCAACAATCAATAAACAGATGATTATTCGCAGATTTAATGCGAATAATTAATCTATAACCTTATTATCACACAACTGTCATCAGTTGTTTACATTTCATTGTGGAGGGGAGGGTTGGATACCATTATAAAAGGCATGCATTAGGTTGACAGCGTCACTTAGCGATTAACCGTCGTAGAGTCAACTTACCCTGATGATGCTCCGTTTTGGAGCGAAACACGTGTTGGTGGTGGTATGTATGGTGGTGTATATTTTTAATTTTTGCATCTGCATGCATCCTTTGAGGGAGGGAGGGTGGTACATACTGCATGGTTTAAAATATATACCATCATACATATTTGTAGCGGATTGTTGCGAAGTAGTTTTAATCTTAACTTAATATTATATTTGTATATTATATTTATATTTATTTATTATTATTATATGTAGATATTGTATGTTTTTCTTCTTACAGTTTGTATTACTTGTTTATGCCTACCACATGCTATCGCCATCACCCAGGGTCGACTGGCAGAGAATGCCATTAGGCATTAAGCTTACCCTTTGCAACCCTTAGATTAAGGTGTTCAAAATAAATAAAAAATAAGGATTATAACCCAAAATTGCATTTATATTTCTCATGCTCTATAATATATGAGCGAGATACAAACGCCGCCATTTTGTATACCAAGATTGAATCAAATTATACCGTACTTATTAACCCAACGCGAACAAGAGGTACAATTAGGCGATAATTACGACTACAATACATTGTGCGGTGTATTTAATATAATTCGCAACCCCTCTCGGGACAAGACAACCCCTACAACCCCTCTTAAACATGTACACGGTTTTACCCGCGGCTTCGCTTTCAAAGGTATATATCATCATCATCAACCCATTATTGTCCCACTGCTGTGCACGGGTCTCCTCTCAGAATGAAAAGGATTAGGTCATAGTCCACCGCGCTGGCCAAGTGCGTATTGGTAGATTTCACATACCTTTGAGATTTTTTTTAATATAAGTCTCTCAGGTATGCAGGTTTCCTCACGATGTTTTCCTTCACCGTTTAGCAACTGATAATACGCACATAACTTTGAAAAATCAGAGATGCGTGCCTGTGATTTGAACCTCGGACCCCTCGATCGAGAGGCCGAGTTTCTTAACCACTAGGCTATCACTGCCTTAGGTATATATGTACCCGCGCGGCGAAGGAGACGCTGAAGGCGTAGATAGCGCCCCCCGGCGCGGTGTCCCTGTAGTTCCGGGACTAGAATAGGGCTACGGTATCCCCTACTACTCTAGCTATTCTAGGGAAATACCACAGCATAATTTACCTTGTAATCAATATTACGTCAACGATGAGTCGTGTGATCCAGATCTTGTGAAGAAAGTGAGATTCACGCAAAAACTTATTGCATCGTGAGAAACGTTTATCGTAATAGCGTATGTGTGTCATGCATGCATGCTTCGAACGTTTCTATCACAAACTAGCTGACCCGGCAAACTTTGTACCGCCTCAAAATCTATTTATCAAATATATTTCATATAAAATATAGTCTATGTTACTCGTGGATAATGTAGCTTTCAAATGGTGAAAGAATTTTTAAAATCGGTCCAGTAGTTTTTGAGCCTATTCATTACAACCAAACAAACAAAGTTTTCCTCTTTATAATATTATATAGTATAGATAATAGGCTATTTAGGCGGTCGATAACATCGTATTTTTATAGGAGTAGCCAACGAGCATGCAGTCCACCTGATGGTAAGTGGCTATTGCCGCCCATAGACATCTGTAATCGTAACATTAGATTCCTACCAACGATCGCCAAAGATGTACCGTTACTTCTGAGAAGTAAGCTGGAATGCCTCGGAAAAGTATGTCTCCCTTACCAAACCCTTCAAACAGGAACACAGTTCCAATACGCACGTCGCATATATCTTTAATAAAATTACTATATTAAAATATGTTTTATGGTTCTTATTTGTATTTATTATAATACCAGTTATAGTAGTAAACGAATTGTAAAAATTCCAACCGTCTTCCTAGTACGGTTTAACAGTTAGATCGAAAAATGCCGGTTTGTTGTATGGAGACCCCCTTTAATATTCAACTTTATTTTATTTTCAGTATTTGTTGTTATAGCGGCCACCATTATGCATCCGCTGTAAAAATGTCAAGTATCTAGGTACCTATTACGGTTCCAGAGATAGAGCCCTTTGACAGACGGACAGACATCGAAGTTAGTAATAGGGTTCCGTTCTTACCCTTTGGGTACGGAACCCTAAGAAATCAGAGTTGCCGGGAATCCAAACCTATGACCCTCCGATTGGGGTCGAGTTATGTAACAACCTGCCAGATGAAAATGATCATAAAAAATCATTCAATTTCATTTAAAAAACACATGATAATGACAATTTATTTCTTATATTTCATAACAAATAAATTAAATTAAAAATTAAATAAAAAATAACAATAGTTGTTAAAATTACCTTTTTCCTTTGTCCAATATTTACCACTACACACACATACATACACGCACGCACGCACGCACGCAAGCACACACATACACACTTATAATACGAAAATAATATCTTTTGATTTACTACCATCACATATAATCGCTTTGGCAGTAATAAAAGTTGGGAAAAACAAATATTTCATCCACACAGCAACGCGTTGGCAGCAAATCATTTATCCGGGTATATATCACCCGGGTATTAACTTTTATTGGCCGTTGTGCTCAGGCACTACAAATATATTATAGTTTTTAACACCATTACACTTTTTTTTATATTTATCGTGTTATTTTTTGGTATATTAAGTACTTTAATGGGGAAAGTTTCTGTTTTCTAACGAAACAGATTGTAAAGAGCATTTTTTTTTATAATATGTAGCATATTTAATAATTGCAATTAACTTGGAAAATTTAACAGATTTTTTTTTACTTTTTCTTACCGGAGTTTCTTACCGGATCTTCTCAGAAGAGGTCGCGTTCCGATCCGGTAGTAGTTTAAGAAAATATTGTAACTTTTACAATTTGTAAGTGCCGCCATTGGCCTATACAAAATAAATATATTTCATTTCATTTCATATCTGACCGCGGAGGGTAATGTTTCTCCAGCGTATAAATGTATGTCTGATCCATATCTTATCTTAGGCATGGCCTGCAGTCCATACGCCTTGACAGTTTTTTAACATATGTCAAAATTTTTGGAGTAGCCAAAGCTATTTTAAACAGTTGGGTTTTGTTTTCATAAAAATTAAATCATTTTAATGTTTCCTGCTATTTACCACTTGAAAAATTCGAAATCATTAAAGCCACAGTAATTATGCGTCAAAATTTATGCACCCGACCTTTTTACGCCACAAAATCTCATAACAATATTTTACAGCCTGCATTGTGGCCTGAAAGCATTATATTTCACGGTGTCACAGCAATATTCGCTGACCCGGGCATACCCGGGTATCATCGACCCGGGTATATCCATTCCGTGGTGTCCCCATCATCTGAATATTGATGAGTAACCTTGTAACCATGTCATTTGGGGTAAATTGAATGGTTATGGGAATATTTCCGATCTGTCATTATATAATGTAAGATTGTGAAATAAATTGTTGGTTAAGGTAAAAGTTATTGGCATCGACGATAAATGTCATTGGTATTCGTCAAACATTATAATTTCGTGACTTTGTCATGTCATAGAAAATAATACGTTCAAATTATGTAAGATTTAAGGGTGTGCAAAGGTCTGAACTTAATTCAATCGTATAAAAGTTGTTATGTTCTGCTTCGGCGAGTGGGGTGAAGTAAAGAAGAGATATTATTATTAACATCTTAGTTCACAAGATTAACAACGTGTTTGTGATTAACTTTAAGTAAAACTTATGTACTTGATATTATATCAAGTTTATTATCATTAGTAGTAAAATACCACTTTACATCCGATAACTGCATACTCCTTTGTCCCTTTCATTATATTAATAATAAAAAACCACGCTAAAATCGCACAAGGAAAATCTTCAATCCTTATTCCTGACGATCCTGATGAGGAGAATGGGATAAAATTGTTAAAATCGTGTATCGTGTATCAGTTCTTCATAATTGTTCAAAATTTTGAAATAATCGGACCGTTCAAATTGGGTTCGACCGTTCAAAAATTCAAAAAATCGAATTCAAAGATTCCGTTACATACATAGATACATACATACAACCCAAGCTAATAAAAGCGTGGTAAAAAGCAAATTAATCTTAACAACTGTAGAAATATGAAATATATATTTGAATATACGGCCTTATTAAAATTGTTGTTTTGTAATAATGCGGGGGCAACCAGTGCTGCGTTGGCAGCAAATCATTTACCCGGGTGTACGAGTATATCACCGGACTGTCCGATCCGGATAACCGGCTGCTATAAATATAGGGCTGCGACTAATAAATAATGTAATCAAACAATGCAAATAAATATTCCTGTCGTTACATTTTAAATTTGAAATATTTTTATTATCTTTCTCGAATGGTATATTTATGTAATGTCATGTTTAAGTTTTATTAACTACATTTTTATGTACTTTTAGTCTTTAGTTTAGTGTAAGTTTTATGTTATTATGTACTATTTACAACAAAATTTTACTACGAAACAATAAACTATGAATAAATTGATTTCATCAACAAAGTTTTTTGAAATATAGTATAGGTATTAATGATAAATGGGGTCTAGAAATTGTAATACTAGGCTCAGCTTCAGAATTAGTACTGTCATGTTAATTTCAGACCTTTCAAATTTCAGAAACCCTTTTCATTCTGAAAGGAGACCCTAGCCTCGATGGTAATAATAATTGTTTAGATTTTAGACTTATATAGGCAACGTTTGCTATTAAATCATTAACTAAATCTTTAGAGACCGTAGATTTTCGATAACATAATTGTATTAATTTTCGTAATAAGTTTTCATAATAATTTCTGACATTTATGAATTAGTTATGTGTATCTATGAGTTTTTATTATATTATTTTTAAAGTGGTAGAACCCTTCGTGGTTTAACTATGGTAGCACCACCGCTACACCTTTATCACCTTATTACAGCAGTACTAAGCGCCAACCCTACTAAACCACGCGTTCATATATCCATGTTGGCGGGAAAACACCCAGCGGCCATATTGGGATGATCTCTCATAGCCACTATTTGCTGCAGCCGACGCCATCAAAATGATAAAACGACTTAATTTTCCCACTAAATTGAACGTATATTTTTCACAAGTGCCGGTCGTATATCTTAAATATATTTGGGTATGAGTATGCGAATATTTTACAACCTAGTTGGAATATTTCGGGCAAATTGATATGTATGAAGTAATAGTGGTTTGAAATTGTTGAAATGTAATAGAGCTGGTTCGAAACTGAAATTCATTTTTATTGAAACTGAATTTCATGATTAACACACTACGTTCTACACAGTTTTCAAAGTTATGTGCGTATTAGAAACTAATTATCACTTGCTAAAAACGGTGAAGGAAAACATCGTGAGGAAACCTGCATACCTGAGATTTATAAAAAAAAAAATCTCAAAGGTATGTGAAGTCTACTAATACGCACTTGGCCAGCGCGGTGGACTATGGCCAAATCCTTCTCATTATGAGAGGAGACCCTTGCCCAGCAGTGGGACAGTAATAGGTTGTTGATGATGATGATGATGATGTTCTACACAGTTTGAAAATAACTAGGACACCTAAATATAAATTTTGTACCAATTTAAATTGATAATGATTTATCATTAGGCCATTTTGTAGATATTAATATTTATAATGATTTGCCAATAGCGTATAAAAAACTTAAATAGCAAAAACGTATTAATAATAACACTAATAATTCTCGAGTAATAAATGTTTTAACTACACTAATTATAAATTAGAATCTAAATTCATTAATTATTATGCTAAAATTAAAGTGTCTAATTTGGAGATTTTATTTCGCCGTTTACTTTCATCGCAAAATATTATAAGAATATGTAGTATGATTGACTAGGTTGCCTTGTCTCTATATCATCATGATCAACCCATCATTGTCCCACTACTGGGCACGGGTCTCCCCTCGGAATGAGAAGGTCTAGGGCATAGTCCACCGCGCTGGCCAAGTGCGTATTGGTAGTCTTTTTTTTATAGATCTCTTAGGTAGGCAGGTTTCCTCACTATTTTATCTTTCACCGTTTAAGCAAATGATCATTAATTTCTAATACGCACATAATTTAGAAAAATCAGAGTTGCATGCCTGGGATTTGAACCTCGGACCCCTCGATCGAGACGTTGAGTTTCTTAACCACAAGCCAAGTGGCTATCACTGTCTCTATATACACCCCCTTATATATCATACCCGGGTGAAGCTAACCCGCACACCCGGGCATGATCTTCGACCCGGATCACCTGAGTGCAATGTAACCGCTTACCCTTCTCAGCGTAATTGAGTAACAAAAACCTTGTGGAATTATGTGGCTTTGGTGCCGTTGTAATTTTGGGCTAAAATTGATTCTTGTGGTTCGTGTAAGGGTATCTACACACTTAGTCATGAGAAATCGGTTATTTAATCGGTACCGGAGAAAGGAAAGTAGAGGGAGAGAAGTGAGAAGGAGAAAAGGATGGAAAGGCAGAAACGAGGGAAGGGATAATAAAGGAAGAAGAGAAGGAGAAAGGATGGTTAATGGATGAAAGGGAAAAATACAGATAGAAATCAACTGTATTTTTATATATCAAGCGTTACACGTTGCAATATTAAAATTGGGGAAAGTTCGGTGCGTAAAGATTCAATGTTTTGTGTCGTGATATGGAACCTACAAACATAGCCTATAAACGTCAAATCGTTCTAGACGTAATGTAGATAGATTAATTCGTCACTAGTGCTTATCAACGGTTCCTACTGTCACCGCAGGTTTGCTGCAACCACGATCCATGTCTGGGTCAAAATAGGGGTACCTAATAACAAAATTACATGACATTATGATATGGGCCTTTTAAAAAAAGGTACAAAAACAGCTCATCTAAAGTCGGCGATGCATTGGTGACTCTGGAGCTGCAAATGTTCATAGGCGGCGATGACCACTATCTATCAGATAGAACGTCTGCTTAATCGTTAGGTTAACTATAATATAAATTACTAGCAGACCCACCAAACTTTGCACCGCCTCAGAATCTATTTATCAAATATATCTCATATAAAATATAGCCTACGTTACTCGTGGATAATGTAGCTTTCGAATGGTGAAAGAATTTTTAAAATCGGTCCAGTAGTTTTTGAGCCGATTCATTACAATCAAACAAACAAACAAAGTTTTCCCCTTTATAGTAGTAGTATAGAACCGCGTGTCGTCTGTACCTATTACATATTAAAATGCCTCACTCCCCATATAATATCAGTACAAAACAATGATACATACATACTCGTACATACGCTCAAAAAACACCCCCTGCGGTAGAGTTGCGATTGCGATTTCTTTTTCATTCCCCGTACTGAATTAAATGTATATTATCCCTAACACAAAGTGGCTTCTTCAAATTTTTGGCTCGATCTTTTCTCTTCATCTCATTTGCCTTGATTAATAATTCATTTCGTATTTGAGTTTAACTTGAAAGTCTTTCGGCTTTTTTAATGGATGAGGATAGAGCTAATGTACTTACTGTGGTTTAGGAATTTATAAAGGATAGTTTTTTTGCGAATTCGTCAGATATAGTCATAGATTAGTAAAGATTACTCACTCCTAACAAGGAAATGTAACCAGTTTTGACAATTGAAATTGTCACTGTCATCTATTTTCGTGTTTGAAATATATTAAAAAATTAGTTTTTCGATTATTTACGAATTAACCGATATTTCTCCGCCCTTTTTCTTCGATTTCGTGTTTTTGCACCATTTAACTGCGCATGTCGACATTGTTCCGCGTAAATTACACCATGCCAGCTATTAAATCGCTGTCAGAATTGTCAGCCGTTTAAGCTATTTAATGGCTTCCATCGATTACAAGGCGGTGATATATCTTATCTATACTTATATATGGTTATAGTCTGAATCTGATAGTGTGGTGCAGATATTGGAAGCATTTTTACCCGACTGCGGAGGGTAATGTTTTTCGAGTGTTTGTCTGTTTGTGTCTCGCATTTTTTTAGGCTTACTACGGCCCAAATGGCTTGACGGATTCGAAGTAAGAGGTTTCGTTCGATAAGTTTAAATTTCGGGAGTAACTATATGTTTAAGCAGTTTGGTTTTTTTAATAACCCTTTGTTAAAGTTAAACTCGGCGTCAAAATTGGAAGGTCCGAAGTTCGAATACCAGGCACACACTGTTTTTTAAAGTTATGTGCGTTTTAGAAATTCTTTATTACTTGTTTTGACAGTGAAGGCAAGATTTTACGGACATCGTGAACCTCTGGCACGAGAACGAGATGACGGCACCGAAGTAGCGGTACATACATTTACTATAGCCGCGTGTCCACCGCACGTCCGTCACTTCATATTAAAGTCGGCCCGAAACAATCTCGTTCTCTGTGACTGTCCGGTAACGGCGGCGGTGTACAAACGCGCTAAGGCTATAAACTATGCCTTGCCTAAATGCCTAAACCCTACTACCCTCTGAGATACCCTCTAAGGAGACCCGTATTGGCATATGGACAATAATAGGTCAATGATCATAACGCCGACTATACGTAAATACATCTACAACATGTATGTATCAGATAACACTATTTGATACATATTACACACACATCAATACTTACTCTATTTCAATGAGCAATCAGGCACCGCTTAACCGCATCAAATGGCATTTAATGATTCATTGATTGCAGCCGGTCAAAATGTAACCGGATAACGTGCCGGATAAAATGTTCGATACTGTCACGCAATTATATGCTTTAGAATATTGTTACATTTTTTTGCTTATATAATTGAATAAAGGAAACTCATCTAAGCAGAGAGACAAATAAAAAAAGTTCGTCCGTATATTGATATTAGTCATAGCCAAGGGCTGTTTAAGGGGTGCTGCCAAGAGTACTTTAAAGGTGGAACTCGAAAAGCTCCGATAGATTGACGTTCCCCAAAATAAAACCCCTTGCGGTTCGATTACGCAAGATAATGCAAAAGAAATTAATAAGAACATATTTATCTGGGGTTCATTACAGATGTCCATGAGTCTGCGGGACTGTAAGAAAACTGCATGCTCGTTCGCTACTTCAATATTATAAAAAAATCACAGGTCACATGTCTGAAATCGTATATATAAAATTCTCATGTCACACTGTTAGTTACCGTACTCCTCCGAAACGGCTTTACCGATTTTCACTAAATTTTATATGCTTCAGTAGGTCTGAGAATCGGCTACTATCTATTTTTCATACCCCTAAGTGATAAGGGTTTTCACCCTTAACTTTTTTTTATTTATATTGCAACACGTTTGCCGGGTCAGCTAGTATATCTATAAAGTTTTCAAAACCGTGTGAGGTCTTCAAATCCATATTTAGCTAGCATGGTTTGTGACTTACACCTTTGCACCTTGCAACCCGTATCCAGCAGTCAGACACGAGTATAAATAGGTAAATCGCATCAAAGTTTAGCATCCAATTTGCATTCCGAGTTGGTTTGTGTTGAACCGTGTGTAACACGCCTTATCCGTAGTTGACCGGACAGCTGAATCATTTAACCGGTATTTGGACCGGCTGATGAGACTGCATTTTGTAGTGAGCTTTCGCAATCAGCGGCTTTGTGGCTTGTTTTGTCAAAAACAACCTGCAATGATGTCATTTATGGATGTCATTGAATTACATCGGTTGTGTGCTGTCAGCCTTTTAGTAGGTGTGGTTTATTAGGAGATTGAAGTGGCATAGTGTTTCCACTACACTAATTCTGAAGAGTAAGTAGGCGCAGTGTAGGTGTCTCTGTAACCCTTCAAACTAGACCTCTGAGAGATAATTTGGCGTCGTTATGTCGTTTCCGTATCACTCTTTACACCACATCACATAAAGGTACGCTGGCATCGCTGTCTCTTACCTATTACCCTTCAAACCAAAATCCACCTATCATCCTTTGACAGACCATTGCTGAAGGCAGTCCTCCTCTTATATGAGCCACTCAGATCAGTTCTGAGTCGTCTTAATCCAGCGGTTTTTAACCGTTCATTCAGATTATCAGACACATACTCCTTGGTCAGGAGGCGACCTACTCCTTTTGCCTAAACACAGTCGTGACTCGAGGACCATTCCTCTACATTACGCATCAGTCCTATCAACGATGTAACCAGCTCCGTGGGTTAGCTTCCTTTTAATTATTATTATCATAAAAGTATGATGAATAACGATTTATCATATTTCTTGCTTTATTATGAAAAAAATATCACTGGTAATTGTTCTTATTAATGTTAATGCCTATGTTCTTCATGTCATCAGGAAGAAAATCGGAAATAATTTAAAAAATGCACAAGAGTTTCAACATTTTGGTCGGAATATTCCCAGCACAATATATCAATATCCCCAGAATCTGATGTTAACGTCTCAATATTTCAGGAATATTAGCTGGAATTCCGATTTCCTGCATCTGGCATAATTCCGAATGCAAGCTGAATTTATCGACATCTTAATCTGAATTGAGCTGAGCTGAGATATTGAGCTGTCTTCAGAAGTTTCCGATTATAAGTTGAAGTTAGCGTTTTAAAGTTTTGACTGACTTTTGGCTTTACGAGGTAATCTGGGTAATGGCTGAAAGGATTTCGACGGGAGCTTTTTTAGGTAGAAGATATTTTAGGGAATGATCATCATCGCATAGACATCTATGCTACTATCATCTATGCAACGATCATCGTCATCAACCCGTTACTGCTTTCTGGGGGTTTACTGCCACATTCAATTAACATTAATTGAACAATGTGACTATTTGTACAGGTACTGGACTAATAAATTATATTTATTCCTACATTTATTCAATTGGTTAGGTTAGGTTAGGTTAGGTTAGGTTTTTTTTTTTTTTTTTTTAATATATTTATTCGTACATTTATTCAATTGGTTAGGTTAGGTTTTTTTTTTTTTTTTTTTAAATTGATTTCGAACGGGCTGATGGCGATCGACGTCATTTTTTGATGTTAAGTGCTTAGTTTCTAAAATCGATCGGTAGAGCCTTAAAAGTTATTAAAAAAAAAAAATCAAAAAATTTTTTTTTGTAGTTTTTTGAGATTTCTCAAAATCTACCGGTTCGAATCGGATAATAATAAATTGTTTGTCCAGTACCCGTATTAATAATTATAAATTGTTCGTACAGTACCTGTATTAATAGACTCAGCCTTAATTGAATGTATTATAATCAGAAGTAAAGTGCTTGAGTTTTTACGTCTGATCCCTCCATTGAGAGGCAGTTTCAACTAAAAGGCTGTAAATGCTTCTATGACTCTTCTTCTATGTTGACGTTTTGAACTGCTTAAATCTACTTCCCTTATTCATTGGAGTGACGTGATTTTTTTATAATATAGGAGTAGCAGACGAGCATGCAGTCCACCCGATGGTAAGTGGCTACTGCCGCCCTCGGACATCTGTAATCAACCCCAGATAGGATTAGATATTCCTTCCTGAGATCGGCCACAGATACGCCGCTACCCTTGAGGACTAAGCTGGAACGCCTCGGAAAAGTATGTCTCCTTTACCACACCCTTCAAACGGAATACAGCAGCGCCTAACACTGCAGTTATTAGGCAGAAATAGGTGTGGCGGTTCTACCACCTTCGAATATGATAGACTATGTATCAAGCCATCACTTTCTTCAGTACCCATGTCTAGCAAACGACAAAAAAATGCTGTGACTAAGCTATAAATGTAACGAAAAGTGATATGGAAAACCTTTTTCACCTAAAAACCGGG
Organism: Epargyreus clarus clarus; assembly: GCA_014595695.2. Taxonomy (NCBI): domain Eukaryota; kingdom Metazoa; phylum Arthropoda; class Insecta; order Lepidoptera; family Hesperiidae; genus Epargyreus; species Epargyreus clarus. The sequence continues at coordinate 2,128,746 of JACTTY020000046.1, forward strand.
TGACCTCGTAAAAATTTAAATTCAGTACAAGGGTTCACGCGGGCAGAAGGGCGTTAGTAATATAATTCATATTCTTTGTTCTTCATGTCTGCACATTCATTAAATTTCGCAAAAAGGCACCCCGCGGACCTGCAAAAAGTTTTCGCGACGAGTGACGCTCTCTTTAATATTTCGTTTCAATTTTCGAAAATATGTTTTAATCTAAAATTCGGATGTGGGTCCGTTTAGCGTGTAGAACCCTCGACGGTGTCAAGGGATGAAAATGTGTACCGCGTTCCATTAGTTACTCCTAAAATATTTTCAAAAGTCCGTGCTAATGATCGGCCAAAAAATGTGTGACTGTCACATGTTTTTTTGGAGTTTACATTTTTGGCGTGTTTGGGAAATATATATGACGAGAAAATATTTTGCACAGCTACCTTAAAATCGATACCAAATATATATTTTGTTTTAATATTGGAGTAGCAGACAAGCACGTAGTCCACCTGATGGTAAGTGACTATTGCCGCCCATAGACATTGTAATCAACCCCAGATAGGACTAGATATTCCTACCTGAGGTCGGGCACACATGCGGCGCTAACTCTGAGGACTAAGCTGAAACGCCTCAGAAAGGTATATTTCCCTTTCTCCCTTCAAACTAGATCACAACAGCGTTTAACGCCGCCGTTATGAGGCAGAAATAGGTATGGTGGTGCCGCCAGAGTCGAACCACAAAGTTCTACCACATTACCAGGTAGGTATGCGACCACACATACCGCCGTCCTTCCCGGGGCCGCTGGCCGGGCGGTTCGAGCTCCCACTCTTGGACTCTTGGCTCCCACCCCGGAAGCCACCTATGTAATCATCGCCATCGATTATTAAAGCGTAAAGTTAAGAGAACAGGAGGATTGTGTTAATCACATGATAAACTGTGTAGTTTAGTATCTGGTTTAAACCAATATTATCCCGGAAGTGAGATATTGTAATATGTAACCGGTACACGATACGCGGTTTTAACATCGCCAATGTATTGCTTTGCTACTAGCAATTATTTATTTGGGCTAGTAACTACATAATACCTACCACTTATTCGTATAAATTAATATATTATTTAATTGTGTACATTTGTAATTGAATTACACTTATTTCTTTTCTTACAAATCTTACACCAAGCAAGGCAAATATTTTTTGGTATAATTTATTATGCCAAGTATAACTTGTTACATGCTTATATAAGAACAATAACATTTTTATATATTTTAACCTGCTCCTCCTTTTTTGGAAAATCAACTCCTGGCCAGGTAAAATAAGGGTTAAAAGCTCTGACATGATAAGGGATCATATATATTTTCTTTTTATTTTTATTTTAATTTTCCAAAAAAACACTTGAACCCAGTAACCACATTTGAAAACGAGACAAGATACGCAAATATTCGTATAAACTTTATCCACACTTAGGACGATTACTCAGAATGATGTATCCACACATTTAAAACCACTTTTAATGTGAGACTCGACGGAAACTAAGTAGCCACATTTGCGTTTGTACGTTTTGGAGGTTTGAAAATAAAACTTACGGTTTATTGATATTGTTACTCAAATGTAAGGTGAATTTATCCTGAGTGCGCTTTTTTTTGTGTACGAGGGGGAAACCTTCAAAAGGTACCCAGTGCCGTGGGAGCGACGCAGGGTTATGTGGGATTCTTACTGCACTAAACCCCCGGTGGCCGACCTCGGCGCTGCGTAGAGGACTCCGGGATCTCCAAAGGAACGCAACCGAAGTCCTCTTAGCGCGTTGCCCCGTCGTGCTCCGCCCAGATGAACTTGGCGCTCGTCACACCGTCTGGTGCGTACGACGGTATACGACCACACATACCGCCGTCCTTCCCAGGGCCGCTGGCGGTTTGAGCTCCCACTCTTGCCGCCCACTACCCCGGAAGCCCCTTTTTAGTCGCCTCTTACGACAGGCAGGGATACCGTAGCCCTATTCTGGTCCCGAAACTACCAGGACTCCTGACGCCCTACAGCCCCAACGGCTTGACAGATTTTAACATTCGAGGTGTCGTTGGATTCGTCCAGACTGTAGGAGCACGAAATAAATTATTTTGTGGTAGGAGTGTCATTGGGCACATTACTTCCCTTTTAGTTAGTCAGGTGAAGTTTGTAATTATAATAATAAATAGATATTGATTTGTCATTTGTATTGCTTTAAAAATATTTTAACTAAAATTATTAATGACAAGCTAAAGGAAAAAACTAATATTTAACCTTTTTTTTCTTACACATAACTTACTTAACAGTGCGCTTATCGGTCATACCGCGTGAAAATCACTCGCAGAATCACAAAAAAATCTATGACTGCGATCCACAATCCACAGACAAATCATAAAAATACAATTTCTATTCCAATTTAATAACAATCCCATTTCATAGAACCATTTCCGATATCAGTTTGAACTCGCGAGCACTGACCCGGGTAACGTGTCCGGGCATCCAGACGGTTACTTGGCCCCGAGCCAGCTTATATCCGTGGTAAGGACAGAGCCGGATAACAGGATCTAGCACGTACCAGTATTAACCAGATTGGTTTCGTTAAGGGTTTATGTAATCTGCTTTATCTAGATGACTTTAGATGTGTAGTGATTGGTGTAGCTCATTTTGAGATTAAACTGGAAATGCAAAGATCTTTATGTTAGATGACAAACTAAAAGGAAGGGCTGAATTTTAACCTTTTTTCTTACACATATTGTAATTTATTCAGTAACACACCGAATGGTAATAAGTACCGCGAAAAAATCTTGCTTTCTAGTGCGCCTTTCGATAATACCGCGTGAAAATAACTCGTAAAATCTCAAAAAAAATCCTATGACTGCGATCCACAATCCACACACAAACCATAAAAATACAATTTCTATTCCAATTTAATAACAATCACATTTCATAGAACCATTTCCGATATCTGTTTGAACTCGCGAGCACTGACCCGGGTAACGTGTCCGGGCACCCAGACGGTTACTTGGCCCCGAGCCAGCTTATATCCGTGGTAAGGACAGAGCCGGATAACAGGATCTAGTACGTACCAGTATTAACCAGATTGGTTTCTTTAAGTTATGTAATCTGATTTATCTTGATGACTTTAGATGTGTAGTGGTTAGTGTAGCTCATTTTAAGAAAAGTTTTAAAGGATGTTTTCTTTATAAAATGATTTATTAAAGAGTAAAAGAGGTTTTTTTTCAAATAAATAAATGAAAATAGTAATTTTAGAACTGGTTCAATGTGTGCTCACACATGTCTAAGTTAAATTTTCAATACGTGTAAATAGCTGCATAGTTATGCGCTCAAACAATAAAACTATGGGTTACAGTTTAAAAGTACAAAAAAAAAACAAATATTGTAACGAAAAGTAAAAACGTCGCAACATTTTGTATATTTCGCTCATTTGACCTTGCGTGAGTGTATAATAATATAGGAGTACCACTATGTTTGCCTATAATTTATTTTTTATATTTTATTACTTATTCAGTACTTTTTCACACAATGAATACAACACTAATAGACTTTACTTCAGGCAAGTTTTATCGCATAATGTTAATTTCAAAACAATCTAATGTCATAACACTATCCGATATCCGTTTGAACGGCCGCGGGCGCAGTGACCCGGTTAACCGGTTCGTGTTTGTCCCGCTGCCATACGGGTGCTTGGCCACGCGCCAAGCGGCATACCCGGTTGTCTACTGGCAAACAATTTACGGTGGTTTTATAAACCACTAGGTTACGTTACGTTTAGAATTTCTAGAAACGCTATTTCTTCGCAGCCAAACACTGCAGTACCTTTCGTACCTGAGATCAGCCAGTAATGTAGTGCAGTGCAACCCCTGAAGACTAAGTTGAAATGCCTTGTATACGCATCACTTAACTTTCTTATTATTAATATTTATCCGCTCTCACACGGGGAATGCAAAAATACAATTACAAAATATTTACAAAACCTGTCTAATGATGAGTCTGAGACACTAATTTCTGGTTGATACTCACTCTCTCTCTCTCTCTCTCTCTCTCTCTCTCTCACACACACACACACAAGCACGCACTAAGTTAATATTGTAACTATCCTAACAGTATTAGTATAGAATCAATTACTTGAAATGTAATACATGTAATAGAATATTTACCTAGATTATAATTATCCGTATTGTATAGCTTTTGGAACAAACTTCCTTCATGTTCAGAGGGGGCGTAATCAGCTGCGACACAGTTTTTACTATTACAGTTGTTTACGAATGTACAAATTACGAAAATGTTTCCTGTTTCAATAAATCTTTAATCTCTTTAATCTTTATTAAACCCGAACACTTAACACAGAAAGTTCTACTAAATTCTGGTATAAGGAAGATGTAAAACTTTTTGGATGTAAAACATTAATGATGAAAACCTATTATTCAAAAATGTTTTTTTTTTTATAATATATAATATAGGAGTAGCAGACGAGCATGCAGTCCAGCTGATGATAAGTGGCTACTGCCGCCCATCGCGACACCTGTAATTAACCCCAGATAGGATAAGTTATTCCTACCTGAGGTCGCCCACAGATGCGCCGCTACCCTTGAAGACTAAGCTGGAACGCCTCAGAAAAGTATGTCTCCCTTACCACACCCTTCAAAACGGAACACAGGAGCGCCTAACACTGCTGATATTAGGCAGAAATAGGTGTGCCGGTGGTGCCGCCGGAGTTGAACCACAAAGGGTTCTTTTCAACTACGATAACACACTTATGATAGACTTCTGTCTAATCCATTGTAGTTGTGGGCGCAGTGACCCGGTTAACCGGTTCGTGTTTGTCCCGCTGCCAGGCGCTTGGCTGTGTGCCAAGCGGCATACCCAGCTTATCAGTGGCAAACTATTTATGGTGGTTTTTGGAATTGGATTACATGTCAGGCATCACTTTGAAATGTCTAGAACTGCTTCTGCTCATTTATGAAAGCATAGTAATTATTTTCGTTTGGAAATAATTATGGACTAATCAGTTTTGAAAAATACCTTGTATTTTATTTGATGCCTTACTACCAACAACTTTAACATAGCATTTATAGGACAGTTCAAATATTTAAGAGAAATGACGGAATTCAATGATAATATAAAATACAAATCACTTAGCACTGCTACAAACTAAACATTTTATATCGTCTTCAAGATTTAAATTCTATTACAATTAAATTCATCAAGATGTACACGATACCCGGATCGTGAGCGCAGTGACCCGGTTAACCCGTCCATACTTTACGGCTGTCCAATACCGGCTCCTTGGCCGCATGCCAGTGACGTGCCACGCATGCTTCGTGCTGACAAACAATTTACGACTGTAGTTTCGACATCTGTTTGGTTAAATTAGACACATCAACTAGACACGTGATTTAGTTCAGTGTTTTGAGTGACAATAACAGGAATTTAGAAGCTTAAGATACCGAGTTAGTACCCGGAGTATCCGATAATGTAGATAACTATGTACAACAGATCGAACGTTTGCCAGTTGTACTTACTTTAACTATTAGTACTTTCTTAAATTTACTGTTACATAATTTAAATATGACGGATAATATTGCCAGATTTAAATACTTATATGAGAAGTTTTACTGACTTATATGTACAGTTTTATCATTCACTTACAGTTTGGCGCACATTGTATTATAGGGCTTTTTTCCTGTCATGCATGGGGCACGCATGATCCGCCCGCACGCCTGATAGCAACTTATCATTTCATAGGAATTAGGACACATTTCGCAAGAAGACTTTTTGTTATAATATAGGAGTAGTGACGAGCATGCAGTCCACATGATGGTAAGTGGCTTCTGCCGCCCGAAGACATATGTAATCAACCCCAAATAGGATTGGATATTCCTACCTAGGGTGGGCCACAGATGCGCCGCTACCCCTGAGAACTAAACTGGAACGCCTCGGAAAAATATGTCTCCCTTCAAACCAGAACACAACAGCACTCAACACTGCTGTTATGAGGTAGAAATAGGTGTGGCGGTAGTGCTGCCGGAGTCGAACCGCAAAGGGTTCTTCCACCTTCAATACTGACTTCAGACTGAACTCATGTGTACGAGTAGGACACGCGTGCGGGCTTAAACACGCATGTCGGGGAAAGCGCCTGTTTAATGCGCTGATTGATATTGACTATTATTTTCATCCAAAAGACAATCCAAGCTTCTCCTACTTGAGTCTACAAAATCTTCAAGTCATATAAACGTAGACTCAATTTTATTATCTAATTTCATAGATTCACATAAACGTTGCCTCAGTTTTATTATTATCCAATATCATACACACAAACTAGGCATTACCAATCCATTTGCTCCGGTGGGCGCAGTGACCCGGTTAACCCGGGCGTCAGATTTGTCCCGTCTTGGACACATGCCATGTCCTTGCCGCACATATGCGTTGTCAAACAAATGGTTTGATCGACGTGTCTAGACAGACGTGGGTTGTATTAGATGTCAGGTCGATACATGAAAGTTTCTTGATCGATAAACCGGTCAATTGGTTAAGTTATTAACTAGAATTTGTTGTTTGTAAAATAATTTGTATCGGTACTTAAGTGGTGATTTTGTATTGGTTTTTATATTTTGATACTGCGACGAGGAATTATTTCAAGATTCTCATTGGACTTGAATTTTATACGCATATTTTTGTGTAATATAATAAAATTATCATAAATATGAGGATTGGAAATTGGTAGATCAAATATCCACGGGCGGCAATATTTATCAAATAAAATGCATGTGTATTTGTACTTCAATTCGTTGACAACCCATTAAATGAGCTTGAAACCATAAATTTTAACCGGGTGTACCATTACCCGGGTATCCTATCATTATTGCAATTACAGTGCATCACAAAGCAATCTCACCAGCAGTCCGGTTCAAATGTCGTTTAACGATCCATCAGGCTACCCGGGTGACGCGTGAACCGGGTAAACGAGCTTGGACACGGGCCAACGTTACTATTGTTAAATATCAAATGCATATTTTAATGGTTTTTATTGTTTTAACTCGAGTGGAATGAAATTTACGCCATAACAATAGATTTATTGTGTTTTGAGGCTTGCCCGTTATTTTATTTTATTACTGTATAATGTTGGATTATTTTAAAGTATGATATTGTTTGGTGCATTAGAGTGTACATGCATTATACTTGGAAATTTAAAATATAAACATAATATTATTTCAAGAAAAGTTCTGACTTATAAATTTAAACCGTATTCTTTTATATATGACAAAACAAATATACAGACATTCTAAAAATAAATAATGATATCTTTATAGAATGTTATACATGCATCTTACGCAAATATAAATATTAAGTATGTCTTCCAAATATATGGTTCTCCCAAAGAATATTTGTTTTACGAAGCATAAAAGCCTTGAAGATGCCAATACACTAGAAAAGGATCTGGTTACGTAACCGGTTATAGCTGTTTTATCCGGTAATATCCGGTTTTATACGTACTGCGTTCCATGTTGTCCCATTTAAAACTTTCTTTTTACGATGTCTACTCGACTACAGTTTTCCTTATTTATTTTATTCTTCAAACTCTTATAGAGATCTTGGAAAGACCTTTTAGCTGTTGGATTTGGGTCGTTACTTGAAATCTTTTTATTTTATTTTTTATTTGATGCAGCAAACGAGCATGCATTCCTTATACACAAAGGTCGTCTCATATGAAAGTCAGGCATCCGTTCCGATCCGGTAGTAGTTTAAGAACAAATATTGTAACTGACAATTTGTTAGTGCCACCGTTGGTCTATACATCAACTGGACCCGTGGCGGTCCGCCACGGTTCGGTTTAAACGATCATTTTTGCCGCGTACGTGCAAAATGTAGAATGAACTTCCTCCTGAAGTACTCCCTGAGCGCTATGACATGGGGCTCTTTAAGAGGGGTGCAAAAAGAGTTCTTCTCCGAAGCCGGCGATGCATTGGCAACTCCTCTGGAGTTGCAAATGTCCATAGGTGCTTTCCACCTGTCTGCCTTATCGTTAGGTATAAATTAAAAAAAATCCAAATTCTTCCACTGAAACGCAAGAACTGCTACACGCTAGAAATAGGTGTGCGATGGTATCCCGATCGAATCACACCAGTTTCACCTTTCAAAATGCTTCATTTCAAGAAATAGCTGTATTTTCTTATGCCCCGGCATCTGATTCTCCGTTATCTCGAAGCGTATTCCGTCCGATTTAAAGCAATGCATTTCGTGCCAGAAGTGCAAAAGAAATTGCAACGTTTCGAAACCGGTTAGATATTTCCAAGCTTAAGAACACGAATAACGTACCACTCCGGCATCCGGTCTCATCCGCTTTCATCCGGATATATCCGGTTCCGTTCAGAAGCGCTGTTGTGACGAATTTTAAAAGTTTTCTTATCTCTTAGTATTTTTATTCGTGCCTTTATATTGTTCGCATCTCTACAGTTTCTTTATTTTCTTTGTTGTCTAGGGCGTCCAGTTCTTTGTTACGTTCAAAACTTTCTAGGGTTTTTGTGTACCCTTTGGGAAGTTAGTCGACTGAAGTAAAAAGTTATGTTCTTCGCGTCACTTCGGAATTTTTATCTAGATTAAAATATTTTATAGTGTAAAAATCTTTTCTACTAATAAATGGTCACTATGTCATTCTAAGTATATTATTTAAGTGTACTAGCGTGGGATTTACGTAATTATATTAAAATAGAACAAGCAACAGAGCGTCTAATTAAGCAAAAGCTTCACAGTTGCAGTAGCTTCATAAATTTAATGTCAGCTACTGACGCAGGCAAAAGAAATAATTTCTACAGAAGAGTTCAACCCTTCAGCGTAAAAAGAGCTTCATCAAGCAATAAAGCGTCTAATATAAGAGTTGTAAAGCAAAAGTTTAATAGCAGTAACGTCGATTGAATGTATGTCAAATACAAAATTTATTACCTGAAGTAAAGAGTTATTACCCTTATTGCTTAATGAACTGAGTCAAAACCTACAGCGTTCAATATTTCATTTGAAGAGGAAAAGCTTCATAATATTAATCTTGAACTAAGTGAATGTAAAAATGCAGAGATTTTTTTTCGAAAAAAGATTGCGATGAAAAATCAAGCGTCTAATTTCACAGCTGCAGCGCAAAAGCTTCATAAATTTAATGTTTATATCTAAATGCAAATAACGCACAGATTGTACTTAAAATTAAACTGACAGAAAATAAATACGCGTATAATAAGCGTCTGTTTAGAAACACATCTAATAGTTAAAAACTTTATATCAAAAGTGCCTAAAATAAAAAAGCGTATTAAAAAAGAGCTTCTTAAATAAAAAACAGCGCAAAAATTTTATAAATTGAAGTTCAATGACTAAAGGAAAAAATTGAACAAATTGTGTTTCAAATTAACCTGAGAAAAGCAATAAAGCGTCTAATATCACAGTTTCAGCGCAAAAGCTTCATAACTTTAATTTCGAGGAATAAATGCAAATAACGAATAGATTGTATTCAAAAGTGAACTGAGACAAAGAAGAAGACGTTTAATTTCACAGCTGCAGCGCAAAAGTCTCATAATTTTAATATCAGCGACTAAATGCAAGTAATTCATACTATTTAAATAAAAATGGTATGAAATTAGCAATAAAGCGTATCACAGTTTCAGCACATATGCGTTATAAGATAACTTTTAAAGTCGACGAATAACAGACAGATTGCATTTAAAAGCAAACTGAGACAAACAAGAAGTCGTCTAATTTCACAGCTGCAGCACAAAAGCGTCATAACTTTAATCTCAGCGACTAAATGCAAATAATAAACAGATTCTATTTAAAGTAAATCGAGATGAGCTAGAAGGCGTTTGACAAGTAAAGCGCAATGCGTTAAAACGTTAATATCAGCTACTAATTGCTAAATACAGACAGACTTATTACTACTACTACTACTAATTTCAAAATACAGACAGAAAATACACTGAGATAAACAATAAAGCTTCGAATATCACGGCTGCAGCGCAAAAGTGCCGTTACTTTAATCTCAACGACTAAATGCAAGTAATAAACAGATTCTCTTTAATAGGGAACCGAGATGAGCTAGAAAGTGTTTCACAGTTTCAGCACAAAAGCGTCATAACTTTAATATTGGCAACTAAATTCATATAACGAAAAAAATGTATTCAAAAGCGAATTGAGATAAAGAAAAAGTCGTCTAATTTCACAGCTGCAGCGCAAAAGCGTCATAACTTCAATCTCAGCGACTAAATGCAAATAATAAACAGATTCTATTTAAAAGAGAACCGAGATGAGCTAGAAAGTGTTTCACAGTTTCAGCGCAACATTAATATCATACTAAATGCAAATATCGAACAAATTGTATTTAAAAGCGAACGAAAACAAACAAAAAGTCGTCTCATTTCACAGCTGCAGCGCAAAAGCGTCATAACTTTAATCTCAGCGAATAAATGCAACTAATGAATGCAGTTTAAATAAAAAGTGGACGAAGATCAACTAAGTATATCACAGTTTTAGCGCAAAAGAGTTAATACTTTAATGTTAGCGACCAGATTCAAAAGAACAACGACATTTTAAATAAAGAATGGATTAAGATAAACGATAAAGCGTCGAATATCACGACTGCAGAGCAAAATTGCCAAAACTTTATAACTTTAAGCACAGCAACTAAAATAATGAACACTTTTAATATAACAGTCGTGGAGCAAAAGCTTAGTAACATTAATGTCGACGAATGCAAACAAAGTTTATTGCTTGTAGACACAGCTTCATTTAAAAACAATTTGAATTTCAAACACACTTTGTCACAGAAATTAAAATTTACAAACGTCTGGTAAATAACAACAGAGAAACAAATGCAAATGCAGTTTTATTTATTCAAACGCGAAATGATTTACTTCTATTTTTCTTTCAGAAGCGGACATTTATGAGATTGTAAGCTCTGGTTTACTACATAATATGATTTAATAGTTTGAAATGAAATGAAATGAAAATTATTTATTTCCAGAATGTAGTATGAACATTGTACATACAGTATCCATATTTTTTACCCTACCATAATAATAGCAATAATAATGTTTAGATAATATTATTTCGCAACGATTAAGATTAACTTCAATGTAAAGCACTTGGATGTAATATACACGCCAAATAAAAAGCGCCCGAAGTCAACTAAGCGTAAGCCCCTGTCGATCAACTTGACAGGAAACCAGCGCCCAGTAGTGGCACGGTCTGATATGTATGTGATATAAAATAGAACTTTTGTTATAAGTAATAACATACTCGTAACTACATTCACGTTCGTAACGAAAAAAGCAATAACATTTCCAACAAAAGCAGTGTTATGCCGTAAATAACTCAAACTTTCCGAATTCGCTGTAAAACTCCGCCGCGCTGTGCAATATTTATAGTGTTTGCCGTATGGGCAATATCGCTTCAAACTTACTTGACGGTCCCTTCCATAAGGCTCGTTGCCCGGCAATATCACTTCGGATTCGGGGTCACATGTATCGTCCAATGTGCTATGGTGACATGGTATTTTCTAAGTGCTTTATGAGTACGTTTAACTATAAAATAATTGTTGCATGAATGCAACACACTGTTTTTTTTTTTGCAACACACTCATTTACATATTGCAATTAATACTTTTACATATTGAGCGTGTTTCGTTGAGATTGATCAATAAGAGAAAGGCCAAAAGATAAAAAATAAAAAAAAAGATTTTTGATTTTTTAGAATGAAGTAAGGGTAGATTCACACAAGAGTATTATTCAAAGAATTAAAACATACCCGATTTGGAAATAAAAAAATGACATTTTCAAAATAAATATATTGTTTACAAAAGTTGATTGTGTAAGTTCTATAAAATAAAAAATATACAACGAAGAAAAATAATTTAATCTACGATAGGAAGAAGACCTGTCTTTGGGAAGTCGGTTAAAATTACTGTACGAACCTAGAACCTCCGCCTATATCTGTAGTATCAAAACTTACATAGCCCGTCCAATTATTGCACAACTCATGAAGTTTTCGAATTCACTAGCACTACCATGAGTTTACAAAAGTATTACTCGCTAGCGACTGCGTAAAATAAATGTATGAAAAATTGTACAGCGCCTCTGGTGGTTACTCGTAGAATTAAAATCCGTAGTGGCGTAACTCGATACGTAAAAAAAAAACTTATGGAAATCAAATCGCTAGCGAATGTCATTATGATCTATTGCCATACAAATTCGGTCCCATGAGTCATTAATTTGACAGACGTTGTCAAGAAATACCGTAACGATAGTAGTTATGTTATTCACTAGCAAAATGACAATAGTTTTCTATTTACAATTTCTATAGTGGCGTTTCTATGCCAACTCATGGTAGTGCTACACTTGGAAACTCGCCCGGGCTATAAGGAATTTGGTAATTAAACGGGCACTTTGACTTGAACTAGTATACTACCGCTGCATAAGTGTTTAAAGGCAGCAAATGCAGGCAGTAAAATGTATTCTGATGTGTGATGACAAACTTAATTGAAGTAAGAAAGAAAAATGAAGGAAAGAAAAAAGAATAATTTATTCGGTAAAATACATAAAATAGCATAAGAATTAACAAGAAATATTATAAATAAGTAAGATAAGCAGTCCACCTGATGGAAAGTGGCTACTGCCGCCCATGGACATCTGCAATCATCCTCAGATAAGATTAGACTCCTACCTGAGGTCGATCACAGATCCGCTACCCCTGAGGACTAAGCTGGAACGCCTTGGAAATGCCTTCCTTAGCACACCCTGCAAAGCAGAACACAGCAGCGCTTAACTCTGCTGTTATTAGGCAGAAATTGGTACGGCGGTGGTGCTGCTAGAGTTGAATCATAAAGAGTTCTACTACGTTATAAATAACTTTTCCGTAATCTACTTTAAAGCTGTATGAATAACATTGCCTCTTTTTTTAGCTGTAAGAAGACGATATAAAAAATATAAATAACTTTATAATAACTTAAGTTATCAAAAAGTTATAAAAACTGGCTCTAGTATAGTCGAGCAGAGCACGTATTATTGCATAGCTCATAAACTTTTAGAATTCGCTTCGAAACTGCCGCTCTACATAGCGTCTGGTTAGTCGGGCAATTTAAGTTATACTACTGTATTACTAACGTAGAAAATTGTATTTTATGGCAGCAAAATGTATTTTAACGAATTTTACTGTGCCCATAAAATACTACTTACTTCAATTCAAGTAATTGAAGATATAACCTTCAGTGGTTTGACTTCGCCGGCATCACCGCCTCACCTATTTCTACCTATTAACAGCAGTGTTAAGCGCAACTGTGTTCTGGTTTGAAGGGCGTGGTAAGGAAGACATACTTGTCTGAGGCGTTCCAGCTTAGTCCTAAGTGATAGCGCCGCATCTGTGGGCGACCTCAGATAGAAATATCTAATCCTGTCTGTGGTTGACTAATGACCACTGATGTCCATGGGCGGCAGTGACTACTTACCATCAGATGGATTGCATACTCGTTTTCAATTTATATGTTATAAAAAATAGGTGACGTCGATACCTGGTCTGATGCCTATAAAAAAAACCGGTGTGACGGTGGTACCACGGGAGTAAGATCACCTTCAAATATAGACGAGTAGTAAATACAGAAACTACGCTTCTTACTTTATTTACAAAGGAAATGTACAAGAACAATAAATTTCCTGAAGTTAGACAGTTGTTCCCGTTCAATCTTGCGCTAGACAGGACAATAGGCACAATAGGCAATACAGGAGGCACTGAATTTGAACTATTCTGGGATGACAATTTCAGTTTTGTTGAATTTCCCGTTTCCCAATTCAAACTACCTAGCCTAGATTGACCGAAAAAGTATTTTTGGCTCAATTGTTAGTTATTATTATGTACCGTAGCGGCGCATGGGTTTCTCATTGAGTGGGGTTTTGACCAAAGCTGCTGTGCTGTGCTGGTCACGAACGTATTGGTAGACTTCAAGCAGCTTTGAGAACTTTTTTTAAATTATCAGGTGTGTAGGTATCAATACGATGCGTACTTTTTACGTTATAGCATGTGATAAATAATTTCTAATAAACACATAAGTTTTTTAAAAATAATTTTGTGCCTGAGATTCATACCTCGGATCCCAGAAGAGGCCGAGTTTTAACCACTACGCTTTCACTGCTATTGCTACTAAAATAACTTAAATTACTCGACTAAGTACCGTATAGAGCGGACAAGTTCAGATTATAGCTCCAACGAGTTTTGAAGTGAATTCACAAAAGTTATGAGCCATGCAATAATCAAATATTTTCGACATAAACTACCTTACACATAAAGTGGACAAGTTCAGATTATAGCTCCAACGAGTTTTGAAGTGAATTCGAAAAGTTATGAGCCATGCAATAATACAATATATCCGACATAACTACCTCACGTATAAAGTGGACGAGTTTCGATTATAGCTCGAACGAGTTTTAAAGTGAATTTGAAAAGTTATGAGCTTTGCGATAATACAATATATCCTACATAACTACCTCCAGTATAAAGTGAACTACTTTTAATTGTAGCGCCAATGAATTGTGAAGTGAATTCAAAAAGTTATAAGCCATGCAATAATACAATATATTCAACATAACAACCTTACACATAAAGTGGACGAATTTCGATTATAGCTCGAACGAGTTTTAAAGTGAATTTGAAAAGTTATGAGCTTTGCGATAATACAATATATTCGACATAACTTCCTTTTATATAAAGTAAACTAGTTTTGATTATAGCTCCAACGAGTTTTGAAGTGAATTCAAAAGTTATGAACCATGCAATAATACATATTTGACGTAAATTTGGATGAACTAATTTTGTGACATTGATGGTAGATCGTCACTGTCTTCTATAGTCTTATCGACTTCCATTACTGTCCCACTACTGGGAACGAATCTCCTTTGAGAGGAGTTAGACCATAATCCACTATGCTGGGCAGTGGTAAGTAGGCATCTATAATCAACTTTAGATAATATTAGATCCATGAGGTTGGCCACAGATAGGTACGCCCTGAGGACTTTGCAGGAATATTTCGAAAAAGTATTTCTCTCTTACAATGTGTTCTTTAAACATCTTAAACCAAGTGATATTATAAGTCTTATAATACGCCCTTTGAAAAATCAGAAATGCATGTCCTATGTTATAAATCTCCTACCTGACGACTGAGTGGCTAAAGTGGCTTTAACCACTAGGCTATTACTCCATTTTGTCCCATCTAATATTATAGTTCAGTTATATGGTCAGTATTTGGGATTATTTGGGAAGATGACCGATTCAAGCAATTCTCTCGGATGGCAATTTTACGGACGATTTGAGTGTTTCTGTTCAATCTCCAATTTAGTTCCAGTCCACAGATTATACTTGAGGGATATAGCAAATCTCAAGTAATCATTTTGGAAAATAACACTTTAGTTGAACCACTGTTAGTTCTATAGAAAGGTCCGCGCCAAACTTCTAGTCCGCTCTGAAGTTGTTGCGCGCAGGTTTAGTTAGCATATCCTCCGTAACGTAAGGGCACACTAACGCATTAATGCACCTGCGGGCGAGAGCGGGCAGCGGCGGAGGGTGCCGGGGGGTTCGGCGCTGTCTTCGTCCTGCTAATACCTCCAATTTGCTATTCGATTCAACTCGTTTCTATATTCGGAGCGAACTAGTAGTTTGGCGCGGAGTCTACTACCGCCATGTTCTTTCTAACGTGAAGCGATTTTAGTGTTTTGGTGAAAAGATTAACCATCGATTAACTCGCAAAGCTAACAAACATACTTTATATGATATATTTAGACGACTCGCGTGGCGGAGGGGTCACCATACCGGTCTGACGCGCAGAGGGTCCCGGGTTCGATCCCCGGCCAGACAGAAATTTAAATGATGAATTTAGATTTCTGTTTCTGGGTCTGGGTGTTTGTGTATTTGTCTCTGTGTGTGTCCATGGCACCCACGATACAGGGAATCCTAGTGTGGGGCTGTGAGTGTAGAAAGCGTTTGTTTGTTTGTTTGTTATATGTACTGCATGCTCGTCTGCTACTCCTATATTATAAAAAAATACTCGTTTGTTCAATAATACAAAAACATAAAAATAACACAAAACATTAGCACACAATGCCTCGTTTTCATCTCTATTAATACATAAAGGTCCGCATGTTTGATCTAGCTCATTGTTTTGCCAGCTTTTGTGCAAATAAAAATCCATTTTCCGTATCATAATGGGGAGTTTGCGTGGGAATGTCTGTTTGTGTGTTCGCTTAATGTAATGTTAATCTTTTACTCCACCGCGGAAGGTAATGTTTTCTAAGTATATGTATGTATCATTTGGACCTGCAGCCCAAATGGCTTAACGGATATTAATATGTGATTTGTCATTGGATTCTATATTTTTTAAGCAGCCGGTTTTTTATGATCATTTTAAGAGGTTATAACGGAATCCTTTTACCAAGCCATATTATATTGAAGGTCGTAGAACCCTTTGTGGTTCGACTTCGGGAGCACTACCGCCACATCTATATCTGCCTCATAACAGCAGTGTTAAGCGCTGCTGTGTTCTAGTTTGAAGGGTGTGGTAAGGGAGACATACTTTTCCCAGGCGTTTCAGCTTAATCCTCAGGGATAACGGCGCATCTATCACCGACCTCAGGTAGGAATATCTAATCCAATCTGGGGTTGATTACAGATGTCCATGGACGGCAGTAGTCACTTACCATCAATTGTACTTACAATTGTAGATATCCATGAAATCATTTACTTTCATTGTATTTATTGAGATAAATATGAGAATGAGATGAGTCTCATCTCAACTTCAACAAAACTCATTTCATTCATTAATTTTATTCATAAAGGTCTAAAATTTGTATAATCCGGGATGTAAACGCCGGCTTACGTACACTAATCAAGTATGCATATAACATGCATGCAATGCATGAATTTCCATGCCAACGATATTCCGCCTACACGGAGTTATCTAATTTCTAACTAACCAAATTTTGAGCGGACTAATAAAATTGTGTTTGTAATTTCAAAATTTTGTACAACTTTACGTTTAGTAAACACTAAGGACTTTTGTAGGGTTTTTAGGCGTAGGGCTGTTTTAGGGTCAAAGGGTAAAAACGGAACCCTGTCACTTAGTCTTCGCTATCAGTCTGTAGGTCCGTCACAGGGCTTTGATGGTGAGTTGCTATTGCTGCCTATGGACATCTGTAATTAACCCTAGATAAGATTACATTCTTACCTGAGGTCGGCGACAGATGGGTCATACACAAAACGGGACCAAAAAATTCTTGAAATAAAAAAGTGTTTTATTTCTTCAAAATCAGTCTCATTTATTTTTTATAAATCAACATAATATAGAAAAAGATTCAAAACAGATCGTTTTTTGTTTATAGACAAGATATTCGACATTTTATTTTTTTGACGACCACAGAAAAGACACAATTCTACAGAAAAGTAGAAAGTATCAAAACCTACCTTAATATATTTGGCTGTTATCATTCATAATTATCGTATTGCTTAACGACATCGTTGATTACAATATAACAACATTTTCTAACATATTCGAAAATGCAACAGTATTAAAAACTTATAAAAAATAACAAAAAATATAGCTTCTTAAAAATAAATGCTTACTAATTAATCATTGTATTATAATAGTATTTTATATTCATAAAAACTCAAAAGATTTATTAATAAAATTAATGGATTAAAGAACAATGAATGTAATGATAAAGCAATGACATTATTATAACAACAAAAAATACTAGTCTTTTAAAATAATAAGAAAAAATCAAATATTATGTTTTATAACTTATTAACGTATGTTTTCATCGTTAAGAGCAAAAACATTGATTTCACTTTAGGCTTCTTATGTGGCGTAATTGACTCTTCGGAAAAGTTACTGTCTAAAATAATCTGTTTTCTTGGAGTAGGTGGCTGAGACGCTGTATACTCTGAAAAATATAGTGACGGTGTGTGTTCTGTTCCTAGTCCAGAAACAGTAGATGCCGATTCTGTTCTATGCGACGAAGACGGACTTGGCAGAATGTCTTCTAATGATGCACTTGAATTAGCTTCTGATGAAACATCTGAAGAATCTGAGATATACGCGATCTGAATTTGACCAATCTCGAAATGTGGACAGTTGATGTTAAGCTACGCATGAAATACAGCTTAGTCTTTAACGTGAAGAACGTTAGGATCCATTGAGCTCCATGCTAACTGATGAATTTAAAATGTCCCTTTAAACGGACGACATGTGTTTGCATCTGCTATCCTTTGTATTTTAAGAATCTGGGCTTCTTCTATATGCATTATATCTATTCCTTTACATTTATCTTTCAAGCCACTAATAAAATTATCAATGTTAGACACATCCCTCCCATTCGCCACAAATGACGCCGGAGATGCGCAAGTGGAAGAAGGTGGTGTGTTTTCATCTAAAATATCCATGGTACGTTTTCTTATCTTTTCCTTTTCGGGTCTTAACTTTGCTTTTTCACGCCACATTTTTCGTATTTGTCTCTGATGTAAAATCTTTGATTGACTTTAATAAGCCGTCTTGTTTCTTACGATGATATCTTTCTCTATCCTTTTTGCGTCTTTCTGCTATAGAAATAGTGTCCAATTTAGCTCTAGCTCTTCGCATACTCATTTTCTTCTGTTCGCGTCTTCTTTTTTTCTTATCTTCATCACTGAGTTGTACCTTAGATCTACTTGAACGAGGCATTATAACTGCAACAAGTCATACCAAGCAAGCTAAATAATTTTGTTATTCAAGCTACTTGCTTCCATGGATTTTTTTCGAAACAATCTGCTAAATTCCTTCAAAAGACATCTTTCACCTTTACGAGTTAGTTTACGGACAAAATGAGATTTTAATCTATTGACCAAAAAAATTTAGGTTACGGTAACATGCAATAAATAATTAGAATTCACAAAGCAGTTTTTTGGGTTAGTAAACAAATAAAAATCTTAATAATAGTATTTTATGTGGACATATTACTTTCCTGTGGACAGTCAAGGTAACAGAAAAGATGTCCACAGAAAAGATATACCAACCCAAAGTCAAGATTACTATTTAGTTTACATGGTTACAAAACTGGCAAACGAGATTTCAAAAACTCTCCCTAAAACGCGTTCTGTCCGTATAATCATAAATCTAATAAACGTGTACTTGCCAAAACATACTTGGAACAGAAAAGTATCACTGATCTTTTACAAAATGAAGAGTATAAACAAATTTACATTACTGGAATACGAAAAATAACGTCCATCTTGTGTAACAGGCGCAGTAGAACGATAGCTGTCGAAGGTTGCCCACGTAAAAAATATTTCTGTTACAGTACGTTTGGTAGGAATTTTAAACGTATTAATTTTTTGGACCACAGAAAAGTTGCAAATACCTGTAACGGTTTGTTTATTCGAAATTGTGGAAGAAAGTCACAAGGACGTAATGGAAATTATCGAATAAAAATTATCTTAAGAATATTCTACATTGATATTGTGAGTATTTATAACGATAACTGAATAGTAAAATAAAATATACATGCTTAAATCTACCCACTACGAATCTGAACAGTCCACAGAAGGGGACAAAATTATGTATTTTATTTTATTCTTTTCTACCATTTAATATTTTTATGTACGAATCATTTATTTAATACTAAGCAGTTGACACGGTAAAATTAAAATGAAATATGGTTGTGTTTACTTTTATTAATAATGTTATCTTAACATAACACTCAAATGTGTATGACCCAGATGCGCCGCTACCCCTGAGGACTAAGCTGGAACGCCTCGGAAAAGTATGTCTCCCTTACTACACCCTTCGAACCACTACACAGCAGCGCTTAACACTGCTGTCATTAGACAGAAATAGGTGTGGTGGTAGTACCGCCGGACCACAGAAAGTTCTATCATCTTAAAATTACTATTAATATAAGGACAATCAAAACAGTCGTATCGCTAAATATATTTTCGTAACTGTTTATCTTATATATAAAATTCTCGTGTCACAATGTTAGTTACCGTACTCCTCCGAAACGGCTTTACCGATTATCACCAAATTTTATATGCATACTGGCTGACACGGCAAACGTTGTGTTGCCATATAAATAAAAAAAATGTTAAGGGTGAACAACCCTTATCACTTACGGGTTTAAAAAATAGATAGAATATTTGAAACTGCAATGGTAGCGAAGTCTGTCGAATCCAATGTGAAACGTTCCAAAATCAACAACTACTTACGAATTAAAAATTAATTAAAAACACCTTATCCCACGGACTAAATTGTGAATCTAAACCATTCTCAAGTCCCCTTGAACACACACAACAAATTTCATAAAAATCAGTCCAGTCGTTTAGGAGGAGTTCAGTGACATACACACGCACATAAGAAATATACATATAAAGATTCTGAGAATCGGCTACTATCTATTTTTCATACCCCTAAGTGATAAGAGTTGTTCACCCTTAACATTTTTTTATTTATATAGCAACACAACGTTTGCCGGGTCAGCTAGTAACTTATTAATATCAAAACCGCACTCTCAGAATCTGTTTGTCGGAATTTCTTTAAAACTTACCATCAATATTTCGAATAAAAACCTCAGTACACTCAACAACATCTGAAGAGCCATTAAAATGCATGGCAGAGCTGAAAGAATACGGAAGAGCCGGCTCTCGTTAATGTCCGCGGTCATTACCGACTGATAAAAGTAAAAAAATGTAAGACGAAAGAAAATGAAGTACCGTATATAGCAGTGTTAAATGCTACGTGATTTACGCGAAATTACTATTGATGCGTGTGTTGTGCGAAAGCGAGCATGCGTCCATGCGTGTAAGCGTATTTATGCGTCATTGAGTGCAAACATGCGCTTCTTAGTGCGTCATTGCATGCGTATATGAGTCATTGAGTGCAACATGCGCTCCTTAGAGCGTCATTGCATGCGTATGCGTGATTGAGTGCAAACGTGCGCTCCTTAGAGCGTCATTGCATGCGTATATGCGTCATTGAGTGCAAACATGCGCTCCTTAGAGCGTCATTGTATGCGTATGCGTGATTGAGTGCAAACGTGCGCTCCTTAGAGCGTCATTGCATGCGTATAAGCGTCATTGAGTGCAAACATGCGCTCCTTAGAGCGTCATTGCATGCGTATGCGTGATTGAGTGCAAACGTGCGCTCCGTGGAGCGTCATTGCATGCGTATATGCGTCATTGAGTGCAAACATACGCTTCTTAGTGCGTCATTGCATGCGTATATGCGTCATTTAGTGCAAACGTACGCGCCTGAGTGTGTGGTAACATGTGTATATGCGTGATTGAGTGCAAACATGTGCGTATGAGTGCGTGAATGTGTGCGTGAATGTGTGCATAATTGCATGTGTATGTGAAGGCGTGAGCGAGTGCATATGATCGTGCGTTTGTGTTTACGGTATATTGCTTATTGCTACGAAAATAAAATACATGCATTATTTATTTATTTTTATTATTGATTTCTAGTATCCGAAGGGTAAAATCGGGACACCTATTATTAAGCCCTTCTATCTCTCCTGTGACACGGCTCTATCTCTTGATCCGCAATCGACACTTGATTTTTGTGATGATGATGTATTATTATTATTATGGCTGCTGTAACATCAATCCTCTATCATGTGTGATCGGCGTGAGGTATGACCCCGATCCTATGTGGAGTTGCTTATGATGTCCATAGGCAACAGTAGCCACTTTCCACCAAGTGGACTGCAAAATCATTTGCTACTCAAATGTTATAAAAACATAGTCATAGATGTCCATGGGCGGCATGGACCATTTATTATCTTATAGAAAATAAAAAAAAATCCATGGTTGGCAGTCATCAGTTATTCGGATGGATAGCATTTGCTACTTTCTGCACAAACAAATGATATCTCATATATAAAATTCTCGTGTCACAATGTTAGTTATCGTACTCCTCCGAAACGGCTTTACCGATTTTCACCAAATTTTATATGCATATTCAATAGGTCTGAGAATCGGCTACTATCTATTTTTCATACCCCTAAGTGATAAGGGTTGTTCACCCTTAACATTTTTTTATTTATATGGCAACACAACGTTTGCCGGGTCAGCTAGTTTTCTATATAAAAATACAGCGAAATTTTCCTAATATGTAGCTGAAAATATTTCGTCATTTCGCATTTTCGTGAGTCAGGGGATCTCGGCAGTGGTATGTGGTCCCACTCTATTGTTTGTCGGCTTTTGTGTAAATAAGAGTCCATTGTTCAGTACGTTTCACGGGGTGTGTAAAAAGGGTAAAATATGAGTGAAATTATGAATAAAGTGTAAGTATACTTAGGAGTTTTTAAAATGTTAAGTGTGCATTCCAGTGGTCATAAATGGCTACCGCTACTTAGGGTCATAGGTAATCAACCCTATATTAAATAAGATTCCTACCTGACATCGGTCACGGAGGCGTTGCTACCCTTTTTTGGAATTTCTTTGTGTACGAGGGGGAAACCTTCAATAGGTACCCGACGACGTGGGAGCAACGCCGGGTTATGTGGGATTTTTACCGCACTAAAACCCCCCCGGTGACTGTCCTCAACGCTTGTTGCACAACTCTGGGATCTCCGACGGAACGCAACCGGAGTTCTCCAAGCGCGATGCCCCGATCAGGCTCTGCCATGGAAGAGCAATTTACGCTCCTCTCACATCTCCTGGTGATTACAGCGATATGCGACCACACAAACCGCTGTCCTTCCCGGAGCCGCTGGCTGAGCGGTTGGATCCCACTCTTGCCACCTGCAACCCCGGAAGCCCCCTTTTAGTCGTCTCTTACGACAGGCAGGGTACCGTAGCTCTATTCTGGTCCCGAAAATGCTGGGACAGTGACAGTGGTACCTACCCGATCTAACCACACTACCTTTCAATGTTATAACATACACCACTGTATTACATAAGAACATATTTATAACTTCTTATAGTCCGCACCAAACTGCTAGTCTGCTCTGAAGTTGTTGCAAGCAGGTGTAGTCATACAATTTGCTATGGCGACGCGATTCATTTCTATATTCAGAGCGGACTAGCAGTTTTACACGGACTATACCTAAAATAACTTGAATACGAGTATACTAAAACAGAAATGTTCAAAGCTCGAAACTTTATGTAAGTGGGGCGATTCGCATTGCATCCCCCATTCGATGTGTACCCCCATATCTGGGGCGGAATGTGCTTTTACTGCCCAACCGACCGTCAGCTCAGCTGCAAAACTGTTTCATATTGCAGTTACGTTGCTTTTTGCTGACATTTGTAAGATGGTTTTGATATGACTGAAATGAAATCCTTACTTAATATTATAAATCCGAAAGTAACTCTGGCTGTCTGTCTGTCTGTCTGGTTGTCTCTTCTTCACGCCCAAACCACTGAACCGATTTTAATGAAATTTTGTACAAAGATAGTCCAAGACCCGAGAAAGGACATAGGATAGTTTTTATCCCGGAAATCCCACGGGAACTAGGGATGGCGATCTAAGATAGATTAATCGGAGAATCGATCTTTTGGACCCAAAACATCGATTATTTTAATCGATATTAGTAAGGATTGAATCGTAATACTTCGCCGCCTTGGAATTGAATGAAGCCACAAGCGGCTTATTAGTAAGTTCTTTTTTTGAATTCTTGACAAATAAAAACATTTTTAGAGAAAATTTACGAATAAATAACTAATACTGCGTAATTTACATAATAAATAAATAAGTATTTCAAATATTATAGGGACATTTTAGCACGGAGACGTGGCAAAATTTTTTTACGCAACTATTTCAATTCTCAAAACTGGTTACATTTTCTTGTTAGGAGTGAGTAATCTTTACTAATCTATGACTACAACACACAACTACAAAAAGTTTTCCACTGCTAAACTATGGAAAGCTTTACTGATTATCTACTAAACTTTACTCTACTAGTTACTGATCAGGATAATAAAGTACATAGCGTAGTTAAACTACATACAGCAGTTACTACATAACGTTCATTTATACCCTAAAGCACAGATATGCTGTGCGAATCCAGAGGGAATGCAAATTGCAGCGTTCAGCTTTCTAAAACAATTTTAGTATCTATGTAAATGTTCAGTATTTAGAACTGGTCGAAATTCTGATTATAAATAAAAGGAGTAAATTCAAAATTTAAAAGGTTGATGTTTCTGTCATAACACACATTGTACGGACAGTCGGTATTCGGATTTCGTCACGGGACGTATACAATTATATATAGTATATTACGGGGGTCCTGGGGACCTATTTGGGAGTCGCGAGTGTGTGTGCATCACCGACGACCGGTCGGCGAAGGGAGCACCGCACCACTCTACGGTATTTATATATTTTATACACCTACATTATTATTACTTATGCACAAGGATCAAAATTTCAATTCGGACTAAAAACCAGCGACCTAAAACTCTACAGTAAATGTTTAGCAAATATTAATTTATTTCTTAACATTCTTTCATAATCTTTATTGCATCATGCAGTTATCACATACATATAAAGGTGTTATAAATTTGGATACAGTGGCATGAAACCCTGTAACGGTGTAGCAATTTATATTAATTATAAGTAAACATACTAAGCTAATGTAACAATTATTAATCTATTCGTTAGATCCTTTATTATTATCCGTTTATTTTGAAATTGAATCTCTTTTATTTGTATTTTTACTCCACCGCGGAGGATAATGTTTTCGATCGTTTCGTTCATTCATTTTTAAAGGTGGTAGAACTCTAAGTGGTTCGAATATGGCGACACCACCGCCACGCCTATTTTTGCCTCATAATATCATTGCTAAATGCTGCTGTGTTGTGGTTTGAAGGATGCGGTAAGCGAGATATATGTGTCCTATATTATAAAAAAAATAAAAAGGAAAAAATAATCTCTTTCATTTGCCTTCTTACTCCACTGCGGAGGGTAATGTTTTCGGTCGTTTCATTAATTCGTTCCACTCCGAATATGCGATTAAATAAATTAAATATGAATGTGATGCAAAATATACCAGTCTTATTTCTCGAACACCACTTTATTACTTGTTTATTATTTAAGAAAAAATAACTAAAAAAATTGTTACTTATATTATTTTATTCGCCAGTTCTTTTATTAATATCTGTGATTTTATTAATTAAATCGTTCATTTACTTACGTCAATATTTTCTCATTCATTCATTATTTTGCACATTCATCATTAATTTTCTCATATCATCAATTAATCAATCATACGTTTACACACGTACATTCTCATTCTCTCGCACTCATTCGCTAATTAATTCTTATATGTGCCAAATATGTGAATTTCTCATATAGCTGAGCACACTAGCATAAAAGTGCTCAAATGAATTACAGCTCAGCTCCATAACGGTCGTTTGAGCTGTAAAAGCATACATTCCGGTCCGGATATACGAATAAATAAATCAAATTTTTTTTTAACAAAAATATAAAACCGACTTCTTTGTCACTACAAAGTAAAAAATAATTGAAATAAATGTTGGTTTAGTACATATTTCTGAAATCGGCGCTCTATATATTTCGTTGGATAACGGCGTAAACAGCGTGTCCAACTCCAGTATGAGCGCCGACTTCAGAAATATGTACTAATATATATACGGTCGAATTGAGTAACCTCCTCCTTTTTGGAAGTCTGTTAAAAAGCATAATTTGAGTCCGAATTGCACCACTCGCAAAGTTTCCTAAAACCATTTGAGTGTCTGTATCTGGATTTTAAAAAGTTATGGAAATTCATTGAATAATTTTCACATCATTGCTTTCTTTGTCAATTTCACTGGTGTATACTTTATTTATTCGTAAAGTAAATTTATTTCTTCCTTTTTTATATGTAATATTAATTTTAATATTTTTAGTATTCGTTCGCATAATGAGTCAGTAACTTATTTATATATTTAAATTATCAATATTTATTTATATTGTCTTTCACGAATTCATGTATTATGCACTCCATTTTTTTTGTTGTTACATCCGAATACATAACGGTCGTTTGAGCTGTAAGCACACATTCCGCTCCGGATATGCGGCTAAATAAATCGAATGTGAATCAATGCAAATTGCACCATTCACTCAACGATGTGAACCCATTTCTGATTCAATATTATTTTTCGATCACATTCATGAAATCTTTTATTTCATTCGCTTATTATTATTTACGCAAATTTTGGTTCACTAAATCATTACCTTTTATTTCTTAAATTCATTCATGTCATTCACTCTGTTTTAATCTGATTGATGTTTAAGCGTCTATGTCTCTTATTCAGCCTTTTCAAGCATGCAAATTGAATTAAATGAAATGAAATTACATTATATAAAATTAAATTAAACCAAATTAAATTAACTATACAACCTACATTAAATTAAATGGTTAGAAATTTTAATTATTTAGATTAAATTGTTATACATTATACAAGGGAATACATTAATTACAATTAATTTAAATGTCAACATCATCATTCAAAAATTCTTTTATGTCATAATAAACTCCTGTCAAGAGAAATTGTTTCAGTTTTATTCTAAATTTATTTATTGGCAGTTTTTTGACATAGTCAGGTATTTTATTAAATATTTTAACACACATGCCATATGCATTTTTTGGCACGCCCTCCAACTCAAACGGCTTGACGGATTTAAATATATCAGGTATCATTAGATTCGTCTAAATAATACGAATAACCATAGGCGATATTTCTAAGCAGTTATTGTTATTATAATAATTGCTAGTATATTATTCTAATAATTGGTTAACTCCATAACTCATTCAACCTCATTCACTAAACACTTTAATACCTATAAAGCAAAAGTGCTCAAATAAATTACAGCTGAACTACATAACGGTTTGAGCTGTAAAACATACATTCCGCTCCGGATATGCGGCTAAATAAATCGAATGTGAATGAGATGCAAATTGCACCACTCGCTCAGCTTTCTAAAACCATTTTTCATTCCTGATTCCAGCTGAATGTTATCTGAATTTCAGCTCTGAAATAGTTTTGGCTTTTTTGTACTTTTTTTAAACGTTAAGATTTATTGCGAGTTTTGTCTTTTCTGTCATTAAAAACGAGTCTAAAATAAGTATTACAGATTTAACTTATGCATTTTCTACTACTAGGGTTTACTCAAAAAAATACCGATTATCTTCTCCAATTAATTCTAATGTCTACTGGAATATTGTACATAATTCATATAGCTTTTAGAATGTGTATTTTCTAAGAGATATTACTTAATATATATATATTTCTTAGCTTGTTACTTTACCAAATACAGAACTACGTACAATATTTCCATATAATAAAATATAACTTGGTTGGCTTCAAAAGTAATAATACATTACATTACATTTTTATACAAATGATTCATATGGGATTCATAATGATTCATATTATTATTATTATTCATATGATAATGATTAATGAATTCATTCAACCATTCACTTTTCTTTCATTCATATTCATTCATGCGTTCATAAATTAATTAATTTATCACTGAATTGATCCGAAGGCCTCATAAATGTAATTTATCACTGAATCGATCTGCTGCCTGGAAGCCGTCATAAATGAGATTTCTTAAGGAATGGTTAATATTCTTCAAGGGAGAATACATTTAAATCCTTACTGATATTATAAATCCGATAGTAACTCTGTCTGTCTGTCTGGTTGTCTCTTCTGCACGCCCAAACCACTGCACCGATTTTAATGAAATTTTGTACAAAGATAGTCTGAGACCCGAGAAAGGACATAGGATAGTTTCTATCCCGGAAATCCCACGGGAACTAGTGATGGCGATTAATCGGAGAATCGATCTTTTGGACCTAAAACATCGATTATTTTAATTGATATTAGTAAGGGTTGAATCGTAAACTATGCATTTGATCAAGTAATGATCGTAAGCAAAGTTGAAAGTACGAATTTTCAGTTTTATGTATGTTAGTATGTTATTTTCTTTTAAACGCGGACGAAGCCGCGGGCAAAAACTAGTAGATAAATAATTAAAAAAAAAATCAAAGGTATGTGTGCAGTCTATCAATACGCACTTGGCCAGCGCGGTGGACTATGGCCTAATCCTTCTCATTGTGAGAGGAGACCCGTGCCCAGCAGTGGGACAGTAAAGGGTTGATGATGAGATAAATAAGGTGATGCCGTTTTCTACCCTAGTGAAGATCAGGGTTGTAGACTCATCGTTCTATTTTAGTAACCAGAATATGAACATTCATTAGTTTGTCTGATCTCTCGGGTTTGTTTCAGAAAGATGGATTTTGCAAACAATGACGAGGTGAATTTATGTAGGGTTGCCACTTAAAGCATTTGAAATAAACTATCACTTGATTTAGAATTTATAGATTAATTTTTAAAGGGTGCGGGGTGATAAAATCCGAAACTTTTATTTATAACTGCTGACCCGGCAAACGTTGTGTTGCCATATAAATAAAAAAATGTTAAGGGTGACCAACCCTTATTACTTAGGGGTATAAAAAATAGATAGAAGCCAATTCTCAGACCTACTGAATATGGAAATAAAAATTTTGGTGAAAATCGGTAATCCGTTTCGGAGGAGTACGGTGACTAACATTGTGACACGAGAATTTTATATATAAGATATAGGAGCAACA
Source organism: Epargyreus clarus clarus (assembly GCA_014595695.2). Classification (NCBI taxonomy): domain Eukaryota; kingdom Metazoa; phylum Arthropoda; class Insecta; order Lepidoptera; family Hesperiidae; genus Epargyreus; species Epargyreus clarus. Next base: position 2,157,385 of record JACTTY020000046.1, read on the forward strand.
AAGCTGCATTCCACATGATGGTAAGTGGCTACTGATGCCAATGGATATCTGTAATCAAACCCAGATGGATTAGATATTCCTACCTGATATCGGTCACAGACCTACCCCTAGTGACTAAGCTAGAATGCCTCGGAAAAGTATGTCACCCACACCACTGTTATTAGACAGAAATAGGTGTGGCGGTGGTGCCGCCGGAGTCGAACCTCAGATGACTCTACCAAATTTAAATAAAAATAAAGTAAATAAATAATATTTTTCTAAATAATTAAAACTACTCACGTCCCCATTCTATATTTAAACAGTGAAATACACAGCCCTGAAAACCTTAATTCCCTCGTCTGCTACCTTATTCAGCCAGGATTATAATTGGGATAAGGGTGGTTTCAACCCCCAATCGTCATTAATATTAGAGCATAAAACTTTGCAAATTAATGCGCACTTCACCCTATTTGTCTCACTAGTTGTAGGTTGGCGATAAGCGATATTTTTTAAATGCAAATAATAAAAATAAAGTCCTATAATAATAAAGTAAAGTAAAAGAAGCTTTTAATTTCTGGTGTTTGTGATTTTTCATTACATTAAACTGATTTAATATTATTTTGGATTTTAGACGCAATATGTTATGTTTCAATTTAAAACTAAGTGTTGATAAACCTCTCATACACATACACAAAAAAAATATTCTATTCTCTATTTGGCAAACAAAGGCCAGACGAGGTGATCATGTCTGGGCAGCGACCGTACTCCACTCGCCTTAGCTCGGGGCTTATATGCAAGATGCTAAGAAAACTTCGATAGCGTGATCCAGAACACGTGTGGCGCCATCTCTATTAGAAGTAATGAAACTAGCGAAATCTATGTTTAATCTTAAATCATTTTAATTTTCTAAGCACACGTCTTGTTATTACCGATTCAAAACAAAATATCTTTTTACCACGCTTTTATTTGCTTGTATGTATGTATGTAACGGAATCTTTGAACTCGATTTTTACCCACTTTGAACCGTCCGATTAATTTAAAAATTTGAAAAATTATCAAGAACCGATGACAATACACGATTTTAATAATTTATCCCATTCTCCACATCAGGATCGTCAGGGATCAGGATTAACGATTTTCCTCGTGCAATTTTAGCGTGGTTTTTAGTTTTTAAACTATAATTATTTACCATCTATCTCGTTATGCTCTTGTCCAGGTAATTTTGACAACTAATTTTGAAAACATTTAAATAAAATTATTTTGTATGGATTCGCTTCTCTCTACCCGTACTCAGTGAAACAAGTGCCTAAGGTGCGTGGAGCGGTATAAATGTAGACCAATTATTATCACGGAATGAGTTATTACAATCGATGTCGGTTTAAATGTATTCTATTCAAATTTCAAAATTGCTTGTTTTGAATTTCAATTTTATCCGTAACATTTCTTATGAATATGTTAAATGGGTGTTTTGAAGGTGGTATTTTAATTTTAGTTGATATATACTCTTCGTAACAATCCGCTACAAATATGTATGATGGTATATATATTAAACTATGCAGTATGCATCACCCTCCCTTCCTGAAAGGATGCGTGCAGATGCAAAATATTAGAAATATACACCACCATACATACCACCACCAACACGTGTTTCGCCCCAAAACGGAGCATCATCAGGGTAAGTTGACTTTACGACGGTTAATCGTTAAGGACTTCAACTTAAAATATATACCATCATACATATTTGTAGCGGATTGTTGCGAAGTAGTTTTAATCTTAACTTAATAGCATGGATTTCCGCAAAGTAACGCCTGATACAATTAACTATACATAAAAGTGGTAGAGCCCTCTGTGGTTGGCATCCCGCGGCATCACCGCCACACCCATTTCCGCCTTATAACAGCAGTGTTAAGCGCAGCAGTGTTCTGTTTCGAAGGGTATGGTAAGGGACTTATAAATATGTACAACTAGGTGGTTTATGGTGGTTGATCCCACTGCGACATAGTACACCGAAATCCGAAATCACCACAGCCACATAGTACAGCCTTATAAAAGCAGTGCTAAGAGCTGCTGTATTCTGGTTTGGAGGGTGTAGTAAAGGAGGCATTCCAACTTAGTCCTCAGGGGAAGCCGCGTCTGTGGCCAACATCATCAGGAAACTAATCTGAGATTGCCAAACGTCTATGCGCGGCAGTAGCCACTTACCATCATGTGAGCAATCTGCTATTCCAATATTATAAAAAAAACCTTAATCCTATCGGGGGTTGATTACAGATATCCAATTGTACTGATGGCGACATAAATTTGATCTTCAATGCAATTTCTACTGCAATATCATGAAAAAATGGAAAAAGCCGTTATTTGAAATATTTCTACGGCTCTATGACACGTGGCTCTTCCAAAAGGCGTAAAAAGAGCTCCTATTCAAAGCCGGCGTTGCTTTGTCCACCTGGTATTGGGCTGCCTTTTTGTTGGCCAGTGCCTTTACAGGCCTTTTTGTAACCGTACGCCTTTCAGCTGCCTTTTTGTGTAGATACGGAATAGTTGGATAGTTGACGTGGAGACAAATGTGACGTCATAGGCCTTAGTGTGGCCAGATCATAAAGTAAGTTAAGGTTGTTTGAAATTGTAATTAACTAGCTTTTACCGTGACTTCGCTTGTGGTTGAAGGTCTTATGTATCCCTCGGGAACCGTACTTTTTTTTGGGATGAAAGGTGGTATGGGGCCGTTCAAGTATTACGTGAGCACTATGGGCGAGCGGAGGGGTATTTGTCTTACTTATTTTGGATGACATGGGGGGTAGGGGAGTCTAGATGATGATTACGTCATCGGTAGTTATTTACTTGTTTACACGAATGGCAACCCTCACATTGTCTTTGCTTGAAAACGAAACGCATTATCGGGGATTCCCGCAAGTAATGAATACGTTTAGACATTTTTAAAATTATAATTATAATTGAAAAATGTTTACGTAAGCATGAGGGAGCTTTGCTTACTTTTGCTGACTTTTGGGATGGGGGGTAAATATTTGTAATAAATCTGCTTACGTAATACTTGAATGGCCCCTATACAATTTTAACATAATCGGTCATGTAGTTAAGACATGAAAATGTATCAAACAAATTTCCTTTCCCATTTTATTATTTAGTATTCAAATAACAAACAAGATCATATTGATCTACCTGATGGTAAGTTATTACCTACTTTGGTCACTACTCCAAGTAAAACAGGAGTCCTACCTGAAACTAATAAGAGATGGTTGCGTCATCCGATTATTTCTGTAGTTCCGGGACTAGAATAGGGCTACGGTATCCCCTGCCTGTCGTAAGCCGACTACAAGGGGACTTCCGGGTTAGCGGCAAGAGTGGGAGCTCGAACCGCCCGGCCAGCGACTCCGGGAAGGTCGGTGGTATGTGTGGTCGCATACCGTCGTAAACACCAAACAGTAGTAGTAGAGTAGTCGAGTATGCTCATTGCTCACCTAGTCGGAGCCCGCGAAGCAACGCGCTAAGAGGACTTCGGTTCCTTCCTTTAGAGATCCCGAAGCCCTCTACGCAGCGACGAGGACGGCCACCGGGGGGTTTTAGTGCGGTAAGAATACCATATAATCCCGTGTCGCTCCCACGGTAGAACCCCGGTAGAACGGTGATTTCACCACCTTTCAAACCGTTGTTATAACTAATACCTTGTTTACTAAGTTAGTTTCGTGAAAGTGTGCGTGTGGGCACATAATTATATGCATGAGTGCGTCACAATTATTGTAATTTAGTGTCTTTGTAGGAAATAGGAAACGATTTGCTATGTTTATTATTTCCTGAAATACCTCGTTCGAGATATTGTCACTATGCGTGACAGTTTCATAGCAGTCATTAGAATGAAATTTAGTCATATTAGCAGGCATTTATTTATCTTTTTTGTAGTGTTTGTTCCTTTTTATAATATATGAGTAGCAGACTAGCAGTTAGATCATCTGGTAAGCCAACCGGATGGACATCTGTAAACATCCAGATTAGATTAGATTCCTACCTGAGGTCGGCCACAGGCCCACCGCTACTCCAGAGGACTAAGCTGGAACGCCTCGGAAAAGTATGTCACCATTACCACATCTTTCAAACCAGAACACAGCGCTTAACACTCTAGTTACGAAGGGTTCATACTATAAGACTAAAGCCTGCTCCACATTCTCGCAAGAATCTCCCGAGAATCTCGCGAGAAAAACCCGATTCGTATAGGCTCCACATTCTCGTTCCTCGTATCTACTTTTCTCGCGTTCTTGCGAGATTCTCGCGAGAATGTGGAGCGGGCTTACGAGTACCTATCGATCCGCTAGCGGAGCGGTCACCATGCCGGTCTGACGCGCAAATGCTTCCGGGTTCGATCCCCGACCAGATATCTGAATGAATTTAGATTTCTGTTCTATGTCTGTGTTTGTATTCGGCTTTGTGTGTGTCCATGGCACAACAAGGAATCCTAGTATGGGGCTGTGAGTATAGAATCGTCTTTAAAAAAAATGGGAGCAACGACCCTACACAAAGAGTTCTACCGCTTTCTAACCCAACCTTCGCTCGTTTGTTTCCAACTTTTCAATAGAAATTTCGCATTACATATTCATATTACTGTATAAGAACTCAGTGAATACGTAATAACTAAACTTCCTAATAACTCGCGGAAGAAAGTCCCAGAAAGTTGAACGATCGACGTCATTATTCAGAAATGCTTCCTTTTTCGGCGGACTACGCTTGACATCTATAACCACAGATTATATCCGTATAGGCAGCGTGAAACTTCTAGTCCGCTCTGAATGTAGAAATGAATCGCGTCGCCATAGCAAATTGAATGACTACACCTGCAACTTCAGAGAGGACTAGCAGTTTGGCGCGGACTATACTACACGTGAATAATTTATCAAGTCGAAAATGCAAAGGCGGTAGAACCTTTTGTGGTTCGACTCAGCGGCACCACCGTCACACCTATTTCGATCTAATACCAACAGTGTTAAGCGCTGCTGTGTTCTAGTTTGAGGGGTGTGCTAAGGGAGACACTACTTTTCTGGTACATTCCAGCTTATTCCTCAGGGGTAGCGGCGCATCTGTGACCGATCTTAGGTAGGAATTTAATCTTTCCTGGGGATGATTACAAATGTCCATGGAGGGCAGTAGCAACTTACCATCAAGTAGACTGCATGCTCGTCTGCTACTCTTATAACAAAAATACTATATTTTTAAACACTTAGTTTTTAATAACAAATCTCTAGTTGTTTCGCCGTTGTCTGCAAAATATTAGGTATTGTTGTTCACTCCCAAGTTTTTACGAGACCAAATTAGGTTTAAGGTTTGGCTACCGATTGCGAAAGCCTCGGAAGTGGTGCAAGAACTAAACAATATGAGGTAAATGTGTTATGTGATTGTGACGTGGGAACGTGGCGAAACTGGGTAATACTCTGTTATATCATTGATATTTAGACTTGTCCGTACGCAGTACACGTGGACATTCGCGGTATTCTTTCATAAAAGATTTTGAGGGTTTGTTTTCATATAATAAACCTTTGTGGTTCGACTCCGGCGGCACCGTTACACGTATGTCTGCATAGTAACAACAGTGTTAAAGCAGTGATAGCCTAGTGGTTAAGAAACTCAGCCTCTCGATCGAGGGGACCGAGGTTCAAATCCCAGGCCTCTGCCAGACCTCTGACTTTTCAAAATTATGTGCGTATTAGAAATTAATTATCACTTGCTTAAACGGTGAAGGAAAACATCGTGAGGAAACCTGCATATCTGAGAGATTTATTAAAAAAATCTCAAAGGTATGTGAAGTCTACCAATACGCACTTGGCCAGCGCGGTGGACTATGGCCTAATCCTTCTCATTCTGAGAGGAGACCTGTGCCCAGCTTAAAACATTGGGTTGACGATTACTATTTCTTACTTTTCTATACTTCGAAGTAAAATAGTCTTTTCTTAACATATTATACTTTATGAAACAGCCTTTTCGTATCAATAAGCCAGACGGTTGATCTATAAAATTGTTCGTAAAATGTATGGCGAGAACACGAAAGTGACTTTTTCGTACGAATCTTTGATAAGTAAAATAGAAAGATACTTCACCGTCTTAAAATTGAATGAAGCCACAAAAAGATTATATTATCATTTATTGTCTAAAGTCTTTATAGGACTCCGGTGGCTCGCAGCGACGTATGGGGCGGAGGCTTATCGTACTAATCAAAGGTTTATATAGTTACTAACTGACCCGGCAAACGTTGTGTTGCCATATAGATAAAAAATGTTAAGGGTGACCAACCCTTATCACTTAGGGGTATGAAAAATAGATAGTAGCCGATTCTCAGACCTACTAAATATGCATATAAAATTTGGTGAAAATCGGTAAAGTCGTTTCGGAGGAGTACGGTAAGTAACATTGTGACACGAGAATTTTATATATAAGATTAATAATGTAAATAAATTTAACCTGACATCATAAAGCATAAAGCCATCTGTACCACAAATAATAATTTCCCAAAATTATTCATTTTGATTCAATTCATTTTCATATTCGATTTTTAATCTATAATCCTCTGGGAGACGAAGCCATACAGCTTTACAATATATTATCTGTAATTGCTTTTATGAAACAATATTTCAACTTAATCGAAATTGATGTGACTTTTAATTATTTTTTATTCATGAGAGGTATTTATTTAATGCATACGTATTATGGTTTTTTTTTTTATAATATTGAAGTAGCAGACGAGCATGAAGTCCACCTGCTGGTAAGTGGCTACTGCCGCCCATGGACATCTGTAATCAACCCCTGATAGGATTACATATTCCTACCTGAGGTCGGCCACAGATGCGCCGCTACCCCTGAGGACTAAGCTGGAACGCCTCGGAAAAGTATCACCCTTACCACACCCTTCAAACCAGAACACAACAGCGCTTAACGCTGCTGTTATAAGTTTAAACCTTCAAAGTGTTCTTCGAGTTTCCAAGGATTCTTTTTATCATAGTCCCATTAGAAAACATATTTGTGTATCCAAATCTATCCTTAGATGATACGACAAAAAGACCAATTAATCACCAATACTATAAGCTATTGCGAATAACGTTTTTCTTCGATCCATCACGAGCTGTCTTGTAACAAACGAGCAAATTGTAATCTATCCACGTCAATGGATTATTTATCATTGCGACCTTTTTTCAGCACGCATGTTATAGAGGTGCCAATGAGTTTGATACGTTTTTATAGGTGCAAATGAGTTTAATACGTTTTTATAGAGGTGCCAATGAGTTTGATACGTTTTTATAGGTGCAAATGAGTTTAATACGTTTTTATAGAGATGCCAATGAGTTTGATACGTTTTTATAGGTGCAAATGAGTTTAATACGTTTTATAGAGGTGCCAATGAGTTTGATAAGTTTTTATAGAAATGCCAATCATTTTTATATAATGACATTTTAGATATTTCATTTTTAAGGGTCCGTTAAAAAAACAGAAAACGGAATGCTTATAATGCTAATTTTGTTCCGAAAATACTGGACCAAATGAGTAGAAATTTGGTACTATTATGCTAACTTATGAATGATTTGAATTTAGATGGAGAGGTGACTTTTGGAGCGCGAAATGAAAGATTAAAACAAAGTTTTGCGAACTGTATCAAGTGACATATTAAATGAAAAGGTTAGTTGCAGGGATTTCAAATATATTTTCTTTTAGTTCTACAAAACACACTTTTAGAGTTATCCAATCGGTATCTATCAAAAACTCCGTGTAAAAAATGTATTTTTTTACCTGTTTAGACGATAGAGTAAAGACCTCACCTGAAGTAGCTCCTCTCACTCCGTAAGCATGAGTTATTAAATTGTAAATGATATCTTCGTAGAAGATATAAGTGTTATGGAGTTTTACATAATCTAATTATCTTGCTAAGGGGAAGTTACAAGAAAGTGGCAAGAATTCTTAAAATCTTTTTTGAATAAAAATATTCCTTTGATTTGTTGCTTACATTAAATTTTAAAAACAAATTTTGATTTGGATCTTGAGTACCATGGCCGGTTCTTATCTGATTCTCCAATTTTAATATTTTAGGGAGAATTTTATACAGGATTTGATGCGCAAGGGAATTATGTAGGTACGTAATTTGATAAAACATTTCTTCTAAGAATTACATTTGTAAGTGCCTTTACATATTTTAATAGATAATGTAAGGTAATGTAAGGATAGAAATAAAATTAAAATTAACATACCGACTCAGCAAACAGAAATTCGTAATAGCCTAGTGGTTGGCAAACAGAAATTCGGTATATCACACTGTTTGTCATACGCGTATTAACTCAATCAATCAATTTTCATTTCAGTTGACAGTAAATAATACTTATAGGCTTGAGATTTATAAAATAAGTAACTATTAAAAAAACAATAAAAACTCCGCCTTCGTAAAGATAATAAACTAAAATGGGAATAAATGTAGTCTATGTCACTTCCTCAATTTAGACGAATCTAACGACACCTCATAAGTTAAAATTGTCTAGCCGTTTGATCTGTATGACATACCAAACAATAAGACATACATAGATACGATCGAAAAAAAAGGCTACTTCAGTCGTGTACTCAATGTTTTTGAAAAGTCTACAAATCTGCACTTAGTCAGCGCGGTAGCCTGTGACTTAAATGCATTTAACTTTGAGAACCGTAACCAGAACTAGCCCAGAACCAGGTTAACAATGATTCAATAGTACAAATATTACACCTGAATCATCATAAGCATTCGATATGTTCAATAATCTAATCTGATATGAAATAAAAGCGACCCGAAAATGCTCCCCTGGTAGACGCCAACTTTTATTTTATTATCCTCCGGGGTGTACGTGGGGGATAATTGAGTTATTCGGTGAACCATGCGGTATTGTAAGCCTTTGAATCAAATTAAAGATTCGGAATGTGATATAATAAGCCATATATTATCTAGAAGACATATTTTGTAAGTGAAAACAGAGGGTAGCAACTACTGTATGACAGGAGTTTTATATTTGACTAAACAAACTTATAAATAATGAATTTACATTTGTGTTATGGCTCTAAGGGCTCTTTCAATTTAGACGTTTCATGTCGGACCGCTGCCGCACGTTTAACGTGCCACTGGTTATAACCCGCTCCGTGCCGCTGCAGTACGTTAGCCGTCCGACACCAAACGCCTAAATTGAAAGCGTATTTTACTGCCGTGCGTTTGTATGCTAGTGATGTTATAAATTTATTCGACCGCAGTTAAGCCATGGACTCTGACGAAGAAACATTACAGTTAGTGCTCTTGTTGAAAAATATCAAACGGGAACAAAAACGACGCGCCCGTAAAAGAGCATCACCGATGTTTTCGTTAACATGTAATTTTGGTGATTTCGTAGTGACGTATAGGACGTATTTCAATTTCATTAATAAACTCTTCTACGTTTATATCATCAATTTTAAGGAAATGATAAACATGAAAATACGAAGAAATTACCTCTTACGTCTAGTCACCGCACTATTCAATAGCGAAATGAACACTAGCAGTTTGCGACGTTGCCGTCCTGTCGTCGGGCGTTCGCTGTACCGACGCCGCACTGTTTCCGCACCGTGCGATTTGTATGAAAACAAACGTCCGTCCGTGCACCATACGACAAACGCACCGCTTCGGCACTGCAGCGGTCCGACACGAAACGTTTAAATTGAAAGAGCCCTAAGTGTTTCTGAACATGCCTTTTCATGAACAATATTCTATAATTCAAAACGTAGAAACGTATTTATTTTGTTAAAGGTTTATTCAAAAGTAAGACCATTATTGTGCCAGCGCGTGCGAATGTTAAAATATTCATTAATTTCGCCATGATACACAAATATGACACAATATAAATATACGACTATTACATTAAAATCGTCTTACGAATTTTCGATCAAGTCACGTATCCTGACACGACTGATCCTTTTACCCATCACAAAGAGTACACAACGCCGTTAAAGAAGTTTCCACTTCATAAATATGAAAGATTTGATAAATCGACTAATCCTCACTTGGACAGCGCATTACACTATGATCAAAACCCCTGTGATGAGACTTCGAAAAATATTACCCTCAGTATTACCAGTCAAATTGCAAATGTTACGCAAAAACATTAATTACGAAATAAGCAAACGTGTTTCCCGAAATCTGTAATACTCGTAAGCACATAAGCTTCATACAGTTCACTTGTAACAGCATTAAGTTCCGGGAATTGGCATACATCCAACAGTTTAATCAAATTTGTTGCCAAAACACCATATGTAGCTAACGTAGGGTACCTGTATATGTTAACATATACAGATACATGGAAATTGCGAGGAGTATTATGGAGAATATTTATAGCTAATTTCTGATGGTAGAACCCTTTGTCGTTTTATTCCGGGGGCAAGGCCGTCACACCAATCTCTGCCTTAAAACAGTAGTGTTAAGCTGTTATGTTTTGAAATAAAATGAATAGAAATATATTTATTTTGATAAGGCCAACGGCGGTACTTACAAATTGTCAGTTACAATATTTTTCTTAAACTACTGCCGGCTCGGCACGCGACCTGGCTTGGTTTGAAGGGTGTGGTAAGGAAGACATACTTTTAAGAGGCGTTCCAGCTTAGTCCTCAGGGATAGCAAGGTATCGCCGGCCGACATCAGATAGGAGTCTAATCTTATCTGGGGTTGTTACAGATGGTTATGGGCGGCAATTGCCACTTACCATCAGGTGTGCTGAGCTGTATGCTCGTTTGGTACTTCAATATTATAAAAAAACCCTCACTGGTTCTACCATCTTCATATTTCTAATATCCATCCAGTATTCATTATTTTAAGGCAATGCGAAAACCGCTACTTGAGCAAAATGGTATAATTTTTTATTAGCCCAGCTCACTCCGCACAGCTAAGAAATTACATTAGCCAACTTAAAATTCATTGCTTATTTTGTTTAAAAATAACTCCGCTTTTTATTAAGCAGACTGTGTTAAAACATGATTAGATTATACATTTCTTTGAAGTAAATAAAAGATTATTAAGCAGACTGTGTTGAAATATGATTAGCTTATACATGTCTTTGAATTAAAAGATCCAACTTTTAAAAATATTTTGGAATATTCTTAATAGTAGATAACAATTTAATTTCCTTTACTGTAAAAGCAAGTGCCTATAAATTAAAAAAAATCCAAAATTCGATGTCTGTAGTTCAACCCTTGCTAAAATCCAAAATTCGTAACTCTGAGCTATCTCTTCACTACTTCCATTTGAAATTACAGCCAGACATTTACATTTCATTCATATGTATAGACAAACAAACAACCGTTGCGTTGTGTATTTTGTTTGAAAATAGCTAATAATGTATCCAGAAATACACGCCCGAGCGCTCGGGCCACATTCAACACTCACGCTTGATTCGAGCACAAAGGACGTACGTTTGAAAGGAAATATTACTCTGCTATTTTTATATTATTTCAAACTAGTTGTGTATATGGGTTTCCTTGCTTTGTTGGAGCAGAAGTATTAAAGATATAGGATTGAAATCCGCAGTCCAATCCCTATATAGGGATGGGACTTCAGCGGTATCACTGCCTACTATTTTAGTTTTGTAAAAGAATAGGTCTTACTGTGTTTTAGTTTGAAGGATACTATATCATTCAAGTAATATATATGAAGTCGGATAAAAAAAACCGACAGTATACTGACAGTGTATTATTAAATCTACAGTTATTGAGTTTGGAAATAGTTACGTATCAAGAAACACAAACCCGAAGCGCTCGGGTCACATTCACCGTTTACGCTTGACTCGGTCACAAAGGACTAAAGCTCGAGCGGAAACTAATTTGTGGAAATATGTCGCCACTACGGATATTATAGTAAACTAGATCCGCCTACGGGTTCTCGCGTCGATTTTTAATATTTTCTGTTTGTAATAGATACAAAGAAAGATCTTGTCACCTTTGGACTTTTATTGGCTGCATGCTGACATACATATAAGGCGATCTTTGTCCTCAGTAGAGGCAATGCATCTGTGGTCAGCTTCAGATAACCCTTGCTCTGTATGGAGTTGGATACAGATGTTCTTTTTATAATATTGGAGTAGCAGACGAGCATTCAGTCCATCTGATCGTAAGTGGCTACTGCCGCCCATGGACAACTGTATCACAGATGCGTCGCTACCCCTAAGGACTAAGCCAGAACAGTATGTCTCCCCACACCCTTCAAACCAGAACACAGCAGCCCTTAACATCGTTAGGTAGAAATCGGTGTAGCGTTGGTGCCGCTGGAGTCGAACCACAGAGGATTCTACCACCTTCAAAACCCTTCTTGTATGGTAGTTATCACTTACCATCACGTGCACTGCATTCTTCATTGGTATTATCTTTATATATATATTTCTTATGTGCGTGTGTATGTCACTGAACTCCTCGTAAACGACTGGCCTGAATTTTGATGAAATTTGTTGTGTGTGTTCAAGGGGACTTGAGAATGGTTTAGATTCACAATTTAGTCCGCGGGAAAAGGGTTTTTGGAATGTTTCACATTGGATTCGACAGACTTCGCTACCATCACAGTTTCAAATATTCTATCTATTTTTCAAACCCGTAAGTGATAAGGGTTGTTCACCATTAACATTTTTTTATTTATATGGCAACACAACGTTTGCCAGGTCAGCTAGTTATATTATAAAAAATGTATTCAGAGAACTTACGACCAAAAAACAATTCAATACCCTCTTTATCCACATCCTCAACCGTTATTCGCCAAAGCCACATAAAAAGTCATATTCTCCGACTCTTAATACCCTCCATATTATATTTCTTCGAAAAACTATTTCCTTACAGATGGCTTCAGTCCGCGCTCATAAAAAGGGCCAAATGAAGATGGCTCAAGTCCGGCCCTCGTAAAAGGGCCGAGAATTATCCAAATCCATTCCCTTTACGATTCCCCTCTTCCCTTTTCGGGATTGATGAAATCTTTAGTGGTTCCGACTTATGGATTTCGTTAAATTTATTATTTAACGATCAGCTAGATCGTTCGGGATTACATTTTTTGGTGAATTAATGGTAAGGCAAAGAATAGTTATAGCTAAATAAAAGTGATAGAATCCTCTCTGGTTCGACTCAGGCGGCACCACCGCCACACCTATTTCTGCCTAATAACAGCAGTGTTAGGCGCTGCTGTGTTCTGGTTTGAAGGGTGTGGTAAGGGAGACATACTTTTCCAAGGCGTTCCAGCTTAGTGCCCAAGGGCAGCGGTGCATCTGTGACCGACCTCAGGTAGGAATATCTAAGCCTATCTGGAGTTGATTACAGATGTCCATGGGCGACAGTAGCCACTTGCCATCAGGTGGACTGCATGCTCGTCTGCTACTGCTATATAAAAAAGACTTGTGCCCAGGTGTGGGATAATAAAGGGATAAACATAATGGGAACACCTATAATTGTAAAACGTTTGTATATATTTGAGTATATGTTATGTATATATTTATATCGTTTGAAAACCCTTTGTTGAAGTCAAGCGTGAATACCGAATGTGACCCTTACACCTGCCTTTAAGGGTCTTGTTTATTATAATGGACCCATTACTGTCCTACTGATGGGCTTAGGTCTTTTTATAAACAGTAGTAACTTTTGACCCACACATCGAAAAGATTTAAGAGAATATTTCATTTTTTAGTGTAGGTTGTTAGGTATAAGAATATATACCTTTAATTCTAAATCTAGTCATAATTGATGACCTGTACCTGGTCGCTGAAGGTGGTAGAACCCTCTGTAGTTCGACTCCGGCGGCACCACCGCCACGCCTATTTCTGCCTAAGAAACAGCAGAGCGCTGCCGTGTTCTGGTTTGAAGAGTATGGTAAGAGATATTCATTTCCAAGGCATTCCACCTTAGTCCTCAGGGTAGGCGGCATTTGTGGGTAGGAACTCGAGGATCGACTCGAGGACGACTCGAGGTAGGAAGTTAATCTTATCTAGAGTTTTCTACTAATGTCCATGGGCGGCTGTAGCCACTTACCATCAGATGGACTGCATGCTTGTCTGCTACTCCTATATTATAATAAATATAGTTCAAAAAACTAAAAAACACGCTTTTATGATAAAATTAAAAGCTAATAAAAGCGAGTTAAAAAAGGATGACTGCATACTATGTAGATTAGTTAATCGAGTAGCCAATGGCCGGTCCGCCTAAGGGCTGAAATTCGCTGACGCCAAGCAACCACCCTTATAAAGGACATCAAAAATTATATCAAAACCGCCGAGTTGCGTTATCTAGATGATAAATTACCTTAAATTGCCCGATCTCTATAAAAATCGGCTTTATGCGCTTAACTTAAGATTGATTTTGCTATAAAAGAACCAATTTTCGACGTAAAGCACAAGTATAAGGGGATGATTTTTAGATGTAGGGAATAGGGCTTAGGTCGGCTCTTCGGTTTAAATGATGAACAGTTAGCCTAATAATAGGGCTAAGTCTTCTAATAAATCACCTTACAAATATTTTTTTCTAAAAAAAAACATTCAATCAGAAATATGTGTATCTTTATTTATTTAAAACACAATTTAATTTTTTACACATGTGTCTATGTTTTTACATGTCTTCGCTTCTATGTGTCTTCATATGAACAAAGCATAAAACGTTTCTTAGAGATGTACACTAACGTCAAAAATCTATAACGTAATGATATAACTGCAAAATATAAGTTAATTGATAAGTTATTATACAAAATCATTTAATGATAAAAAAATATAAATGATGCAAACAAACGTTCTCTTTCAACAAATTTATTTTAGATTCACTAGTACACATACGTGTTTTTTTTTCTATGTGTCTGAGTTATGTGTCTTTATACGAAAGCGTAAACGTGTTTTAGAAATCTACAAAATTCTTCAGAAATGTACAGAATTCTTTAGAAACTTACGAATTCTTTAGAAACCTATAGAAACAACTATAAACAGCGTCAATACGATCTCAGCAGAGCCGCAATGAGCTGAGCTTGTGGCGGCGACCTCTTTACCGCTTCCAGGCCAAGGTCGCCTCGCCACTCTTCAGACATTTAATGAGAAATGACGGGTGAATTAATGGATCGCTGTTGCAGGGAGATGGTTGAAAGGCTTTATTTCTTTACGTATTTGCTCTTTTTTGAAACTATACTAAGTACTTATTATAATTCTTTCTATTTTTTAATAAAATAGCATTAATAAAGTTAGTAAATTCTTTGTGAAATAAAGAATGGAATTATGTAATTATTTTTAGGCTCATTTTTTTAATTTGTTATAAAATTACTATTTTTTTATATTTTCAAATTGTAAATAAGCTAACAAAAATGCATTTACAAAGTATTAAAATGTAAAATATAATATAATGTAATAAATAAATTTAAAATTAACTTATAATGTAATATATAAATCTAAATATATATAACTCAAAGGTGACTGACTGACATAGTGATCTATCAACGCGCAGCCCAAACCACTGGACGGATCGGCCTGAAATTTGGCATGCAGGTAGATGTTATGACGTAGGCATCCGCTAGGAAAGGATTTTGATCAATTCTACCCCCAAGGGGATAAAATAGGGGATGAAAATATTACTCCGTAACGCGTGCGAAGCCGCAGGCAAAACCTCGTTTAAAATATACTCATAAAGACGATTTCTTTTCAATTACATTTTAAATTCACTCGTACATATACGACATACGTGTCTACGTGTCTGCGCTACTATGTGTCTTTATATGAACAAAGCGTAAACGTTTCTCAGAATTCTACAGAATTCTTTAGAAACCTATAGAAACAACTACAAACAGCGTCAATACGATCTCAGCAAACCCGCAATGAGCTGAGCTTGTGGCGGCGACCTCTTTACCGCTTCCAGGCCAAGGTCGGCTCGCTACTCTTCAGACATTCAATGAAATGGCGGTTGAATTGATGGAACGCTGTTGCAGAGAGATGGTTAAAATGTTTATAATTTATTTACGTATTTGCTATTTTTTGAAACGATACTACATATTATATTTTTTTCAAATCTTTAATAAAATAACATTAATGAAGTTAGTAAACTCTTTATGAGATAAAATATGAAATTCTGTAAATATTTTTGACTACTTTCTTTTTATTTGTTAGGTGAATGTTTTTATTTCTAAATTTTGTGCAATATCTCTTGAATTATATGCCTTATATAATACATATTATAATATATAATCTCCTTATAAATATGCTTACAAATTAAAAATGTAAAACCATTTACTGATTATATATTTAAAGAAAACAAACCTTTATTTTCAATCACATTTTACATTCCCTCTTACACATACATGTCTATGAATCTACGTGTCTGCGCTAGTATGAGTCTTGATATGAACAAAGCGTAAACGTTTCTTAGAAATCTACAGAATTCTTCAGAATGTACAGAATTCTTTAGAAATACAGAAAGCCGCAATGAGCTGAGCTTGTGGCGGCGACCTCTTTACCGCTTCCAGGCCAAGGTCGGCAACTCTTCAGACATTCAATGAAATGGCGGTTGAATTGATGGATCGTTCTTGCAGAGAGACGGTTGAAAAGCTTCATTTCTGTACTACTTTATGTTCTAAAATTACATTATGGCATATTCGCATAAATATTAATCTTAAAATTGGTAGATTTTTTATTAGAGTTAGAAATTGTCTGTTTGTTCTATTTCCTTTAGTTACATCCTTGCTTGTACATTGGATCACATAAAAAATCTCGAAAATAATGTAATATATTTTAAAAATAAGTTATTTAGTTAGGTACAGTATTTCCACAAAACCATCAATGATAAATGCATAAAGAAAACACGATCTTTTTAAATATACATTAGTAATTATTTTGAATTCACTCTTAAATAACGGCCTACGTTTTTACGTGACTACGCTATGTGTCTTTATATGAAATAAAGCGTAAACGTTTCTTAAAAATCTACTCATCTCCTCAGAAATCTACAGAACTCCTCAGAAATGTACAGAATTCTTTAGAAATACAGAAAGCCGCAATGAGCTGAGCTTGTGGCGGCGACCTCTTTACCGCTTCCAGGCCAAGGTCGCCACTCTTCAGTCATTCAATGAAATGGCGGTTGAATTGATGGATCGCTGTTGCAGTCTATGTGCGGAGATTTTTCTGAAAGAAAACGTTAAATCAGAGTAAACTGACTAACAATTTAGGCTTGTAAATATTTATTTGAGAAAATGTAGCCGTTAGACTAACTGATAGTTAAGGAATAGCTTAAGCAGGGGGTTTTGCAAGCATTAAATTGCGAACAGATTTTTATTATACTTGACTAGGTAATTTTGTTAACCAAAAAGAAACTTTTTAACATCAAGTTGGGTATACTTATTATACACGTCGGTGACAAAATCTGATAATCTGAATGCTGTACACCTAAATAGAATCTAAAATTGATGCATTGTTTCTCCTAAGGACTAACTTGAAATGCCTCATGCATTATCTGTCCAACGCTATCCAATTGTGACAGTAAAATAACATTCATCATTTCCATATTTGCCTTTGCCTTTTCATACCATTTCTAGCTACGCCAAGGTTAATAGACTTTCCGCAAATATACTACAATTCTAATAAACGTATTGTCATGTTATCACAGTTGATGGCATTCACGTCATTATGTATGACGGTAGCGGTAGGTGATGAGCGGAGCGGAAGCGGGAGCGGGAAGCGAGTATTTTTTTTATAATATAGGAGTAGCAGACGAGCATGCAGTCCAGTGATGGTATGTGGCTACTGCCGCCCATGGACATCTGTAATCAACATCAAATAGGATTAGATATTGCTACCTGACGTCGGTCACAGATGCGCCGCTGCCCCTGAGGACTAAGCTGGAGCACCTTGGAAAAGTATGTCTCCCTTACCACACCCTTCAAACCAGAACACAACAGCGCTTAACACTGATGCTATTACGCAGAAATAGGTGTGGCGGTAGTGCCGCCGGAGTCGAACCACAAACAGTTCTACCACCTTCAAATAATAGGAACTTTAGACGAACACTCTGGCAGTATTGTGGTGTCTAGCGTACTTTTTACCCAACTACAAAAGGGTAATGATTTCCATGCAATATACATTATATACATATGTAATATGTATCTCTCATGCTTCAGTGCGTCTCCCGTCTAAACGGCTTAACGGATTGTCATATAAAGTGTCATTGGATTCGTGTAAATTTTGGGAATGACGTAGGTTATATATTTAAGTAGACGATCTCTTGTTTACAAGCTATTTAACTTGCCTTCTCAGTTCGATGTGACCAGTAAAAACTCATACTAAGGGTTAGTATGAGTTTTAACGTTTTTACAAAAATGACTGTTTTGGTATTTGTTTACGTATTTTCCCATACATTTCCAATCAGCGCCCCTAGCGGATTGTATCAGAACTAATTGGAAATATATGAGAAATACGTAAACAAAAACAGTCATTTTCGTCAAAACGTAAAAACTCATACTAAGGGTACAGAATCGGTTGAGCTGAAATTTCGCATACACGCTTGCAATATATGACAATACATGATAAGCTAAGTGATTCTAAAACCAATATGGAAGGCACTAGAAGCGAGCCCATTCATTTTTATGCACCCCTATTATGAGAATGAGAAAAGATAGGGTTTTTCTGAGAAAAATACGAATAAATAATTCGCCAAGTACGAGTCGAACTCGCACATGGAGGCTTCCGTACCACCAAATGTTCATTATTTTTTACTTATTTTTATTCATTTTATTATCTTCAACAATACTTAGTTATATGAAACAACAATAGATGGCGTTGGGGTGATGATGAAAGATACGTAAACAACATACAATATTATTAATAAAATTAAAATAACTATATTAAATTATGTTTTATGCTTCTTATTTGCATTTATTATAATACCAGTTATAATAGTAAACGGATTGTAAAAATTTCAACCGTCTTCCTGGTTCGGTTTAACCGTTAGATCCAAAAATACCGTAAAATACCGGTTTGTTGTATAGAGACCCCCTTTAATATTCAACTTTATTTTATTTTGACTATTTGCTGTTATAGCGGCCACCGTTATGCATCCTCTGTAACATGACTGTAAATAACATGTCTATCTATTACGGTTCCGAAGATATAGCCCTGTGACAGACGGACAGACAGTGAAGTCTTAGTAATAGGGTTCCGTTATTACCCGTTGGGTACGGAACCCTAAAAAATAACTTACTTTATGAACAGTTAAGATCCTATAATTATTGAATAATCTAAAGTTGGAATACATAAAACATCCGTACACATTAATATAATATATTATATCAATGACTATAAGCATAAATTATAATGATATGCTAGCTATAATAAAATAATCTGTCATTGCAATAAATTGCACACGTCACACTGTTCATTGCAAAAACCACAAGCATAAAATGTCACCAAAAACTCATTTTATTAACGACCGCACAACAGAAATAATGAAAGATTCGGGAATAAACCGCTGAATATTTATTTAATTGTAGCGCTGACCAACCACGGTTATTTAAATACAGGCGAATTAATTTATGTAAATGCTTGTTAAATATGAACTGGGGTAGGGTTGCCAGTGTTACCAACTCTCAAAAATATTTATCCCTAAACTGAAGTTAAAACCCCCTATTGCCTCAATTATTTGAAAATTCCCCTAAAAATATATTACAGTTTGTGTGCTTTTTTTTTGCTCCGCTGGCCGGCTCAGAACATGTTTCTTTTTTGGACGCCGTGCCAGCTTTTTTTTTTAGCCCGCCGCTGACTTCCATCATTGAATTTTGCTTGACTACTATTTGAATATAATTTGTTGATCATATTAAAATTACTATCATTGGATTGAATAGTTCTATTGTATTCAGAATATTATATATTCAGAAAACCCCTAAAAATACCCCTAGACAAATAAAACCCCTAAAAAAATCCCATACCACTCATTTACCCCCTAAATCTGGGGGGAAACCCCTAAGTTGGGAACCGTGAGGGTTGCCAACAGTCAATGATGCATTACTGTCCTATTGTTGGGAAAGGGTTTCAGAGATCGTATATAGGGTTTATTGGAGTCGATAGTTAAGGTTATAAGGAGCATTCGTAAGTTACCATTAAGTGTATTGCGTGCTTATTTGGTATTTCTATAAAAAAACTCCATATTGCAGTAAAAGTGCTTTTACCGATTTTTGTGCGCATAAACAATTTACGACTTATCAAAAATGCTGAAGGTTAAAGGAAGAACCCTTTATAGTTCGCCTCCGGAGGCACTACCGCCACCTATTTCTGTTTAATAACAGCAGTGTTAAGCGCTGCTGTGTTCTGGTTTGAAGCCTAATGGTGAACACCATCAAGTGGACTGCACGCTCTGCTATTTGTATATTATAGAAAAAATGTTCCAGTATTTAGAGTATACTGGTATTTTTAAATATCGCGTACAAATTATTCTTAAAAACGTTGACAACCCTAACTTTGAGCACGGTGGACCAATCGTGGCAATCTCAACTGTTGCAGATTCAGAATTAAATAACCTCAGATGTAACATTTTTAACAAAATGTTTTTAACTTACTATGTAGGTATGGCTTACATTATATGAAATTAATTTTACTATGTTAATACCTACAATACAATAATCCTTCTCATTCTGAGAACCCGTGCCCAGCAGTGGGACAATAATGCGTTGATGATAATGATGAATATACCTACATACATGCATTTGATGTATAACCGACTCTGCATAATAACAACACTGTTAAGATTTTTTATATATAGGAGTAGGAGACGAGGATCCAGTCCACCTGTTGGTAAGTGGCTACTGGCGCCCATAGATATCTGTAATCGACCCCGGATAGGATTAGATTCTTAACTGAAGTCGGCCACAAATACGCCTTTACGCCTGAGGACTAAAAAGTTTAAAACATCTCGGAAATGTTTGTCTTCTTTACCACATCCTTCAAACCAGAACACAGCAGCTCTTAACACTACTGTTATTAAGCAGAAAAAGGTGTGGCACAGAGGGTTCTTTCTTCAGATGTCAGTATAAATACCAACATATATAAACATTTGAAACACGTAGAGTAGGGTATTCTGGTGTAAAGGTGTGGTAAGGGAGACATATTTACAGACATTTTGAAGATGGTAGAACCCTTTGTGGTTCGACTCCGGCGGCACCACCGCCACACCTATTTCTGCCTAATAATAGCAGTGTTAGGCGCTGCTGAGTTTCGTTTTGAAGGGTGTGGTAAGGGAGACATACTTTTTCGAGGCGTTCCAGCTTATTCCTGAGGGGTAGCAGCGCATCTGTGGCCGACCTCAGGTAGGAATAGATATTCCTATTTGGGGTTGATTACACATGTCCATGGGCGGCAGTAGCCACTTACCATCAGGTGGACTGCATGCTCGTCTGCTACTCCTGTATTATAAAAAAGGCGTTCCAACTTAGTCCTCTACAATAGTAACGCCTAACTATGTCCTCTACCTAACAATTACATTATTAGCCGGAACTTTTACCGGAACACATCCAATATCGGAATTCATTCATTAGGTTTGGTGGTATTAGAGTTTTAAAAGTCATTCTAAACTTTATTAGATACGTACTTATAACTACGAGTAGTATAAAAGGTAATGTATAATTGAGTCAAAAATACAAGTGTCTGTAAAAAACTAAATTAGTATAATCATAAAATACTATTTTACAGAAAAATAGATTATTTTATAAAAAGAGAAAGTATTTTGTAATGTACAATTATTAACTTCTTAATGTAAGTAGTTTGTATTTGTATTTTTAAACGAGATTTTTTCTTCAGCTATTTAACTATTATGTATGCGCGAGCGCTGTCACATTGACAGCTGTCTACCCGCCGGCGAATGCAGCCGTCACTCAGTTCTCTTGTAGACGCCGGTGAATGTGGACGTGTACAGTTCGTAGGCACTAATTAGGCTAATTATTACGTAGATTTCACGTAATTAACGTTATCAAACGTAAAGCACCACAATGTCATCTAAAATTGCGGTTCAATTGATGGTACGACTTTTTATTTCACTGTTTAAAATAAAAAAATCCTACCGATTTCTTTATCAATGCAATGTGAAAAATAATTTTAGTTACAAATTTGGTTCTAAAATTATAAGATGTTGGTGAATAAAGCCTTTATTTACACAACTGAAAAATATTTTAGCACAAATTAAAAATATTTTTTGTTGTTCCAGTATCGTCGCTGCCGTCGCCGACGACCGACGACGACGACGACGAGGACGACACGACTCCGACCCGCGCGGACTCTGATGATGGTCGTATCTACAAGAACCCTCGCAACTCCCCCTCTGCGCAGTGCCCGAGGGATGAGGAACAGGCCACTATGCTGGTAAGAGTTAATAATAAATAAATAAAATAAAAATGTTTTATTGATTAAAGTACAATTATAAAAACGTGGCGCAAGGGCCCCTGTACTGGGTTGGTGGCCCGTATTACTGGGTGCCCCGCTCATCACCAGGACAAATATGTCCGGCATATCCTGTTCACTGCCCCCGCAGTTATAAGGAACCAATGAAGGGTTGCCCTATGAAAAAAGGGGGGTGAATGAGTTAAGGTGGCCTATAGAAATGTTTTTTCTTCATGGAGTATATCGGGATGGTTGTAATAAGTACGACCTAATAAAACATGTTGTTTTTTTTATTTTATCTTTTGTTTGTAAAATTGATATGGTAAGCTGAAGTAGTGGAGTCAAGTTTTATATCTCTCTGTCTTTTTTGGTTTTATGACTTGATAACTGTAGTGACTGCAACTTATTAATCTGGACTTGATGATAAGTAATTACTGATGCCCATAGTCATTGTAATCGCTCCAAATAAATTTGTTCTACCTAAGATCTGCCACAGATGGCGTAAGTAGACCTTACGAAAAACTGTGGTGTCTAACTGTAAAATTTACCAATTACGCCAAATACAAAAGAATTTTAAATAATATTACGTATCATTTGAATTGAAATTTTAAGATGATTTCTCCTTCCCAGGGTCAGAAGTGCCTCCGAAAGTGCTCTTCTGACGAAGACTGCAAGAGCAAGAAAAAGAAGTGCCTCTGCGATGGAGCCTGCGGCATGTCCTGCATCAAACCAGGTTAGTTTAGTTATATTAATTGGGGCCCCACAAAATAAAAGTATTTAATTATATTGCCTTACGGGGTCCAAAGCAGGTTAGTTTAATTTATAGTATAATCCAATTTTGGGGCCCTACATACAAAGGGGGACCCGTAATAATTGTTAGATTCAATATATTTACACTACGATTATGTAGACAATAAACTTACGATGTGTGAACACAGAAAAGAAATATCATTTCCTGGAAGCCTGGAAGCCATTTCCTGGGGCCCTAGGAAGGTTGAGTGGGGCCCCTCGCCTAATAAAATCTCTGTTTATTAGACTTATTTCTTATAGCCTTCAAGTAAGAGTATTTCGTCTCATAGCTTCATCGAATAAATAAAACACTCAACTTAATACCACTCGAATCAAATATTAGAAGCAACTTACATAGTATGAAAGCACAAGTACAAATTATTAGTTACAATATTTTTCTTATAATATCTTTGATAAGCTATTCCTAGCGTGAAGCTTGTTGAAGGTGGTAGAACCCTTTGTAGTTCGACTCCGGTGGCACCACCGCCACACCTATTTCTGCCTTATAACAGCGGTGTTAAGCGCTGCTGTGTTCTGGTTTAAAGGGTCTGAAGGGTTTAAAGGGTAAAGGAGACATACTTTTCCAAGGCGTTCCAGCTTAGTTCTCAGGGGTAGCGGTGCATCCGTGGCCGACCTCCGGTACGAATATCGAATCCTATCTATAATATAACAGATGTCCATGGGCGACAGTAGCGACTTACCAGCAGGTGGACTGCATGCTCGACTGCTACTCCATGTTATAAAAAGCTCTTTTTTTGGTACAATGGTAGATGTTGTCCTTGAAGCTCCTTGTCCTTTAATAAGAGAAAAAGAAATAGGATAGGCAAAATAATAAATCCCATGAAATATACCCTTTTAAACGTGCGTGAAGTCACGGGGCACTTCTTAAAAAATACAAGTATGGCAGGGGAATACGATATCAAACAAATATCCGAAAAGTATCTCAGAGGTTTTTCACAAAAGTTATTATGAACAGACCGTAATGGACTGAATATTTTTCGCTGAAACATTTTCCGATTGGTATTGCCTCTTTAATCTCATCAGAAATTAAATTATAAACCCCGACGTCCTCTGAGGGTAGATCGGAATGCCCATTCTCCCCTAATTGGTTTACGAAATGCAGACTTTTTTAGATCATTTGAGGTACTGAAAAATATTAGGTTGCAATTAATGTAAATATTTTATTTAATTAATATTTTGTCAGCGCTTGTTTCTGCTTTTTTCTGAGCACTCTGATGACGTAATATTTACAAAAATAAGTAAAATTGGATTAGTTATCTGTTCTTTACAGGCGGGGTGCCGTAATTTTAAAAAGTAATTTAAATAATTTTAAAAATTATTTCTTATCGGGTTCTATATCTCATCGAGTTGGGTAGGTTCATGGTAGGATATTCCTAAAACTAGCTGAGATTTCCTTAATATCAAAAACAAATTTTATTTAATTAATCTTCAAATTAAATGCAGCGTAGTCCAATGGTATAGAATTTAGCCTACAAATCAGAAGTCCGGAGTGCAAAGCCCAGGCACGTATATATCTCAGAATTTCCAAAAACACCTGCATATTCCAAATTTACGACCAGATCCGAAAAGCACGCCACTAACAGTGTTGTTCGGATATGATCCGATTTATTTCACCCAACTCTCACCCATTGCGGGCTGTTCTATTTGATTAATCCAGAGAAATACAGACAGAGAAACAAAGCTGGAATTTTATTGGATTCCACACGAAATACCAGAACAGTTCCGAATACACCCAATTTGGTTCAAAGGGAGATTCGTCTTTTTGTTGCGATATACAAATGTCGTTTCTCGGATTGGCTTTGCGGTTTCGACTGACTTGAATAAACGGGGAAAATGAAATATTGTATCAAACATTAAAAATAGAAAAAATATACTGAAATGTAGAATATTGCCAGAAAATATTTCAATTAAATAATAATAATATTATACACTTGTATGTGCCGCGTGTCCCTGACGTTTTTAAAGTTTTATGAACAATCCATTTCTGTTGCTGAGAATGCGTATCCTTTAGGAGTAAGAAATACTTAGGCCATGGTCCACCACAATGGCCAAAATCATTTTAAAGAACTGCTTGGCATGTACAAAACCTGATTTCCTCACGATGTTTTCTTGCAGCGTAGCTAAGGATATATTTTTCTGACTAGCGATTTGACCCTTCATTTGGTTGATGAAATTTAATCTTTCTAAAAGTTTACAATAATGCATAGGCTATTATTAGTAGGTTTTTATTTATAACATTAATCTATACCCAATTGTTAAAAATGTTACATATTTTACCTTTAAAAATACCGTAAAAATACACACCGTTTTAAAAAAAATACGGGCATAAAGTCGCTAGTAAGTACTGAATTTGAAAAAGCTTGTAAAAGCCTGACATGTAAAGCTCTCAAACAAAGTGCACTCAAAACGGATTACCGGTAATGTAGTTGGATGGTACCGGATAGGATAACTCCGTATTATTTATGACCGGGTGGTGTCATGTCGTAAATTAAAGGGTCTTTATTAGCATCAAGCTCCCATTATAGATTAAATTAAAGTGACGCTATTATACAGAAGTGATAGCCTAGTGGTTAAGAAATTCGGTCTCTTATGCGTAGATGTAAAGTTCGAATCCCAGACGTGCAACTCTGATTTTTCAAATTCATGTGGGTGTCAATAGTATTCAAAGTATAGTTTGGGTTATAGAAATTTATTTGTCAGTTATTTTGGCTGCAAGAGTTCATATCTGACGCTCAAATTCAGTATGAATTAACATTAAAGAGCGTATTTTAAAAAGAAAAACAACATTTTTGATGTAGAACCAAGTCGTTTTCTCGTTCTTAAAATTGCTTTCACACGAGAACGGTGGCCATCTTGGAAGTTGTTTTCACTTAAAATCGTAAACAGACTCGAATTGGTCCTCGCCGAGAGTTCTCGACGAAAACGGTTTGTTTTCTATTAGTTTTGTTGCTTTCCACACTTTCCGCGAAAAGATTTTATCGCTTTGTCTAATTGAATAGAGTGGGATTTTGGAATTCTTATTTTCCAAGATTTTAAATTCGTTATAAATAAAAGAAATTATGTTATTAATTTATGTAAATAATAATATTAGTTATTGTAATTGCAAAATCTGACTAATTCAAAATATGCCTGACACTCCCAAAATTTAGACGAATCCAAAGACAGCTCTTGTTAAATTTCGTCAAGCCGTTTGAACTGTAAGGCGTGCCAAAGAATGAGACATACCCGTTCGAAAAACATTACCCTCCGCAGTTGGAGAAAAATATATTTTTATTTATTTATTTTTAGTGTTTTCATGATCAAGTCTTGAAAAGATCTAAAGCAATCTTGTAAGCAAAAGAGAAAATTATAAAACTTTGTATTTTACGACATTATTACCTACATATTTTCACCCGAAAATATTTGCGGAAAAATGGAAAACGAACAAAGTAAAAAGTATTTTTAGTTCTTTTGTTCATACTTTTCCGTTTTGGAAAACCGCCATGAAATTCCATCAAGTAACACTTTTAACCAACATGAGTTTTACACTCAAACATTTAACACTTACTCTTACATTTTGACATG
Organism: Epargyreus clarus clarus; assembly: GCA_014595695.2. Taxonomy (NCBI): domain Eukaryota; kingdom Metazoa; phylum Arthropoda; class Insecta; order Lepidoptera; family Hesperiidae; genus Epargyreus; species Epargyreus clarus. The sequence goes on from JACTTY020000046.1 coordinate 2,184,114, forward strand.
ACTGTTAGCATTCTAAGCTCATAAGCGTTTACCACTTACCATATACTCATGTAAGTGGACGTACTTTTCCGAGGCATTCCAGCTTAGTCCTTAGTAGCGGCGCGTTTGTGGCCGACTCCAGGCAGGAATGTAATCTTATCGTGGGTTGATTACAGATAGCCATGGGCGGCAGTAGCCACTTACCACCCAATAGCAAGTGATAACTGCCGCCCATTGACATCTGGTATCAACCCCAGATAAGATAAGAATCCTACCTGAAGTCGACCACAGATGCGTTGCTACCCCTGACAACTAAGTTGGAAGGCCTCGGATAAGTATGTCGCTCTTACCACACCCTTAAACACAGCAGCGCTAAACACTCTTGTTATTAGGTAGAAATAGGTGCGGTGCCGCCTCCGGATTTTAACCGCAAATAGTTCTACCCCGGAACAAGAATCTTATGGTTTCTTGCTTATTTTATATTTGAGCCTAACGATAAAGCAGACGTGCTACCTGATGGAAAGTAGTCAACGTCGTATGAACATTTGCAACACCAGAGGAGTCGCCAATGCATCGCCTGCTTTGTATGAGAGCTCTTTTTGCACCGTTTTTGAGTCCCATGTCATAGCTGTTCCGTGACTTCTATTAACTCACAACTTCATATTGTAGATATGTACAGATATCTGTAACAAGCTACCTTAGCGTACATACATACAGCCGAACACACGAGTAGAGACACCATTTTCGAATTAAAAATGTTTTTCAAAAGCAGACAACGCCGCCGACTACGCTAGTCTCGTGAAAGCAAACACGTCCAAACTTCAATTTCAGATTTTCAAAGGAATCTTCTGAACTTTTGAATATAATGCAAAGCCCACGCGTCGAATGGTTTACTTTTATGCTTAAAATAACTCTTTTTAATACTTTTAGGCGGTTTACTCATTGCCAGCTTTAAACTAGAAACTATAAGCGATAATCTCTGATTTTAAATGTGGAGTCAAACGGCCGGGCAAGGTTATTACGCCCGGAGAGCGGCCGTGTTGCGGCATTCATTTGCGGAAAGGTCTTCAGTCAGATCTTTATAACTATGTAGTACAATTTATACCCGTCAGTTATAATAAACCTATCCAATTTTAGCCCACTCAAGTTTCAATTATGAAATTGTTCACTACCAGAAATTTTAAATTTGTAACTGTGGTAGACAAAATTTGGCTAAGTTAAAAAAGATTATATATCTTTATATATAGATTTCTTATGTGCGTGTGTATGTCACTGAACTCCTCCTAAACGGCTGGACTGATTTTGATGAAATTTGTTGTGTTTAATCAAGGGGACTTGAGAATGGTTTAGATTCACAATTTAGTCTGTGGGAAAAGGTTTTTTTAATTAATTTTTAATTCGTAAGTAGTTGTTGATTTTTGAATGTTTCACATTGGATTCGACAGACTTCGCTACCATCGCAGTTTCAAATATTCTATCTACTTTTCAAACCCGTAAGTGATAAGGGTTGTTCACCCTTAACATTTTTTTTTATTTATATGGCAACACAACGTTTGCCGAGTCAGCTAGTATATATATTGTCAAGATTTTCATAAAAAAAATTCAACTCGCTTCACTCGCTACTATAATATTATCTGGAGTTGATTGCGGATCTCCACATGCCGTTTACAATGCGGACTGCATGCTTGATTGCTATCATCGCTTTACTATCTAATCGCGTGCAATACAACAACTACCTAACGTAACTCCATTCGAGTTCTATCTACTGAGTTGAATACTTGCATCCGATATTCTCTCAGAATAGGTTTTCGCGTAAAACAGAACCTATCTGGGTCGAATGCTTCTAGCATTATGATTATTCAGGTCATGTTTACTGAAGAGCTCTGATTATTATTTTTAATTAAAGTAAGGTTATAAGTTTGATTGGGTGTCTGAAAGGTGGTAGAATCAGATTTTGATTTATTATTTATAATTATAAGTAGCTGACCCGGCATACGTTGTGTAGTGTAATAAAAAAATGTTAAGGGTGAACAACCCTTATAACTTAGGGGTATGAACAAAAAATAGTACCCCATTCTCAGACCTACTGAATATGCATATAAAGTTTGGTGAAAATCGGTAAAGCCGTTTAGGAGGAGTACGGTAACTAACATTGTGACACGAGAATTTTATATATAAGATATAGAAGTAGCGAATGACCATGCAGTCCACTTAATGGTAATCGCATGCAGCCGCCTATGCACATCTGTTATTAACCCCAGATGGGATTAGATATACTTATCTATGGTCGGCTACAGATGCGCTAACCCCTGAAGACTAAGCTGGAAAACCTCTGAAAAGTATGTCTCTCTTACCAGACCTGATATTAAATGGCTACTGCTGCCCTTAGACATCTTTAATCAATCCCAGACAACGTAAAAGTTCTTAAGAGGTTGGCTACGGAATGCGTTGAAACTAAGGACTAAGATGGGAAGCCTCGGATAAATATGTCTCGCTTACCACATCCTTCAAACCAGAGCGCAGCAGCTTAACACCGCTATTATTAGGCAGGAATATGTATATGTGGCGGTGGTGCCGCCGGATTCGAATCCCAATGAGTTCTACCACCATCTAGACATTTCGTAAAATATCTGAAAATTCCTGAACAAAAATGCTTATCTACTATGATATATCTAAATGAATTATCTACTACTTAGGTTCTATAACTTTTTGTTGTAAAAACAAAATTAAAAAGTTAATAACGAAAATAGTTTAAAAACAATGTTAACAAATATTCATTTCTATTTTTTTAGTAACTTTACAGAAGGTATTCACTGATGAATATTCAAAATGGCGCCAATATTCCGATGTAAATATTCAGGGCATTATTAGCGACGTTTATATAAGCAGATAGCCCAGTACTGCCGCCATGAATAATTCAGGATATTAAATGTGCTTTCGGCAATTTCTCCTTTTTATAAAAAAATGAAAGCCCAGTGTTTAAAACTCGGACACTCAAAACGGGGGGTCCAGGTTCGAGTCTCGGACACGCTTGATTTATCAGAAACTGATTGTCATCTGTTTAAACGGCGAAGAAAAAAATATCGTGAAAAATTGGCATATCTAAGAAAACTAAAAAAAAGCATTTTCAAAAATATCTGAAGTCGAAGCAGTGGGACAGTATTGGGTTGACAACAACATAGGCTAAATTTCAACACATAAAATTCTAGACATTTCGTAAAACATCTGAAAATTTCTGAACAAAAATATGTAGAGTAGAATAGAGATATTTTTAATAAACCTAAAGTCGCGGACACTAAAGCCACGTATTAACTGATGAATATTCAAAACGTCGCCAATATTCCGATGTAAATATTCAGGGCATTATTCGAGACGTTTACATAGGCAGATAGCCCGGCACTGCCGCCATGAATAATTTAGGATATTAAATGTTATCTAGTTTGGATTCATCCTGTGTAGGTAGGGTCTAGGTTCGAGTCTCAGGCACACCTGATTTACAAATTATGTTCGTATTAGGAATTAATAATCCCTTGCTTACGGTGAAACAAAACTTCGTGAAGAAACCTGAATACCTGATGAATCTTAAAAAAAATGTTTTTATTAAGTCTACCAATTGGCACTTGTCCAGGGCGGTGGACTATGTCCTAATCCTTCTCATTATGAGAGGAGACCCGTGCCCAGCAGTGTGACACTATTGGGTTGATGGCAGACATAGGCTACTTTCTAAGACATAAAAATCTAGACATTTCGTAAAACATCTGAAAATTTCTGAACAAAAATATGTAGAGTAGAATAGAGTTATTATTAATAAACCTAAAGTCGCGGACACTAAAGCCAGGTATTAACTCCTGAATATTCAAAACGTCGCCAATATTCCGATGTAAATATTCAGGGCATTATTCGCAACGTTTACATAGGCAGATAGCCCGGCACTGCCGCCATGAATAATTCAGGATATTAAATTTTATCTAGTCTGGATTCATCCTGTTTAGGTGGGCTCCAGGTTCGAGTCTCGAACACGCTTATTTTTAGTTATTACTCCATTGAAATGTTTTAATTTTTGGTCCTTAGCGTACAAAAGTCAGAGGACGCTATTTTAATTGTTGATCGTCAAGAGGGAGTTGCAAGTATTGTCCCTCGGCCGCCATCTTGAAAAAGTGCCTTCACGCTCTATCAGACAAACTATTCGTTGCACAAAAAAATGTAAGAACAAATACAGCCTCAAATTAAATTATCTACAACTTTGGCTTACCTTTCTGGTGTATACCTAAAATAAAAAGGTAATAACGAAAATAGATAAAATTAGGAAACAAATTTTTATTTCCATTTTTTTAATAATTTTACAAAGGTCGTTGTAGTCCGCGTAAAACTGCTAGTCCGCTCTGAATATAGAAATGAATCGCATCGCCTTAGCAAATTGTATGACTACACCCGCTCGCAATAACTTCAGTGCGGACTAGCAATTTGGCGCGGACTATAACACTGATGAATATTCAAACGTCGTCAATATTCCGATGTAAATATTCAGGGCATTATTCGCAACGTTTACATAGGCAGATAGCCCGGCACTGCCGCCATGAATAATTCAGGATATTAAATGTTATCTAGTCTGAATCCAGGTGCTTTCGGCAATTTCTCCTTTTTAAGAAACAAAGTAAGAGGTGGTTTCACAATCGGCCTGGCATCGCGGGTCCGAGGTTCGAATCTCGGGCATCTCTTATTTTTGGAACGAAATTCCTTATCGCGGTACGCTGGGTAAGGGGGCTAGGCGAGCGTCACGAAAAATCCTCACGACACTTTTGCTATAGTGCGTAGCGCTCGGAGAGGGGGCAGGCCAAGTATGGGATACGAATTATTCGTTTTCTCTCTCTCTCTCTCTCTCTCTCTTGACAGTGACAAGCCACGCGACGCGCGCGTCTGCTGTGTATGTGTTTGTTTTTTTTTTATAATGTAAGAGTAGCAGACGAGCATGCAGTCCACCTGATCGTAAGTGGCTACTGCCGCCCATGGACATCTGTAATCAACCCCAGATAAGATAAGATATTCCTACCTGAGGTCGGCCACAGATGCGCCACTACCCCTGAGGACTAAGCTGGAACGTCTCGGAAAAGTCTGTCTCCCTTACCACACCCTTCAAACCGAAACACAGCAGCTCCTAACACTGCTGTTATTAAGCAGAAATAGGTGTGGCGGTGGTGCCGCCGGTGTCGAACCACAAAGTGTTCTACCACCAGTTATGTGCGTATAAGTTAATGAACACTTGCTTAAACGATAACTGAAAACATTGCAAGGAAAGCCTTTGTTCTCCTACGTAGCATTTACCTTTCTAGGAGTAATTAGAGGAAACTTAGTGGATTTATGTATTATTTTTTAAGATAAAATAACTACACTATGAATTCTTGTCTGAAATAAATAAGTAAGCTACACCCCTGTGAGTTAAAATGTTCTCATAGTTATGTTAAATCTGCCAATTCGCAACTAGCCAGCGCGGTGGACTTAGTCCAGGATCTAGTCCTTCTCATCTTGAGATGAACTCATCACAGTTGAAGGTGGTGTACCCTGTCTTGTTCGACTCCGGCGGCACCACCCCCACACCAATTCTACATCATATCAGCAGCGGAAGCAGCTGTGCTCTCGTTTGAAAAGTGTGGTAAACGAGACTTACTTTTCCGAGGCGTTCCAGCTTAGTCCTCAGGGTAGCGGCGCATCTGTGGCCGACCTCAGGTAGAAATATCTAATCCTATCTGGTCGTGAACAGACGTCCATGGGCGGCAGTAGCCACTTACTATCAGGTGGACTGCATGCTTCTCCTATATCATGAAATAAAATCACAAGGAAACCTAATAAATCCCCACTTGCACTGGACCAGCTTGCTGGACATGCCTTTCTTTACCCGATGAGAACCTTTGAACCTCCGGACCCAACATTGGTATATTATAAACTAGTGGTGCCCGCGGCTTCGCCCGCATTTTAAAGATATAATAAGCATATTATATCTTTAAAATCTAAAATCTAATCTAAAATCTAAATCTAAAATCTTATAGAAATAACATATGATATGATAAGAGATATGATATAAGATCAAATGCATAGTTTCCGATTTTATAAAATGTATATAGACAAATATTCATTTTTATATAAATAGATAGATGATCGACTAACATGGATAAGTAAAGTAACTGTAGGTAAATTATCCACGGCTCCCACGGCATCGGGTACCTTTTGAAGGTTTCCCCCTCGTAAACAAAAAAAAGGTTAATTATGAAAAAATCGAATTTTGATCTTCTGGGTTGAAAGATCGATTCACTGAATCGATCCATTACTGGAGATCGATTAAAATAATCGATTTTTTTCGTTCAAAATATCGATTCTCCGATTAATCGATCTCAGATCGCCATCCGTAGTTCCCGTGGGATTTCCGGGATAAAAACTATCCTATGTCCTTTCTCGGGTCTCAGACTATCTTTGTACAAAATTCCATTCAAATCGGTTCAGTAGTTTAGCCGTGAAGAGACAGACAGACAGAGAACTTCCACATTTATAATATTAGTAAGGATTAGTTAATAATGATAACCTTTTTTTTCGCTATCCTCGAAAAAAGATTGAAAATAGAATCGATTCTTAGGGCCTCGATTTTTGCACTTCGATTCGAATCGATTCAAAAATCGATCTTTTTCGGAAAGAATCGCCACCCCTAATATAATCCCAATAAATCTATATAAACAAATATAATGTTGCAACCGTCTCCGATTGCAAGAATTGATGTTTTTAAACTCATGGTTATTTAGAGAATGCCAAAAGACCCACAAACGTTAGTAGGATCCATTACTGGAGACCGATTAAAAAAATCGTGTTTTTTGGTCAAAAAGATCGATTCTCTGGTTAATAGATCTAAGATCGCTATCTGGGATAAAAACTATCCTATGTCCATTCTAGGGTCTCAGACTATCTTTGTGCAGAATTTTATTAAAATCGGTTCAGTGGTTTAGGCGTGAAGAAAAGACAACCAGACAGACATAGTTACTTTCGCATTTATAATATTAGTAAGGATATCGATTAAAATAATCGACTTTTTGGTCTAAAAGATCGATTCTCCGATTAATCGATCTTAGATCGCCATCCCTAGTTCCCGTGGGATTTCCGGGATAAAAACTATCCTATGTCCGTTCTCGGGTCTCAGACTATCTTTGTACAAAATTTCATTAAAATCGGTTCAGTGGTTTAGGCGTGAAGAAAAGACAACCAGACAGACAGACAGACAGACAGAGTTACTTTCGGATTTATAATATTAGTAAGGATAACCTTACCATCGCAACAAAAAGCTACCATAAAAAATAAAAAATCTGAAACTCAGTCAGTAGCACTTTGCTGCATTCTTACCAATATTGAAAGTTGCAAAGTTTTTCCGAAGTTATAAAAGCGTTGAGAAATATTCAAGAAATGTTGAAAAGGAAAGAAATCTCGGATACTGCATGAATGCAAATCGTTTCAACTATCTATAGTGAAATAAAAACGTTTGTGTGTTTGTGAATTGCTGTTTTAGAATCCGTAAGAAAAAACAAAAAGCCGTTATAGAATCTCTCGTGTGTCTGTCTGTCACAGCCAAATTGTTCCGAAACTACTGGATAGAGTGATTTAAAATTTAATCACTTACATTTTCAGTTGGTTAATATTTTTCCCCATAGATTACTATTGAAGAACAATTTTTTCATTTACAGTATCAAATTTGTACGGGACCCTCTCCACGATAGTTTAATTTGATTGCTGTAAGGAAAACCGAGGAAACTTACACTCCTTAAAAAAGGTTTTAAAAGTTTAAAGTCTACTAATTGGCTAGTGCAGTGGACTATCGACTATGAGTAATACCCCTCTGTCTGAGAGGAGATCTGTGCCCAGGAGTGGGACAAAGCCCTTAATATATTGTACACCCTTCCTACCCGCTAATCCCCATTCATTAATCAATTTGAACATTTTGACCCCTAATGAGTATAAAAATAGAAAAACAATTTTGCCAAATCAAAAGAAATTCTCTCATTACAAAAATTCTACACATTCGACAGATTTTCATTATATTGTGAAAATGTGAACAAAGGAATTAGAAGTTTTCATTTTATTGACTCGATAGAAATCGTGCTATTAAACTAAGGAATGTGCTAGATTTTCTCAAAAGGCGAAAACAATAGAAAAGTTAGAAGTATATTCGAGGAGAAAATGGAAAATGTGTGTTAATTGTGTCTGATTTTTATTTAAAAACTTTATAATATAATTATTAATTAATCTTTTTATTCTGAGCTATGGGAACCTTTCAAATGTGGTAGAACGCTATTTAGTTGGATCTTGGTGGCACCACCGTCACACCTACTTCCGCCTCATACCAGCAGTGTTAAACGCTGCTGTGTTCTGGTTTGAAGGGTGTGTGTGTGGTAAGGGAGACATACTTTTCCCAAGTGTTCCAGCTTAGTCCTTAAAGGTGAAGTCGCAACTATGGCCGACCTCAGGTAGGAATATGTAATCCTATCTGGGATCGATTACAGATGTCCATGGGCGGCAGAAGCCACTTACCATCAGGTGGACTTCATGCTCGTCTACTCCTACGTCATAAAAAGGGGCCAAATTTGATGTTTAAGTTTCGTTTCTTAGTTTATCACTAGCCATTTTCATCATTACTTTTTTCGAAAATTTGACATCTTAAACATCCCAAAACCTTCCAGCATTCTGAAGAAAAGCTCCGAAAACTTACAAACTCCAAACGCATAATATCATAAGATAAAACAGAAAGCACCAAATAAACCTCCCAGTATTAACGAAACCATAAATTTAAGCCAACAAAAGCGTCGCAACCAAGCACATTCGGTTGTAAATTTCTAGAAACTTCCGGATAGCTAGCTATCTCGTGCGGATTTGCATGCAAATTCGTGGGACAGTTACTTATCTTCCTTTTAAGGGTTCCGTACCCAGAGGGTACGGAATCCTATTACTAAGTCTCCGCTGTCAGTCTGTTCTCCTACACGGTAATAGATAGACACTTGAATCTGTAAAAAATCCAACTGTCTTCCTACTACAGTTCAACAGCTAGATCGACAAATGCCGAAAAATACCGGTTTGTTTTATGGAGACCCCCTTTTAAATTGATATGAACATTGATATGAAGTGATATGAACAAAATGCATCTACCCGCGATATAACAATCGAACTCAGCTGCTCACGTGTTTCCTCTAACTTCTCTTCGCTGTACGCATATCCGTGAGTCACTCTATGGGCTCACTGAAAATCAGCGCCGTGGTGCAACTCACCATGGCATCAATGCTGAGTGAGTGCCTTTTCCGTATGCAATGTATACATACAAGCATAGGGATATGCTGTAACTTACCTAAATAACTATTGTATTTTTATTCTGCTGTGTTGTTTTAGTATGTATCATGTTTTAGTTTTATATGTACCTATATCCCATTCTTTTGTAATTAACTTAAGTAACTTGTAATTTATATGTGTGTGTGTACAATGCATTACGTAATAAAGTTATTTCATTTCATTTCATTTCATTAAATTGAACTTTATTTTATTTTTAGTATTTGTTGTTATAGAGGCCATTGTTATGCATCCTCTGTAAAAATTGCAGTGTCTATCTATTACGGTTCACGCGGTAGAGCCCTGTGACAGACGGACAGACAGCGGAGTCTTAGTAATAGGGTTCCGTTTTTTCCCTTTGGGTACGGAACCCTAAAACGCATAATCTCGTAAGATAAAACAGAAAACACCAAATAAACCCAGTATTAACGGAACTATAAATTTTTGCCAACAAAAGCGTCGCAACCAAGCACATTCGGTTGTAAATTTCTAGAAACTTCCGGCTAGCTAGCTATCTCGTGCGGATTTGCATGCAAATTCGTGGGACAGTTAATTATCTTCCTTTTTCAGGATTAGTTAGCTCGGTTTTTCGTTTAACGGAACGGTTTTCTTAACTACCAATTTGATGGTTAGCTAACCATTTGGGTATATGCCAGATTGGGAGGCTCTAGCTTAAAAGACTTTAAAAATCACTTTATCTCGGTTTAATTATTTTGCCGACTGGATGTTCACGTATCATTCATCGTCACTCCAACGCCATCTATTATTGTTTCATATAACTAAGTATTATTGAAAATAATAAAATGAATAAAAATTTGGTGGTACGGAAGCCTCCATGTGCGAGTTCGACTCGTACTTGGCGAATTATGTGTATTTCTAATCATCTTACCTGGTAATTCGAAGGTTAGCTAATCATTTGACACTGATAGGCACTGTATTAATAACCCATGAAAATCTTTTATTTCGACGTAACAGTTATTTAAGTTATTAGTTATTGGACGACCCGCGTGGCGGAGCGGCCACCATACCGGTCTGACGCGCAAAGGATAACGGGTTCGATCCCCGGCCAGACAGATATCTAAATGATGAATTTAGATTTCTGTTTCTGGGTCTGCGTGTTTGTGTATTTGTCTATGTGTGTGTCCATGGCACCCACTACACAGGGAATCCTAGTGTGGGGCTGTGAGTGTAGAATGCGTTTTTTTTTTTAGTTGCAGCAGACATCACATAATATTTTCGCTTCATCTGTAATATTATCTGATAGAACTCTAGAATTGTAATAGAACTTAAGCGGCAGTGGTCACATACCATAGGGTGAAGTGCTTGCTACTTCTATATAAAATACGTGTTCTACGGAGCTTCATAGCTGTCGTTTAGATATATAGCCAGAACAAATGTCCACTTAATTGTTGCATAAATCAGGCAGCGGCAGGGGAGGGTTTAGTGCAATGAACGCAACGGGATTAACGTTGGCTTAATAAATTGCCTACGTTATCTATGTTTATCTTGATTAATTGGGCATGTATGTTGTTTATAGAAACATCAGCTCTTTACCCTGCCACTGCTGGGCTAAGGTCCTTCTTACGCCTGATATTTATTTATAACTATAATACTCATTTATAATTATAATTAACAAATCAGTAAGGAGTTATTACAAAATTATAATAAGTATTCTATCTATGTATCTTTCATTTTTTTTTTAATTTGCCATATACCTATTCTATGCAAATAAATTATTCTAATTCTAATTCCAAAATTACCCCACCCAGATCGAAATTTTTCAAATCGGGCAATTTTTCAAATGTCAATCTTTGGTCAATTTGTCAAACACGCAAAACTATGGGTAGAGTGATTATTAAAAATGGGAATGAGAGAAGGTGGTAGAACCCTTGTGGTTTAAGTCCGTCAGCACCACCACCACTCCTATTTCTACATAATAACAGCAGTGTTAAGCGCTGCTGATTCTGGTTTGAAGGGTACGATGAGGAAGGTATACTTTTCCGAAGCGTTCCAGCTTAGTCCTCAGTAGCAGCAGCTTATCTGTAACCAACCTCAGGTAGCAATCTAATCCTATCCTATAATGCGTAGGTTACAGATAATACAGGTACATAATACAGGTACATAAGCGACAGTAGCCACTCACCATCAGGTGGACTACATGCTCGTCTGCTACTCCTATTATAAAAAAACGCACCTGTGTGATTTATTTTATGCAAAGAATTGTATAACCTAATCATATTTCAACACAGTCAGCTTAATAAAAAGCGGAGTTATTTTTAAACAAAATAAGCAATGAATTTTGAGTTGGCTAATGTAATTTCTTAGTGCGGAGTGAGCTGGGCTTTTCATTATACTATTTTGCTTAAGTAGCGGTTTTCGCAGTGCCGGAAAATAATTAATAGTGGATGTATATTAGAAATAGGAGGTGATAGAACCTTAGGATAATATAGAACCTTACTTACCTTAACTTAGAAGCAGTGATAGCCTAGCGGTTAAGAAACTCGGCCTCTCGATCGATGGGTCCGAGGTTCAAGTCCCAGGCACGCTCGGATTTTTCAAAGTTATGTGCGTATTAGAAATTAATTATCACTTGCTAAACGGTGAAGTAAAACATCGTGAGGAAACCTGCATACCTGAGAGATTTATAAAAAAATATCTCAAAGGTATGTGAAGTCTACCGATACGTACTTGGCCAAAGCCACTATGGCCTAATCCTTCTGATTATGAGAGGAGACCCGTGCCCAGCAGTGGTACAGTAATGGATTGATGATGATGATGATGATGATGATGATGACTTACTTTAACTATAAACCCTTACTTCAATAACAAACGATCATGCAGTCCACCTGATGGTAAGTGGCTACTGCAGCCCATGGATACTTGTAATCAACCCCAGATAGGATTACATTCCTACCGGAGGTCGCCTACGGATGCGTTGCTACCTCTGAGGACTAAGTCGGAACGCTTCGAGTAAAAGACTCTCTCTTCAAACCGAACACAGCAGCGCGTAACACTGCTGTTATTAGGCAGAAATACTCGTAGATATGGTGATGCCTTCGGAGTCGAACCACAAAGGGTTCTAACTACTACCTTTTTTATATAATATAGGATTAGCAGACGAGCATGCAGTCCACCTGATAGTAAGTGGCTACTGCCGCTCATGGACATCTGTAATCAATCCCAGATAGGATTAGATATTCCTACCGGAGGTCGCCTACAGATGCGTTGCTACCCCTGATGACTAAGCTGAAACGCCTCGGTAAAGTAAGTCTTCCTTACCACACCCTTCAAACCGGAACACAGCAGCGCTTAACACTGCTGTTACTATGCAGAAAGAGATATGCCGGTGATGCCTTCGGAGTAAAACCACAAAGGGTTCTAACTTCTACCACCATTAAAAGTCTCTATTTTAATTATAAAACTTTTTTATCAACAAAACAAATTTTATTTTGTAGGAAGGTAGGTAGGTACTCAAAATCAGAATTGAGATAAAAATATGCGAGACAATGGAAGTACTGGAGTATTCTCAAAATGAAGCTCTCGAATCAACAATAGAGTAAATAGGGGATAAGAGGGCGGGTTGGGGTTTACCGAGGGTGGATTTTTAGAGAGGTCGGTAAAAAATATTTTTGATATTGACGACTTGTAAAGATGATAAATACATTTGGAGAGTAGGCGCATTGGTGTGGAAGCGTGGTATTAATCAAGGGGTATGGAGTTCGAGTCTAGGTTGAATAGCAGTGGAAAAATATTTTTCGCCACCCGTGACCAGTATGGCGGTCTCATATGTAAGTCAACACTTGACGACCCGCGTGACGGAGCGGTCACCATACCGGTCTGACGCGCAAAGGGTCCCGGGTTCGATCCCCGGCCAGACAGATATCTAAATGATGAATTTACATTACTGTTTCTGGGTCTGGGTGTTTGTGTATTTGTCTATGTGTGTGTCCTTGGCACCCTTGACACAGGGAATCCTAGTGTGGGGCTGGGAGTGTAGAAAGCGTTTATTTATTTATTTATTATTTATTTACTAAGTATACGGTTCAAAATTAGTAAGAAGCCTACTTACCTTTATATTTTAAGATGAAAACAACTATTATTTGTGTCTATGTTGTAGCTGCACATAGAGCCTCTTAAAATAGGTTAAGCTAATAAAACACTATCCTATATTACAAATGTTAAAACGCTCAGAAGGCTTCCAAAAATACAATAAATTATTTCATAATCTTCAACATTTACAATAATACTCGTACATCTTTATCCACTTATTTATCCAACTTCTATTACCAAAGATATTGCAAAAATCAGATAACATTTCATAACTGTTACCATCATTATAAGCAAGACTGAATATAACGGAAATATAAAAATAGATTAAGTATTTAAAAGTATACCTACATCAATCTGTATGATATGACTGTAACACAAAAATAAATAGATTCGTTGTTACTGAATGAGAATTATAAAAAAATATGGATCAAGAATTAATTCGGAAATCGGAGACATATTTCAATTTCATTTCTGAAAATGAAAAATACTCCCACTTCTGTTAAGAACACTTGAAGTACTTACAGGCGAAGTAAGAGATAAAACGAAACAATAGCCTCTCCTTTCCAAAAATAATGTCTAATCAACAAAAGAGCAAGGTTTCGAGGGCTGTCCACGATACAAATACCTGTTCAACAATGGTTCTCGGCACAGAAAGCGGTTTTTTGTTGTATACTTGTGGCATATTAATTTTTTGTTATTTTTACGCGATTGGGTAAAGTTAAGGTAACGAAGAGTAAGGTTTTTAAACGTATCTTGTATAAACTTTACCTGAGGTCGCCCACAGATGCGTTGCTTTTTTATTGTTTAACCTAACGGTTAGTCAGACGTGATATCTGATGGAAAGTAGTCAACGCCGCCTATGGACATTTGCAACACCAGAGGAGTCGCCAATGCATCGCCGGTTTTGTATGAGAGCTCTTTTTGCACCTTTTTTAAAGAGCCCCATGAGCGCTTCGGGAATACCTCAGGAGAAAGCACATTCCACATCTTTACACGTCCGCGGCAAGAACGTCCGTGCAAACCGAACCGTGGAGGACCGACACGAGTCCAGTTGGTGTGGATGGAACTTCATCCTTAATAAATAAATAAATCGGTGAGTGGTGCCATGGAGGAATGATGACGTAGGCGCCAGGTCAAATAGTTCCTCGGAACACCCACCATTGTAAAGTCGGTAGAACACAGAGGGAACCCATGTCCCTCCGCAAACTCAAAGGTTCTAACCTATCGGAGATCACCGATCAGGGGTCTACCCCTGCTACCCCTGAGCATCACACCAGCGCGTAACACTGCTGTTATTAGGCAGAAATAGATATGCCAGTGGTGCCTCGATTTATGTTTGTTTGTATACATGTATGTATGTTTACAAGTATGTATGTATGTCTCACTCTATGGTACGTTCTGCAGCCCGAAAAATTGACAGATTTTAACTTATGAGGTGTCTGGTTCGTTTATTTTTTGAGAATGACATATTCTATATTTAAAAGCAATCGGTTTTTTTTTTGTTTTCATAATAATTGTTTCCTTTATCTTTCGGGGCATTTGAAAAAACAAAACAGACCACTAAAACAAACAATTTTCGTAAATAAATGTCGCAAATGTTGAACAAAAGATCACCAACAAAGTGTGTACATGTTTAGCCACTAACGGTCACCCATCCAACTTCCACCCACGCCCGACGTTGCGTAACTTACAGAATCGCGGGATGCTGCACGCTTCAAACCTTTAACCAAAGTAGATTAATTATTAATTAACCTAAACTACGACGACCCGCGTGGCGGAGCGGTCACTATACCGGTCTGACACGCTAAGGGTCCCAGGTTAGATCCCCGGCCAGACAGATATCTGAATGATGAATTTTGATTTCTGTTTCTGGGTCTGGGTGTTTGTGTATTTGTCTATGTGTGTGTCCATGGCACTCACGACACAGGGAATCCTAGTGTGGGGCTGTGAGTGTAGAAAGCTTTTAATTAATATAATAACATCAAAGCTGCATACATTTTCGTTGTTTCAAAAAGTTACCAACCTAAAATAACCCATACAGATACAAGACAGGAATTAATGGGAATCTAATTAGAATTTCTAATTAGATGCGGGCGCAGCAAATATAGACGCCAAAGCTTTGCAAGTGTTTGAACGGAGTCTATGTAGTTCGTAGTTTGACTATGTATTTCCATACCGTATTAGTAAGTTAAAGCAACTTGTCAAGAAATGGCACCACATGCTTCTGAATCACGCTATTTAAGTTTTCTCAACTTCTTGTATATATACAGACTCAAAACGATTATTGGACAACAATCGCTGCCTCGAATAGCTTAGCAGGAGATCACCCTTTGCCGAAGCGATCTTACCTTTCTCATAATATAGCAACAATTACCTCCAAGATATACTCTTATATATCTTTATACCTACTGGAAAAAATTAAGGGATCAAAAAAAAATTCCAAATTATTCGGTAGTTTTCAACAGGCCGTAACTTTGAGAGAAATGGTCGTACAGGAAATAAAAAAAAAGGAAATTGTAGCTCCAAGTGTCTAGTTTTTGGATTAGAACTTCAAAATTTTGTAGCCTCCGCGGTTTCTGAGTAATCGTAGAAAAACCAGCAACAAAAAAATTCTCAATTTTTTTTAGTTTTTTTTTTGGGCGGGCGTGGAATTTTTTTTTTTAGCTTAACCACCATAACGGCCTGTTGAAAACTACCGAATAATTTGGAATTTTTTTTTGATCCCTTAATTTTTTCCAGTAGCATATATATATATATATTTCTTATGTGCGTGTGTATGTCACTGAACTCCTCCTAAACGACTAGACTGATTTTGATGAAATTTGTTTTGTGTGTTCAAGGGGACTTGAGAATGGTTTAGATTCACAATTTAGTCCGTGGGAAAAGGTATTTTTAATTATTTTTTAATTCGTAAGTAGTTGTTGATTTTGGAATGTTTCACATTGGATTCGACAGACTTCGCTACCACCGCAGTTTCAAATATTCTATCTATTTTTTTAACCCGTAAGTGATAAGGGTTGTTCACCCTTAACATTTTTTTTTATTTATAAGGCAACACAACGTTTGCCGGGTCAGCTAGTAGATTATAGATTTGCATGGGGCATACCCCATGTATAGAGTCCTACCTGAAATCGACCACAGATGCGTTGTTATACGTGTGGACTAAGTGAAACGCTTCGAATACGTATATCTCCCTTACCACACCTTTCAAACCGCAACACAGCAGCGCTGAAAACTGCAGTTATTAGGCAGAAATAGTCGAGGTGGCGGTGCCGCCAGGCGAAACAGATTCTATCACCATCAAATGTTTCTTGTTATAGCATCAAAAAAATACGCAATATATAAAAAAATCGGTGTGTCATATAGACAGACAGTGGACGTAGAACCCTTTGATTACAGAACCCTAAAATAATCCACATTTATTATATATAACACTAAATATATTTAAACTTAAGCATCAGTATTAAGACGGAGAATACATCTTTACCCCGCCATTCCCCAAAGCTCAGGATTTGAGCTTCGGAGTTTACTGGGCGGATTAAAGCTCTGGCTTCAACGATAAAGCTACATTCAAATTAACGGGAGTTGTGATGACGTCTTTACTTGCTGTATGAGAATGTTTAGGGAAAATTTAAATCGGATTTTGGTTTTAGGTTGTTGCTTAGTAACCGAAGTGATAGCCAACTCCGTCTTTAATGCGGAGGTCTTGAGTTCGAAGATGTGACGCTCCTCTAACTTTCAAAGTTATGTTCCACTACAATGCATTGGTCTCTCTTTCTTCTCTTACCTTTACCCTTACCATTTTCAAAACCCACAATTTTACGTTACGTTTACTCAATCCATTATTCTGTTCCGTTTGCTTAGTAGACTGAGTAAACGTAACAATAAGTAAGTGCTCAAGTATTTTTGTCTACATCACATGTTCGCAAAAAAGAGAGACAAAACATAAAGCGCCATTTAGTCTATTTAGACATTTAATGTTACGTTAGTGACACTATAGTTCTGATACAAATTTCATGGGCCAATACGTAAACAAATACCAAAACAGTAATATTTGTCAAAACGTAAAACGTAAAACCACCACGTTGATATACTAACTGATGGAAGAATATATGTAAAAAGAATATCAGAATTTAACAGTTATCAGTTTTCAACGGTGTGTGAAGTTTACAATATCCCATTTGGCGCTGCTGTGTTCCGTATTGAAGGGTGTGGTAAGGGAGACAGACTTTTCCAAGGCGTTCCAGCTTAGTCCTCAGGGGTAGCGGCGCATCTGTGTCAGACCTCAGGTAGGAATATCTAATCCTATCTGGGGTTGATTACAGATGTCCATGGGCGGCAGTAGCCACTTACCATCAGGTGGACTGCATGCTCGTCTGCTACTCTTATATTATAAAAAACAGGGGACTTTGCGACGAATACAATGTCCAGCAGTGGGACAGTAACGGCTAAACAATAATAATTAATAAAACGCTATTAACTCTTTACTTTGAACGCACATCATCTTATATACCTCTAGGGCAGGGGTTCCCAATCTTTTGTAACCCGCGGCGCAGTTACAAGTTTAATATTCTTCCACGGCGCCCTGTGCCGTCCTTTTTTTTTTTTTTTTTGTCGAGGGGGAAACCTTCAAAAGGTACCCGACAACGTGGGAGCGACGCCGAGTTATGTGGGATTTTTACCGCACTAAAACCCCCCTGGTGGGCGTCCTCTGCGCTGCGTAGAGGGCTCCGGGATCTCCAAAGGAACGCAACCGGAGTCCTCTTAGCGCGTTGCCCCGTCGGGCTCCGCCCAGGTGAGCTTGGCGCTCGCCACACCATCTGGTGTATACGTCTGGTACATACCGTCGTCCTTCCCGGGGCCGCTGGCCGGGCGGTTCGAGCTCCCACTCTTGCCGTCCGCAACCCCGGAAGCCCCCTTTTAGTCGCCTCTTACGATAGGCAGGGGATACCGTAGCTCTATTCTAGTCCCGGAACTACAGGGACAGCCCTGTGCCCTGTCCTAGCTAACTATTTGAAGAAGACAGTCGAAAGAAATAGGTAACTACAATAATAGTAGTTACCTTAGGTTGATCGAAACGAATTTAAAACACCACAATATGAAATTGTACAATACGTTATTATAAAATAATTTAAACGGAAAACAACAAGAAAGACTTGAGAAAAAACAAAAATTAAATACGATATGTATTCAGTCAAATCAATGTGAAGGGTGAGCTAAGTGATCTCCGCGCAGTTTTTCAAAGCGGGGAATATGACTTGACACTGCTATTCTCATTTCTTGCTCCACATTGATCCTTAGCGATATTTGTTCTTTATCACAGCTACATCTGAAAACCCAACTTCACATAGATATGATGTTGCAAACGGAATGAAAATTTTTAATGCTTTGGATGTTGAATTTGGATATTCATTTTGAATCGATAACCAATACACCAATATCTGTGGTTACCAATAATTAGAGGATCGACTCACGGCGCCCCTCTTTACTTTCTACGGCGCACCAGGGCGCCGCGGCGCACACTTTGGGAACCCCTGCTCTAGGGTGTAAAACTGAATGCTTAAGTTAAGTACGTTAAGCAAGCGTTTATTATAAGGATTAAGGTATCGTTTCAAGCCTTGCGACTTACGCTTAAGCGTTTTTACTGTAAGAAACAGTTCATCGAATTTCGTAATAAACAGTTTTAAATTTTATAAAGTCATCTTCATTGAAAGTAAGAGATATAAAACTCAAGTAACTTAATAGGATTTTGGAAATAATTTTAATTTGCGTGTATTTATTTATGAAACTAAATTGACAAATATGCAAGCAGTGCATCTGATGACTAGTGGGTCCTGTCGCCCATGGACATCAATAATCAACCCCAGATAGGGTTAGTCTTTATTGAATTCGGCCACAGGGTGCTACCCTGAGGACTAAGTTGCAACCCCTCGTATAAGTGTATTTCTTACCACGCCCTTCAAACCACAACACAGCAACTAACACTTCATCAAAAACCCATTAATGTCCCACTGGGCACTCCCTCACTCACTCACTAGGTCTCCTCACAGAGTAAGAAGGACTAGGCCATAGTTCACCAAGCTGGCTAAGTGCAAATTGGTAGACTTCCCATACCTTAGAAAACTTTTTTTTAACATTTCTCATGTATGCAACACTACTATTATTAGGTAGAAATAGGTTTTTTTCTTATAATATAGGATAATACGAGCAGTCCACATGATGGTACGTTACTGCCGCCCATGGCCCATGGACTTCTGTAATCAACCCCAGATAGCATTAGATTCCTACCTGAGGTCGGCCACAGATGCGCCGCTACCTCTAAGAACCCCTGGAACGCATCGGAAAAGTATGTCTACTTACCACATCCTTCAAACCAGAACACAGCAGCGCCTAACACTGCTGTTATTAGGTAGAAATAGGTGTGGCGGTGGTGCCGCTGGAGTCGAACCACATTTAACCTATTGGTAAGATAACTTTACTTTGAAAATCAACCAAAGTTTACCATTTAATAACATTATGTTAAGTAACTAAGTTGTCGGGACAAATTAGTCAACCAGACATAGTTCCATTAGGATTGTCTTCCAAAATGTTTGGAACTTACGTTAGTTTAGGGCCAAATTGCTAATGTAGTCTTATGTGTATGTAAAGTACTTTAGCGGTGGACCTTTTTGGCGAAAAGGCTACATAGTTGAAGGAAGAAATGGGAAGGCATTTGGGAAAATAATGTCAAAAATAATAAGTGTTTTTTTTATTAATCGATTTCAAAGAAGGAGGTTCTGTATTAGGTATGTATGTATGTATGTATGTGTGTATGTGTATGTATGTATGTATATTAGTATGTTCGCGATTTTTTAAAATGTACTGATGTAATTTCGATGGGGGTTTAGTGGTAGAACCCTCTGTGGTTCAACTCCGGCGGCATCACCGCCACACCTATTTCTGGCTTATAACAGCCGTGCTCAGCGCTGCTGTGTTCCGCTTTGATAAGTGTGGTAAGGGGACGTACTTATTACAGGCGTTTCGACTTAGTCCTCAATGGTAGCAACACATCTGTGGCCGACCTCAGGCTAGAATCTAATCTTATCTGAAGTTGATTACAGATGTCCACGTGCGGCAGTTGCCACTTACCATCGTACACGTTTTCTATTTTAATCTTGTAGAAAAATAACTAGTCAGCAGTACGTGTGGTTTGGTGGTTAAGTGGTGGTTCAGACACCAATGTGGCATTTACCCACCAAACCACTTATATTTTAGTTATCATTGCTTTATTGAATCCAGTTCAGAAAGTTATCTATATACAAAATGTTATACTAGCAGTCTATTTCATTATCGCTCTACGTCCACGTTTAAGACATATGTAAATCCATATGTACAAGGACGTAGTGTAACTCCTTTGAAACTGTGTTCAGTGAATTCAAGCTTAAAGTATTACAGAAGTTCAGAACAACTTAGAGAGTCCGGTTTAGTGGAAGAACAGCTGTTCTAATCGATCCATTTTGACCATCATTGTCGTAGTATTGTCCCACTGCTGGGCACGGGTCTCCTCTCAGAATGAGAAGCATTAGGCCATAGTCCACCGCGCGGGTCAAGTGCGTATTGGTAAACTTTACCTTCAGAACATTTTTTCTATGGTTTTCTCACGACGAATGTTAAATAACTCTAATACACACAAAAATTTGAAAATCCGAGGTGACGGTGATTTGAACCCTTTGCACGACAGACCGGTATGGTGACCACTCCGACACGTCATCATATACAGCAATGTATGGGGATGTTACTTAAATCTTATAGAAAAACTCTTATCGGAGGCCTTATTAGATAAATTTCGAACGATTTAGCTTTTATTTTCAGCGTGCAGATCCCTAAAAACTTTATTCAGTTAAAGAAATGTTCAGAAGTGAAGTTTAAACTGAAGTGTGTGAGACGTCGCTGGAATGTCTAGTTTCAAACTGTAAGTGATTTTGAACAAACTTCCATGAATTTGTTTAAGAGTAAAAGAGAATTGTAGCCAGAGTTTTAAAAGAAAAGACAGAAATGTATAAAAGGGAATGAGTGAAGAATGGAAAATAGATAGAAATGAATGTTTTAATTTTTAGTCAACTCATTACTGTCTCACTGCTGAGCATGGGTACTATGGGCATAGTGCGGTAAGAATCCCACATAACCCCGTGTCGTTCCCACGGTATCAGGTACCATTTGAAGGTTTCCTCATAAAAAAAAAAATGTGAGCCGTCACGGGACGCCTGGCAGATGTGAAACATCGACATTATTTTGTAAAAGTAATATGCAGAAAAGAACATATTGTGATAGGAACTAAATATGTCATAATGATAAAAAAATATTACGGTTTTTTTTCCGAATAGATAACGATGACTATTTATTGAAGAAACATTTATTTTCATTAAATACAAAAATTTACGAATTTATTTCAAATCGTGACTACTTAATTCTTGCGCATGGCGACGCGTCGCCACACCGTACACACTACTGCATATAGACTGTATATATATACCATCGTATAGGCGACGCCTGCCGTGGCGACGCGTCGCCACGCCAGAAATCGGTTTTACGTGCGGCTATAGATGTTTCACATCAAAAGGATTACTTACACATATCCATGGGCGGCGGTACGTTTCTTACCTTGACATTATAATAAGAAAAAGGGAAATTACCAAAAACCAGAGTAACCTAGTTTCCTGAATCAGGGACACAACTTACATATTCACAAACGGTAGTCGGTAAGGTCCAACTTGAGACATAACTTGCCCGGACCTTTATATGTCAATGCCGGGGCCAATTTGCTTCGACCTTTTCCACCGAATAGCTAGAACCATTACTTTGGTATATGTTTGGGAAAAATCTAAGACTGCGTTTAATAACATTATGTTAAGTAACTAAGTTGTCGGGACAAATTAGTCAACCAGACATAGTTCCATGAGGATTGTCTTCCAAAATGTTTGGAACTTACGTTAGTTTAGGGCCAAATTGCTAATAGTCTTATGTGTATGTAAAGTACTTTAGCGGTCGGCCTTTTTGGCGAAAAGGCTACATAGTTGAAGGAAGAAATGGGAAGGCATTTGCGAAAATAGTGTAAAAAATAATAAGTGTTTTTTTTTTTTAATCGATTTCATAAAATGTGGTTTTGTATTCGACCGCTATGTATGTATGTGTGTTTGTATGTCCGTGATTTTTAAAAATCTGCTGATGCAATTTCGGTAGGGGTTTAGATATTTATTTGATATTATAAGTACACACATTTTCAAGGTGGTACAACTTTCTGTGGTTCGAGTCCGGCGGCACCGTCACACGTATTTCTGCCTAATGATAGCAACATTCAGCGCTGCTGTGTTCTGGCTTGAAGGGTGTGGTAAGGGGACATACTTTTCCGAGGCATTACAACTTAGTCCTCAGGGGTAGTAACGCATCTGTAGCCGACCACACATAGGAATCTAATAATATCTAGTGTTGATTACAGATGTCGATGGGCGGGGTAGCCACTTACCATTAGGTGGAGTGCATGCTCATTTGCTATTTTATTCTTATAAAAAAATATCGGTTGTCTGTAAAGTCGGTTTACTGACGATAGTTGAATGTGACAACGTCATAAGAAAATACTGATGAAATGGTTACATTTTTTCAAAATAAAATTTTAATTTTATTTGTTGTTAGATATTTCGTATGGATATAGAGAAGGAGGTTAATACTCGGAGGCCAATTGTGCCTCTTTGACGCTCGTTCCACGCTCTCGCTTGCACTTCAATCCTTAAATGGAACGCCTCAGAGCGAGGTAACGCCGCATGAGTCATGTTTTTGGTGTGTGCAGTCGGCTCCATCGAATTATAAGACGTTGTCACGTCAAAAATGTTGTTAAAGAACTTACGTGTAGTTTGGTAGTTACGTGTGTTGGTCTACTAAACTGACCTGACTTTACTCACTAAACCACTGAGTTATCAAGCTATATATTGAATCTAGGTCACAAAGTTGTCGATTGAGAAAATGTTACATTAGAAGTCTATTTCATCATCGCTCTACGTACATAAACCTTTAACACATATGTTAATCCGTATGTACAAGAACGTAGTGTAACTCCTTTGAAACAACTGTGTTCAGTGAATTCAGGCTTAAAGTATTTCTGAAGTTCAGAACAACTTAGAGAGTCCAGTTTAGTGGAAGAACAGCTGTTCTAATCGATCCATTTTGACCATCATTGTCAACGTAGTATTGTCCCACTGCTGGGCACGGGTCTCCTCTCAGAATGAGAAGCCATAGTCCATCGCGCGGGTCAAGTGTGTATTGGTAGACTTTACCTTCAGAAAATTTTTTCTTTGGTTTTCTCACGACGTTTTTCTTTCTTCGTTAAATCGAATGATAATTAATTCTACTATACACAAAAATTTGAAAATCCGAGGTGACGGTGATTTGAACCCTTTGCACGACAGACCGGTATGGTGACCACTCCGACACGTCATCATATACAGCAATGTATGGGGATGTTACTTAAATCTTATAGAAAAACTCTTATCGGAGGCCTTATTAGATAAATTTCGAACGATTTAGCTTTTATTTTCATCGTGCAGATCCCTAAAAACTTTATTCAGTTAAAGAAACATTCAGAAGTGAAGTTTAAACTGAAGTGTGTGAGACGTCGCTGGAATGTCTAGTTTCAAACTGTAAGTGATTTTGAACAAACTTCCATGAATTTGTTTAAGAGTGAACGAGAATTGTAGCCGTAGTTTTAGGAGAAAAGACAGAAATGTATAAAAGTGAATGAGAGAAGAATGGAAAATAGATAGAAATGTATATTGCACGACTCATGATGCGAAGCATCAGAGAGTGCTTTACGATCGAAAAATTTTTTTCGCTTCATTTTGGCGGCTATTTTTATTATTATAGCCTTGATAGTTCACGGAATCAAGATATTTTGCATACTATTGTCGAGATAATTTAATGGAGATTAATTCCATACTTTTTAAAAATTGATTTACTGCAATAGAATTGGAAAAAAACACCAAAATAGGTCAAAAAAATTTCCTGTCCGTCATGTGTGAAACCTGAAAACACTGTAACTTGTGAAAAAATCCATCATTTGAGTAATTTTTTTTTTTTTTTAATTCTACTCGACGATTGTAGGTCACTGAATGCGAATGATTAATTAATTAAGCAAAATAAATGATTTGATTTGATTCAGTGTCGTTTAATTGCAATTAATAAAAAACGAAAACTACAAGACTGTATATCTATAGACATTATGTACATTTATTCCACCAGGGGCGCTTGTGCAGTACCTTCTTCCTACTACAGCTGTTTTTCGGCAATTAATTTTGAACGACTTAAGTTTATTTTTTATATTTCATAATTAAATGAGCATTATGAGTCGTGCACTTTTGGATTTTCCAAACTTTTTTAATTTTTAGTCAACTCATTACTGTCTCACTGCTGAGCATGGGTAATATGGGCATAGTGCGGTAAGAATCCCACATAACCCCGTGTCGCTCCCACGGTATCGGGTACCATTTGAAGGTTTCCTCATCAAAAAAAACGATTACTTATACATATCCATGGGCGGCAGTACGTTTCTTACCTTAACATTATAATAAGAAAAAGGGAAATTACCAGAAACGCATCTGCTACTAGAGTAACTCAGTTTCCTGAATCAGGGACACAACTTATATATTCACAAACGGTAGTCGGTAAGGTCCAACTTGAGACATAACTTGCCCGGACCTTTATATGTCAATGCCGGGGCCAATTTGCTTCGACCTTTTCTACCGAATAGCTAGAACCATTACTTTGGTATATGTTTGGGAAACACATACGTTGCGTTTAATATAGAATTCGTAGTCGCTTTACTGTTCCACTGGTGGGCACGGATATCCTTTCTAAATTTTGGTTCGACTCCGGCGGCACCACCGCCACACCTATTTCTACCTAACAACAGCAGTGTTAAGCGCTGCTGTGTTCCGTTTTGCAGGGTGTGGTAAGGGAGACAGATTTTTCCGAGGCGTTCCAGCTTAGTCCTCAGGGGTAGCGCATCTGTGGCCGACCTCAGGTAGGAATATCTAATCCTATCTGGGGTTGATTACAGATGTCCATGGGCGGCAGTAGTCACTTACCATCAGGTGGACTGCATGCTCGTCTGCTACTCCTATATTATAAAAAAAAATAAAAAAAATATAGTGCGTATTGGTAGACTCTGCATGTTTGTCTGTGCATCCGTTGCAAGGCTCTCTCTCATAATAGACAGACACTTGAATTTTTGACATAATATGTATAACGGTGGCGACTATACCCCCAAATACTAGAAATAAAATTTCGTGGTACAAAATCTTCGTATGGAAGGCTCGCACTTGGCCAAATATCGTTACGATAAAACTTCAAGAGTTCCCTTAAATTGTTTATTTGTGTAAGTTTAAAGAGTTTTTCAATTTGCTTCCATAACTAGGGTTGTCATCCAAACAGAAAAGCTACATTAATATTGAGCTAGTGGTTTGTTCTAAAACCCAAAAAAATATCTTATATATAAAAGTCTCGTGTCACAATGTGTTAGTTACCGTACTCCTCCTAAACGGCTTTACCGATTTTCACCAAATTTTATATGCATATTCAGTAGGTTTGAGAATCGGCTACTATCTATTTTTCATACCCCTATTTTACCCTTAACATTTTTTTATTTATATGGCAACACAACGTTTGCCGGGTCAGTTAGTTTTTTATATAAAATAAGTAATCACACGCAGATAATCCGATAGTTTTAATAAAAACATAAAATTTTATTTTGTTGTTTTGTTTTTATGTTGTTATAGCGGCTACAGTTACGCATATTCAGTAAAAATTTCAAGTATCTATCTATTACGGTTCAAGAGATACAGCCCCTTGACAGACGGACTGACAGCGCAGAATTAATAATTTCGTTTTTACCCTTTGGGACGGTACCCTAAAACATGTCAACGTGTTCACATTTACGAGTATTATCTACATATTACATACTAGCTGACCCGGCAAACTTTGTACCACAATCTATTTATCAAATATATTTCATATAAAATATAGCCTATGTTTCTCGTGGATAATGTAGCTTTCGAATGGTGAAAGAATTTTTAAAATCGGTCCAGTAGTTTTTGAGCCTATTCATTACAACCAAACAAACAAAGTTTTCCTCTTTATAATATTAGTGTAGATACATATATTTTCGCTTACAAAATTTATGCTAATCTAAAATATTACTACCCTTATAATAGTTATGCCCAGAACAATGAATTAGTAGACCGTCATCACAGAACAAAAAGCCAACCGGGCCGGACAATCCATTAATTAATGACATTTGTCTCGTAAATTAATTCCTCCATTTGTCCCCGTCGTATCGAGTGTTTAATTAAAAAACTGGCGGCAAATTTAATCTAACTGACATGCTTTGTCTGTTGGAGAGAACCTTTTTGTGGGGCGAGCGTGGTTATGATCGAAACGATTGCGAGTAACTTGTTCGTTATGATTTAGGTATGTGTGGTCTATGAGTGGTGGGTGGTGGTTGAGTGATTAAGATCGCTAAAACAAGAGATCGATTCCGAGGCAAGTACTATTGATTTGTAAAAGTTATGTGCGTGTTATGGATTTGGAGGTGGTAGAACTCTTTGTGGTTCGACTCCGGCACCACCGCCACACCTATTTCTGTCTAATAACAGCAGTGTTAGGCGCTGCTGTGATCAGGTTTGAAGGGTGTGGTAAGGGAGACATTATTTTTCGAGGCATTCCAGCTGTGAAGTCTAGGCCATTGGCCATCGTGGTCGACTATGGCCTTATATTTGTTATTCTGAGAAATAATCCGTAGGCACTAATCTTGAGGTCATTTGCATGTTCCTTTGCTTCACTTTGGACCAAAAATAAGTTTGACGTCGTCGAAGTCACTTATTATTACTTCGTAACGCGAGCGAAGCCGCAGGCAAAAGCTCGTTTTCGATAAATCGCAACGCATTACAAATCGAACATGCTCGCCCCACTCAATCGAATCGCCTCCTCCAGCCAATGAAGTTTAAAACGGTTTAATTTGGTTTATAAATTAACTGGAACAGGCTCAATTTCACAAAGTGGTCTGATTTGAGTTTTATTGGATTGCCAATTATAATTTCAATCAACTGGTTTCTAATTAAATTATTGTTAACGACGTTAGAAATATACGAAGTGTCTGTTTCTGTTTCGCTTATTTCTAATGTTGTTTTTTTCAAGTAATTCTTGTTTTTCGTGGAAGGTGCGAATGTCGACTGACTTACATATGAAGCCTTCTTAGTCTTCAGGAGCGGAAATGTATCTATGATCGGCTTCAGGTAGAACCTATGTTCTATATGGAGCTAAATATATCAACAACCTGCGGCAGAGCAGTCTCTTTGCTGGTCTCGGTTTCGGGTGCGGTTCCCGCCCATCCAGATATCTGAGTGATGAATTTAGATATCAGTTCGTCTGTTTGTGTATTTGTGTTCGTGTATAGTTATTTGATATATTGGTATTCGTCTACTTTGTCTCTGTAGTTCCCTGAACAGACAAGAATCCCACATAATCTCGTGCCGCTCCCACGGCACAGGATACCTTTTGGAGATTTCCCCAGTAAAAATGGTATTAGTCTACGTGTATTCAACATGGCACTCACGATACAGAAAATCCTAATGTGGGTAGTGGGACAATTTAACCGACCCTAAAAAAGTGCCGTTCAGGGCGTACCGCATCCTATATCTCTTCCACATTTTAACTCGTGTGTTAAAATACAATACAAAATCTCCTTGTTCCAGATCGTGAATGCCCGGAGCTGGAGCAACCTGACATCGGGACCGTGGTGCTGAGCGGCCGGCTCTTTGGAGACAAGTAAGAGATCATATTGTGTACTACTTCAACTTTTCACTACACTACTCTTAAATTGAAAGCAGATTCAAAAACTCTTAGCTTGAAACTTATCACTAATTGGAGTCATATGAATTCAATTCGAAATTGCGCAGCAAAAAGCAACATCTTGCGCAGTGAAGCTTTGGATGGTTGACCATTGGTGGCTCATACCGTACGCATTTCTACCCGTCGACGGGTGCGGTTATCATTGTGGAGAAGCAACGTTCTTAAACAGTAGTAACGTATTTGTGACCGACCTCAGGTAGGAATCCTATCTTTTCTGGGGTTGATATCAGATGTCAATGAGCGAGTAGCCGTTTATCATCAGATGGACTGCAGACTACTTGAGTTAATATTCTTCTTAATTTCACTTAGGGCCGCATACTCCTGTCCCCAAGATTACCATGTGGTGGGTCTCCAGAGCAGGAGCTGCCAGGCTGATGGCAAATGGGCTGGACAGCCACCAGCTTGCAAGGAGAATAGTGAGTATCATCCTAATGTATTTATGCTGATAAAAAACTTAAACAAAGAAAACCAAAACCGTCGAGTCCGACTCGCACTAGATCAGTATTTTTTTCGTGAGGAAATCCTGCATGGATTCCTCTCTGCCGCGGGGGTATCGGAGGATATGCCGGACTTTACAATTAATACTAAAATATATTCGTACATTTTAAACAGGTTAGAAAAAAGTAATCTAATTTAATGTAATTTTCCCAGCAACCCCCTCAAAATTTTATGCTGCTATCGCGTCTGTGTAAAAGATTTCAGAAATAAAAAATAATTTGCTCTTTCCTAATACAATATTCTTGAATGCGTGAAGTCTACCACCATCTTGCACCTTTCACAAAGCTAATCCTATCACATTTGCAGTATACTGTCTCCAACCACCAACC
Source organism: Epargyreus clarus clarus (assembly GCA_014595695.2). Classification (NCBI taxonomy): domain Eukaryota; kingdom Metazoa; phylum Arthropoda; class Insecta; order Lepidoptera; family Hesperiidae; genus Epargyreus; species Epargyreus clarus. The sequence continues at coordinate 2,213,252 of JACTTY020000046.1, forward strand.
ATCGAGCACGCCCGCCACTCCGCGCTCCCGGAGCAGGCCACCTTCGACCTGGACGCCACGGTGCAGTACAACTGCCACACCGGGTACACCACTAACGGCTTCCCCAGGGCCAAGTGCCTGGCTATCGATGGCCACGCGTCCTGGTATGGACCGGATATCAGCTGCGAACGTAAGTCAAATGAGGACTATTTTGGCTGCGTATAAATTTTTTTTTGGATATTTTGGCTTTGTTGGTGTAGTAATTACTTATCACAAACTGTATGGTTAACCAAAACGTAAAAAACACCGCTATTGATAAAAAATACAACAGAACCAATTTAAAGAAAACTCTGTAAGGAATTATATTTTTCTGAGAGCATATTCAAAATTCTCAAAGTTGTGTGAAGGCTACCTGTTCAGATAGATTTTTGCAAATATCGCAAGTTAATTTAGACAACTCTACAATTGAATCAATCAATAATTGTTTTCCTACCTACACTTCATCCCATTCTAAATTTAAATGATTAAGCAATCAAACAATTAAATATATCATATAGATCAAAATCGTTTGCCTGTTTGATTGAATGGTTGAAGCTATGGGTTGAAGTTAGATTGATAATGTACTCACGCCCAGACTAATAGGTTGATGATGGTGTGTCCCTGTAGTTCCGGGACTAGAATAGGGCTACGGTATCCCCTGCCTGTCGTAAGAGCGACTAAGGGGGCTTCCGGGGTTGCCGGCGGCAATAGTGGGAGCTCGAACCGTCCGGAGAGCAACCCCGGAAAGAACGGCGGCATGTGTGGTTGCAGAGCCCGACCGGGGCATCGCGCTCGGAGGACTCCGGTTGTGTTCCATCGGAGATCCCGGATTTCTCTACCAAGCGCTAAGGACGGCCACCGGGGGGGTTTTAGTGCGGTAAAAATCCCACATAACCCGGCGTCGCTCCCACGTCGTCGGGTACCTTTTGAAGGTTTCCCCCTCGAAAACAAAAAAAAAAAAAAAGGTTGATGGTGACGGTCATGATGATGAAGTCAGGGTGATATTTCATTGGCTTATTCAACTAGTTTACTGCGATACATGCATGACGCCCTACATAATATAAGTAAGCGACTTTGTACAACGAACTCCACAGGCGAACCATTAAGCTTTCTTCTCCACAACAAAACAACTTGCGAAAGGATTACCATCCTTTTCGTATGTCTTTTTGTATGGCAATATAATTGACATACAAAAAGAATTCAGTAAATAATCTACTTTGAATAAATTATTTTTGATTTTACCACACTTGTTTAGAGTTTTACTCCCTTAATCTCTAGTATTCTACATAAAACCACTCTTTCTAATTTAACTGGTGTTAGTAAAGAATCTTTTTATGTGCCCCGTGTCTTAATGGTTCGTGATGAGGGTCGTTAAATTCGAAGTCGTCTTCATCTTGACGTTTTTATGTTGCTAATGAAATTTCTTTAAGAAAATCTTAAGGACAGCCAGTAAATATACTTGCCTTATTTATAAATGGGTACCGTATCTTTATCTTATTTATTAAGCGTCTTGGTGCTTAAGAGTCGTTATATCTAGTTTAAGAATATAATTTGGTTTGATATTTTTTGTTTCTCGCTTACACATTATAGGAAACGAGCGAGTAATGAGACTATTTCGATTTTATTTATAAGACCATGGACCATCACCCATGGACATCTGTAACGAAATCAATTTAGAGCAGGTATTCGGAATCCGTGAAGCCGAACACAAATGAGTTGTGCACTCCTAAACTAAGTGAGTCGTCTTATATGCAAGACAGCGGGCATCCACATTCAACAGCAAGGCTGTACTTACTACTGTTTCAAAAATAGGTGTAGAGGTGTATTCTACCTTTGACGTATGCCTATATAATGGAAAACAAAACCTACATTGCATTATTTTAACAAAACGTTAAAGTAACGTAAGTTCTGCTTTTGTAAGTAACTTATACATGTCTTATTACGGTATGCAGTCAGTCTGATGTCATGATATCAGATGGACTGCATATTCGTTTACTACTCGCTTAGAGGTTTCCTACTTGGCCAGAGTAATATGTCCCAAATACTCACTTTAGGAGGTGAACCCTTGGAAAATAATCAATTATGGCGATGATGAGTATTCTGGGTTGGGAATCAGGTATTCGTTTAAAATAACTCCAGTCCCCAACTTTCTCAGCCCGTTCGTGCGGCGAGCCCGGCGACGTCCCCCACGGCTGGGTGACGGCCGACTGCCACACGTTCGGCTGCCGCGCGGTGGTGCAGTGCGGCCAGGGCTTCGAGCTGGTCGGCAAGGCGGAGCGCTACTGCCAGGCGGACGGCGCCTGGGCTCCCAAGGAGCTCCCCACCTGCGTCCGTAAGTAGCGACACAAGTTGATAAGGGAGGCTTTACTGATGAGTCTGCTGATCACGCGATTGACGTGTTGTGTGGCTCAGTTGGTGGTTTGAAAGATGGAAATTCTGACCAGTTTAAAGTAAAGATTGGAAGGAAGTAGCGAATAATTTAAACAGGAATTATAGCAACAAATTTTGGAAAAGGGGATGGTTGGAGTTTTAAGACAGTAATCAAGTTGAAGTTAGCTTACAATGAAATATAAAGGTTTTAATTTTGACAAATGAAATTGTTATTTGCTTACTAATGAAGTTATCTACAACTGCTGCTTCACAATACGACAATCTTTACAGCGTTGGAATATCAAATTTAATTAAACTTTCTTATAACTTTCATACTTATTAATGATTTTCTGATCTTCAAATGTCTGAAGTGAAGTCTCGGGCTCATCATTAAAGCCGTTGAAATTTCCGATTTGGCGTTTCACACATTGCTTCGTGACAATGTAGTTGCCGGTATCAGTGTCGTACTTAATTTTGGAATGTTGCATGGTTTTAACGTTCGTGGATAAATGTCTACATGTTCTGCCGGTGATTAGTTGGCATGGCGCTTGGTATATGACGAGTTATCATGGCTATCACTCAGCAATGTCATTGTCATGATGCAATTAGTTTATCGGATCTCCCACTCAATTGGAATTCAATCTGTAACTAACTTAAGAAAGCACTTCACGACAACCTTTTCGATTTCATCTATGTCTTCTTTATCCACTAGCTTCTAATGTTTTACGGAGTGTCGCAAGGTTTGTGTTTGGTCCCCCAAAATTTTCACCCAGAAATCTATGTGGGAGCAAAATTTCCAAGAACCAGTGGGATATCTAGACATTTTATTAGACAAATTAGTTGTGAATTATAATTTTTAAAACATCTTTTTTCTCCTTTCCTGCTGCTCTTCAGAGGGAGAGAAGGGGACAGTTTGAATCAATCATTACATTCCGTAGAATTTAAAATTGTTACAACCACGATATAGAATTGTTGTTCTATTTAAATTCTATAACATTAGTACTGCGATTTTCCGAATTTCATGAGTCAAAAATTTAATGGCCATGGTAAAATTATTAAATGATATTATCAAAGATATCTTTACTGCCTATAGCCTATTATAGCTACATGTTTGTAGATTACCTATGATATTTGTAGTCGAAGCTTATTTCGATGTTGACCGTGCAAGAATTTATTGTAAAGACTTTCTTATCTTTAACTTGTACTGTGCTGTAGCGAAATAAAGGTAAATATAATATTATTGTTTTATTTCCTCGAGTGCATGCGGCGCTTACTTCTTTCTGCATGTTTCTTTATCCTTAAAAGAAGATAGTAATCTAAAAAGATAAATGACCTTGTTTAAAAATCATTGTCACATCCTGGAATAACCTATCCTTGCTAAACAATGAGTTTTAATAACCTTGAGTGATTTATTAGTTACAACTCTATCTATGAAGGTGGTAGAACCCTTTGTGGTTCCGGCGGCACCACCGCCATACCTATTTCTGCCTCATAACTGTTCTGGTCTGAAGGGTGTGGTAAGGGAGACATACTTTTCCGAGGCGTTCCAGCTTAGTCCTCAAGTAGCGGTGCATCTGTGGCCGACCTCAGGTAGGAATCTACCTGGGATTGATTACAGATGTCCATGGGCATCACCACTTACCACCAGGTGGACTGTGCTCTTCTGCTCCTATAATATGAGTGTTACGTTAAAGCGACGCGTGTCGCCATCTAGTGGTCACGCAGGTGCAGTGTCCGCCGCCGGAGGCGCCGCGCCACGGCAAGGCGGTGTACACGTCTTGTGCGTACAACTCGGTCGTGTCGTATGAGTGCAAGTATGGATACCGACTGGTCGGAGACGCCACTAGACGATGTGGCGCTGATAAAAAGTGGTCGGGGACGCAACCGATTTGTAAAGGTAAGATTCAAAGTAACATTTATTCCTTAAGTCCAATAACATAGGCATTTAGAAAAGACACTTTTCCCGTAGTCACCGGTAAGTCTGTCCTTGTTGGTAACTGCAATAGATAAAAAACTTCACAGAATGACACTTTAGCCAACTCCTAGATTGAATCCCTTAGTCGTCGAAAAAAAGAAACCATTGAGCACTTTGAAAAATATCTACGGCTAAATTCTCTTATTTAAATTAAAAAAGGACAAACAATAATATATGAATATGACGTCGATTGAAAGCGAATTATTTTTCCTTGACTTAGTACCCATAAAATACTAAACATGTAAAGAGATCCACTGTCAACACCTGATCGAATTGAATCATTAATTAAAATATCTAAAGAGAATCTTATTGTAAAAACCATTGTATATTGCGATATTTATTTCAAAGTAACCGATTCTCACAATACTGTTTCCAGAAATAAACTGTGGCCACCCAGGCCAGCTCTGGAACGGCTGGCTGGAGAACATTTCCTCAGGGACTGGACTGGGAGCGTCCATAATATTCCGATGTCAGGATGGCATGAAGATGGAGGGGAACGGATCGGGAATATGCCAAAATGACGGCACGTGGAGTCATCCATTGCCTATGTGTTTGGGTAAGATGCTTTTGTGAAAGATTCTTTCTCCTTACTTCCTAATTTTACGAACTAAAAATTAATTAATAAAAGAAAACTGTATTGATTACTTATTTTAGGTTCATGAGAGTATGTAGTGTTAGTATTTTCTGGTTTGAAAGGTATCGTAAAACCAAGATAGTTGCATGAGACATTCTTAATTAAGCCTTACGTGTAGCAACTCCATTTCTATTAAAGGTCGATTAAAGATGCCTTCTAAATGAAAATAAATAAGCGAGTGGTCAAATTGAATTTACAATTTGTCGATTGTTGGTCGTCCTTGAAATAGAAAGCTCCTGAAGTTCCTGAAATTTGAAATAAAAATAATTAAACTTCGTCACGAAATTGGACCTAAAATAAAGATCGCACTTTGCGTTCAAATAATTGATTTATAAAAAATCGATTATCATAAAAATCTATCATTCTAGTCACATATCTTGGTATAAAAACAATAGAGTAATCGTAGGGTCTTTCTGACCCCTGCCTAGCATTTGGACAGTAATATGTTGATGATATGAGTATGTTTTAGCTCCGTGCGTGGTACCACACGTGTCTCAAGGGAAAGTCGTGCTAATGGAGAACAGGACAGGGGCCAATGACACACACGAACACACACAGATAGTGGGCAGCTCGTCTATGGTGCAACATGGTAAGTTTATTTCAACCTATCTTGATTGCACTTCTGCGTATATTCCCGCGTACCGTTTAAATACATATCGATACCTAAATTCGCAAATCAGCCAACTCCACTTTTTGTCAAAATGTTTTTTTTATTTATTTTGATTTCGTTCAACGCCATTTACTATCAATTTGAATTATAATAGATCAAACATTAATTATCATCTGTATCTGTACTATTCCTATATATTATCTTTATATATATATATATATATATATTTCTTATGTGCGTGTGTATGTTGTCACTGAACTCCTCCTAAACGACTGGACTGATTTTGTTGAAATTTGTTGTGTGTGTTCAAGGGGACTTGAGAATGGTTTAGATTCACAATATCTATTTTTCAAACCCATAAGTGATAAGGGTTGTTCACCCTTAACATTTTTTTTATTTATATGGCAACACAACGTTTGCCGGCTCAGCTAGTTTACTATGATAATGATAGCCTTTATTAACAATCTTTTTCCTTACATTTTATGTTTTCATTCTTTTTTTTTACATTAAGCATTTGTAGGTAATTCATTTAATTTTTTTAGACACCAGTTGCTTGATTGTCTTGCTTTCCAGCATAGGCCTCCCCGAGAGTTTTCCACAGAGATCTATCTCTTGCTTTTCTCATCCAAGTCGTTCCTGCCATCTTTTTAATATCATCTTCCCATCTTTGATATTGTCTACCTTTTCTTCTCTTTTTATATCTAGGACACCATTCCGTCACTTCTTTAGCCCATTTTACAGTATGACTTCTAATCAAATGTCCTGTCCATTTCCATTTTTGTTGTAAGATCCGGTACTTTATATCTATTACTTTTGTAAGCTAGTTAGTTAGTTTACCATAAAATTAGTTAAACGTTGAAATTTGCAGGAGACATGATCGTCGTTGACTGTGAGAAGAATTACGAGTTTCCATCAAATAACCTTGCTGTCATCTGCAACAATGGTACTTGGACACAAATACCCAGATGTCAACCAGCGAGGTGAGATATAATTAGTAAATAATAATTAATAATCGCAAAACTATTGATAAAACAGAATAAATAAATAAAATACCACATTGGCAGTTATGCTAAGCACGTAAGCATCGTGATTCGACTGCGGAGACAATATGGCCACACCAATTTTTGCCTTGTAATAGCAGTGAAACGCTGCTATTTTCTACATTGATGAGTGTGGTATTTACTTCCTAGGATTAGCCTCTCATTATAGCCGACCTGATATAGCATTTTCAATCCTATCTGCAAATAGAACTTTAATCCTATCTGGAGTTCAACACAAATCCCATGTACTGTAATTTTTAACCGACTCCAGTAGGGTGATGTTTTTAGGGATTTTTTGTTTCTAGGTGCAAGAAAATGCCGAAATACCCTCGAAACGGGATGGTGATGGCTCCGAAGACTGAACACGGAATGAAAGCTAGATTTCGCTGTAAAGATGGTTACGAACTAAAAGGGAATCCCATCGTTATATGCTCTTTTGGTAACTGGAGTGGAGAAACTCCTAGATGTGAAGAAGGTAATTATTTTCATGCATTTTTTCAAAGGTATGCGAAGTCTAAGAGGTATGTCAAGCTGTTCGCATCTGTAATTGAGGTGGCACTTAAAAATGTCTCAATGTTTTATCAAAATAATTTTTTGCATCAGTGTTCACCTTGTTGGTGCGACTTTTCAATAAATAAATAAATAAATAAATAAAACCTCTACAAAAATAAAAGTCTACCAATACGCACTTGGCCGGCGCGGTGGACTATGGCCTCATCCTTTACATTCTGAGAGGAGATCCTGCCCAGCAGTGAGACAGTAATGGGTTGATGATGATGATGATGATTTTTTCAAGATTTTGTAGAACTAGCCTTATCAGTTCGTATGTATGTGAGAGTCAAATCTTGCACCGGAATTTTAAACCAGTGAACCCTAATCGACCTAAAATTGACCTAAAATTTTGCATACATTAAAAATTAAACATAACATAAACATCCACATCCATTTATTTTTATTTTTCCTATATAGGTTTCTTATATTTGCGCTGTATTTAAAATGCCCACTTTTTTCCAGTTTTCTGCCCATTCCCTGGATACATCGAGAATGGAAAAGTGCTGCTTGTGGGGAACATGGGTCTATATGACTACAGGCCTTATGTAAAGAAGGTATGTTTTATTCTTATATCAGCCAAATATTTTTATTTGAATCTGAAGTACTCATTAAGAGAACGTACTCCACCAGATGAAAAATAATTAGTTTTTATGGACGTAATATAATCATTATCATCCACAAATAAAATTAGATTTATACATGAATTTAGACACAGATGGTCTAAGAACTAAGTTAAAATGCCTCATGTGCGTATCAAACCAGACAACACTATAACAATGCTGTTGTAAGGCAAAAATAGATTCTTCCATCTAACATTTGAATCAAGACGTGGGAGGCAAAATTCTTCCCACCAGACTTTCATAATCTATGTGTACCTATATTTTGTTTTTGTTTGATTTTGCAGGTGGTAAACAATAAGCAAATTATGTACGAATGCGACAAGGGTTACGTATTGTCTGAAGGTCCACCGGGAGCCACTTGTGTCGGTGGCCACTGGAGCCCACGAGAACTTCCAAAGTAAGTGTAAAATAAGCTGGTAAAAACGTGTAAATATTATAAAACATGTATTTAGAATATGTCATTTATTTTAAAATCTACCCAATCATGAGCTAGGGGCTCTTAGAAAGACATTTTAGTTCTTTCTAAAGTATTGTAATGGATATCTTCAGGTGCACCTTATACCAACATCCCCGAATACGTTGGAGCAGGAGGCGACGCTCCGTAACAGAACCGGAAATACGTCACAGGAGGTCCGCGTACCTCCGCCAGTACTACAACAACCTCCGACGTCACTCCGCTGAGCCTGACCAACACCATGTGGATGAACTGTACGATAAATATAATCACGATACAAGGAAACCAACTCTAAGGCACGCGAACTTTAAATTGATGAAGAAATTTGATCTGGAATTCCTAGAAGATGATGATATAGCTCCCTCTGATACTGATACTCCTGATGGTGAAAACTTCCCAACAGCTGTGTACACAGTATACAATGTACACGGTGAACCCATTGGCCATCGACTGTACTCCTACCAACCAGTATACGAACCAGAGGAGGACGAAGTCGTTCATCATGATGAAGTCCCTGATTATGAGGACTCATCAGAGTTTGATGATAACCCACATATGACTATATTAAAAGGAGGCATGTTCCCTGACCACGAACAAGAATCTCACGAGGAAATCGCAGACAATATCAATAAATTAAAACATCAGTACTTCGAAAAGTATGTCGATAAGCGTAGAAAACGGTTTTTGAACCAAAAAAGTGGGGAGACTGACTCAGGGGACAATCGAAAAAGTGGGGAGACTGAATCTGGGGAGAAACAAAAGAGTGGAGAAAGTTCTGAGGTTAATAAAGATAAGATGGTAGTTGATGTGGAACTGCAAGGAGCTGAAAGTAATGTGATAGCTACACAAAGGCCGCAACGGAAAACTAAATCTAGAACAAAACGGAATGTTATTACTGAAGAAACTGACACTGAAATACAAACAGTGCGTCCGGATGAAACTGATTCAAAATTGATTGATGATATTGAAATAGACTTACTTAAAGTAATACCATTACCCAAAGCTAAGAACGAAACGAATGATGTTTATAAAAAGGAAGTCGCAGTGATCCCAATACAATATGTTAAAACAAATTCGACAGAAGTGGATAATATACTAGAAAAACGGGATAAGAGAACAAGTAGAAAAACTGATAGACTGAATCAAACAACGGCTACTGTGCCAAAAACGTAAGTCACGTCATTAAATTTGTATCTTTTCATTGTTTCATGTAGTTCTTCAACTATGCCCAAAATTTACATTGATTTTTTTAAGAAGCATTCAAGATAGCCGCTTTTTATACAACAGAGAAATATGGTATTTAATATAATTGTGAAATTTATATAAGTTAGTAGAAGTCATCGATTTTTGATGTTTCCTTGATCGAAATCAGAGATGTGCTCAGACTGTAAACACAAATCAAATCAAATGATTTTTTTTGTAACGTCACATAAAAAAATAAAATTTAAAAGTAAAACGAAACCAATATTTTATACTTGGTTACTAAACTTATAAACCTTACGTATTACTTATATTTATTTTTCTAATTATCAATTATAACTTTATAGTGGACGGGAAGGTAAAGGAGGCAGAAATCGACAACGCGAATCATTAACCGCTGAAGATAAAGATGCGTCGGAAGCCAAAGAAGGTGAAAATGGTAATGGAAATAAAACAGAGGCAGAAAAAAGCAAGAAAGGTCGCCCGAAGAGCCCTTGTGAGGCGATTGAGAGCGAACCGTACGTGAATATCGAAATTGTGAAATATGGACGAGATCCAAATAATACTTTTAGTTCTGGTAAGTGAGACTAAATTAAGTTCTTGAGTCCTAAGTATTTGATCTAACTCCGTCTAAGATCTAGTCTAGCCTAAGATGTAAATTAGAGTCTATCTGTTTAATGAACGGAAAAACACTTTAGTCTTTTTCAAAAAATAATATCCCCTACTTCTCATAGCCTACAGGGAACGGTTCAGAAATAGATGTGAATTTTGAAGCATTTTAGTTCGTGGCTTATTGAAAATCTTAGCTTAAATGAAAACCTACCTATCTACTTACATCGTTTATTTCCTTATTATTCTTATCCTGTTTGAATGGTCTTTCTTAAATTGCTGCTATTAAGCATTTTGGGTTAGGTTATTTTAGGTTATGCTAGAAAACAATTGATTTTAAAAAGGATGGCAGATGAAATAATATGAAAATCTCTATTCGTCAATAATTGCAAACAAACCTTAGAACCTTAGATTCCAATATTTGAAAACCTTTTTCGCGAATATTTCAGGGACGATAGTCAGAGTCGCCTGCGGTAAGGGCTACGGCTTAAACCTAGAGCTGAACGCGACAGCCAAATGCGTGCGAGGGAGATGGAAGCCCGAGAAGCCGAAATGTGAAATCCGTGAGTAGAAATGAGACAACAACACTTAATTTTTTCGGAATGAATCTTTTCTGTAATGCGCATGTTTGAGTACCAGTAACACTTATTAGGCCTTAAACCTGTAGCGTTAGTGTTTTTCCAGTACCTTGCCACGTGCCAACGACTGAGTATGGTATATATACCATGCCGCAAGACTCTGGTCTGGGAAGTCAGATGGTCTCAGGCCTGACTCATGGAGATGAGAAGGAGTTGAACGAAACTGACCCCGTGCCGAACGGTCAGGTTGTGCACTTTTCTTGTGAATATGGGTAAGTTTGAATTGAAGTTATAGATAACGAGTAGTTTGGTAGTATGTGGTCTTTGCCAACCGTACACATCTGTAACCCCAAATAGGAGTCAAAATGAACTCGTAGAATTTCTGCTCTAATGAGAAAGTGGGAATGTCACCCGGAAATTACTTACCCGCTAATTCAAAACATTTGATACTGCTATGATGGGTGTATTAGTCACCGAATTCAAATTATAAAGAATTCTACCACCTTACTTCCATCAACCTCTTATGGTCCTAGTCCTTTTGTATCCAACTGTTGTCTTCTTGACGTCATTCTTTCACCTGGTCGGGGGGAGACCTTTGGGTTTTTACCTAATCTTCAAGATCTGAATCTTGATTACATTTTTCATATTTCCAGGTACAATGTTCAAGGGCCAACTAACCTACGTTGTTGGCTCGGAGAATGGGCGGTCACCAGCATGCCAGAATGCGTTGCTGGTGAGTTTTTATTAAATTTCTGTCGCTTTTTATTTTAAATATCAAAATGACCCAGTTGATCGAGCACTGCCATACGCATCTAAAATTCATTTCCCATCAAAGATACATTTTAAAAATGAACCAAAATTGATATTCTGAGCTTCAGTATTTATGTCCCCATGATTTGTGAGTCCATTACACCCATAACAGACAATTACACCTGTTCTTTCCAGCACCATGTGAACTGCCCCTCCTCCACGGCGCTACCTACGAAGCTGGGTACCGAGCGGGGCTCACCGTGGCCCACGCGTCCTCCGTGAACATCGCGTGCGAGCCCGGCAGGTCTCCGCCAGCTACCCTCAACTGCCACCTGGGGAGACTGCAGCCAACTGTTCATGACTTCTGTAGACCTTTAGGTTGGTATAAAAGTAAGATAATTTGTCTGCCAGGTTAAGTTTCTTGATTCATAAATCTCGTATCGTAGTTCTTTGGACTCGTTTGATTAAGTGAGTAATACACAAATATACTGATATAAAAAAGTTTTCTCAGAATATTTCAAAAATAATGTCGATGTCAAAAACAACGACAATTAAGTTAAGGTAAGCTTAGTATAGCTGAGAACCATACAGATGAATCCAAATAACAAGTAAAGTAATAAAGAAGAAAAATTGTGAACAGCACCACACAATACACACTGCATTGTTAAGGTGGTAGAACCCTCTGTGGTTCGACTCCGGCGGCACCACCGCCGCACCTATTTCTACCTAATAACAGCAGTATTAGGCGCTGCTGTGTTCCGGTTTGAAGGGTGTGGTAAGGGAGACTGACTTTTCCGAGGCGTTCCAGCTTAGTCCTCAGAGGTAGCGGCGCATCTGTGCCCGACCTTAGGTAGGAATATCTAATCCTATCTGGGGTTGATTACAGATGTCCATGGGCGGCAGTAGCCACTTACCATCAGATGGACTGCATGCTCGTCTGCTACTCCAATATTATAAAAAAAAAAAAACACTGCGTCCGCACAAACTAAAAATATTTCTTCACGTGTAACCAGGCGCGATCACAGCATAAGATTTTGGGGGGATCACAGGGGAAATTTGGTTAAATTAGACCACTTTTTTTTAATTTTCTATCTTTAGTATTTATTGTAAAGTTCATCATATCCTCTCCGCTACTCCGCGGCAAAGAGGAATCCATGTAGGGTTGCCCCACGAAAAAACTGACCAAGTGCGAGTTGGACGACGGTTTTGGGGAGGGTCATGAACCTTGTGACCCCCCTGGAGTCGCGCCTGCGTATAACAAAGTGCAGTAAAATTGTAATAGAATCAAAGAATTTAAAGTCATTGATAAATAAATTTATTCGTCCCCAATGACTTAATAATCATTATCTATGCTATCAGTTTCAAATAAAAACAGAATCTTACACTGAAATGTTTTGAAATTTTCAGCAAATCTGTCAAGACCACGACCAACATCAGAGTACCAAAGCGGATCAGATATAGTCAGGGAAGATATATCCGAATTAGAACCGGATCTACTAGGAAAGGCTGTGTCGGAGTGCGGCCCACCAGCGAGGTAAAGACATTTTCAAATTTGTAGTATAATAGCTAAGTTAATATCAACTATATGTCTAGAATACTAATCGAACTGTAGAATCTTTATTTGCCATACAACTGTTAAATTGGCCGGATAAAGCAAAGTTTTCTTTAGGAATTCGTCGTTATCAAATCAAATCATTTATTTTATTCAAAATAGGTTCTTTACAGAGCACTTTTTGAATGTCAATACAACTACCACCAACTCACAAGGTGTTTCGTTATGGAGATGAAGCGGCGAAAGAAACTCCATAACACACATCTTTAAAAAAAATGTTTTTTACAATGTCAAACTTAACCTAGTGGTACAAGTGGAACTGTATTATTATTGTTATTGTATGTGTTATAGTTGCTGTGTTATTGTATGAGCTTTCGAAAAGTATCTTTTTCGTTTCATATCCTTTAATAGTCGAGTTAGCCACACTTTGTCGATACAATGTCTATAGGCGACTCTAACAAATTACAATCACGTTATCTGCTTATCTGGTGTTTTTGATCTCTTATTTGATCTTTTTAGAAATCTTCCATACGTTGTATGGTATTAAAGATTCAGCAATTCATGAAATAAATGTTGTTCATTAAATATAAGTACGCTTTCATTGTAGCTTATGTGTGGTGTACGTCTTTTGATTTTGTATATTTATTTCAATGGATGTCACAATCCAAATTGTATTTATTGCCAGTAACCATATGTTTTCGTAAAGCTTTAATTTCGTGGACTGGCAACAAGAGATTGGTGCTTTAGTCGCATTATTTTCCTTTTGTTTGTCTCTTATATTATTTTGCTATACATCAGGATTTGTTTTGATATTTCTTGTAAGTTGTATTCCAGTTTCTTTACAATCAACTGGAATACAGCTCACGTGAAATGCATTACCATTTTGCCCATTGTTGGGAGACACAACGACAAAAAATAATATTTTTGCAAAGAATTTGCGTTTCTTATTTGCTGGCTGGAAAGACTGAAGGGAACACAAGCGTTCAGGGATGCCAAGCCCTGGTGAGAGCCTTCTAGGTTCGGACTTTTGCTTCTCTAACTTGTACATCATATTTCTGATCATTACCACTTTCAATACGTATAGACACATCGTTATACTTGTTTAGAGTCATCCACATCGAATCGTTCACCGATTTTGGATATCTCACAAAATTCTTTACTACATTCATCTCTAACATTTGGTTTTAGTCTATCGGTCTCACGTTCATCGTTATAAAGATTCCGATGAAATCCTCAGAAGGCAGGGCTTAGTTTTGAGTTCATTCTTAACAATAAATTTGATTCCTTCGAGTTATCACAGCACAGGCTGTATATCTTGCTTTTTTCTCTTGTCTTGGCCAAGCTTGTGTTTTGTTGCTAATTTTTTGCAGAATTCGTCGTTGTTGGTAGTGCATGCTTTTCATATTTTAACATGAAAACTGCCTCGTTTTGCGATGCAGTTTTCAGATTTTTTGACAAGTTTTGAAAATTTTAATTTAAACATTTTATGAATGTTTGACGGAAAATCCGGTAGGGTGCAAGGGACTTTGATATACCGCGATGGAACTGAGGTTAACGGTACTCTTGGAGTGGAGGGTTACCCTCATGGGACGGAGATCACGTTCAGATGCATAGCCTCCATTATGGGGGAAAGGACCACTTGGAAACTCATCTGTGAGCAAGGAGACTGGGTTGGGAAGAGTTTTAACTGTGGTAAGTATATTTCAGATACTTAAAAAAATATTTCGATCGACTCTTGGAGACAATGTAAATACGATTTTAAGTAAAGTAAAGTTAACAAAGTTTGAAAGATTATAACTGAACTTATAATTCATTATAATATGTTAACGCATATGCAATTTATCTTAACTGGCCGTTGCAATAATCCTTATTTAAAACAATCGGAAAATGTCCCTGCGATCACTGAACTCATTCACTGAAGCGTAGCTTCCTCTGAGAACTGAATTTTACCACCACATATCGGTAACCTAGGTGCCTACCTAGGTAACCTAGGTTTCGCCTATACAATGTGTTACACACAAAATTATAACAGCACTACACTGCTGGTAGAAGATATAACAAGAAAAATTAAATTTTAAATATTTTATGATGCTTGCAAAAAACCTTATAAAAAGTTTATCCTTAACTAAATCGAAGTACATTTTGCAGAAGAGCTAGAGGCTCAAAGCGAAGAGTTGCTGAACAACAACACCTGCACGTTCAGGAACGAGGAGCCCCACGTCGTGTCGTTCTTCAATGACCTGGAAATTACAGAAACAGTGGACTTTCCACCTGGAGCTGTCATTATTTCTAGGTAATTCTGTTTGTAAAGGTACCAAATAAATTCAGTTGAAATTTCTGTTTGTGATTTCGAAATAACTGTCGTTTACGTATCTAACCAAAACCAAAATATAAAAATAATTTGATTATTTTACAAATGAAAAATGATGTCATAATTCAAGTCTGCTCGCGACCGGTATAGCCATTTCTACTGTTAATTTCGATATGTTGACAGGTGGCACTATAATCTCGATAAAAAATAAAATTCAAAATATCGGTGTTTGTGTATTTCTCTCTCGGTTTTTATTAAGAACGAATGAGGTAGCAGTTTCAGTGCTATTGGGGGGATAAAAAACCTTGGCCCAATGTCTTGACACATTACTATATTGATGACCCACGTGGTGGAGCGATCACCATGCCGGTCTGTCGCGCAGAGGGTCCCGGGTTCGAACCCCGACCAGACAGATATCTAAATAATGAATTTAGTTGTCTGTTTCTGAGCCTGGGTCTTTATGTATATGTGTATGTGTGACCCATATACATAAAGACCCAGGCCCAGAAACCCATGGCACCCACGACACCTTTGTTTTCTACCCTCTATAATCCTATATAATTAAGTCGTGAAAGTATTTTGACCTTACAATATTTGTAAAATTAAGGGTTGTTTCAGATGTAGCGATATCGGCAAGTATGCGATGACTGGGTCACAGACTAGAAAATGCATCGGTGGGTCGTGGGACGGCACCAAGCCTACGTGTTTTGGGCTGAACCAGGAAAACGATTATGCTAGTAAGTATTCTATCTGAGTTTTGTTTAACATTCTACTATTTCAGAATGAATGTACTTACATTAAATTAAATTACTGCTATTTAAATGAGTCCTACGTATTTTATATCCGTTGGTGGTTGCAACTCAGCTTCACAATCAGGGATTTGAGGTTAAAACTTAAATTAATTATCACTTATTTTAACTGTGAAGAAAAACATCGCGAAGAAACCTACACGCCTGACACTTCTTCAAAAAATATGATATTCAAAGTTTTGTAAGACATTCATGGATTGACGATGACAAAAGATATCCTATGATGATTAAATCCTCACTGTTGCAGCCAGTTTCATTGGATAGTGGCCTTAAATTGTGATTGGTCCGTTAGAGAATTGTAGCTTTATTGAATCAAAAACATACCAACAACTTAAGCATAACATTCCCCTCCTTGATTTTCGATGCGAGATTTGATTTTCTCTGAAATCATTCGAGTTACGGACATCCACAAACATCAAAAATCCTTTCTAAGTGACGAATCAACAATAAATAGGTATTTTTTGACTTTGCTTCCAGTGGAGAAACCACCCACAATCCTGTTCAGGTATTCCCAAGGGCCGATAGCGCAAACCAATGACGGGAAGCTGCTAGTCTACCCCGGCACCGTGCTGCACATGGAGTGCCTCTGGATGAGGAGGTTCGGGAACCCCAAGTGGAACGTCACGCACTTTTACCCGGAGTAAGTAGATTTCTATTTCTATAAAAGTCTTACGTTGATAAATGGTCACAAAATGGATATTACAGACGAAACTGTCAAACCTTTAACAGTCTTAAGGACGACGCGAATGACATAAGACTTACCATACCGGGTTAAATCCTTGAAAAAAAAACTTAATATTTAATTAAAATTCCTGTGTTTCTCGCACTTGATAATCAGTTTAACCTAATGTAAGGGTCCGATTTAATTCTAAGGGTAGTAATGCATCAATGACCAACTAAAGTCAGTACCTACTCTTATCCTATTCCTCCTATCCTATTCTATTCCCTATCGTCCTATATTATATTCTATCCTGTATCCACTTATCCTATTTCGTACTCTCGGAATCTATAAAAGATATGGATATTTACTCTACCAATAAACCTCTACTTTAGAATCTTCTCCACCTCTAATTCCCTTTTCTATAAGAGGTCCTAATCCGTCTTAATTTCCATTTTCTTTCCCCAGCATAGAACGTAAATACCAGGAGGGCTGGACAGACGACCCTGGGCGGGACAGCCAGCTGGAGTACCGGCTGAGCATCCTGGGCGCTGAGAAGGAGGACTCAGGAGTGTACAGGTGCGAGACTCCTGCGAGGCAGAGTCATCAGGTCGAGATTATTGTTGAAGGTAAGGGTCTTACAAGAAATCTTTGTCAACTTTTGTAATTTTTGGTGGGTTTTAAAGCCTTTTAGAATAGAATAGAATATAGGCTACAACTTACAACAGACATACATACAAAAAAAAACATAATAATAATAGCAGCGATACAAAAAAAAAACACGTAAACGTAAAATTTTGATATTCCCTTGTGTAAAAGTGAATATATTTGAACATGTATGATTTCTCATATTTTTTATTTTTTTATTAAGCTATAGTATTGAATAGTAAAATCTCCTTAAAGTTAAGTTTTACTCTCTTACTCTCAATTATTAAGAATTATTATTAAGGAACAACGCTCGAATTCGTGACGTCATTTCCTGAAACCCTATCTATGTCTCTTAGCTGTGTTTGAATCCATTGCAAAGTAGCAATTTATACTTGAACTTGTGGTAGACTAAGGAGTAAACCCCTATCTTTAAGAGAGAAGTTCTGTGCCCAAAATGGAGACTATAATCCTATTTCAATTTTATATGGTTTAATCAAATCAAATCAAATCATTTTTTTTTATTCAAAATAGGTTCTTTACAGAGCACTTTTTGAATGTCAATACAACTACCACCACTTCACAAGGTGTTTCGTTATGGAGCAGAAGCGGCGAAAGAAACTCCATAACACTAATGATAATGATAATGATAAAAACTTTATGATTCAAGATGTCCACTGCCCACCGCTGCCGATCCGGCGAGGGTTGGTGGCGAGTGGTTTGGGCACTATGCTGGGGACGGAGATCAAGTTCTCCTGCGCGAATGGCAATGCACTCCTCGGAGCTCACACCCTGGCCTGCAGGGCGTCTGGGAACTGGAGCGCTCCGTTACCGGTTTGTGAGAGTAAGTACTTACCCTATATTTCTTTTTAATTAAGATTGAAGTAGGAAATATGCCTTTTTATATATATAATATAGGAGTAGCAGCCGAGCATGCAGTTCACCTGATGGTAAGTGGCTACTAGCGGCCTGATGAGCGATTAATCCACTGCCGCCCATGAATATTTGAATTGAATGATTGATATCAAATAGCATTGAATATCAAATAGCATTCTTTGCGGAGATCAGCCACAGATAAGTTGCCACCAGCAGCATAAGCTACGACTTGTAGGAAAAAGGCACCATCAGAGAGGCGTATTTTTTCAACCAACTTAGAAAATAAGTCAGTCAGTAGTAAATACTGCAATGCGTCAGAATTTCCAAACTTCATTGATAAGCTTCCCTTCCTAGAAGCAATCTTGTTAAGGGCATTTACGAGGCTGGTTATGACTCATGAATATAAAATAAGAACACCTCGTGTAAGTGCCTCGTCCAACGGTTATACCACCTCTAACTCTTTTGAGTCTGATTACAAAATGATAAAATAAAACCTTTAGCCTATTTTCTCAATAAGACCGTTTACTGGGTACGTCTTTAGGTCTACTTTAGCACATTACTATGATATGAGGCTGCTCTAACTGCATTTTAATGATTTTTGACGATGTATTTTCGTAATTTAAAAATGTTGTATAGTCCGCGTAAAACTGCTAGTCCGCTCTGAATATAGAAATGAATCGCGTCGCCATAGTAAATTGTATGACTAAACCTGCTCACAACAACTTCAGAGCGGACTATACGCTTTTATTACTAATTTTTTGTAGTTAGCCCACTTTGGTTCTAACAGCCTCATATATAATAAAAAAAATGAAAAAGAGAATAATTATTTTTAAAATTAAAAAAGACAAACCCACTGAGTTTCTTACCGGATCTTCTCAGTAGAGATCGCATTCCGATCCGGTAGTAGTTTAAGAAAATATTGTAACTGACAATTTGTAAGTGCCGCCGTTGGCGTATACAAAATAAATATATATTTCATTTCATTTCAATACAATTACAGGTGTAGAATGTGGCGAGGTAGTCCACGATACGCCGCTAAAGGAGGGTGAGAGGAGGCCCCGCGTGGCGGTGGTGTCGCGCGGCGTCGGGGGCCGGGCGGCCTTCTCGTGCCCGGCGGGCTGGGCGCTCAGCGGCGCCGCGGAGACCGTGTGCCTGCCCGCTGCGGACTGGGCCAGGCCGTTCCCTGTGTGTAGAGGTATGTACAGGTGGGGAGTGAGGTTCAGGACTGCGGAGGATTGCTATTAGCGTACCCATGTCCCGACAAAAGGCGTCCAGAGCTAACACCGTATGGTTTTAGCCGATAAGAGTCCGGCTTATTCTCTCACTGCCCTCGAAGTCGAGATGAACCCATGAAGGGTTTATACATCTCTCCTGTCCTCCTCTCGCCTCTTGAACCTTTGCAACGCTAGAAATGATCCTAATTTTATCATCTACCCTCCTTAACTAAATACCCACCACGGTTGCGACTAAACAAGTTTTAATTTCCAAACTTGTCATTGGATAGCGAAGTTCTTCTATTTTTTTTTAAACTGTTGGCCCACCCAGGATATGAGATCCTCAATTTTCCGCATGGCCAGTTAATAGGATACAAAAAAAGGTTATAGCCAATGAGCATAGGCCGACTATAAGATGGTATGAAAAAAAAAGAAATTAATCAGAACATTTAAACAATTACCAAAAAACTTGTCATTTAACAAACTTTACAATTGTCTTCAATCACAAGTTACAATACCGTTTCCAGAGGTATCCTGCCCAGCGCTCCCACCGCCCGCATCAGGCTACGTGCTGGGTAGGGCCCCTTACAGAGCTGGTGACGTGCTGCAGTTCCACTGCAACCCCGAGCACACGCTGCACGGCCGCCCCATCCTCGTCTGCCAGGACAGCGGCAGGTGGAGCGACAAACCGCCCACTTGTGAGTTATAGCGAAAATATTTCTATAGTTTTATCAATTTCTTGAGATTACTTCTTAAATTCCTCACAAGTTATTTGTAAGAAACATATCCTTAAAAATCAATTTTTCAGTAGTTTTCGATATATTTATTCCCATAAAAGGGCAACCGAAAGCGACCTGAAATCTATTACAGATGCGTTACTATTTCTAAAGATTAAAATGGAACGCCTTCAAAAGGATATCTGTGTTATGCTTCAAACCTGGTCAACAACGTCACACCTATTTCTGCCTTATAACAGATATTTCTAATACATTCTATATTATTTTTCAATGGTAACCACGCATGTAACTAACTAAATTTAGTTACCTACCTCCTTGAAACTTTATTCTATTTTTTTATAACAATGAAATAACATGGAATCTACTTTATCGTAAGTGGTCACCGCAACACATCTTTAAGTAACGCCATGTAATACACGGGCCAGATAATATAGTTTTTATGTAAAGTCCATCACAAATGCATTGCCACTCATAAGATGCTCACCTTATATGTAAGTCAACTAGCAACCACACCCAACATGGTTCATGCTACAAATAGATGTGATAGTACCACCCAGGTTTATATACTGGTCCATTTGTCAACTGTATAAAACCCTAGTTAGTCAGCATCACCTAGACGACAATGATTGTCGCAATCACCCCCGCAGGTGCTCAGGCGTGTACGTACCCCGGCACGACCATCTCGGGCAGGATGTCCTCGGTGAAGTTCTACTACAAGATCGGGGAGACGGTGTCCTTCACCTGTGAGCCCGGGTACCGGCTGAAGGGGGCCCCGATGTTGAGGTGTTTGAAGTGAGTCCTCTTTTTTACTATCATTATCATTAACTGCACTAACATCACAGATATCATTACTATCATCAAAGTCATCATAATCCATTGCAATAGTAGCGTTAAAACTAACATTATCATCAGAATTATCATGGTCCATAGCAGCAGTAATGTCACAATTATCATTACTATCATCAGAGTCCTTATAATCTATAGTACAATCACAATTAAAGTAATTGTTATCAAAACGATCATGAAAGAAAGCAGTGTTAGCATCTCTGTTATGGTTATTACCATCATCATCAGAATTAAGAATTATTTACACCAATTAAGAATTTAACAAAATAATTATTTAGTTCTTTGAATTTATTTAAAGTTAATAAGAACTATTTTATATATGAAAAACTGAACATTAGCGTACCCACTTAAATTATATTTTAATAATATTCCAGGAACAGAAAATGGTCGAACGCGATACCACTCTGCGCTCCAATCACGAACTACACCTCGCCCGACTCCCTCGCGATGCTAAACGGAGACATCGACGCCATGCTGTCAGACTCCGCCATCTTGCCGTCCGACATATTAAAAACGCGCGAAACACCCGCCATCTTGTCACCAGAGAGCTATAAGGCCGCCGTCACACGTGTCGCGGCGACAAGGTTATTCCACCGAGCACCGATCGAAACATACAAAAATAGGATCACAAGAATCAATAGGTTCATACGGCGAGACACTGAGAGATAATTATCACAGTCTACTAGGATAAGGAATCCGCTTAAATAGTGACAGATTAAAAATTAAGTTACAACATCCGAGGCACAGATAAAAATTGACGGAAAGTTGGCATAATGCAACAAAGCAAAAAGTTGCCATGTGATTTAGACATATTATTTAATTTAATGTTAGATGATTTATGTATTACTTAGATATTCTTATTATTCTTGCCAAAATAAAACGCTTCATATTTAGCGGCCAAAATTGACAGTTGACTGAAATTGGAATATGATCTCAAATTCAATACTCATAGTTTTTTGTATTGTTTATACATTCTTAATTAATAAATAATTATGATGGATTTGATCGTGAGACTTGACTCATTATTTAAATAGTTACTAATAAAAGTAATGTTGTCCTTCACTCGTTGTTATGTTGTATTTTATCTGTTTTATTATTAAAAAAGAAGTTTAAAATTGTTTAATCTGTTATAATTGTTATTATTATTGAGCAAAGCTCATATGTATGATTATAATAATTACCATTGACGTGTACTTAATGGACATCGGGTCTTGTTTAAATAAAAAAAATACTAAAGAAAACATTTGTAAAAAATATGAATGCACAAATATGGATGCACATTTCCAAAAGTTATATTTATTAATCACCATTACGCTTCTTACTCGTGAACTATCGCCAATAAATTCGTCGACGAATGACGAATATGTAAACACGTAAACGAGAACAGACGACTTTGGAGATCTTTGGAAAACAAACGAGCATCGTGACAAGTACCAAATACATACGTGTAGATTATTTACATTCGCGTATGCCATATTTATTACACGATTTTATGATTTTTTGGATACTGTAACACACAGCGGCGTCCATACCTAGGTAGTGTGTTCTACCAGTGTAGCACATTTTTCTTTTTATAACACTTTTAATTCTGACGTTCTTGAATACAGACTCGATGTCCATAGTTAGTAGATCGTTAATTTTTAAAAGTTTATTTCATTTCTTTTTGGTATGTGTAAATAAAACGCTTCGCCAAAGATGAATAGAATACTCCTATAAATATTAGCAATTATAATTAAATAATTATGTAGATATTTAGGTAATTTAAGTTAAAATAATTGTAATTATTTAAAATAGGAATACATTAGCGTGTAATTATATTACATTTTATTATTACGCTAGACCATAAATCCACGCACAAATATTTGGAAAATTTTTTAATCATATCTTCTCTGAATATTAAAAATGACAGCTTAAATGCAACGATATCTTTTGTCTATGTCACAAAGTAATTTTTAAAATTACCCAGACGTTATTTGTTTCCCTTTTAAATTAAATAGTTATATTAAAATAGTAATACATATTATAAGTAAATATTTTAATAACTAAATCCAAATTAATGTGTACGCTACAAAATAAAATTGACACGTCTCCGTGCTAAAATGCCCCTAAAATATTTGAAATAATTATTTATTTATTATGTAAATTACGCAGTATTAGTTATTTATTCGTAAATTTTCTCTAAAAAAGTTTTTATTTGTCAAGAATTCAAAAAAAGAACTTACTAGTAAGCCGTTTGTGGCTTCATTCAATTTCAAGGCGGCAAAGTATCTTTACTAATCTATGATCATTAGTATTTTATAATAAATACGTAATGTATGTATTTAAATATCGTTGTATTTAAGCTGAACTCAACGTCGTGCATATCAAATAATATCGCATATCTTGTATTATTCAACAATTAATAAAATCACAACAAAACGATAGCATTTGCATATTGCATGAACCGATTATACGTTTTAACGAATACTGTCAGACGATAATATCTTCCCGCCACTTTGAATTTGGTCTGTGCGAACCATAGACAAAAGTATTAGAAAAAGTAATAAAAATAATTTGTGATTAATTTCAATGGGAGAGAATTGTTTTGTGGCGACCTCCCGCTACTCGTCAAGAGATGGCGCCACGAGTATTCTGAATCACGCTATCGAAGTTTTCTAAATATCTGGCATATATACAAGTTCCGAACTGAGACTGTCGGAGCACGGCCGCTCTCCGGGCATGATCACCTAGCCCGGCGGGAGATCTCCCTTTGCCAAAGTTCTATAAAAAATAACAATCCCTAATAAGTAATAAACATTTCATATTCTTAAGCTACAAGGAAATATCCTACTCTGTTATTTACGAAATTCTACACAAATAAGTTTTTTTTTATTATCTTATGTTACTAGATATAGTCCGCTTCTGAAGTTGTTGGGAGCAGGTGTAGTCATACAGAG
Source organism: Epargyreus clarus clarus (assembly GCA_014595695.2). Classification (NCBI taxonomy): domain Eukaryota; kingdom Metazoa; phylum Arthropoda; class Insecta; order Lepidoptera; family Hesperiidae; genus Epargyreus; species Epargyreus clarus. Next base: position 2,237,246 of record JACTTY020000046.1, read on the forward strand.
TAGAAGTATATTTTGTCTATGGTCAACCTTTTTTTTTAAAGTTCAATGTATTCAGTTGGATGTTATTATCGTCTGAAGTATCTTTAACTTGCCCTCTACAGAAATAAAGAAATAAAATGAACTTTCAAATTAACGTTGTTTCATTCCTACCCACGTCGTTAAACTTAATCTAAGTAAAAAGAAAAATAATCCACTCTTTATTATGGATGTACTCTTTATACTGTAAAAAAAAGTTAAATTCTATTCATTCTTTATATTCTTTCATTCTTTATATAGATTAGTATTGTTACCCATAATTATGTCGTTAAACTTCTTATAAAAAAGGATTAGAAAAATATCTACTCTTTATTAAAAAAATTGAAAGTATAATTCTATAAACTTAATCCATCTATGAATGAATACCAAGATATTTAGATTGTTTCGACCTAAAGCAAAATCAGGGCCGTTCAAGGGCGTTTAGGGCCATTTTAACCTCCTGGGACCCAGGAAAAAAAGTTGTTAGGAATTTGAATTAAATTTATCCTGACCAATACAATAGGTAACAGAATTACAGGAAAAAATATAACAAAAAATGTAAGTCGGAAATTATGGATTTTCTCAATGTCATATATATAACACGTGAGTTCCCAATTACAACTATTATTTGTGTCATATATATATGACATAGAACATTAATCATATATATTAATGTAAAATTTTGGTAATATGAGAAATGTATTGTAAAAAAATACTGTCTGTGTTGTGTACAATTATATCTTAATCTATAATTTTAAACAGTCACACTCAATTTAAAAAAATGATTCTCACAATCACATTCAGCAGTAAACTTAACTGTCTGTTGTCTTGTATATTTTTTCTAACATATATCACAGTCATCAAATAAACTTAAAATATATTCCGTTATAAAGTCACAGTACACAGATTATATAAATATTTTTTTAAAGTAAAAATAATACTATTTAATAAATTTGCGGTACGTTCTTATTATGACACAATTGATAACTGAACACAAAATATGGTTACAAAAAGTATAAATTGGTGATTAAAAAAAAATTTTTTTGTTGAATTATAAGAAACAATTATGTTTTATTGAAATATATATTGCATTTAATACAATATGCTCTTGTAGTTGCTGTATTTTGGTTTTCTGCATTTATTTGGAACGTTGGAGTAATGGACTAAATTATGTACTTTATGATAACGGAAACTTTCGGTTGACATGGGTTTTATTTTAGCCTTCTATTAATATGTCTTCGTCTTCGAACTGCCAATCGAACTCGAATTACTGTCAGATTCAGTGTAATGACACAGTCCAGTGTGTTTTTTGTCCAACCACCATGTGAGAACTATTTATCCTAGCTAATGATTTCGATATTCCCGTCGCTTTTTTCATTAGAAAACTCGCAGGTCTTTGCAAATCTGTTTTAGTTGAATAGTTATCGTTATATGAAAACCTCCTTTCAAAAAGTCTTCCAATTTTGTATTAGTGAAATAATGAACACAATAAAAATGTTAATCTGATATAAGTATTTCGCAAATTTTGCGGACTGCCGATTCACCCAAAGTAAATCCTTAAGGCTCTAGGATGGCCCCTTCCATTAATTATAATTGAGGACCCGATAAAAATATCAAAACCTGCACAACTTTCTACTTCAATAAACCGAATTCGAATTCTAATTCGAGAAACCAGAATACGAGTCATTGTTGCCATCATGACATTGTAATGTTACGTCTTCTAGGTCATCTTCATCAGTTAAGTCTAGCTTTGAGTCGTGTAGCATAGCGGATATTTCGTAATTGCGTAAGCTCGTAATAACAAACAAGAATAATATTAAAATATAAAGTTCGAGAAAGAAAAATGTTTATGTCATATGAGTATTACACTGGGACTCTTCCATTCACAGTAGTAATTGGGAACTCATGTGGTACCAGTATGACATAAAACTTTCATCCGATATTTCATAATTTTTAATGTAACCTACAAGCATTGCAGACTCATATTTAGTAAAAATGATTTATTATAAACGATAAAAATACATATTTTTTATAAAAACATCGATATTTGAACAAAAATCTCAAATTCACTTACTACTTGTTTCCGACCGTGACGCCATCGTTTGGTTAAAATTCACAATGCAATAAAATAGTATCATCCTATCAGCTAATCACAGTTTTAAATGGTGGACCAACATGTTATCTATTGAATAAAACTAAAAGATCTCGTAAATATTGACAGATGGTGCTGTTACATTTTTTTCTTTTCTATGTAATATATATATGACGAAAGATCCCAGGAGGTTAAAGAATGCCGGGAACAAAAAACTGGGGCCGTTTGAGACATAAAAAAATTAAGAAAAAAATATAATTTTTATTTTATTTATTTTTTTCTTAATTTTTTATACGTCTCAATTGTTTTTTATAACACAACCACCTAAAAGTCAACAAAAGTATTTTTGTGAATGAACATTAAATGTAGAATCTTAAACTTAGCGTTCGTGTATGCGAATGTATTAGCTATTCGGGGCCTCTGTTATGTGGGGGCCCCTGGCAACGTCCCCCCTTTTTCTGTTTACGAGGGGGAAACCTTCAAAAGGTACCCTATGCCGTGGGAGCGACACGGGGTTATTTCGGATTCTTACCGCACTAAAACCCCCCGGTAGCCGTCCTCGGCGCTGCGTTGAGGACTCCAGGATCTGCAAAGGAACGCAAGCGGAGTCCTCTTAGCGCGTTGCCCCGTCGGGCTCCGCTCAGGTGAGCTTGACGCTCGCCACTCCGTCTGATGTGCACGACGGTATGCGACACATACCACCGTCCCTCCCGGGGTCGCTGGCTGGGCGCTTCGAGCTCCCACTTTTGCCACCCGCAACCCCGGGAGCCCCTTTTAGTCGCCTCTTACGACCGGCAGGCGATACCGTAGACCTATTCTGGTCCCGGAACTACAGGGACAGGGAACGTACCCCTCTCTGTGTCGTTAGAGTGAAGTTGGAGTGGAGTATATTATTTTGATTCATATACATAATTATGAGTCCGGTATCCTATTAGAAATAAGGAAAATCTACTATTAGAAAGGTCCAATTTGAGTTCCAAGATACGTTTGATTACGTTTTTTGTCAGTTACAAGTGTTATTATCTTATATGTACATAAAATTTTCGTGTCACAATGTTAGTAACCGTACGCCTCTGAAACGGCTTTATCGATTTTCACCAAATTTTATATGCATATTCAGTAGGTCTGAGAATCGGCTATTATGTATTTTTCATACCCCTAAGTGATAAGGATTGTTCACCCTTAATATTTTTTTATTTATATGGCAAGACAACGATTGCCGGGTCGGCTAGTAAATGTATATTAATAGTTACTATGTATTTCGTATTTTATCTATTATCCTGAGAATGATAAACGTCATGATTTCAATTTCCTATAATCTTGCGGGAAATCTGTACGTCTAAATATATATAACTCAAAGGTGACTGACTGACATAGTGATCTATCAACGCACAGCCCAAACCACTGGACGGATCGGGCTGAAATTTGGCATGCAGGTAGATGTTATGACGTAGGCATCCGCTAAGAAAGGATTTTGATCAATTCTATCCCCAAGGTGATAAAATAGGGGATGAACATATTACTTCGTAACGCGAGTGAAGCCGCGGGCAAAAGCTCGTCATAACATGTGATACAACATCCGTTCACAATCTACCAACAGATGGCGCTGTGCCAATTTCTGAAGCGCGGTGACGACTTTACTATAGAGATACTATAAGTAAGATGAGGACTTGTCGTTTTACCACATTAATTTGTATAACCAATCAGAATTCGAACTTAGAAGTATTTTTGAAATGGCACTCTTTCTAGTGCCACTTATTAGACTAACACCAAATTCGAATTACTTATAAAAATTAATAATTAATTAAAATATTATAAGATTTTTTTTTTTCATAGTATGTATTTATACGAGGGATGACGATTTTTTATTATATCTGTAGTCGTAGTGAAGTCTGACAAATGGATAAAAGTCGTGGCCATAAAATGATTATTGTCCTAACCAAAGAGTATGTAGAGTTTACATACTTAAAGTTAGGATATAGGTTTTCATCGTAAACCTAAATCCTAACTTTCATCAACAACCCATTACTGTCCCACTGCTGGGCACGGGTCTTCTCTCAGAATGAGAAGGATTAGGCCATAGTCCACCGCGCTGGACAAGTGCGTATTGGTAGACTTCACATACCTTTGAGATTATTTTTTTATAAATCGCTCAGGTATGCAGGTTTCCTCACGATGTTTTCCTTCACGGTTTAGCAACTTTAGCAAGTGATAATTTATTTCTAATACGTATTTATATTATATATTTCATAACTTTGAAAAATCAGAGGTGCGTGCCTGGTATTTGAACCTCGGACCCCACGATCCGGTGGGTCCGAGGGCGAGTTTCTTAACCACTAGGCTATCACTGCTGTATCCTAAAACATGGATTTTCAAAAAGCTTGATGCTATTAACTATATTTTTGTTCTTAACAGCCTTTTTTCCTCTTATTATAATAATAATAATAATAATAAGCCCCCTAAAATCCTACCTTACGTCCGTGCCGAACATCTGGCCACGTGGGGGGCGGACACGCGTATTTAAAATACTTACGTAGCTAACAAGGTAAAGGTAACCCTACAATATGGAGATATGAGCAAAAGAGTTTATAATTTACGGCCGCTACCCGGGGGTCGCCGGGGCGCATCTGGAGCCGATGCTGGATGCTCCAGCATGCGAACCATCGGCGGTGAGGAGTTGAACAGGCGGACTCCTACCGAAAAAAATGTTACAGCCGATATCATTTCACATCCCAGTAACTCATCAATTTCTTCACCTTCAAGCAGTCTATTCCCATCACCAACCTCCTCTCCTAACTCATCCCGAAATCCTTCTTATCTTGATCGCTCTTCATCAGTCCCATTATCATCATCGTCATCACCACTGACAGTAGATGTTGTCCAAGAGGCAAACGCCTCCCATAATGTACCCACTACTGCCAAATCACGCGCGAGACGAAAATGGACAATTGAAATGAATATGTTCATATGGCGCACCTATCTCATCACAACGAGACTCGAAACGCATACGAGAGGATACTTAGATTCGTTACACAAAGCCTTTATAGAAAAATACCCGGAAATGAGTGCATCCAAACAAAACATAGGAGATCAACGCAGGGCCATAGTTAACAATAAATTACTATCGACCAATACACTTCAAGAAATAAAAGATGAAGTTACCACATATTTGCAACAAAACAAACAACCACTTCCCTCACTAACACAAACGTCAGCTAGGATGCGATGGTCAGACGAAATAAATGAGACAATACTCCGCATTTATTATGAAATAACAGAACTAGAAACTAATATGACAGCACACAGAAAGAAATTATACAACAAATTCATTCAAATCTACCCACACTTAGCACACATATCTGAACAAAGAATATCTGACCAAAGAAGAGTCATAGTGAATAACAAAATGTTAACTGACGCTAAAATACTTGAAATAAGACATACCGTTGAAACACAATTAGAAAAATCAAACACCCTCACACAGTTTAACGAAAATTACCTACAGAATACACTATTACAACCAGTTACAGACACAACAGAAATAACGACAAACGAAGACATTCCACAACATTCACAAGTAATACCTACAAATTCTACAGAACAAGAAATTCATACAAACAACCAAAGAAATCATATAGACCACGCGAAAATTAAAGAACATTTTAATTTAGCGTTAGATACCTTTAAGAATACAGAGCCTACAATGAGACCATACTTACCTACACAAAAATCTTCCAAAAAGTTAGCTTTAATAGTTGATTATATAAATAAGAATATTTTACCCGCTATCTTAACTGATGACCAAGATTTCATAACTTTTCAAACAATTTTGTACTCAGCAGCATACACAGCTGTAATATGCAATGGCACCAAAATTAATTCTATTACGAGTAGAACCCTTAGGAGAGACACAAGGCCACCATGGCAGAGAAGACTCGAGAGCAAAATAGATATTTATAGAGCAGAAATAGGCAGACTTACACAATACATTCGTGGAAATAGGACCAATAGAATTAAGACAGCAGTAGAAAAAATAAAGAAAAAATATCAGGTGCATGCTCAATACGAAAACATTAATACTGAACTAGAACATTTCATGGACACTTTAAAACAAAAGTTAAACACAGCATCCAGTAGATTGAAAAGATACATTACATGCACCGCCCGAAAGAAGCAAAACACACAATTCACAAGCACAGAAAAAGCTTTCTATAGAGGACTTACATACAATAAACAAACTTCAAATGCAAGACAAGAATGTATAGGACCAACACCGGAAAATCTACATAAATTTTGGAGTGATATTTGGGAAAATCCTGTTCAGCATAACCTAAAAGCAGAATGGATAAATGTTATTAAGGAAGCAACAAAAAACATTCCTGAAATGATTTTCGAACACATTACATTTGAAACATTCGTACACGTAATTAAAAGCACACATAATTGGAAATCACCTGGAACAGATAACATACACAATTACTGGTATAAAAAATTCACTAGCATTTATCCATATTTACATAACCATCTTAACAAATTCATTCAATCACCGCAGTTAATGCCCCAATACATCACACATGGAATAACTTATATGATACCCAAAGAAAATAATACAGAAGACCCCTCGAAATATAGACCTATAACTTGCTTACAAACCATTTATAAAATCCTAACTGCTTGTATTAGTAAGACGATTTATTCTCATTTATCTGACCATGACATTCTTGCAGAACAGCAAAAAGGCTGTAGAAAGAACAGCCAAGGATGCAAGGAGCAACTTACAATAGATGCAATAGTAATTAACGAAGCCTACTCCAAAAAACATGATATTCACCCCCTGTTTATAGATTATTGCAAAGCTTTCGATTCCGTTCCGCATAGTTGGTTATTACAGATCCTTCAACTTTATAAAATTAACCCAAGTATTGTAGAATTTCTAGAAACCTCCATGAAAAATTGGAAAACCGTACTCAAAATTAGACAACCCTCTTCCACAATTACAACTGATCCAATTCGCATTCTTCGAGGCATCTTTCAAGGGGATGCGCTTAGCCCGCTTTGGTTTTGTTTAGCATTAAACCCACTCTCTACACTTCTTAATAATAGTACTGCCGGATATAATTTAATAACTACTGACAATCGATTCTCCCTAACGCACCTACTGTATATGGACGATATTAAATTATACGCCGGTAATGTAAACGATCTTTTCCAATTAGCAGATTTGACCCAACAATTTTCTACAGATATTTGCATGGAATTTGGCGTTGACAAATGCAAAATTCTATCTATAAACAAAGGACACATAGAAACTAACAAATACGCTTTAGAGACCGGCCAGAATATTGAACCAATGGATGTAAACAGTGCCTATAAATACTTAGGATTTAAACAGTCGAGGAAAATACTTCAAAAAGAAACGAAAGCAGAACTTACAAATAAATTCAAACACCGCCTTAACCTAGTACTTAAAACTCATCTTAATTCAAGAAATATGGTCAAAGCTATTAACACATTCAGTATCCCTATCCTGACTTACTCATTTGGAATCATTAACTGGACACAAACGGATCTAAAGAACTTACAAAGAACAATAAATACACATTTGACAAAGCACAGAAAACACCATCCCAAATCTTCAATAGAGAGACTAACATTACCACGCAAAGAAGGTGGCAGAGGCATAATAGACATACAAAATTTACATAATAAACAGATATCTTCACTTCGACACTATTTTCACAGTAAGTCACAACATTCACTTCTTCACAAACAGGTAGCCGAAATAGATAGCAGACTCACACCACTTAACTTAAAGAACACAAATTCACAGTCTAATGAAGCTCTTATTACCGTAGACCAAAAAATAGCGAAATGGGTTGGTAAATCTTTGCACGGAAGACACCGAACCGAACTGAGTCAAAATTACGTCGATAAAGAAAAATCGAACGATTGGCTCATGAGAGGGGAACTGTTTCCCGAGACAGAAGGCTTCATGCTCGCTATACAGGATCAGATAATTGCCACTAAAAATTATAGGAAATTTATCATTAAAGACACCAATCAACCCTCAGACTTATGCAGACATTGTAATTCAGCTCCAGAAACTATACAACATATTACCGGTGCCTGTAAATCCCTAGTACAATCTGATTACAAACATCGTCACGACCAAGTAGCTGCAATAGTTCACCAACATTTAGCGCATAGGTATAATTTCATTCTTAAAAAGAATCCATATTATAAGTATAAACCAGCCACAATATTAGAAAATCAAACTTGCAAAATTTACTGGGACCGGACCATAATAACCGACAAAACCATTCACTTTAATAGGCCCGATATAACTTTGCACGATAAGAAAAGTAACATTGTTTACATCATTGACATAGCCATCCCTAACAGCCATAATATACAGTCCACAATTTCGGAAAAGCTTACAAAATATCAAGACCTAGCCATTGAATTAAAAACCCAATGGAAAGCGCGCATTGTTCATATCGTTCCTATAGTTTTATCGTCCACTGGTATAATACCCAAAACCCTCACACAAAGCCTTAATATCCTCCAAATGCCAACACACTCACATCACTTGTTACAGAAAGCAACCATCCTCAACACCTGCCGCATAACACGCAAATTCCTCACGTCATCATCTATTTCTTCAACCTACTCTATTTAATGTGTCATGCTTGACTTAGGTCCGCATGCCATATACTTTACCCCTTCAAAAGAGGGAGATAAATAACATATATAAATAATAATAATAATAAATTTTTATTTCAGATAACAGAGTACCATTTTGTTAGTTACAATTAAACTTAAAACTATGTTAGTACAACTATATCTATACCTATAATCAATAAATCATGTACTTGCGGGGCACCCCGCGCAGACAACGACACCGAGCCATGGGTAGTTCCGTCTTGGTTTCAATCATCGTCCGCGCAAAATGCCTCCAAACAGGTGCATGCACATCCTCACAAACGGTTTTTAGCATGATGTTGTGACTATCCCTTATTCTCCTCATCAGCGATGCGACTTTTTTCCTTATGACGGCATGAAAGCTATCAGTTTGAGTCTGAGCAAACATCTCGGAGGCTCTACAAAAGCGAGGAAGTCCCAACATCATCCTAAAGACATTATTATACTGAATACGCAGAGCGCTTAGTGATTTTTTGGCATAAGCTATCCACAGTCCTCCCGTGTACAATCCCTGACAGTACGCCCTAAAGAGTGTAATTTGGACCTGTCGTGAACAGCGGGCAATAAATAATAAATAAATAGTATAAGCAGTAATAATAGTAATAATAGGAATAGTATAAGCAGTAAATTTTACTCGATTGCTTTGGAATTTCATTCAAAATCAAGCGCAATACCATTACTTGTTTCTCATAAACTGAAAATCATAAATAAAACGCACACTACATACTGTCAATGTACTAATTTATAATGAGCGAACAATTTTATAAACACAAAATGCCTTACCCATTGCTGATTATGAGTAGGACAGTTGTTTAGAGCGCAGCTAAATACCGTAATGTATGGTATTGGAACGATAACCTCTCGTAAATTGAAGTAACTGTGATTTGATTGTTGAACGTATCGAAAAGACGGAATGGCCGCGCGACAACCAGTGTAGCGCGAACCGCGCTGGGAGTGTGACGTATTTCGTGTTATTTATCGCACCATTTTTTACGACTGTTAAAAATGTGTCTATTTCGCGCGGATTCGATCTGTACATTAATCCGTTTTTTAAGTGCCAGTGCGAAATGATAACGTATTAGTGTACATACTTACAGTGTTTTTTATGGTGTTGGATTATGGTGTTTTTGTTATGGCACAATCTCGATAATGCGATAACTTTGAAGGTGGGTTAATAGTTTTACTCATTGGTTTACTTGTTTGCTCCAATTTAGATAACATTCCATTCTGCGCAGTTTGAATGCGTTCTTAAGTTTTTATGCTACCCTCATAATTATAATTAGTGATTAGTACCATAATTTGATGTATTAAAAATCACCATTTTATATATTATGTTTGAGATACTTAATTGAAATATAAAGCGTATTTATAAATTAAGCCATAGTCCGACTATCTTGCATTCTCATTGCCGATAAATAGGAACAATAAAAAGTTGGTATTCGTTCGTGTAATTAAATTAAAATAAAAAAAAAACTGATATTCTCAATCATCTTTGCCTCAGGATTCAACCCTTTCATCTTTGATTTTTCATGCTTTAAAAATAATGCGGCAGTTGATATTATAACATAATTTGGTCATATTTAAAAATATCGCTAAATGAGCTTACAATTTGGTTAAAACAATTTTACTCCAACATCAATATTACTTCCACCACCTTACTTTACTTCGGTATCTATTTACTTTCTTACTCATATTAAAGTAGGTACAAAATTAATTCAATGATAATGCTACGTAGGTAGCATTGTGCCTGAAGTCAACCACCCACAAAGTGGAACATTTTCATTACAATAGTTATCAAAAACCGCTTTTGCCCGTAATTAGTAAATGCAAACTCAAGTGAAATTTTATCTTCGACAAAATACCTTGAAAGAAATTTGTGACTAACTTTAATGGTATTTGGTACATAAATATGTAATCATTTTCTAAGACACTACAAAATATGATCTAACGTTGATTTTAAAGAGCTGTTATTTAAAAAAGAACATATATACGGTCCAATTGAGAAACCTCCTATTTTGAAGTCGGTTAAAAAGGTGAGATATTCACCAAAATTCGCATTTAACATGACCAATGGGCAAATTTATAATTTGGTACTCTAATTTTGGGTAATCTATAAAAAGTGAGACCAAAATTTACTATAATAACTCATCACCTTTTCAATTACGATTAAAACCATCGATAACATTAAACATTTTTTCCATTAAAGATTTGGCGACTCCATAGACAAATTCATATAAAACGCAGTACGGCGATGTATTTAGGCTAAGTGGGACCCGACCAAGTTGACCTTAGTCGTATGCATTTTGGGTTTTCCTGATATATTGCGATGCAATATCAGAGCTATGGGGGCAGGTCTATGAACTCTAGGATATTATAACTGCGTAGAATAAGCTATGGAATGACAAATATGCAGTCCACCTGACTGCAACCGGCGCATAAACAACTTTAATTAGGAACCTCTTAGATAGGGCTTCAAATAAATTACTACTGCAGGAAATAAATAACGTTACGCCGTAATGACAGAATCTGAGGTTGTGAAATCTATACTTATACTAGTGGTGCCCGCGGCTTCGTCCGCATTTTAAAGAAATAATATGACATACAAAAAACGGAAAATTTGTACCTGCATTGGAATGACAGTGGTGCCATCTGTCGAAAATTGGTCTTACCAACTCCCAAACCCTCGTGGGCTCTTGGACAACAACTTTGCTAAAGATCATCACTTGATCAAATGTATAGTTTCCGATTCTATAACTACTTACGAATTAAAAATTAATTAAAAAAAACCCTTTTCCCACGGACTAAATTGTGAATCTAAACCATTCTCATGTCCCCTTGAACACACACAACAAATTTCATCAAAATCAGTCCAGTCGTTTAGGAGGAGTTCAGTGACATACACACGCACATAAGAAATATATATATAAAGATACTTATAATATTATAAAGAGGAAAACTTTGTTTGTTTGTTTGATTGTAATGAATAGGCTCAAAAACTACTGGACCGATTTTAAAAATTCTTTCACCATTCAAAAGCTACATTATTCACGAGTAACATAGGCTACATTTTATATGAAATATATTTGATAAATAGATTTTGAGGCGGTACAAAGTTTGCCGGGTCAGCTAGTCGTGAATAAAGCTGAATAAATGCCATTTTCCGAATGCAAATGCACAGATTATTAATAATAATTGGTCTACGCGGTGCTCATAAAGCGGAAAACCATTATTTATTAATCTAAATGAATATGTTTTTATGTTCATAATATGAAACCAAAAACCAAAATGTATTATGTATATTTCCAATCAACACTTAATGTAAACTACCTATAATGAATCATGAATCAATAAAATATAATGCATTTATTTATTACTAGCTGACCCGCCAAACTTTGTACCGCCTCAAAATCTATTTATTAAATATATTTCATATAAAATATAGCTTATGTTACTCGTGGATAATGTAGCTTTCGAATGGTGAAAGAATTTTTAAAATCGGTCCAGTAGTTTTTGAGCCTATTCATTACAATCAAACAAACAAACAAAGTTTTCCTTTTTATAATATTAGTATAGATTATTGCCCAAAATCATCTTGGATGCATCTTTAAAAAAACAACTTTTTGACAGCTTGTTTTACATGACATTGTCATTGCATTTTTTGACAACTATTTTTTTAGTATCATTGCCTCGGCAACTCGCGTATTCAGCCAAGCAAGTGACTTCATTTTTTGTTTCTGCAGAAGGTTTCCGATTTGTCTCGCGTCTTTACAACGCCAATTCCCATTGTTATGTTGTCAAGCCATTTCACACACTAGGTGTTATTTTCCTTTTAAGTATGTCTACGTAATCATGTTAAGTGGGGTTTTTAAGGTGTTTTCGAGTTGCTTTTGTTTTTGAGAACCATCTATGGGTATTATAATTAGGTTATAGTAATACGAGCGTGTGATTCGAGATTTCCTTGTACCATAAGGCACGGTAATGTTCTATTTTCCTAGGTAAAATGTATTTCTGTTAGATTTGCGCTATACTCCCTGTATTATCGGAGTAATACTTACCTTATGAAATAGCCATGTCTAAGTTCGTCTTTAAAATGTAACACTATATAATAGAACTATCGGTTCGATTCAATTAAATCTATTCCTTCTATTTCTGGTCTGTTCTCAACCGATCTAAAAAGTTAAGTAACGTCTCGGGCGATTGGATGGGTAACTGCTAGTCACAAAGGCCGCTAATCCTGTTGCTTCAGAAAGTACCTTGGGTCCAGACTGGAAGTTTTGAAGGTGGTAGAAGTAGAACCATTGTAGTTCGACCCCGACGGCACCACCGCTACACCTATTTCTGCCCCATAACAGCAGTGTTATGCCGTGTTCTGGTTTGAAGGGTGTGGTAAGGGCGACATACTTTTCCGAGGCGTTCCATCTTAGTCCTCAGGGTTAGCAGCGCATTTATGGCCGAGTTCAGGTAGGATATCCAATCCTATCTGGGGTTGATACACCGTTGGCCACAGATGCGCCGCTCCTCCCTGAGGACTAAGCTTAATGACCTCGGAAAAGTATGTCTCCTTTACCACACCCTTTAAACCAAAACACAGAAGCGCATAACACAGCTGTTATGAGGCAGAAATAGGTGTTGCTGTGGTGCCGCTGGAGTCCACCACAAAGGGTTCTACCACCTCCAAAATTAACATTAACAATATAATAATTATGTAACATAAATAATAAAATGTCAAAGCCCTATGAGGCACTCGTTCGCCACTGCTGTTATCTCAATTTTAAAAGCATATTTCAATGAATGATTGACATTTAAATGGTCTGACGGACAGACAATATGGTCGTGTGTCAGAGATTAACTGACGCCTCGAAATATGTATGTATGTATTGTAATGTACTTCCTATATACGTGTGTTTTATGAGAGTAATACGAAATGGCTGGCTATTTGCTTCTCGCTTATTTCTATAATGTGTAAGAAAGAAATATTTATGTACAACTATTTCGGATTACATTATTAATGTAACTAAGTTATGATATAAGCATAGATTAGTAAAGATACTTCGCCGCCTTGAAATTGAATAAAGCCACAAATGGCTTATTAGTAAGTTCTTTTTTTGAATTCTTGACAAATAAAAACATTTTTAGAGAAAATTTACGAATAAAAAAACAAATACTGCGTAATTTACATAATAAATAAATAATTATTTCAAATATTTTAGGGACATTCTAGCACGGAGACGTGGCAAAACTTTTTTACGCAACTATTTCAATTCTCAAAACTGGGTACATTTTCTTGTTAGGAGTGAGTAATCTTTACTAATCTATGGATATAAGAAAGAAATAAATACTATGGCGTCCATACTATTTTCTGCCTCATAACAGCAGTATTAAACGCTGCTAAATTCTGGTTAGTGGTATGGTGTGTGATAAAGAGAAGACGCTCATACGAGGCGTGCTAACTTAGTCCTAGGGATAGGAACGCATATGCGCCAACCTAATTAGGTACTCTAATCCTGTCTAGGTATGTTTATACATATCCATGAGCGGCATTTGCCACTTACTATCCGTGGGGTACCGTGGTATCCGTACCTGTTATAAGACAAATAATATGTTGTGAACATCGCTTCAGTCATATTAAGATTTCTACCATATTTAAGAATAATAAAATTAGCATCATCTTCATACATTGTAATTAATAAGATAGGTATAATTAAGTACATTGGATACTTGAGTATATTTCTTGCCTCAAACTTTAGAACAAAAAAGATAGACACGTTTTCAAAGGTTTTTTTTAAAGAATACCTACTAAGTACGGAAACATAAACGCAAGACAAAGTAAACGCAAATTATAATTAGTTAATACTTACAAATTAGAATCTTGCATGAAATATATGAATAAATTTCTGGAATGTTACGTTATAGTCCGCGAAAAACTGCTAGTCCGCTCTGAATATAGAAATGAATCGCGTCCACATAGCAAATTGTATGACTACACCTGCTCGCAACAACTTCAGAGCGGTCTAGCAGTTTGGCGCGGATCTATACCTTGTTGTACGAGCTTCAAATCCAAAACTAAAGGAGTCATCAAAGTCTACTCTAACCCTCTCCCCCTCCCGAATCTATCTGAGCTCATACAAGTGTAAGTAGTGCTTCAATCTACTACACTTTACTATATTAGATACTAAAGTTTTTATCTAAATTTTTTGATCCAAGTCTCAAGTATAACTTGCACAAAAAGGCTCACGATTTCGCGTTTTTCATTATCATGTGTTGCTGAAAATTTACCATCTTTATGTTTCCTGTCGTTTTTGCACTAAAACAAAAACCTGACTACATGTTCAGTCTTAGGCTAAATGCACACTACGTTATCTTATATACAAAATTCTCGTGTCACAATGCTAGTTACCGTACTCCTCCGAAACGGCTTTACCGATTTTCACCAAATTCTATATACATATTCAGTAGGTCTGAGAATCGGCTACTATCTATTTTTCGTACCCCTAAGTGATTCTTCACCCTTCACAATTTTTTATTTATATGGCAACACAGCGTTTACCGGGTCAGCTAGTATCAACTAAAATTAACCGCTTAACACTGCTGTTATTAAGCAAAATATTCTTTTTTTTATAATATAGGACTACCCGTCCTCCTGATGGTAAGTGGCTACTGCCAACCATGGGCATCTGTAATCAACCCCAGATAGGATTAGATATTCCTACCTGAGGTCGGTCACAGATGCGCCGCTACCCCTGTGGACTAAACTGGAACGCCTCGGAGAAGTATGTGTCCCTTACCACACCATTCAAACCAGAACACAGCAGCGCTTAACACTGCTGTTATTAGGTAGAAATAGGTGTCGCGGTGGTGCCGCCGGAGTCGAACAACAGAGGGTTCTACCACCTTCATATGAATACAGAATACTGTGTACATAGCTTTAGCAATTACGTTAAGATAAAATAATGATTAGTATTCATTATTCGCGATTCTCACGTGTTATTGCCAAGGTGAGACGCCATTTTGTTTTGTGCTATACCGCCAACGTATGTGTAATTATGTTTCTAAATAAGAAACATTATTTAATAACCTCTCATAGGTATGGACTTTGATGTTTTATAATACAAGAGTAGCAGACGAGCATGCAGTTCACTTGATGGTAAATGGTTACTGCTGCCATGGACATCTGTAAGCAACTCCAGATAGGATTACATTTCTACCTGTGGTCGATTACAGATGCGCCGCGCTTGAGGACTAAGCTGGAACACGTCGAAAAGTATGTCTTCCTTACCACACCCTTCAAACCAGAACATAGCAGCGTTTAGACTGCTGTTATTAGACAGAAATAGGTGTGGCGGTGGTCCCGCCGAAGTCGAACCACAAATGGTTCTACCACCTTCAATACGGTATGTGTGGTCGCATACCGTGGTAAATACCAAATGGTGTGGAAGGAGCGAAATCTGCTCCTCCAGGGCAGAGCCCGATCGGGGCATCGCGCTTGGAGGACTCCGGTTATGTTCCGTTGGAGATACCGGGATTCTCCAACAAGCGTTGAGGACGGCCACCGGGGGATTTTAGTGCGGTAAAAGTCCCACATAACCCGGCGTCGCTCACACGTCGTCGGGTACCTTTTGAAGGTTTCCCCCTCGTAAAGAAAAAAAGGTGTGTCGGTGGTGCCGCCGGAGTAGAACCACAGAGGGTCCTACCAGCTTAAAAATGGATTGGATTTGTACCATTCTCACGTAACTTCAGTAAGTTAGCATGTGTGTGTTAACTGACATATCCTTTGTGTATGTGTTAATGTGTGATATTCATTATATGTATGTTGTAAATGGTGTATGAGTACTAGGAGAGTATTGACATGTGTTTGTGATAGGTCTTTAAAAAACGGCCAAGTGCGAGACGGAATAATGCTTAGATTTTTTTTGGAGTAAAAAATGGGCTTGCAGGCCATTTGATAGTAAATGATCATTGCCACTTATAAACACCTGTGAACAACTTGTAAGGGTGTAGTAAGGGAGATATACTTTTCCGAGGCATTCCAGCTGTCCTTAAGGGTAGCGGTGCATCTGTGGCCGAGAACAGGTAGGAATCTAATCACCTGAGGCTGATTACAGTCCATGCCCCATGGGCGGTAGTATCCACTTACATTCAGGTGAACTGCATTCGTCTGCTACTCTTCTATTGTAAAATACTATGGAGAATAGGTTCTTCCTGAAGTCGATCACTTCAGTGCAGCATTGCCACTCCTGGGGACTAAGACTTAGTTGGCTTCTTACTGGCACTTCATATTACTATTGGTGTGATGATGGTTACCTACCATCTCACTTCTACTTCTCTCCTTCTCACCTTGACCCTGTAATTCCGGGACCAGAATAGGGCTACGGTATCCCCTGCCTGTCGTAAGAGGCGACTAAAAGGGGCTTCCGGGGTTGCGGGCGGCAAGAGTGGGAGCTCGAACCGCCCGTCGGCGACCCCGGGAAGGACGGCTGTATGTGTGGTCGCATACCGTCGTACACACCAGACGGTGTGGTGATAAAAACTCACCTGGGCGGAGCCCGACGGGGCAGTGCGCTAAGAGGACTCCAGTTGCGTTCCTTTGGAGATCCCGGAGTCCTCTACGCAGCACCGAGGACGGCCACCGGGGGGGTTTTAGTGCGGTAAAAGTCCCACATAACCAGGCGTCACTCCCATGGCGTCGGGTTCCTTTTGAAGGTTTCCCCCTCGTAAAAAAAAGGTACCTTCTCACCTAAACCATATTGTTTCTACCTTCCAAAAAGCCGCAGTGAACACTCCAGTCACCTGCTGTTTGCCTCCTCCATTACATAAAAAGATGTCAGAAAAAATATTATTCAATCATTTTCCTTTACAATAAGTGCCAAAACAAATAAACGTCAATAGCAAAGTTTATAGAGCGGAAAGTATTTACGGATGGATGGGAGGTTTGCTTTTTATTTCAATCTAAGATCAGTACACGGGTCCGTTCGTATTGGTCTACGTATGTATAATAAATAAAATAAAATAAACGCTTTCTACACTCACAGCCCCACACTAGGATTCCCTGTGTCGTGGGTGCCATGAACACACAGATAGACATATACACAAACACCCAGACTCAGAAACAGATATCTAATTTCATCATTTAGATATCTGTCTGGCCGGGGATTGAACCCGGGACCCTTTGCGCGTCAGAGCAGCATGGTGACCGCTCCGCCACGCGGGTCGTCAAACTATGGATGGATTAAGGATTATTAATAATCAAACTATCCAATGTTTGGCCAATTTGGTAATGGGTCTTTATCTTTCCTTCTTTCAACGATGGCTCGCGTGGCGGAGCGGTTGACATACTGGTCTGACGCGCAAAGTTCCGGGCTCTATCTCCAGATAGACATCTGTTTTGGATCTAGGTGTTAGTGTGGCGACCTCCCGCTACTCGTCAAGAGATGGCGCCACGAGTATTCTGAATCACGCTGTCAAAGTTTTCTAAATATCTGGCATATATACAAGTTCCGTACTGAGTCTGTCGGAGCACGGCCGCTCCCCGGGCATGATCACCTAGCCCGGCGCGAGATCTCCCTTTGGCAAATTAGTATGTTTGTCTTTCTGTGCATGACACCCACGACACGGAATCCTAATGTGGGGCTGTGAGTGCTAAAAACGTATTATTATTTTCGTCTTCAGAAATATTCATAGAAATAGGTATAGTGATGGTCCCTTCGGAATATAATCACTTTCGATTTGATTAACACCCCCTTAATTTTATTTATTTTTTTATTTTTAATTTAAAGTGGCATTTTTTTCGCTGGGCGAACACATCATCCCGTAAAAACAAACTATTAAGCAATTCATCTCATAACATTGTATAAAACGAGTACATACTTTTATAAACACTAACACTCACAAACACTAAGACACTCACACACACACTCACACACACACACACACACACACACACACACTCACACACACACACGCACACACACACACACACACGCGGGCGCTTATATGAGTTGGACACGCCTTTAATTTAAGTAGTCATTATTCTTAAAACTATTTTTATATATTTTGTATTTGTATATTTGATTAAATTTTGTCCTGGTGATGAGCGGGGCACCCAGTAATACGGGCTTCCAACCCAGTACAGGGGCCCTTGCGCCTTGATTTGTATATAAATGTACTTTAATCAATAAAACATTATTTTTTTATAAGATTTTAAATTGCACACATACGGAGTTTCTTTCGCCACTTCCTCTCCATAACGAACCACTTTCCAAAGCGATAGTATTTTGTTAATGTTCGAAAAAATCAATATGAATTTTGAATAAACCAAATTTGAATTTGTTGCAAGATATCACCCAAAAATTCACTTACAAAGCAAGCGAAAATAGTACCTAATATAATTTTAAAATTAATTTTCCAACACCTTAGTCTGAAGCATAATTAAATTCGCCTACAATTGACGTCATAGCTCAGTACGTACATACTGTACAGCATATTAATACACAATTATACCAGTTTAGTCTCGCCAGATGAACAATAGAGTTGTGTTACTTGTTGGTTGTTGGGAAAATAATGTTACGTCGGTAAACGTAATGTTTTTACTAATAGTAAAGTCCGGTATACTTTACTACTTTTTGAAGGTGGTAGAACCCTTTGTGGTTCGACTCCGGCGGCACCAGCGCCACACCTATTTCTACCTAATAACAGCAGGGTTAAGCGCTGCTGTATTCCGGTTTGAGGGGTGTGGTAAGGGAGACATACTTTTCCGAGGCGTTCCAGCTTAGTCCTCAGGGGTAGCGGCGCATCTGTGGCCGACCTCAGGTAGGAATATCTAATCCTATCTGGGGTTAATTACAGATGTCCATAGGCGGCAGTAGCTCCTTACTATCAGGTGGACTGCATGCTTGTCTGCTACTCCTATATTATATAAAGAAAAAACTTTGTCAAGTGTTTTTATAAGAATGACGAAGGTAGCTAGGTTGAAAGTGGTAAGCCCTCTGCCACTACCGTCACACCTATTTCTGTCTTATAACAGCAGTGGTCTGGTTTGGCGCATATGTGGCCAACATTAAGAAAGTAATATGATCTGGGATTAATTACAGATGTCCATGAGAGACAGTACCTTCAGATGGACCGAATGCTTGTCTGCTACTCCTATTGTAAAATAAAAACAGTTCTTCCACTGAAACAATTTAGAAACAAGTGAGATACCTTCCCGGCAGGTATCTATATATTCGTCCCTGTAGTTCCGGGAGAATAGGACTACGGTATCCTGCCTGTCGTAAGAAGCGACTAAAAGGGGGCTTCCGGGGTTGCGGGTGGCAAGAGTGGGAGCTCGAACCGACCGTCAGCGACCCCGGGAAGGACGGCTGTATGTGTGGTTGCATACCGTTGTACACACCAGACGGTGTGGCGAGCGACAAGCTCACCTGGGCGGAGCCCGACGGGGCTATGCGCTAAGAGGACTCCGGTTGCGTTCCTTTGGAGATCCCAGAGTCCCTTGTAAAAAAAAAGGTATCTATATTGGCTTAAGATCTCATTGACCATGTAAACGCATTCTACCTACTAGGTATTGAAGAATTTAAACAATACATTAATGTAGAATTTCTTGATATAACAAGATAACCTTGAACCATACTTATGTTAGAACAAAAACATAATTGAACATTAGTGAACGGATGGGTTTAATTATCTATGGTTATAAGATTAACATGTTTTTCCTTTTAAATGAGCTGATCTTTGTGAAAAATAATAACAGCACTGTTAAGCGCTGCTGTGTTCTGGTTTGGACAGTGTTAAGGAGATATCATCATAATCAACCCATTACTGTTCCACTACTGGGCACGGGTCTCTCAGAATGAGGATTAGGCCATAGTCCACGCGCTGGCCAAGTGCGAATTGTTATACCTCACACACCTATGAGAACTTTTCTTTAAAGACCTCTCAGGCGTGTAAGTTTGTTCACGATGTGCTTCACGGTTATCCTCGTCAACCATTACTGTCCCACTGCTGGGCACGAGTCTCCTCAAAGTTAGAGGTAGTTAGGACATAGTCTTTAACTAATTGGACTTCAACCATCTTAGAAAACGATACGATTGTTACGATATTTTCCTTCACCAACAATACAACTGGGTCAAAATATAGGAAAAAAAATGAAAACCATGCTATTCAATGTATGATGGTGCTATGTACGGTGGTGTATTTCTTGCCTGTGCACGCACTTTATGGAAGGGAGAGCGGTACATACTGCGTGGTTTAAAATATATACCGTCATACGTATTGGTAGCGGAGTAGTAATCCTAACTCGATACTATGATATATATGAAGGTGGTAGAACCCTTTGTGGTTCGACTCCGGCGGCACCACCGCCACACCTATTTCTACCTAATAACAGCAGTGTTAGGCGCTGCTGTGTTCCGGTTTGAAGGGTGTGGTAAGGGAGATAGACTTTTCCGCTCAGGGGTAGCGGCGCATCTGTGGCCGACCTCAGGTAGGAATATCTAATCCTATCTGGGGTTGATTACAGATGTCCATGGGCGGCAGTAGCCACTTACCATCAGGTGGACTGCATGCTCGTCTGCTACTCTTATATTATAAAAAAAAAACATATTTACAAGTATGTAACCGTAATTACAGTTATAACCTTGACTTTGACGGGTGACGCGCGAAATTGCGTGTTTCCGTGGAATTATGGTGGCGCCATTATCTTGTTGATAACAACAGATTCAAAATGTACTTATGAGAATAGAATGCTCATAATCAATAACTTTGTACCCGACTGGGTAAGGTAATGTTTTACGAACGTATATTGCGTACTTTAGCACGCCCTATAATCCGAAAGAGTGATAGCCTGGTGGTTAAGAAACTCGACCTCTCGATCGAGGGGTCCGAGGTTCAAATCCCAGGCACGCTCTGACATCTCTCTCTCACATCTCTGATTTTTCTAAGTTATGTGCGTATTAGAAATTAATTATCACTTGCTAAACGGTGAAGGAAAACATCGTGAGGAAACCTGCATACCTGAGAAATTTATAAAAAAAATCTCAAAGGTAAGTGAAGTCTACCAATACTCACTTGGCTAGCGCGGTGGACTATGGCCTAATCCTTCTCATTCTGAGAGGAGACCCGCACCCAGCAGTGGGACGTTAATGGGTTGATGATGATGATAGTCCGACAGGCTAGACCAATCTTACCATGAGGTGTCGAAGGATTTGACTAAATTTTGGAAATGATATAGGTTACTTTACTTTCCCTTTCATTAAATTATTTTTCAATGAAACCAAAACCCACCAGCGAGTAACACTGACGTTGTAAGGCAGGAATAGGTGTGCTGGTGGCATAGATTAGTAAAGATACTTCGCCGCCTTGAAATTGAATGAAGCCACAAACTGCTTATTAGTAAGTTCTTTTTTTGAATTCTTGACAAATAAAAACATTTTTAGAGAAAATTTACGAATAAATAACTAATACTGCGTAATTTACATAATAAATAAATAATTATTTCAAATATTTTAGGGACATTTCAGCATGGAGACGTGGCAAAACTTTTTTACACAACTATTTCAATTCTCAAAACTGGGTACATTTTCTTGTTAGGAGTGAGTAATCTGTACTAATCTATGGCTGGTGGTGCCTTAGAAGTCAAGTGGTCTACCACGTTCACTTGAGTAAAATATGAAGGTGTTAGAATTGAGAGGCGTTCCAACTTAGTTTAGGCTAAACCACTTTAATGCATCTGTGGCCGACCTCAGGTAGGACTCTAATCCTATCTGGGGTTGAGTAGAGATGTATATGGGCGGTAGTAGCCACTTACCATCAGGTGGACTGCATACTACTCTTCTACTCTTATATATATATTTTTTTTATTTTTATAATATAAGAGTAGCAGACGAGCATGCAGTCCACCTGATGGTAAGTGGCTACTGCCGCCCATGGACATCTGTAATCAACCCCAGATAGGATTATATATTCCTACCTGAGGTCGGCCACAGATGCGCCGCTACCCCTGAGGACTAAGCTGGAACGCCTCGGAAAAGTCTGTCTCCCTTACCACACCCTTCAAACCGGAACACAGCAGCGCCTAACACCACTGTTATTAGGTAGAAATAGGTGTGGCGGTGGTGCCGCCGGAGTCGAACCACAAAGGATTCTACCACCTTAAATATTATATTATAAAAAAATAGTAGTAGCCTGCTTCAGTTCGAAATTTGTCAAATGCAGGTATTACAAACAGACTTTATTTTGGTAGCTTGACTGCTGGATGATTTAATTAGATTGAGTGGTGGTCCCAATTTAGTCCTCAGGGGTAGCAAGGCATGTGTGACCGACCCTGAGGTCGGTAATATAGTATAATCGCTAGGATAATTAAAGACCTAGTCGAGTAGGTATTTAATTATCCGAGATTGATTAATGATTATAGCTGTTTACCTGTATGTAGATAGATTACCTGTATACTGATATTATACCTATTTACGGGCGACAGTAGCCACCCATAGTTATCGCCAAACTTCTAGTCCGCTCTGAAGTTGTTGCGAGTAGGTGTAGTCATACAATTTGCTATGGCGACGCGATTCATTTCTATATTCAGAGCGGACTAACAGTTTTACGCGGACTATACTATCAGATGGTCTGCTTTTTCCTTTGCTACTCAAAATTTAAAAACAAACGCGCGCGTGCACGCGGGCGGAAGATTTCAAACAATGCGTATTGTCACCGTCTTGACGAGTCAATGGGAAAGCGTCCGGTAAACCGGAAAACGTCTGCAAGGCCGGACCGAGGCCGGGCCGGACACCGTGACGTTACCGGACTTTGGACCTTAAATATAAGACATAAGACGGCTGGACTTGTCTAATCTAAAGATTTAAGATTTTTGAGATAACAGAACTATTTCTAAGTTATAAAACGCTTTCTGCACTCACAGATCCACACTAGGATTCGCTGTGACGTGGATACTATGGACATACCTATTTCTCCCTAATAACAGCAGTGTTAGGCGCTGCTGTGTTCCGTTATGAAGGGTGTGGTAAGGGAGACAGACTTTTCCGAGGCGTTCCAGCTTAGTCCTCAGGGGTAGCGGCGCATCTGTGGCCGACCTCAGGTAGGAATATCTAATCCTATCTGGGGTTGATTACAGATGTCCATGGGCGGCAGTAGCCACTTACCATCAGGTGGACTGCATGCTCGTCTGCTACTCCTATAGTATAAAAAAAAGCACTCAGACCTAAAGCAAATCCGAAAACTCATTGAGATGTCTCCCTAGGCGGGAATCAAACACAACACCGCGTCAGACCGGTATAGCCACCACTAGAATATACAAGTCATAAATAATACTATTTTGTTGTTACTAATTTTATAAGATTTTTTTGCATTCCCTGGCAACCCTGCCGATATAATATTGACAGCATTCCTTTTCCTTAACAAGATTTCTCCATAGACCAACGAAGGTGGTAGAACCCTTTGTGGTTCGAATCCGGCGGCACCACCGCCACACCTAATTCTGCCTCATAACAGCAGTATTAACAAAAAAAAACAGTATATATTTAGAATTATTATTTTATTATATAGAAATAGCAGACGAGCATACAGTCCACCTAATGGTAAGAGGCTACTGCCGCCCATGGACATCTGTAATCAACCCCAGATAGGATTAGGTATTCCTGCCTAAGGTCGGCCACTGGTGCGCCGCTACCCCTGATTACTAAGCTGGAACGCCTCGGATAAGTATGTCTCTTACCACATCTTTCGAAGCAGAACATAGCAGCGTTTACTGCTGTTATTAGGCTGAAATAGGTGTGGCGGTGGTGCCGCCGGAGTTGAACCACTGAGCGTTCTACCACCTTTCACGACATGCTAGTTTCACGCGCATAACGACAAAGTAAGTGTTTAAATAATTTGCTATTGACCTCCTTTTGTTTTTTGTATAAATAAATAGAATGCACGGAAGCGTAGCGGCATGCTTGTGTATATAACTCATCAATAACTAATCTACAAAGTTACTACATTTAAGGTGGTGAAACCCTTTGTGGTTCAACTTCAGAGGCACCACCGCCACACCTATTCTGTTTAAGAACAGCAGTGTTAAGTGCTGCTCTGTTCTGGTATGAAGGGGACGGTAAGGGCGTGCAGCAGTAGCCACTTGCCATCAAGAGGACTGCATGCTCATCGGCTACTCCTATATTAAATATATATATATATATATATATATATATATATATATATATATATATATATATATATATATATATATATTATATATATTATATTAAAACCACACAACAAATGTGAAACACATACCTGAGAAATCTTAAACAAAAGTTTTCAAAGGTATATGAAGTCTACCAATTCGCACTTGGCCAGCGCGGTGGACTATGGCCTAATCCTTCTCATTCAGAGGACACCCGTGCCAGTGACACAGTAATGGGTTAATGATGAATATTAGTTAAGATTCATTCCTCGTGCCATCTCTGTAAGACATATAGATCTATACTTTTCTTAAAGTCAAAACAATAAAATTTAAATAAGGGCCGATTCACAGAATTAAGTACTTAACACAAAAAGCAGACTGACACCGTCATTTATGCTTAAGGCTAATGATAGCTCAGTGGGTACGTTTATATTAATAAGTACAGGGTAACAACAACTCCATTAGGAATTTTAAACATGCCTTTAATATTTTTTGCTGATATTTAAAGGTCCTTGTTGAAAATGGTTTAATAAATAATTTTCTTGTGGTGATGGCCTTATTCTAGGTTGAATATTTGGTGTATTTTTTGGAGTTAAAACAGTATAGAGGTATGTATTTACGACATCAATCCATTATTGTTGTATTGTATTGTATTGTATTGTATTGTATTGCAGTGATAGCCTAGTGGTTAAGAAACTCGGCCTCTCGATCGAGGGGTCCGAGGTTCAAATCCCAGGCACACGCACCTCTGAATTTTCAAAGTGATGTGCGTATTAGAAATTAATTATCACTTGCTAAACGGTGAAGGAAAACATAACGAGGAAACCTGCGTACCTGAGAGATTTATAAAAAATATCTCAAAGGTATGTGAATTCCACCATTACGCACTTGGCCAGCGCGGTGGACTATGGCCTAATCCTTCTCATTCTGAGAGGAGACCCGTGCCCAGCAGTGGAACAGTAATCGGTTGTTGAATGTATTGTATTGTCCCACTGCTGGGCAGGGGTGTCTCAGAGTAAGGTTTAGGCCGTCGACCATTACGCTGGGCATGTGTAGATTGGTAGACACACACCTTTGAGATTTTCTTCTTAAACGTGCAGGTTTCTTCTCGATGTTTTCTTTCACTGTTTAAGCAAGTGATAATTAATTTTAAATACACGTATGACTTTGTAAAATCTGAGGTGTGTGTCTGGGATCTATCCTCGGATCGCCGATCGAGAGTAGCATCGTTTCAACTAAGTGGAGATTGGTGGATTTCAGACTTTGAATTTTTTTTTCATAGAACTCATGTAGGTTTCCTCACTATTCTTTACTTCACTAATTGTAAAAGGTAATAAATTTCTAAAACAAATAATAATATTACTTCGGAAATCAGACTACCTGGTTGGAACCCTGGACTTTTAGGATAAAATTCATACCAACACCCATTATTATTAATCAATCTATCCAAATTACCTACCTAAGATCGAAATTTGAAATGTCTATTTAACATTGTCCATTTTTCTATAAATCTTAAACTTAAACGCTTTCTACACTCACAGCCCCACACTAGGATCCCCTGTATCGTGGGTGCCATGGACACACACAGAGACAAATACACAAACACCCAGACCCAGAATCAGAAATCTAAATTCATCATTTACAAATCTGTCTGGCCGGGGATCGAACCCGGGACCCTCCGCGCGTCAGACCGGCATGGTGACCGCTCCGCCACGAGGGTCGTCACCATAAATAGTATAAAAAAATTGTTATCGTCTATCTTTGGCAGACAAAACAATGGACAGATCACTTATTACTAACGGGCGTAAGCCGCTTACGATCAGAATGCAATAACCATGAGCTAATGACTGGCCGTCCCTGCCATACAAGGATACCATAAAAATGCAGGAAGTACCATCGTAATACATCATGTGTGCATGTGTGTGTGAAGGTGTATTGAACGCGTGCGTGCGATGCGTCATGCACGATCAAGTTTGGTAGGGTTGGTGGTGGGTAAAAGTTTAGATTTTATTTATTTTAGAAGTTTTCTTTTTTTCTTTTACAAGAGTATTTATTTATTTATTCATAAGTTGTACCAACAAGGTTTAACATTTAAGTTTAAGTTTAGATTTACAATCTTCGTGAGTGTCACCTCAATTATAGGTACAAACTACAATTCACTAACTACTTTTAGTTTAATTATTTAAGAAAAGAACCTTAAGAAATGGCGGAAACTTAACCAACCATTACTTATACTAGAGTGGGTTACACCGAAGGCCCGGTTAAAGTTTACGTTAAACTTAACTATAACAATTAAGTTAAGATTAAAACTACTTCGCAACAATCCGCTACAAATATGTATGTTGGTATATATTTTAAACCATGCAGTATGTACCACCCTCCCTCCCTCAAAGGATGCATGCAGATGCACGGTTAAGAGAGTTCGTAGAGTCAACTTACCCTGATGATGCTCCGTTTTGGAGCGAAACACGTGTTGGTGGTGGTATGTATGGTGATGTATATTTTTAATTTTTGCATCTGCACGCATCCTTTGAGGGAGGGAGGGTGGTACATACTGCATGGTTTAAAATATATACCATCATACATATTTGTAGCGGATTGTTGCGAATTAGTTTTAATCTTAACTTAATAGCATGGATTTCCGCATAGTAACACCTGATACAATTAACTAACTATAACAATAACTTTGATGATGGAATGTTTGAAGTTTTCCTTAACGAGAGTGTTTCAAAAATATACCTTAAAGAAATGGTGGACACTTAACCAACCATTACTTTCTCATACTAGAGTAGACTGCAACGAAGTCCCAGTTAAAGTTTGTGTTAAACGTAAATATAACAATAACTTTGACGATGGATTATAATAATTCTGTGTTGCACCAATTTATTTGTCATTCCTATCACTGGTATTCATTGATATATCACTAGTAAAACGGATAGGTTACTAACAGAACAATCGGCGCTTTTTGATAGAGGTGTGTAGAAGGTAGAAAGTAGGATAGCACTAAATTAATGCATAAATAATTATACATAGTTTAAAAACTACAAACCACGCTAAAATCACGCAAGGAAAATCGTTAATCCTGATTCCTGACAATCCTGATGAGGAGAATGGGATAAAATTGTTAAAATCGTGTGTTGTCATCGGTTGTTGATAATTGTTCAAAATTTTAAATTAATCGGACTGTTCAAAGTGGGTAAAAATCGAGTTCAAAGATTCCGTTACATAGATACATACATACATACATACAACCCAAGCTAATAAAAGCGTGGTAAAAAGAGGTAAACATAGTTCGCATGGGACATTTAACCCATATTTCATGTGCCACTTTTCGAACGTGTATATGTGTACGTTTTTAATAGTGTTAAATCGATGTTGGTCTCAAAATGTTTAGTCGACGTTGACAGATACGGAAGTTGACAAAAATAATAAATGAAACCAATCGAAAGGTTAATGTTAAATGTTAGTTATAAAGTAATGTCAACCTTAACTAAGATGGTGCAACTAATGAATTTATTAACTATAGATTTGACGGCTTCTAAGGCTTTTCTAAACGTTCTTACATGGTGCAACCCACTTTAAGTCTTAATAAATGGACATATCGAGGAGTTAGTTAAGGCTTAAGTTATCATTAAGATTAGTAAATGATACATTTTCAACATTATAACATATGTTCCATATCTTATATATAAAATTCTCGTGTCACAATTTTATTTTAGTTACCGTACTCCTCCGAAACGGCTTTACCGATTTTCACCAAATTTTATATGCATATTCAGTAGGTCTGAGAATCGGCTACTATCTATTTTTCATACCCCTAAGTGATAAGGGTTGTTTACCCTAAACATTTTTTTATTCATATGGCAACACAACGTTTGCCGGGTCAGCTAGTTTTAATATACGTATATCCTTGTAAAGGATGATTTTTCAACATTTTTATATATGTTCTTTTTGCTTTGCAAAGACACAGTTAGAAAAAGTTTTTTTTTTATTATAGGTATTTTATTTTTATTTTTTATCTACAATCCACAAAATCAAAAAGTGCCACCCCTACCACTTCACACTCCACTTGCCGGTGCACAAATTGATCGCCCGCTATCTCCCTCGCACATCATGCCGTCCCGCTCACGTAACTGTGGAGTACAGTTAGCCGCCCGACTACAGTTTGGAGATTAAAACAATAATCGTGCACGTGGCTTGTTGTATTGAAAGCATGCAGTCCATCTGATGGTAAGCTTTTTTTTGACGAAACCTTCAAAAGCTACCCGACGCCATGGGAGTGACGCCGGGTTATGTGGGATTTTTACCGCACTAAATCCCCCCCGGTGGGCGTCCTTAGCGTTTAGTGGAGAACTCCGCGAACACAACCGGAGTCGTCCTAACGTGATGCCCTTTTCTATCGGGCTCTGCCCTGAGGGAAGCAATTTACGCTCCTGTCACATCCCCTGGTGATTACAGCGATATGCGACCACACAAACCGCCGTCCTTCCCGGGGTCGCTTGCTGGACGGTTTGAGCTCCCACTCTTGCCGCCCGCAACCCCGGAAGCCCCTTTTAGTCGCCTCTTACGACAGGCAGAGGATACCGTAGCCCTATTCTGGTCCCGGTACTACAGGGACAATCTGATGGTAAGCTACTGCCGTCAATGGACATCTATATTATATCTATACAACCTCAGTTATAATTAGAAATTAAACGAACTTACCTAAGTGAAGTTCCATTTCAATTGTACGAACTGCATAGTCTCGAAATGATAATGTTGACATGTAGTACACCGCCAGTCGCCAGCCTTGTGTCACGTATATTCAGAGCTAAAAACCTCGAATTCAAATAATTTAAAACAATATCCAACCTACTTATAGCGCCCCCTACCGGTAAATGTCATTAAGTTTAGAGATCCTGGGGTCAAGATGTAAGTTCATTAGCTCGATTATTTTACAACATAGATGATATTATGGGTAATACTTATCGTATATAAGTATGGGTGGGTGGGTTATAATATCATTTCGAGACTATGCAGTTCGTACAATTGAAATGGAACTTCACTTAGGTAAGTTCGTTTAATTTCTAATTGTACTTCACTGCATAGTCTCTTCAATGATAATGTTGACATGTAGATGTTTAGAGATTTGTAAAATAACGAGCATATTAAACAAAATACAAAAACATTTAAATCCTACTATTTTTAAAATTCCTAATTTAATATATCTATTTAAATATTAATTACAGTTATCAAGTATACGTTTGATGTAACGTCTCTACTACAAAATTGAACTTAGATCTGATCCGTTCAGCTATCCTTCTAAGAGGGTCTTAACTGACACTCATATGTTTAGACGTCAGCGTAGCAGCGTGGTAATGCGTGCTCTCTAATGGTATGTATTGTAAAAAATGATATATCAATGCCATCATCTTCCGTGGTTGATAAAATCTAGAAACTGTCGTCTGGAAGGTCACTGTATTATAAGATTACATAAAAGAAATAAACTTATTCTTGCAACTCTCAAGTGTTACTAGGCCTATCTAGGTAATTTTATTAAGGATGTGCTGGACAAATACTATGATTACTATGAAATAATGGTAATACTAGATTGTTTGAACACTGGTTATAGTAAGGTTTAAATTCATGTGGCAATTTAATATACAATATCTTCCGACAAGCAATTTGGTTAATATACAATAATGTTATTATTATGTTTATGTATACTTTTTAGAAGTCTCGACTCAGATGTAGGCGAATCGGTAGTAGGTAATAATGGCATTCACGGGCTTACACCAAGTGAGCGTCATAATATATACGATATCTATTGTTTTTATATATTACTTATTATTATTATTACTTTATATACTTTATATTATTACTTATATATTATTATTGTTTTTACTATATGAGTAATTACAATAACCAAAAAAAGTAAATAGTATTTTTTCTTCATCTCCACTAAATAATATATAATATTTTACACTTAACTCGCTAAAAATATTTATACATCAGATGTAACTATCCCAAGTAATAGCATACTTGGGATATGGAGGATAGAAAACCTAAATATGCATTTTAAGAACAAAAATAATTCTAGATATATATATATATATATATATATATATATAAATGAAAAGAATATTGTAACCAGTCTACAGATAGATCTAGTTATTTACACTGTTTAGGCCAAAATATTATAAGCACCAGCATCACGTTTTCATTATTGCGTCTAACATTGCTTGTAGAGCAACAAAATCTTGAGATTCGTGTATAGAAACGAAACGCTCCTCGAGGAAGCGAGTAACATACAGGGTAAAGCGTTGACGAAAAACAATTGGATTTAGATCTTTTTTTTTTTTTTTTTAAATTCATATGAGACCCAAAATGCAACCCTTCCAAAATGAAAGGTTTATTTATTTATTTATTTTATTTATTTATTTATTTATTTATTTTTTTTAATACTATTTTTTAGGACTGTCTGGACCAGTCTGGTACTACCACAAACTCCCCAACCGTTCAGAGATAATCTTTAACAACAATTATTTTATTAGAAATAAAATGAATATTTCCATTTAAATAGTATAACCTTAGTCATGACATGTAAGTCATACTTCTTGTAGGTTTCCTAGTAAATAAATCTATTTAAAAACCTTCAAAGTGTTAATTCGCAATGTATAATCTTGATTTAGTGATAGCAAATTCATTCTGAAATTATTAAATGTATTAGGGAAATAAAAACATTTTTTGGGTATTCAATAAATCCAATATGTGCCTTGATATTACGGTTAAATGTGGGTATTAAACACCATGCTGTATCTATATGAAATAACTGTGGAGTTGCCTACAGGTATTAGGGTTTCACCGTGTTGAAGATGATTATTGAAAAAATATCTTTAAGCACAAGTAACGCTGCATTTAACTTTAAATAGTTGATCGGATTTGTTATTTAAATCAAATAACAAAAATACTGAGAATAATGACCATATGTTACATAACTGATTGTGTCCCGATAATAAAAATAATATGACAACTACCACCTGTAATTATATCTATGTGTAAGAGGGATAGTATTTTGATAAACATTATTAAAATTGTTTTATATATATATATACATATCTTTGCATTTATTATAATTTTTATTTTTTAATATTATTATTATATATATATATTTCTTTTTTTTTTTTTTTTTTTATTTTTATTTTACCCTTGTGTTGATTTTTAATCTTTTATCTAATGGTAAAGCAATTTGATTTTTTATTTATTTATTGCTTGTATAATACAACCTTAACAGTTGTATTATTTCCAATTATCAAACTATCTTTTAAATAACCAATAAATCCTAAAGAATGATATAGCTTATTATGTCTATGATCCTAAATTACTAAGTGTCGTTATTGTTCCTTGTCCATTATTATGACATTTCAAATAGGAACTATGTTATATAAATATATAACTGACACAATGTCCCTAGATCTTAATCAGTTATGTATGGTCTTGTATCTTTTAAAAGGTTAGTAAAAACATAAATATAGTGTTCTGCTCAAACCAAAGGAAGGAACTTGAAATGCATAGAATTTCCATTTAACCATAGACATGTAAACACTGTTTAAGGTAATCATGAATTAGTATCCAAATATGCTTTCTTGAAAACAATAGTAAGTAGTGAGTGGAATGCCAGGCTTTATTTAAAGCTCAAGATTAAGACCAAGATATTCAATATAAACCAACATCACCATCATCAGGTGTTGGTAAAGTAAAAATATTGTAAAAAATTGGTTAAGAGTAAACAATATGTTACCATTGATGTGAGAAGTCTTTCTACACACATACCGAGTATATTTTGAAAAAATCTTCATTCCTTGAGAATAATGAGTTTAAGTGTTTATACAAATAGACTCTTAAAGCTAACCACTTGCAAAGCTTGGGTCAATAGTTATTTGTTACAACTGGTCTTTAAAATTAAAATTATAATCGACCACACTATTAACCACTCACCTAAAAATCTGTTGCGATTGAAGATTTATTCCAAAGGAAACTTCGATCAAGCCTTTCTATGACACAGGTATTTGTGCATGAGGCTTGTTGTAAGTCAGATAATGACCCTATTTGGTATGAGTATCTCAAACTTTTGGATGAAGTTTATCATAGGATGAAGTGTAAATATCTTCGTTATACTTGTTATTATAAAATATTGTACTATATATATATATGAATTGAACAATCATTGTTTCTTAAACCATTTTCCCGATCATTTGTTCCAGTACTTGTACTATGAAATTTCTTCTTATTATTTATTATACATAATAAATGACCAGCACCAGTAATAAGATAATTGATAGCAAATTATCTTTATAAAGGCAAATAATTTAAAATTATTAAGAAACAATCATGTCAAATGCTCGAGAGCAGTAAGCATTCGCCTGATGTGGCATGGCTTTTGACTCTTTACAGCTACAATAGTAACTGTGACTTGTGCAACTTTTAAAGTCTAATCATGTGTTATCCGTCCCACAGTTTCCTAGAGGCTAGTGTTCTTCCTTTAAACTATTTTTTCCTTTAGTCTATCTATCACCATCTAGATAGATAGATAGTTCCTTTAGTAAATTACTCTACCAAATTCTTATGAATGGTTAAACCAAATTTAGGTTCTTCTAGAGTATTACAAAAGGATATAAATTGTCATCTCTATATCCTGTATCATGTACATTATTAATCTGAATGATCATTCAATAAAATGTTCATTCATTAAAATCATTACATCCACTCGATGGTAATAGTTGTGTCTATCTACTGATTATTAGACTTTTGTTATATAGGTTATTTACCCAATGTAAAGGACACAATACCCTATTAGAATGGGTGAATATCCGTTGTATCTGTCTACTTAATAGTAGTATCTTGTTATAGTTGTTATATAGGTAAATATCCAATATGTAAGGGTCCCTTATTTGAACGGATGAATATCCATTAGGTATATTCTACTCAATAGTAGATTATTTTATGTGAGTAAATACTCAATATAAACAGGTTAGTATCCACGAACGGGGCTAAATAGCACCCTATTTCTTGTAATGTAGGTAAATATCCAATATGTAAGGGTCATAACCTTATTTGAACGGGTGAATACCCATTAGGTATATCCTACTCAATAGTAGATTCTTTTATGTGAGTAAATACTCAGTATAAACGGGTTAGTACCCATGCACGGGGCTAAATAGCACCCTTTTTCTATGTTCATAGCTTTATATAAGCGAGATTTATATAAGGATTTAAATAAGCGAGATCACCTAAATAGGTGACAAGCTTAGTAATGAACATAAGACGTCAAATTCCTTGCTACAGAACAATATGGTAATCTAAAAATTCTTTGCTTGGAAAAATATATATGTAAAAATTTACCTTGTCATTCCTCATTAATATATAAGATTATCATCTTATCTTTAATAAATGAAAATAATACATTTTCAATTTGCGACGGCATTCGTAATGGCCGCCTAGTACAAATCTTCAGATTTTCGTCAAAATTCTTTATTTTCCATTGTAACTTTTCTGCACAATATATCACACCTACGTCTTTTATAAATTATTAATTGAAATATTTGTTATAAATTAACAATTTTTACTATAAATTACTTATTTTATTTCTTATTTTGAAAAATCATAAATGTACACAGGCTGCACGAAAAACGATAATGACATTTACCGGTAGGGGGCGCTATAAGTAGGTTGGATATTGTTTTAAATTATTTGAATTCGAGGTTTTTAGCTCTGAATATACGTGACACAAGGCTGGCGACTGGCGGTGTACTACATGTCAACATTATCATTGAAGAGACTATGCAGTGAAGTACAATTAGATTACCTGTGGTTTCTACTAAGGACTAAGTTGGAATGACTCAGATAAGTGGTAGGTGGTAGAACCCTTTGTGGTTCGACTCCGGCAGCACCACCGCCACACCTATTTCTGCCTCATAACAGCAGTGTTAAACGCTGCTGTGTTCTGGTTTGAAGGGTATAGTAAGGCAGACATAATTTCCCGAGGCGTTCCAGCTTTGTCCTCAGGGGTAGCGGCGCATCTGTGGCCGACCTCAGGTAGGAATATCTAATGCTATCAGGTTGATTACAGATGTCCATGGACGGCAGTAGCCACTTAGCATCAGGTGGACTGCATGCTCGTCTTCTACTCCTATATTATAAAAAAGGCTATATTTTGAGCACAAACATTGCGTTCTTTCGCTTTTATAATTGCGTTAGAAAATATCGTTTTGCATTTCTACAAAATTCGAAACAATTATACAGTTCTTTAATAACCAAAGCATTTCTATAAATGTAAGCAGTCATGACGTTCTTTAATAGCACAATGGCCCACGGATCCCCATAAATTACCATAACAGATTTATGCCGTGATGCCGTGGCGTGGAGGCGAGAGAATAATTAATACATTAGACCGCCATTTCTAATATATTCAGCATTCATACCATTGTCTAGTAATCAAGCGTGCAATGCGAGATTTAATTTAAATATTAACATCTGTTTGATCAAGGCTGTCAACCCACTGTCCCACTGCTGGGTATAGATTAGTAAAGATTACTTAATCCTAACAAGAAAATGTACCCAGTTTTGAGAATTGAAATAGTTGCGTAAAAAAGTTTTGCCACGTCTCCGTGCTAAAATGTCTCTAAAATATTTGATATACTTATTACAGTATTAGTTATTAATTCGTAAATTTTCTCTAAAAATGTTTTATTTGTCAAGAATTAAAAAAAAAGAACTTACTAATAAGCCGTTTGTGGCTTCATTCAATTTCAAGGCGGCGAAGTATCTTTACTAATCTATGCTTACTAGTTATTGGATTGAATAGAAAAATGTGCTTCCGACTGGATAAAACTACGACTAACTGGAAAAACTGCGAATTATCGGGAAATCTATTTGTGACTGTAAATACTTATAGTGTCTGGAAAATCTATGTCACACTGGAAAAACTGTTACTAACCAGAAAATTGATGACTGGGAAAACTATGTGTGACTCTAAAAAAAACTTCTTATGGTCAAATAATCTATGTCAAACTGGAGAAACTATGTATGACTGGAAAAACTGCTTATGGTAAAATAATCTATGTCAAACTGGAAAAACTATGTATGACTGGAAAAAATGCTTATGGTCGGGAAATCTATGCCAGACTGGAAAACTTATTATGGTCTGAAAATCTATGGCAGCCTAGGAACACTATGTATTACTGGAAAAAACTAATTACGTTCGGAAAATCAATTTCAGACTGGAAAACCTGCTTATGGTCGGAACATCTATGTCAGACTGGAAAATGTGCTTATGAACGAAAAATCTATGTCTGACTGGAAAACTGCCTATGCTTGGAATATCTATGACAGATTGGAAAATGTACTCAGTACTGGAAATACTACACCAAAATGAATAATTTGTGTCTGGAAAAAATCCATGGGCCGCTCTATCACCTCACCGTGAGACATAAATAAGTATAGATATCTCACCGCCTTGTAATTGAAGGAAGCCATTAAATGGCTTAAACGCTGTCATAGTGTAATTTACGCGGAACAATGCCGACATGCGCAGTTAAGACACGAAATCGAAAAAGTGCGAAGAAATATCGTTTCATTCGTAAATGATCTAAAAACTACATTTTTTAACACGCTTTTATTAGCTTCAGACGTATGTATGTTGGTATGTTAGTATGTTAGTATGTAACGGAATCTTTGAACATGATTTTAACCCCCTTCAAAACGTCGGATTAACTCGAAATTTGGCATACTTATTAAGGACCGATGACAATTCAATATTTTAAACATTAATAGTTTTGTACCATTGTCCTTATCAACATCCTCTGGATTAACGATTTTCGAGGCGAGATTTTTCAAACACCTTCAGCAAAGTCCATCGCAACTTTAGATTGCAAATAATTATTGCTATTTAGTTTCAATAGGCGTAACTTTTATATCGTGATTTTTAGTTTAGAAAATAATAATGTTATTTCCCTATAACTCAAATGTTCTGAAACATATCTATAATGCGCTCTTGTAGAATGATTTTTAGGATTCCGTACTCAAAGGTTAAAACGAAACCCTCTGCGGTCTGTTCGTCTGTCGTTGGGCTTTATCTCTTAAATCGTAATAGATAGACACTTGATTTTTTTACAAACGATGAATAATGGTGGTCGCTATAACGAGAAATACTAAAAATTAATAAATAATTATAGTTCAAAAAACTAAAAAACACGCTTTTATGATAAAATCAACTAAAAAGTAGAAAATAATTTTCAATCTAAGAATCAATTAAGGAACAGTAAATAGTATAATTGTGGAAAAAGTGTGGGGTGCTTTTCGAACCTGATTAATGGAGCACCCCACCGAGCTCCCCACCGGGCACCGAG
The DNA here is from genome assembly GCA_014595695.2 of Epargyreus clarus clarus. Lineage (NCBI taxonomy): Eukaryota > Metazoa > Arthropoda > Insecta > Lepidoptera > Hesperiidae > Epargyreus > Epargyreus clarus. Next base: position 2,274,609 of record JACTTY020000046.1, read on the forward strand.
TTCATCGGACATTGTCCGATGAACTCGGCTGCTACTCCTATATAAAACCGTCTGTTTAAAGAACAGTAATGTAAATGTTAATTAGATAATTCTGGAAACTTCAAATGGCGATTGCCATTGAGCGTTTCAATGGATGATTGTCCAATAATCGTCTGTATTTGGTCCAATGTCGCCACAAGGTCGCTCGCTTCAATGGAATTGTTTTGGAGTGATGATAAAACAAATTGTTAAGTATTCGTAAGGATTATTTTATTTTTTATAATATAGGAGTAACAGACGAGCATACAGTCCATCTGATGGTAAGTGGCTGCTGCCGCCCATGGACATCTGTAATCAACCCCAGATAGGATTAGATATTCCTACCTGCGGTTGGCCACAGATGCGCCGCTACTCCTGAGGACTAAGCTGGAACGTCTCGGAAAAGTATGTCTCCCTAACCCCACCCTTCAAACCAGGATACAGCAGCGCTTAACACTACTGTTAATAGGCAGAAATAGGTGTAACGGTGGTATCGCCGGTGTAGACCCACAAAGGGTACTACCACCTACAAAAGGGATTGTCCAATAATCTTCTGTATTTGCTCCAATGTCGCCACAAGGTCGTTCGCTTCAATGGAATTGTTTTGGGGTGATGATAAAACAAATTGTTAAGTATTCGTAAGGGTTATATTAAGTTTAAGGTAACTAGATGTCTAGTAAAAAGCAGTGATAGCCTAGTGGTTAAGAAACTCGGCCCTTGATTGAGGGGTTCGAGGTTCGAGTCTCAGGCACAGAAGTTGTCGAAGTTATGTGCGTATTAGAAATTAATTGTCACTTGCTTAAACGGTGAAGAAAACATCGTGAGGAAACCTGCCTACCTGAGAGATCGTAAAAAAACTTTTTTAAAGGTATGTGAAGTCTACCAATTCGCACTTGGCCAGTGAGGTGGACTATGGCCTAATCCTTCTCACTCTGAAAAGAGACCCGTGCCCAGCAGTGGGACGATAATATGTTTACGAAAAAGAAAAATAATAACATTTTTTAATTGCAATTATTATAAGTGACTATAAAATTTTCGTCGATTTAAAACATAACTATTTAAAAAACTCGAATGAAGAACATGAATTGATGAGCGATTTTCCTTAAAGTTTTCCTTTGGATTACCTTGAGAGAAGTGTTTTAAATGGCCGCATTAAATGGAAACTTAATTATAATTGGCGTGCATATTGCAATTACAGACAAAATAAATACCTTACCACAAAAAACCAAGTCAGATTATGAATTCAAAATTGTATTTGTTTCTCACGACATGCACAAGCGCAGACATTATATTATTATAGAATTGAAAATATTTTGAAAATTGCAGGAAGACTGTTTGAAGTTGAAGAAGTTCGCTACTACACCAACCCAATATTTTCAAAAAACCTTAAAAACACTTTCTTTTTTATAATTTTTAAACAGTCCATTTGATATATTTATGCAGTCCATTTAATAACCCGAGGCCGACCACAGATTTGCTACCCCTGACGACTAAGTTGGAACTACTTGGAACGCCTAAAATAAGCATTATTCCTTATCTTACCTTCCAATGCGAAGCACAGTTAACACTGCTTTTATTAGGCAGAAATAGATGTGGCGATGGTGCCGCTGGATTGGAACCACAAACAATTCTGATAGTTCCAATTTTTCTCGATATAATACATTTTTTACCACGTTTATATTAGCGTGACCTGTATGTACGGAATCTTTGAACTCGATTTTTACCCACTTTGAACGGTCCGACTAAATTAATATTTTGAACAATTATCAAAAACCGATGATAATACACGATTTTTTAAATTTTATCCTATTCACCTCATCAGGATCTTCAGGAATCTGGATTAACGATTTTCCTTGTGCGTTTAGCGTGGTTCTTAGTTTTTAAATTTTAATTATTTTTAAGTCTCATATCCAAAAATGGATCATTTCGTTGGATGGATCTGTCCGTATTTCACTTCGTCAGTAAAATTAAAAAAACCTTTACTAACACACGGAACCAAATAAAAGTATACTAGAACCTCAAGGAAATTTGAATATGATTACATCCTTATGTAAGGCCTTGCCCACATAGCTTATCATGTCACTGTGACCTTGCCTTAACCATTGTCTTTAAATTAGTTTGTTTGTCATTGAGATGGTATCTTAAATTGTATAGTAGCATCCTCATTACGTATTAAGTACTCTTATCTATGTTGTGTGTTTTTATAAGATTGGGGAAGTAAAGGAGAGTAAAGGTTCTGATGGTAAGTGGCTACTGTCGTCTAATGACATCTGTGATTCTGTAATCTACTTCAGATAGGATTAGAGGTTTTGTAGTCAGCCTCATGTTACTTACTCTGAGGACTGAGCTCGAAAGTATGTCTTAATTATCCGAGATAATTAGGACGTACCACACTCTTCAAACTGAAACACAGCAGCGAAACCTGATTGCTTCGACTTCGGCCTCACCATCACAACTATTTCTGCCTAATAACAGCAGTAGTAAGCGCTGCGTATTCTGGTTAGAAGGGTGAAGTAAGGAAGACGGAGTTTTGCGAGGCACTCCAGCTAAGTCTTCAGGTAGAGATCTTATCTTACTGGACTAAGTTAGAATGCCTTATATTAATAATCTCTCGCAAGCATAGCTTAAATCGCAGCAGCGCTTAACACTGCTGTTATTTCGACATAAAATATGTGTGATGATAGTACCTCTGGAATCGAACCGTGAAATGTTCTACTACCTTTAATATTTATCGTTGTCGACAACCCATTTCTGTCTAACTACTGGACACGGGTCTTCTCTCAGATTGAGAGGGGTTTAGGGCATAATCCACCGGAATTGGAACCTCGGACCCCCTAATTAAGGCCGATATAACTACCTATAACCTTTTTCTTCTTTTCTCTACGAGGTAGAAACCTTCAAAAAGTACCCGATGACGTGGGAGCGACGCCGGGTTATGTGGGATTTTTACCGCTCTATAACCCCCCCGGTGGCCGTTTTCAACGCTTGTTGGAGATCTCCAACGGAACACAACCGGAGTCCTCCAAGCGCGATGCCCCGATAAGGCTCTGCTCTGGGGGCGCAGTTTTAGCTACTCCCGCACCATATGGTGCTCACGACGGTATGCGACCCCACATACCGCCGTCTTTCCCTGGGTCGCTTACTGGACGGTTTGAGCGCCCACTATTGCTTGCTTATAACCACATACATAACTGTTTGTTGAACGGAAAAACGACTGCTACTCATACATACATACGTACAAGTACATACATGTGTAATTCAATGAAATCCAATAAGTTAGCGTGGCCTTGAACCGAGTGAGTGAGTATAGAAATGTGGAGGATTCAGAGCGGAACTGTGTTAGGGTTTGCTGTGGATTTGGGTATTATATGAAGTGTCCGTTAAATTCCCTTTGGTTAAGACCACAGACTTCATTTATCGTTGCCTATGCATAGAATGCAGTGATAGCCTTTTTTTTTTGTTAACGAGGGGGAACCTTCAAAAGGTACCTGGTGCCGTACCTGAGTTTTAAATATATGTTCTCAGGGAAGTGTGAAGTCTACCAATTCCAATATCAATTCGATTTTGGCCTGCGCGGTGGTCTAAGCCCCTCTCATTTTAATGGGAAACCTATGCTCAGCATAGGACAATAATAGCCTTCTCCCTGTAGTTCCGTGACCAGAAAATGGCTCCTGTATCCCCTGCCTGGCGTAAGAGGCGACTAAAAGGGGCTTCTGGGTTGCGGGTGGCAAGAGTTGGAGCTCGAACCGCCCGGTCAACAATCCCACATAACCTCTTGTCGCTCCAACGAGTACCTTTTGAAGGTGTTCCCCTCGAGAAAAAAAGGGCAATAGTAGCCTGTGGACCTCTTAAAAAGGAAGAAATAAGGAGAAATAGTATCCTAAACAAGAATGAATGGTTATACGGAACATAACACTGTTTACAAACTGTGTTGTGGCTGAATGTTGCGATTTCCTTCAGATGTGAATGAAATGTGACATGTTTTGTAAATAGTTCTTGTGATGTGAGAAAGACAATGTCTAATCGTATTACACAAACATGTCATTCTATAAAGACAACTCTCAGGGTAGCAACCTACTCGTATCTGTGGTTTTAATACTTATTACATATATGGGAGTAGCAAACGCATCTAGTCCACCTGATGGTAAGTGGCCACTGCGTTTGTTGGACATCTTTAACCAACCTCAGATAAGATTTGCAGTGATAGTTAGTGGTTAAGAAACTCGGCCTCTCGATCGAGGGGTCCGAGGTTCAAATCCCAGGCACGCACCTCTGATTTTCAAAGTTATATAACTTTGAAAATCAGTGAATGTGATAATTTATATAACTTTGAGAATAAGTTATATAACTTTGAGAATCAGCAAGTGATATGCGTATTAGAAATTAATTATCACTTGCTAAACGGTGAAGGAAAACATCGTGAGGAAACCTGCATATCTGAAAGATTTATAAAAAAACATCTCCAAAGGTCTGTGAAGTCTACCAATACGCACTTGGCCAGCGCGGTGGACTATGGCCTAATCCTTCTCATTCGGAGAGGAGACCCGTGCCCAGCAGTGGGACAGTAATGGGTTGATTATGATGATGTTGATGAGATAAGATTACAGTTCTGAGGTTGATCATAGATTCGTTGCTACTTCTGAAGACTAAGTTTGAACGCCTCGGATAAACACGTCTCTCTTATCACATTCTTCAAACAACAGCGCTTAATACTGCTGATATTAGGTACAAATAGGTATGGCGGTGGTGCCTCCGGAATCGAACATGTCCGTCGTTCGTTATAACAAGTGACAATTAATTTCCAAAACACACATAACTTTTGGAAAATTAAAGGTGTCTGCCTGGGATGCAAACCTGGGCCCTCCTGATAGAGATGCTGAATTTCAACCACTAGGGCACCACTGCATCTTTCCTTACAATACGCACTCGTATATCATAAAACTCAGTTTAATTTACGTCAAATTATAGGTCAACGTATCAGCTTTATCTTTAGCGAAGATATTTGTAATACAAGAATTGCAACATGTAATGTTGCTATATTGTTATCTATCTCATTTTATTTGCTTTAATCCAACTGATAAAGTGATGCACGAATGAATGACATACATTCAGAAGTCCGCGTAAAGCTGCTAGTCCGCTCAGAATATAGAAATGAATCGCGTCGCCATAGCAAATTGTATGACTACACCTGCTCGCAACAACTTCAGAGCGGACTAGCAGTTTGGCGGGGAATATAGAAATATGGAATGTTTTTGCACCTATTAAATTTTTAACCGACTTCAAAAAAGGAGGAAGTTTATCAATTCAAATTGAAGTAGCAACTTGAATGTATTTCACCTGGTGGTAGGTCACTGCCTCCTATGGATATTAATAATAATCTATCCTTAGTTGGATTAGAATCCCACCTGAGGTCTGTCACAGAGGACTTGCTTCCCCATAAGACTAAGTTGGAAAACCTTTGATAAGTATGTCTTCGGTACCGCACCCTTTAAACCAGAAAACAATAGTACTTAACACATCCGTATTAGATGGTAAAATGAGTGGTAACATAAGTCTGATATTTTTGCAGACTTGGCGAGCTTAAAAGTATGAAACTTTTTGCAATATACTTCACATATTTTCGTAATTAGGTCGAACTTTTGCAAATAAATAACTTTTTACATGGTCGTGTAAAGACTATAAACTTTAAAAAGCATTTATTTCAAAATTACAAATCATACTTTTATTTACTTATAATTTAATTGTACGAGTATTATATAAAGTAAACATTTTATATAGAAATCAACGGACATACCTAACCATACGTATTCGAACTATGTTAGTAATTAAAACGGGTTGAAATATGTCAATAATTTCATCATAATACAATTACTCACGACGTTTAATCAGATAACCGCTATATCAACGTAAGTACATAGTAAATGCAAGTTGACTAATGAGATCATTATTAAACAAACATTAGTCATTATCTTGTATGTCGCAAACCGTTGTCTCACTGCCACTCTTGTTTCAGATCGCAGCGTGGATTAAAAGAAAAGAATTCGTGGTGCTTTCGACTAATAGTCAACAAAAGTCTTTCTAATTTTAAAGACTCGTGAGTGTTCTAAATACGAAATCGCTTTGAAATAAATAAATAATAATTGTTCAAAGTTTATTCTCGGGAGTGTTCTAAATTCGAATCGCGAGTGTTTTTAAATCTGACATTAAAATAAATAAATTAGTATTCAAACGGTTCGTGCGCGGCAGTGTTCCAAATTAGAACTTCTTTTATTATTTTTTGAATAATTCGAACCTTATTCAATTTACTTTCGCTTTCAACTTGTTACTCGTTCAAATTCCTTTCAAAACAACAGTGAATTTAAACATTGTGGTTTCCGGAGCACATTGTGTGTGGTTTCAAGTGAAGTGTAAGTGTGTATGATGAGTTCAGAGTATGGATGAGCTGAAGGTACACAAGACTTGCGTGAGGGTGAACTCGGCTGATGATGACGAGGCGAGGGATGAGGTGGACCATGAGTTGCCGAAGAAGAATCCGTTTGTGCGGGTAAGTTGTAGCTATAATTTTATATAATAGGATACTATACGATACAATTCAATATACGTGTTTTCTAAATTTTTTAAGGGTAGAAAGTAGTATTTTGTAGCTGGAAAATTGATCTCTTTCAGGGAACTTTTAGTCAAAAAAGGACCTAAATACAAAGATGACTTTATTAAAGATTGTTAATATTAGGTCATTTGATACACATAAAAAAGTCATAGCTGAGTCAAATTTATGGTGAAAGAATAGGTTAGGTGAACCTACTTTTTATGTTGTGTGAGGTCAACCTAGGTCACACGATTTCAAGCCTATCATTCTGATAAGATTTAGCGACTATCCAATGATAACAACTCACTAGCGGTCACCCATCCAACTGCTGACCATACCCGACATTGCTTAACAGTTAAAATCTGTTAACAGTAAAGTTAAAATAACAGTGGGTAACGGAAAAGTCTACTTCAGCATTTAAAAGTGTTCATTTGCAAGTATTTGACTATTCAAAGACAATTTAGTTTTTTTTTGGTTTCTATAAACCAAAAAAAATCAGAAACAATTATTACAGATTAACTTAAGTAATATAGTATTATGTTATCAGATAATGATTTCTTGTAACGCTATCAGATTTATAAGATACGAGTGATATGAACAATCTTATCACGGTTCACACGTTTCACTCGAGATGTGAACGATAATCCCATTCATACCGGGTTGTTGCTCCAGATATGTTTTGTGAGATAGTTAAATATGTGAATTATTTGGACATGAGAACTTACCTAAGTTAATAATGGTCTACTTAACATTATACTCTTAGAATTGAAAGATTAGAAGTATAAAAAAAGATTTATTCATCACAAATAATCACAAAACTAAACAAAATGCTTATTAAAAACTTCCACATATTTAATTCTAAGCGTTAATAAAAATAATTACTTCAAATATTAACAATTTAACGAAAACAATGAATCGGTATCGAAATCGGACAGAGTTTCGGTGTTCAGTTCAACGTCTGACGAACTAAAGACCCGGCACTTGCTCTTCTTCGGCTTAGAAAGCCGTAAAGGTGGAGTGATGTGACGTCACGTTCGGAATACCCTCTTGAGTTTTCCAAGAATACCTTATACCTATAAAGTACAATATTAAGTAGACCATTATGTCTACGTTTGAAGGTGGTAGAACCCTATGTGGTTCGACTCCGGTACCACCGCCACACCTATTTCTACCTAATAACACCAGTGTTAGGCGCTGCTGCGTTCCGGTTTGAAGGGTGTGGTAAGGGAGACAGACTTTTCTGAGGCGTTCCAGCTTAGTCCAGGGGTAGCGACGCATTTGTGGCCGACCTCAGGTAGGAATATCTAATCCTATCTGGGGTTGATTACAGATGTCCATGGGCGGCAGTAGCCACTTACCATCAGGTGGACTGCATGCTCGTCTGCTACTCTTATATTATAAAAAAAAAAAACAAGAAAATGTACCCAATTTTGAGAATTGAAATAGTTGCGTAAAAAAGTTTTGCCACGTATTTATTTATTATGTAAATTACGCAGTATTAGTTATTTATTCGTAATTTTTCTCTAAAAATGTTTTTATTTGTCAAGAATTCAAAAAAAGAACTTACTAATAAGCCGTTTGTGGCTTCCATAGATTAGTGGCTCGATTGAATTTCAAGGCGGCGAAGTATTTTTACTAATCTATGGGTATAATATAAAGTAGACCATTATGTTGACATCGGATCTGTTTTGAACGTGGTGCAACCTCTGCAATTACTATTTTTGTATTTAATATAGCAGTTTAAGACTGTGATGTTCTGGTTAAAGACCAAAGCCGAAAGATATAAAGATGGTAGAACTTCGTGGTTCGACTTTGGCTGCACCACCGCCACACCTATTTCTGCCTAATAACAGCAGTGTTAAGCGCTGTTGTGTTCCGGTTTGAAGGGTGTGGTAAGGGAGACATACTTTACCGAGGTGTTCCAACTTAGTCATCAGGGCTCGTAGCGCCATCAAACCCAGATAGGATTAGATTCCAACCCGAGCTGTCAAGATGCGTTGCCCCCTTGAGGACGTTATGTTTGAATGCCTCGGATAAGTATGCTTTCATACTCAGATCACAGCAGGTTATCGCTGCTGTTCTAGGCAGAAATAGGTGTGGTGGTGGTTCTGGAGTCAAACCGCAAAGGGTTCTACCACCTTCAACATTATTTTTAAATTAATACAAATATGAGGCAATATCTGACCCTTCCTTGAAATCGACTAAAAGATCGTTTACTAAGAAAGGTTAACACAAACTTAATATCAGTGAAAGTAATCAAAACGTGTGTTATAGTGTTATATTTGGTAAACAGTCCATTGTCGAATCTGGGAACATCCGCTTTCTACGAAACACACGGATTTACAATGTGGTTTAACTGATATTTTTGAGTAAGCTTACTACTTAAATACTTCAGTTAACTACAACTCTGTACCCTTACCATGAGTTTTTACGTTTTGACAAATATGACTGTTTTGGTATTTGTTTACGTATTTGCCCATACAATTTCCAATCAGCGCCCCTAACGGATTGTGTCAGAACTGTAGTGACAGTAACGTAACATTAAATGTTTAAATTGAAAAAATGGCGCTTTATGTTTTGTCTCTCTTTTTTGCAAACATGTGAGGTAGACAAAAAGACTTGAGCACTTACTTATTGTAAGGTTTACTCAGTCTACTAAGCAAACGGAACAGAATAATGGATTGAGTAAACGTAACGTAAAATTGTGGGAGTTTTTGAAAACTCATGGTAAGGGTACTGTACTGTTTTTACTCAAATACGGAGGGTTACTGGTGTATTGTATGTATCATTATTTGTTACGCCCTGCAGTCCAAACGGCTATACAGATTTTAATATATGAGGTCTCGTTGGATTCGTCTAAATTGTGGGAGTAACATAGACTTCCTTTTTCAGTAAATTTTATTATTTTTAAGCTGTCGAGCCTTTAATATTAATTTCCGACTTAGTTGTTTTTAATCAGTCTTATTTTTTTGTTTATATAGTTATTATACGAGTAGTTTTATAATATTGAAGTAACAAACGAGCATGCAGTCCATCTTATGGAAGTGGACAATACCACCCATGAAACTATGTGACCAGTTTCATATAGAACGCTTTATACCTAAAGCCCACCACTGATCAATTGCCACACCTGAGGATTATGATGGTCGCCCTCATACATATGTTCCTGAGGCATTCACATTTGATGCACCTATTTTTTTATTCTTTGGGAAGTCTGTTAAAAATGTCACCTACATTGTTATGACTAAAAATATCCATAAGGCAGTTGAGCTGCCTGTTGGTAAGGATTTGGGATCGCCGGTTTTAGAAAGACGAAAATAAAATCCGGTCTAATATAATACAGAATCCTAGATTAATTATCTAGACTTGGCAACCCTACACTCTAGCAAATTGCTACCGAACCTGGAATTTTAATGTTTACGCATTTTCCTGTTTCTTGACATAAAAAAGAGGAAAAGTAGTTTCCAGTGCCTAGCGAGAGTTGTATTGACAAATTTGTGGTTGCTCAACGAGTTGCGACCACTTTCCGACTTCCACTGTCCACTAATGTCCACATACTGATTCTCGGAACTTGTAGCTGATATGGACACGACACACGTTAGAGCGAACATGTTCTAGTGTTGAGTGTGCTGCAACCCGTTTTGCGATATTTTATTTCTTTTTTTAAAGTTAGTCCACATCGCCATACTTTACGCGCTAAAACAAGAAAAAGAAAAAAACTTAGTACTATTAACTGAACAGAAAATATAACTCGGTTAAAGAAAATTAATAATAAAACAATAGAATTTATTATAAATCATTCACATAATTGTCATTAAAGGAATAAAAATGTTTATTATTTCCATTATTTTATTCGTTATCGACATAAAAAGCGGCATCAATTCGCTGTTCCATATTCAAATTCAAATCCACAGTCACTACAGATGAAATGTTTATTTTTTGTTTATATTTTTTTGTTTCGAAGAGTCATCAGACAGCAGTACAGATAACCTACAAAAGCGGCATAATGGAAGTCTTTTGAGTGTAGTTTTTATATGCTCTGTGGCCCAATATTGATTGGCGGGCTTCCTTGTAATGAAATCGGACGTGTCTTTTTTATTCTGTCCCGCCCGAGATAATTGTCGTCCGCGTTGCATTAGCAAAGAGTGGAAATATATAGAGCCAATATTTATATTTTACTTTCGTATTTTAACATGACATTATAATTCATATTTTTTGTAATTATGTAGAATAGTACTTAACGTAAAAGTAATGTAAAAACAGCATACAAAATGAAGATTAATGTTTTAAATGGAAATTAAACAAGACTTTTATTATATTAAAGTATTCTTCCATATATCGAGTATTTTGGGAACACAATTAATATAATCCTGTACGTGTGTTTGTATGTCTAAGTGCGACTATTTACCCATTATAACTATGTGTTTTGATGTTAGTATAGAAATTAATGAATTATAAGCTTATATTAGCTTATTTGTACATAAATCTCTAAGAAGGTGTACAATCTACCTTTATAAATATGAAGTTAGGCATGTTATTATGTTAAGTATATTCAGAAAGCACGAAAATTTCTATGTCCTAAAATACGCACAAACCTAGTCGCTAATACGAATATATTTTGTTATTACGCTTTTTTAAGTAAATCACAGCAATCACAGGCTCTAAAATTTAAGACAAATCGAGTATCCTTATATGTACATAATAATATACCTAATATTAATATTAAAAAAAAAACGTGAGCCGTCACGGGACGCCTGGCTGATGTGAAACATCGACATTATTTAGTAAAAGTAATATGCAGAAAAGAACATATTGTGATAGGAACTAAATATGTCATAATGATAAAATAAAAGATTACGATTTTTGCGCACGGCATGCGTCGCCACGCCAGAAATCGGTTTTACGTGCGGCTATAGATGTTTCACATCAATAATATACCTAATATTAATAAAATCAACACAATTGGGTGTGTATGACTTGTATGACACAAGATCGAACCCAAAACTTGTACATTTCCCCAAAACCCAAAAATGCCCTCGGCATATAGCGACGAGCTGCGTCACGTGACCTAAAATTTATATTACTCTCTGTACCTCAGCTACTCTATGCCCTACGAACACGATTCATTCAAGTTTGCGAGTTATTCATTATACTGTGACCCCAATACTCTTGCAAGCCAAACCCATACATCCCGCTTATTCACAAACGCCCGTTTCCCGCCAAACCGTTTCGCGCCATAACTCGTGTCAATAAAATTCAGTTTTAATTCTCTTTATTATGAGATACGACGTTATGAGTTGCGTTTTACATATTTGCCGCACCTGATTATTTAAATTTCAATCAAGATTGCCTTTAATGACAATTTTGTAAAGCGTAATTTTAAGGTTCGGTTATGTCATGTGGTAGAACATCGTTCAACGATATTTGCCCATAAGATGCATATTATGTATATTATTTTAAAAAGAAATGGATGTCGTACCTATAAGTATTGAATAAGTTTCACAGAGTTTTCAATAATAATGTCCAAAGAATACATTAGATGGGATAACCTATAAGTCTATGAGATCCATATGAGATCGTTTAAATTGTGTTATAAATAAAATCAATCTGTCTAATTTTGTTTCAAACTAAAATATAAATTTAAATTTTTGACGCAGAAATAGTCAAATTTCTGTTCTACCTTTGCCAAAACATTGGTCCAACAGTTTTTACCTTTCGATAACATGTCGCTACTACTACTTGTCATACTATTCTGTCGCCTATAACATTTGCAAAACTAGAGGAATCACCAATACATCGCCAGATGTATGATGGTGTAATGACTCTTGTTCTTGAAAAGCCCCATGTCATAGCGCTCCGGGAATGCCTCAAGAGGAAGAAAGAAAGGAGGAAAGTTCATTCTACATCCATAGATTAGTAAAGATTACTCACTCCTAACAAGAAAATGTACCCAGTTTTGAGAATTGAAATAGTTGCGTAAAAAAGTTTTGCCACGTCTCCGTGCTTAAATGTCCCTAAAATATTTGAAATAATTATTTATTTATTACGTAAATTACGCAGTATTAGTTATTTATTCGTAATTTTTCTCTAAAAATGTTTTTATTAGTCAAGAATTCAAAAAAGAACTTACTAATAAGCCGTTTGTGGCTTCATTCAATTTCAAGGCGGCGAAGTATCTTTACTAATCTATGTCTACATCTTGCACGTTCGTGGCCAAAAAAGTTTTATGTACCTACTTCAATATTTTTTTTAAATTGTAAGCTAGTATTAAATATTATTTATCTGTGCTATTACAGTTAGAACACAGATTAAAAAGACCTTGATCGTTATTATATAACGAACCACAATAGGTACACGTGGCGGTCCTTAACTTTACTAACCACAGAATAAATACATGTAGATATAAAATAAAAATAAAATAAACAGATTAAATGTTTTTTTAAAGAAAACGAGCATGTAGTCGTGTATGCCATTTAATGCCATGGACATCTGTAATCAACCCCAGATAGGATTAGATATTCTTATCAGAAGTCGGCCACAGATGCGCCGCTACCCCCGAGGACTAAGCTGGAACGCCTCGAATAAGTATGTCTCCCTTACCACACTTCAAACAAAACACAGCTGCTAACACTGGTGTTGTTAGGCAGAAATAGGTGTGGCGGTGGTGCCGACTGAGTCGAAGCACAAAGGATCCTTTTTTTTTTACCGGAGTCCTCCTAACGCGATGCCCTTCTATCGGGCTCTGCCCTGGGGAGAGCATTTTACGCTCCTCTCACATCCCCTGGTGATTACAGCGATATGCGACCACACAAACCGCTGTCCTTCCCGGGGTCGCTTGCTGGACGGTTTGAGCTCCCACTCTTGCCGCCCGCAACCCCGGAAACCCCTTTTAGTGGCCTCTTACGACAGGCAGGGGTACCGTAGCCCTATTCTGGTCCCGGTACTACAGGGACAAGCACAAAGGATCCTCCCACCTACTAGTTGTGGTAGTGGTACATCCCCGATAGAACCATACCAACTGTACCTACCAAATAGGATCCACCACTGCTTGGATTTGAATCCTGAATTAAGTAGAAGCCAAATTCCATACAACTAGTCCATCATTACACCTTCTTGCGTCGGAGGATAAATATTTACGTTGGAAGCTCCTTAATTACATAAGTCATTTGTACTAAGCGCATTCCACTATGAAATAGGGACGTTTACGTCATCGTCACAGACTAAAAAAACAAGATAACGTTGCGCGCGTCTTAACATTGCATAAAAGTAAAAAATGCACTAATGCTAAATTAAAATTTAAATATTATTTTTTTTCAAAGAAGAATTTATATGCAATTATTTTTATTAGATAATAATATACCACCACTTCGCTAAGTGTTTCGTTAAGGAGAAAAATCTCCATAACACAAAAAATCAAATGCAATGTCAGCTTACACTAAGGTATAAATATTTCTGTATAAATTTATATAAATTTATTATGCCACAATATTTGTTTAAAGGCTCAGTCTTTATTTTTTAGTCTGATGTCACCACCTGCTAACCCAAGCTATGAACTCCAACGCCGATATTATTATACAGATCCTACACAGAATTTGGTAAAGAATAATTCATCGTTAAGCCTAGTCTATAATTTTGGTCTGAGGTGACCGCCTAAGCTGCGACCTCCCACGCGACCTCAGGCACGTAAGGATGGGAAACGGATGGCATTTGGACCCATCGCGTGTTTCTACCATAGCATAAGAGATATAGTAAGATATCTGTAGTGTTCCTTGCCATGGAACAAATATATTTTTGGTTTATGTCTACAATAGGCACATAGTTTTAAAGTTATTCAAGAAATAAGACGAATATTGATAATTCTTCCCTTACCTCCAAAACTGAGACTAGAAATTTGACAAAATAATTATTTACTTAAATCATCATCATCAACCCGGTCCCATTATTGTCCTACTGCTGGGCACGGGCCTCCTCTCAGAATAAGAAGGATTAGGCCATAGTCCACCGCGCTGGCCAAATATGTATTGGTAGACTTCGCATACATTTGAGATATTTTTTTTTATAAATCTCTCAGGTATGCAGGTTTCCTCACGATGTTTTCCCTCACCGTTCTTCAGTTTCTTAACCACTAGGCTATCACTGTTTTATTTACTTAAATATTACAGAAAAGCCTAAATGAGGTCTATAATAGTCTTAAAAGAAAACTCTTATTTTCCCATACACTACGTTTGTGTTTTATCATATACTGTCCGGAACTCTCTTCACGCGAGTTAACTAGCTACTTGCCTGTTTTTTTTTTTAATAACAACAATAAAATTATTTAGAACTAACATTAACATTTATTCCTACCAGTTATTTTACCGGAATACTATTCGAACTATAAATGGCTCTTATAAATATATATTAGAAAAATACATCTTAAAACTGTATTTTTTGAAGTTTCCTACAAAATCTAAAATATTATCCTGCTCATTGTTTTGAACTGTGGACGTGACCGACTTCATAAACAGGTTGCTTGTCGAAGGTTAGGTCTGTTTTGGTCCGGTATGCGGTTAGAATGCATAACTGTAATTGTTTATCTTAAACTTACTAATTCTTATTGTTTCAATAATTTTATTAAAATAGGTATTACAATAGTTTTGTGTAAATATTGCGGAGGCGGACTGCGAAATTATAAGGTACTAGCTGACCCGGCAAACTTTGTACTGCTCCAAAATTTATTTATGAAATATATTTCATATAAAATATAGCCTATGTTACTCGTAGATAATGTAACTTTCGAATGGTGAAAGATTGTTTAAAATCCAGTAGTTTTTGAGCCTATTCATTACAACCAAAGAAAACAAATTTTTCCTCTTTATAATATTAGTATAGATATGCGAAAGGTAATGTTTTTCGAGCGCATGTATGTATGTCTCAATCTTTGACATGCCCTATACTGCGGCAAAAACGACTTGACGGATTTTTACATATCCATAAGCTATCGTTGAATTAATTTCAATTTGGAAAATCATAACATACGCTAAAACCTTCCCTTTTGAGCATTACTTCTCGTTTTTCAAATAATTGATAGTTTT
Source organism: Epargyreus clarus clarus (assembly GCA_014595695.2). Classification (NCBI taxonomy): domain Eukaryota; kingdom Metazoa; phylum Arthropoda; class Insecta; order Lepidoptera; family Hesperiidae; genus Epargyreus; species Epargyreus clarus. The sequence continues at coordinate 2,290,287 of JACTTY020000046.1, forward strand.
GAAAATTACGAGTGCAATGACACTCTCACAAAAGATTTCGTTCTTTATTTAACCGGAGTTTTAATAAAGTTCCAACGTGATTTTAACTTTGTTTTATTGAAAAAAACATTAATAATTATTTCTTGACTCTTTTTTAAATAATGAAATTTCTACACACATCGTTTATTATTAATAAATCATTATAGCAATGATTTAAAAATAATTCATGAACTCATCAATGCCTGAATAATTTATAAACGCCTGACATAAACTGTATAGTAATTCACGTCAAGTGATTTGCTATAAGGTTTTATACAGGCGCTTGCCTCGGTTCTTTCAGCAGAATGGAAAGGCGACCGATCTGGCCAAGTGCGTATTGGTAGACTTCACATTCCATTGAGATTTTTTTAAGATCTTTGAGGTATTCAGATTTCCTTCTTTTTCTTTGCCGTTAATTAAATAAATTTATAATTTATTCCATAATCTTTCCTTGTATATCGGAGAAACTATTTACTGTTTTTATACATATCAATTTTTTATTTTACGCTTATTTCTTTAAGTAGCTGAAATTTTAATACTAACTTCCACCCCGGATGGCGCATCCACGCTAAGACACTACTTAGGACCCCTATTGTCACCTCCCTTTTCCTCCTTATTCTTTCCTCATTGCCTCCTCCTTAATATAGCTTCACCCTTAGTTACAAATATCTTTAGGCGGTAGTGATCACTTACCATCAGATGGACTGCATGCTTGTTGGGTTCTTTAATTTCTAAATCGCCTCTATCAGAGAGATATTAAGCAATGTTCCTTTATACTAATCAGTGCAGGTAATGATACGGCGCCAAGCTGTAATCTTACCGTTTGTGCCCATAACGAAGTAATGTAATAGACTCTTAATATTGAACAGTGCTTCATTGCTATACGAGAGATGTTGGTTTTGGATGATTGGTATGTGGTTTCTATCTCGAAATTTAGAGGTAACCATAGATTAGTAATTTACAAAATAAATAAATAATTATTTCAAATCTTTTAGGAACATTTTAGCACGGAGACGTGGCAAAACTTTTTTACGCAACTATTTCAATTCTCAAAACTGGGTACATTTTCTTGTTAGGAGTGAGTAATCTCTACTAATCTATGGAGGTAACATGCATTCTTCATAAACGTCAGAAATTGGCATCTGACTACAGTCAGTAATGCACCAAAATATGAATTGCCGTATCGATTTCCTAGTGTTGTTTAAATAACACCTGTTTTACGGAGGGTAATGTTTTCGAGCGTATGTTTATAACTGTAGGTATGTGCTATTTTTGACATGTCCTGAAGTAAAAAGGACTTGCATATGAGGTGTGTTGGGTTTAGCTATAGTGTGAGAGTAACATAGGCTACATTACATTAGTTTCCTTTGCAATTAATAAGCACTCAATTTTTTTTTAAGAATTACATACAATTATGGAATAAAATATACCCATTAGCATAAGCATATAAATTCGCGCTATTAACTCAAAAATCATTAAATGCATATACTATACAAGATCTATTTACCTGAAATACCCCAGAAATTCCCTGAAGTTAGGCATCTATTCCATTATTTTACGATGGCAATTACTTACAATACCTAACAATGTTAATAAGAGCAATTATCTATCAAATCATAGGATGCAGTAATATAACGGATTAGGAATATCGCTGTATCCACATGATTGTTACACCATTGCTTGCTACGCATCGGTGCTCTGTGCTGTGTTGCCAGTGGAATATTGTATTTACCCCGTCGATATTATTACTGATATAATCGTATATATTTTTGTAAAAAGTTACAATTATAAATGGTCCCCTTTGGTGTCAGACTTCTGCGGCACCACCGCCACATGAATTTTAGTTAAGTTAAGCGTTGCTGTGTTGAAAATGAAGTTGCCGAGTACTGGTTTCAAGGATGGCAATTGGAAAGCAAAAGAGCGTACAGTCCACTCGGTCAGATCAGACAAGTAACTAACTCTAGTAGAAATAGGTTTGGCGGTAGGCCTTCACCGCTAAACCATAATGACTCTGCCATTTTTGAAATATTATGGTTATATTTTTATTTATTTGTTTGAGTTTGATAGGTTTTTCAATCTTCAGGTTTCGTTATACATCTCCTATGTACATTTCCTTATCATAAGTTTAAGATGAGCACGGCAAAATATAGCACTGTTATAGGGCAGAAAGGAATGTGAAGTTGCTGACACAGCAAGTTCTGCCTCTTTCAAAGGTACAGTGTAAGACAGGCAACACTGGGTGCAGTGGTCAGCTTCCGCGTTTACTGATCGGAGGTAGCGTGCAGCTTAAGGCGATGTCTTTCATTTTAGTCATCTCTTGCTATATTATGCGCTATATTATGATAAGAGAATATTATTGTGTTAGCAATTATATACTGCAACTATAGCATAATCTCCTTAGGTGGTGTCGTATTTATTGCAATACGGTTGTAGTATCAGAAGAAATATGGTAACTGACTTGTAATTCCCTTATATTGTCCATCATTCGATCAGTTCTTACTTAAGATTAGATTCACCTGAAGAACTTTCTCTGAATAACTTATCAAATCATAGGAGAACGCAACGCAGTACCGATTTCCACAGAAAATGTCACACAGGGAGACTCCTATCTCCCCCAGGGCAGAGCCCGATCCGGGCATCGCGCTCGGAGGACTCCGGTTGTGTTCCGTCGGAGATCCCGGAGTTCTCCAACAAGCGCTGAGGACGGCCACCTCGGGGTTTAGTGCGGTAAAAATCCCACATAACCCGGCGTCGCCCCCACGTCGTCGGGTACCTTTTGAAGGTTTCCCCCTCGAAAAGAAAAAAAAAAGGAAGACTTCTATCTAATGGATTTATTTCTAATAATATCTATTGCAGGATTGGTAATATGAATTCAGTTTTAATTAGACAGTTTGCTATAAAATAATGCACATAAGTAACACATTAGCCTTAACAAAAACAGTATTTTCTCAAACCGCCCGCGCTGCCCGGCGAAGCGCGGGCCACTGCGCACGCATTCTGCCGCGACCGCCGCGCCAAGCGCACGCGTTCCAAATTCAAACGCATCTCATTAACTGTCAAAACGAACTTTTTATTTTTTTTTTATAATCCGAACGCGAGCGTCACTAACCGTATACAGCCAAGTGCAGTGAAAAGTTTTGTTGAGTGATGAAAATGGACACGATTTTTTTTTAACCGAAAAGTGACAGTGTCTTAGGAATGCGAGACGTCCAATCGATCGAGGTGAATATTGGTTTTGTTAGCACATCGTACGTTGTATGCACTTTTACTGCAGTGCTAGCTGTATATAGGTTAACGACTAGTTAATTGTATTTATTTATTATATTTGCTGTCTCCGCACAAACACTGCATGTTTTTCATTTATTTTTAATTTATAACATGCCTACAGACCTACTTAGCTTTTTATACCTATTTTATGCCCGTTTAACATTATGTATATGTTTTTACAATATTTTATTATTTTATATTCAGTGTATTTTTTGTGATAGCATTTAGGTGAATAATTTAATTTTTATATGCTTTCAGGATATTTACAATTATTTTAGTTATTATTTTAATTATTATTATATTACCTATATAACATGTTTAATTGCAATATCTACCTACATAGACACATAAAAATCCTTTCTTTTCTGAATTTCTAATACACACTACTTTAAAAATACCTATTTCAAAGTTAAAGTAACTTAAAGAAACGTCATAGCTAATACTTATACGATCTTCCTCCTACTCATAGTTTTTACAATTAAATCATTTTTCAAAAATAAATACTTAAATATCCGTGTGTTACTTAAATGAAAAAAATCCATCAGTCAGACAATGATAATTAGTATATCGTAAATCTTTTATCAGCACGCATCTCGTCTAGATTTAATAATAAGCAATCATGATATTTCTCTAAACTATATCATCTGAGCAAGCAACATTGTCAGTATCTGTCATCTACCTATGTCTCTGTCTTTCGTACTTAACGAATAATGTATTTTTTAAGCAATATCGTTCATACAATATGGTGTCCGCTTTTATTTACATATACATATACGAGTATGCTGTTCACGACACCCTTTTCAATAGTATAATTTTATTGATGCATTTTTTTCTATTTATTTATTCATTTAATTAACTAGAACAGTATTTTTCCCTTTTACGCTAGTTAATAAAAATTATTAAACTACTTAATTATAAAAATAACAAAATAAACTTAAAAGTAAAAATAAAACAGACAGTAATCGTAAATTTTAAAATATACTTCTATAGATGCGAGTTAAGCCAGCAATATGTTCTTCTTAAAAATATACTTATGATAAATATTAGATATTTTTTTTAGCAAATATTAAACTACAATTCAAAATTTTGCAAAATCACTCCTCCTTGGAGATGATCAAAATTACAAATCTAATGTAAGTGCATTAGATTGAAAAGAATTAATTGTACTTATTTAAAAATATACATAACATAAATAAGTTCTACTTGTATATAAAATTATAATATTTAAGTACTTTCTTAATAAATTACTGCTTATTCTTTCTTATAACAAGCGTCTAAAATATTATTTTAACATCACAAAAAATGGCAGTAAATTTATGCATAAATTCCGACTGTTATCCGTCGACTTGACCATTTTTGGCGCTGAGTTGACTTGAAAGACAGTTCAAAGAAAATATTCGCAACAAAAAGTATTTATAATAAAAATTAGTCATTCCACTCCGTGGGCACTAGAGCCACATGTATTTCTACATAGCAATATATTCTATTTTAAGGAAGATACAAGACATTTCAACTCAGAGATATGAACTATTGTGGCCGACTCTAGTTAGGACGTTAATATTATCTGGGATTGATTATAGATGTCCGGCGGCTTACTATCAGATTTCAAGTTTATTTGTCATTTCTTTATTATAAAGATGTTCCAGCTTGAATAGTAAATCGTGCAAGAGCTGACCAATTGTCGTGACCGTGTCGTTAAGTCGTGTGTCCTCGTTGTGTTGACCCCCAAATTCGAGCGCCTTAAGTCCTCTATGTAGGCTCTATGGACAGACAGGCCCGTGGGCTTCCTCTTTACATCCGTTTGCATCTGTCGAGAAAAATTGGAATCGACGATTTTCGAACATACATAAAAAAACAGTGATAGCCTAGTGGTTAAGAAACTCGGCGTCTTAATCGAGGGGTCAGGTTCTAAACCCAGGACACTTACACTTCTTAGAAGAGGTTTTAAGCCATATAGAGTTTAGTTATAAATTGACCGATATTGTTAATTATTCTAGAAATTGGAAAAACAAAGAAATATTTAGAAGAAAGTACGGATTTCCTATATACACAGAAATTATTATTTTTCCTTACATTCCCTTATGAATACTTAATTTATAACAACAATAGCTGACCCGGCAAACGTTGTGTTGGCAAAATAAAAAATGTTAAAGGTGAACAACCCTTATCACTTAGGGGTATGAAAAATAGATAGTAGCCGATTCTCAGACCTACTGAATATGCATATAAAATTTGGTGAAAATCGGTAAAGCCGTTTCGGAGGAGTACGGTAACTAACATTGTGACACGAGAATTTTATATACAAGATAATCTTATCTACCTATTAATAATCTGTACCAAACTGTCAAAACATCAAAGATTTCATATGACGAAGTTTTTGCAATTTCTAATTAACATTTAATTATGCAAACAAATTAATAAGATACATATCAAATACGTTATGATCTGAGACACGGCGAAAGTAACGAATAAAACACGAAGCGAGAGCTGATGAAAGTATAGTGTATACTTCATCTTTCATCTTAATGTTACTGTAAGTTTTCTACCTTATAACGTTAAGCGATTCTATTCTGAAGTCGGGCCGTCTTGAGGTGGTAGAACCCTTTGTGGTTCGAATCCGGCGGCACCACCGCCACACCTATTTCTTCTTCATAACAGCAGTTAAGCGCTGCTGTGTTCCGGTTTGAAGGGTGTGGTAAGGGAGACAGACTTTTCCGAGGCGTTCCAGCTTAGTCCTCAGGTAGCGGCGCATCTGTGGCCGACCTCATGTAGGAATGTCTAATCCTATTTACGGTTGATTACAGATGTCCATGGGCGGCAGTAGCCACTTACCATCAGGCGGATTGCATGCTCGTTTGCTAGTCCTATATTATAAAAGGCCACACCTTGCTACACCCTTAGTTTTGCTCTTAAATAACAGTTAATTCTGAACATTAACCGAGATTGCAACCCATTCGTTTGACCCATTCGTTTGACCCATTGCGAGTGCAAAAACAAGCGATCAATTTTATGGTCAGCAATAAAATAGCGAATGACCTACAGGGAACGACTGACGGATATGTTACACATAAACCTGCTTATTTAAAACATAACGAGGCTTGATAGCCTAGTGGTTAAGAAACTCGGCCTCTCGATCGAGGGGTCCGAGGTTCAAATCTCAGGCGCACCTCTGATTTTTCAAATTTATGTGCGTATTAGAAATTAATTATCACTTGCTAAACGATGAAGGAAAACATCGTGAGGAAACCTGCACATCTGAGAGATTTAAAAAGCTCAAAGGTATGTGAAGTCTACCAATACGCACTAGGCCAGCGCGGTGGACTATGGCCAAATCCTTCTCATTCTGAGAGGAGACCCGTGCCCAGCAGTGGAACAGTAATGGGTTGATGATGATGAGGATGATGATTTAAAACATCTACCACCCATCAGTCTTTTGAACTCCAGTGCAAGATACAGGTATAGTCTGCGCCAAACTTCTAGTCCGCTGAAGTTGTTGCGAGCAGGTCTAGTCTTACAATTTGCTATCGCGACGCGATTCATTTCTATATTCATAGCGGACTAGCAGTTTTACGCGGACTATACTTAAATAATTATAAAAACAAAAAAAACAACTGCTTAAAAAATCAGACTATGTTACTCCCACTATTTTTTTGTCTTTTTACTCAATACTTACATTTAACATTACAGGCCAACCTAATGCGCTAGTGTAGTGAAATTAATTAAAATATTGATAATTATATTAAATATTAATTGTTAATAAATAAAAATGACATCCAAAATTCAAATTAGTCAAAAGATATTAACATCAAATATTAAATTAAACAATAGTGCAAGAACCAAATACAACAATTTAATTTAACAATTCAACATCGTATGCATAGATTAAAGATTACTCACTCCTAACAAGAAAATGTACCCAGTTTTGAGAATTGAAATAGTTGCGTAAAAAAGTTTTGCCACGTCTCCGTGCTAAAGTCCCTAAAATATTTGAAATACTTATTTATTTCATATATAAATTACGCATTAGTTCGTAATTTTTCTCTAAAAATGTTTTTATTTGTCAAGAATTCAAAAAAAGAACTTACTAATAAGCCGTTTGTGGCTTCATTCAATTTCAAGGCGGCGAAGTATCTTTACTAATCTATGATCGTATGTTAAAATTCGTCGAGCCGTTTGGGCTGTAGGGGTGCTAAAAACTCGTAATACATTACCCTCCGTAAGTCGGGTAAAAAAGTTTTAGCAAAGTTACCGTTTTGCACGAGCCTGCCTTCCAATAAAACCACCATACCCGTCTAACACGCACTGAGTCCGGGGTTCAATCCCCGGTGAGACGTGAATGACGAATTTATATTTCTGTTTTGCGGGTGTTTGTGTATTCATTTGTGTGTCCATGGTACCCACGTCACATTAAATCGTAGTAAGGGACTATACATTTAAAAAGCGTTATTTGCCCACGTCACAGTAAATCCTAGTATCCTAATCCTATTAATAGAAAAAGCGTTCTATTTATTTCTATTTTTATTTGTATTATTTGCATATCAATAACTAGAAACAATACTAACAAAAGTTATAATACGTTTGTCTGTTTGTTTCCTTGCCTTTACAAGTCTTTAACTGCTGCGCCGAATTGCATGAAACTTTACAGGAAGTAGTACTATTTTCTTCCTTATTATGTGTTTACATATAATATCTATGTAATAAATCTTATCTTAACTTTAATATAATATTTAATAAAACTTCCGGTGCAAGTTATTATTTTAATGGTTGTTTTATACAAATTATTTTATTACTCAAATCTCAATTTGGATTCTAGCTTATGTAAGATAAAATTCTAATAGAACATAAGTGTAAAGTGCAAAGTGAACACAAGTGTTTTAAGACTCAAGTGTTTGTGATGTAAGTGTTCAGATTATGATGAAAATGGCGTCTGTTATGATGGTAAGCACTTTTGAATTTGCATTTTGGTTTTGAAAGTATAAACACTTCAAGAGTAATGAATTAAAATTCTCTGTTAGTGGTAGGCAGAAATTCAATGAACTCTCCACCGGGGATCGAAACTGGGACTGACACGATGGACCGTAATGAAATTGCAACAATAACGCTATGTAATATATAACTGAGATTTTTTTTGCTTATTTTTAGAAGGAACATTAATTACCGCAACAATTTAATTCTTTCCTTCAGTAAAATTAGCCATATTTTGGAATTTATCAAGGCTTAAATGTTTAATATTGCTCTCCTGTAAAGTTGTGGTTTTTAAAATATCACGTTGTTCTTGTAAAGAGGCGATATATAGACTAATCTCTAATTTTTAACCGACTTCAAAAAGGAGGTGGTTATCATTTCGGCCGGCCTGAAGTCGGCGCTCATATTAGACACGCTGTTTACATCGTTATCCAACGAAATATAATGAGCGCCGACTTCAGAAATATGTACTAAACCAACATTTATTTCAATTATTTTTTACTTTGTAGTGACATAGAAGTCGGTTGTATTTTTTTGTTAAATTTTTTTTTTGCTACTAAACGTAAAATGCAAAAAGATCAAAAAAGGAATGCCTTTGGAATTAATTGGAATACGAAACATTGTATTTTAATGAAACAGGGAAATGATTTTTAGGGTTCCGTACCCAAAAGGTAATAACTAATTACCTATTACTTAGCTTAGCTATCTGTCCGTCTGTCATAGGTTTATATCTTCTGAACCGTAATAGATAAACACTTGATTTTTTACAGAGCATGTATAACAGTGGCTGCTATAACAACAAAAACTAAAAATAAAAAAGTTGAAAATAAATCTATAAAAAATATATAAAAAAAATACAAGAAACCATTATTTTTCGATGTTCTTCATTTTATCTATTGAACCGTAGGTAATAGGCAGACAGTTAAATTTTTTACAATGCTTTTACTTTAATGGCTGCTAGAATAAAAAATACTAAAAATAAAAAATATAAATTGGTAGTACGGAACCCGATATGCGTGTTCGGCTTGCACTTGGCCAATTTCGAATAAAAATAACAGAAAAAGAGTTTCATTACCAGAAAATAAGAAATCTCGTGGCAAGATAAGTGTAGTGTTCCGCAGAAATACGTATTGAAACACCTCCAATTGGGTCTAAATATAGACCAGGCACCCTGCGGTGAAGATAATGACTTAATTAAAACTTTAAAAAGGCACTTGATGCAAAAAGCCAACGAAAATGGTGGCTGAAACGTGCGGTTTATAGGGACAGAAGAAAAGATAGACTTAACAATTCTATCAATTTGCGTAATAGGTATAGATAGATAGGTACTAATAACGCATACATAATAATCATAGCAATGTTTAGAGCTGCTGTGTTCCGCTTCGAAGGGGGACCGCTACCCCTGAAGACTAAGCTGGAACGCCTCGGAAAAGTATGTCTCCCTTACCACACCCTTCAAACCAGAACACAGCAGCGCTTAACACTGCTGTTATGAGGCAAAAATAGGAGAGTCGTAATAGATAGTAGTGATTAGGTAAATAGTTTTTTTCTTTCATAACTTTGCTTAAAGAGTTGCAGGGTAAAGGCAGTGTGGTAGGTGTCGCGTGTCCTGTGGTTTCGTTTCCTGTCTGTATGTACCACCCCTCAGACGTTGAACCGGGACTCGGGAGGGATGGAGAGGACATTACGTCTAGATTTTTTAATAATTCAAGAGCTAGGACTGCACTGATATACTTAGTTTGTGTTTATTTTTAGACCCAGGAGACATCTATAAAACCGGAGATTGTACCACACTTACTGACGTTGTTAATTCTCAATCTTTCCAATGTTGACTATTTAACGATTGTGACAATTATATGAAGTAATTGTTAAAAATCGATCTCTGGTAAACAAAAGATTGGATTAGATTATTAATAACTAATAATTGACGTTAAAGTATAGCCTTTCTCGTTTATAATTAAATTCATTATTATTAATAAATAAATCAGTAAATATATTTGAATTTAGATGACAGTGTTTTGAAATTATATGACAAGAAAAATGTGGTTTAAATTAGTTTTGGTTTGAGGGGTAAAGAACACTAATACAAGGTGTACACTTTTTTCTCAGGTGTGCCAATGCATTTACACAACATGATTATTTAATACGAGCTTTTGCCCGCGGCTTCGCTCGCGTTACGAAGTAATATTTTCATCCCCCATTTTCCCTTGGGGGTAGAAATTATCAAAATCCTTTGTTAGCGGATGCCTACGTCATAACATCTACCTGCATGCCAAATTTCAGCCCGATCCGTCCAGTGGTTTGTGCGTTGATAGATCACTATGTCAGTCAGTCACCTTTGAGTTATATATATTTAGATTTATTGACATTTAAATCGGCGGTGGCCAAAAGTGTCGATTACATTTTTTATCTTGGCATCGGTTTCATTTATCTTTCCATGCCATCTCATTTGTTGCTCTATTACATAAAAACTTTTGGATATAATACGAAATTATTATTCATATTACACGTAAGCTTGGAAGCATAATTTATCACAATGTGTAATACCAAATATCGTGTTTTTTTCGCAGTTTCTTAAAAATTGCAAATCAAATTACGAAAGTATGTTTCTTAAATGTCAAATATTTCCCCATCCTGAAAGCTGTGTTTTTTAATGGATGAATATTTAGCACTTATGTCAGCAACGATCAGTTTCAAAACTTAATTATTCATGACAGTTTGTTGTGATCAAAAGTTAACTTTGTTGCTGAAAAGGCTTGTGCAATGTAAATGGTAAACTGCAATATTTTTTGTGTCACATCTCTTCCTGCAGTTGAGTTGGGTCATAGTCCACCACAAGGCTCCAATGCGGATTATAAGGCACGTAAAAATTAAGTGCTTTCTTTAAAAATGTAGTACTTAGTATTATAAAGATATACATATTTTGAAAGTAAATACGTACTTTTTCAGAGTAGTTGCCTCTAAATTTTTTTTCATTCTGCGATCAGACTTAGCAAAAAAATATTAAAGATTTGTAAAATCTGCCCATCCTCACACTGCTCGCGATGGCCTTAATACCCTAAAACCGTTTCTTTCTGAGAAGCTTATGCCCAACAGTGGCGCAATATTGAGTAGGGGGCTAACTGTGTATTGGAAATTAATCATAACTTGCTGTAACGATGCCACCCTTGTCCAGCGCCTATAGTGATTATAGGCTAAACCCCTCACTCCGAGAGAAGATCCATGTCCAGCAGGGACAATAATGAGAAGACGACGTCTAACCAAACAAGAAAATTTAAAGTCAATAAAGTGTTCCACTTTTGACACGTTTGTAATACATTGTTCTCACGTTTGTAATATTCATGTTTTTGGTCTCGTTTCTTTCTTATATTCTTTGGTTCGTATGATGATTGGTATATTTGTTTTGTTCGACTCCACAGTTTTCCGCTAAGGTCGTCGACACGTTGCATAAGCGATCGGCCAGCCAGTTCAATACGTGTAGACTATCAATAATGTTATTCCGAACTAGCTTTACAACCCGGCTCTTAATATATTCTTATAGCGTAAGTATAGAACGAGTCGCAGTCTTGGAGGCCTATAGGAAATTTCTAAGCTATGATTTTTACTTTACTGCAGAGGTTTGCTTTTCAAGCATATGTATGTATGTATGTCCCTTTTTTTGGCCCTACAGCCCAAAAGGGCTTGACGGATTTTAAAATAATACTAGCTGACCCAGCAAACGTTGTGTTGCCATATAAATAAAAAAAAATGTTAAGGGTGAACAACCCTTATCACTTAGGGGTATGAAAAATAGATAATACCTGATTCTCAGACCTACTGAATATGCATATAAAATTTGGTGAAAATCAGTAAAGCCGTTTCGGAGGAGTACGGTAACTAACATTGTGACACGAGAATTTTATATATAAGATAAGTAATAATTAAAACGAGCTCTATAATTTAAAAGTATTATACGTAAATCTAATAACATCCGTTCGTCATTCCATTCGATTTGATATTTATTGCTTTGCTCCAAATTTTATTCAAAATGGCCATCAATTCTAACAAATAGCCCCAGGTTATCAGAGTTATGTAATTTATGATTGATGTTTTTTAATTAACATATTATTTTGTGGTTTTATAACAACTTCCAATTATAACTACAGTATATTGATTTGCTTTCGACAAAATATTATGATTTTTGCAAACGATTTCATACTAATTTGGTACCTTCTTGGTTTAGTCCAATGCTAGAAATTTATCCATAACATAACTATATTTAAAAAAATCAAAATTACATTTTTCATTTTTTTTTCTTATAATCGTCAATAGCTATTAAAGAAATAAATGAAAATCAGTTCAAACAAAAAGTAAATTACCTACATTATTATTTTTTTAATTTTGAATTTTTTTAATCATCGAAAATGTTGGTCAGTCGGGCCTGATTAATAATCAAAAAAGTGATACCGTAAGTACTTTAAATTAACACCAAAAAAAATATTTTTAATTGTATAATATACACGCGCGAAAAAACTATTAAACATCAAAAAAGTTGGTCCTTCGAGCCGTATAACCTCTTAAACCAAGCTGATCTACTTACTAGTCATAACGTCTACATACAGACAGTAATCACATAAATGTACAAGGTAATGTTAGGTTAGAACTTAATTACGATTAAATGACCCGAATCTAGCCTTGCCCCTTCCGGTGGTTTGCGAAAGATGCAAGTATTAGAAGGGCGATTTTGAACTCCGTATAGGTGGATATAACTCTGTTTACGTAAACATGTATGTTATATATACAACACATATGTTACGTACAATAGAAATGACATAGTGGTATAATCTTTTGTGTTGGGAGATTAGGATTCATATTATTTCGATTGCGAATTAGAAACTTACAAGTATAGTATAGTCCGCGCCAAACTGCTAGTCCGCTCTGAAGTTGTTTCTAGCAGGTGTAGTCATACAATTTGCTATCGCGACGCGATTCATTTCTACATTCAGAGCGGACTAGCAGTTTTACGCGGACTATACCGACATTCATTTTCTAAAATAAAGGTCTCAAAAGTGCATGAAGTCGAATGCATTTAATCAGCGTAAAATATGGCCTAAATTCTTGGATTCGCATTATGTGATGGCCGTGTCCATTAGTAGAATAATAAAGATATAATTATGTTATTTTATTTAATGAAAAGGATTAACTTAGGAAATTGATATTTTGATTACAGATGCCCAGGAACGCCTATAATATACGTCGAAATTAATATATTAAAGTACATATTTGTTATATTCCCACATTTTATATTAACAAAATATCGAATATCTTAGAGTCTCCTAAATATGTACAAAGAAATACTTAATGATAATTTATGACGAAATCCCGTTATATATCTCGTGAATACATGCTTAAAGCACATATCATATTACTTGCGATTTAACAATCTATGATTTTATTAATAGCTTAATAAAATTAGTTAGTTGATGAGTTAGATACTTAGATGTGTGATAAAGACGGTAAGAAAAAGAGGACCACAAAAAGGTCTAAAACAAGCTAAAACAGTGTAAATTTATCTAGAAATGCTACCAACAAATTGCACTCATCAAATCAAATCAAATTGAGATTGTTTTTTTTTAATTTAATTAAAACTTTTACATTCTGCACGTTCATAATAAATAATAATAAAGCCAATTTTTATACTACTTCATAGCTTATTTAATGTTGCCTAATTTAGGCATTTGTGTTTTAATTTTTCGCGTAATTTCTCCTTTATTACAATATATTTTAAAAGTAAAATGTATTGAAAAAGATTTAATGACTCCTACACCTAGAATTATAATAGCTTGTGTGCGATTACATATTTCATCGCTTATCGTACCTCGCTGGCAATACAGCAACCAGTCAGTTTCCGGTGGGCATTGAGCAACGGATTTGGTACAGTTATCAAATACAAGCACTGCTCTGCTGACCTGGTTGCAAGGTGGCTAGTAAACTCGAAATACTCACTTTGGTTTCCGAAAATGACGTCATAGTTAAGTTGGTCTATTGCTTTGCCTGACAAATATTGATATTTTGAAAGTGGTAGAACCCTTTGTGGTTAGACTCCGGCGCCACCACCGCCACACCTATTTCTAATAACAGCAGTGTTAGGCGCTGCTGTGTTCCGGTTTGAAGCGTGTGGTATGGGAGACAGACTTTTCCGAGGCGTTCTAACTTAGTCCTCAGGGGTAGCGGCGCATCTGTGGCCGACCTCAGGTAGGAATAGCTAATCCTATCTGGGGTTGATTACATATATCCATGGGCGGCAGTAGCCACTTACCATCAGGTGGCCTGCATGCTCGTCTGCTACTCGACATTTTCTGAAAAGATATTCGACATTTCTGCGTACTAAAATTGAATCTGTCATACGTTAATTAATGCCCGATATTAATAATCAATCTATCGAATATTTTGCCACAGATTGACATTTGACAATTATTTTATATCACACAGGGTAAATTTGAACTTGCCAACTTAATTCTCAGGGGTAAAAACTTAAAGGCAAATATGACCGAGCTAAGACAACTCTAATCTCATCTTGTTGTCATCACAAACAGACATACATTTACTTAGATATACATATATCCGCTGTTTTCTACAAAGATGAGTTTTACGGCCATTCTGACACACTTCCGAGAGCAAATACTGGGTTTCTAGGTGGATGCATATCTTGCCTAAAAAGTGCAAAAGTTTATGTTCACAACATGTGTAGTATCCATAGAGGTTATAATAATAAATAAACGCTTTCTACACTCATAGCCCCACACTAGGATTCCCTGTGCCGTGGGTGTCATGGACACACAGACAGATAAACAAACACCCAGACCCAGGAACAGAAATCTAAATTCATCATTTAGATATCTGCCTGGCCGGGGATCGAACCCGGGACCCTTTGCGCATCAGACCGGTATGGTGACCGCTCCGCCATGCGGGTCGACAGAGGTTAAACATATATGGCATGTAATATTTTATTTTACGATTTTTTCATTGAATCAAAAATCATATATTGATAGAGATCATTTGTGCAAGTCCTCTTATTATGTAAATTTGCAAATTCCAAGGATTTTTTATATTGTCGATTTTCGCCAAAAGTAAGAAAAAAATCGCTTATTTCTAATAACAGTAGTGTTAAGCGCTCCTGCGTACTGATTTGAAGGGTGTGGTAGGAAAAACTTTTCCGAGGCGTTCCAGCTTAGTTCTCTTGGGTCGCGACGCATTTGTCTGACCTCAGGTAGGAATCTAACCTTATCTGAAATTGATTACAGATGTCCAAGGGCAGTAGCAACTTACCATCAGGTGGACTGCATGCTCGTCTGCTACTCCTATATTATAAAACTAGCTGACCCGGTAAACTTTGTACCGCCTCAAAATCTCTTTATCAAATATATTTCATATAAAATATAGCCTATGTTACTCGTGAATAATGTAGCTTTCGAATGGTGAATATTTTTTTAAAATCGGATCAGTAGTTTTTTAGCCTATTCATTACAATCAAACAAACAAACAAAGTTTTCCCCTTTATAATATTAGTATAGAAAAATTAAAAAGTTTCGGTTTCAACTGAAAAAACAGTTTTAATCGGTCACTGGTTTAAAGTTCTAGAAAGCGATACATTATTTCTGCAAGATTCAGTCTCATTATAGTTGTGACATATTTGCAAGTTTTTGCGATGTTGCCATTATACAACATATTGCGTATTACGTAAGAATTGGAACACTTGTAAATATTTAAATCAGTTCATTTCATTTTTACGACGCTTTTATATCTTTGATTGATTTTTAAAACACTTCCTTAGTGTTTTCGTCGTTTTATGTAAACAACTTTATGAGGTGGATGGGTTACCGCCAGTGGGTTAAGCGCTGATATGCTTCGGTAGGCACGATAAGCCATCGGTTCCAGTTTTATCGTAGTTAGTCTTTAAACCTTCTAGATTTATCTATCTATATATACAATTATTGAAATAAATAAAAATGTTCTTTGATTTTTTATTTATTTTGTGTTGTTAACTACTCTTTAAGCTCTTGATCAGCGACGGATCAAGAGTTCTGACCGCCCTAAGCTAATTATGAAGACGCGCCCCCACCGGTACGAATGACCTCAAAAGTAATATTTAGTTTTGGATTTGTTTACTAGCATGAAATTAATAGTGCCGAAGACACAATTTTGGTGCGCCCCACCGATCCTCGCGCCCTAGGCTGCAGCCTAATTAGCCTAAGGGTTAATCAGGCCCTGCTCTTGACTTCACAAACCTTATTAAGCTCTTAACTCGGATGTGTAGGTTTTCTTACGATGTTTATTCATGCGTTATAATACAATTTGATGATTTTAAAGTTTTAAAGATATCTTCTTATATATTTGTTTGTATCTACTGCTCGTTGTTATTTTAAAGTTTGAAAACTGCTGACAAACCAAACTTTCCTCTCATAATAATGATGAATACATACCATAATTATGCGATTTTATCGACGTAATAGTACTTTTAATGAGGAGCATTCCATACCTGCAGGCAAAGCCTGGGGGCGAACTTTCTCTAGTTTTTGTTAGGCTCACGCCAATGGAGGTTTTTTGTCAATTCTATACTTATTTTAGTGATGATGCAGATATATTGTTTTTTCTTTAGAACGACGGTAGGGATCATGATAAAACATGGAAGTAATATTCGATCTGTAGTTTAAGAAAAGATATTGTAATTAACAATTTGGAAATGGCCCCGTAGTTTTTGACAAATAGGTACATTTTATTTGATTTCATACAAATAAACTGGTAATCTCGTAATAGATTAAATTATTTGTTCACTTTTGTTTAATTCCGTCTGAAATATAATACTAGATATTTAAAAGTACAAAAAAAACTAAGAGATGGTACATAAACACTACAGTTAGACTGAGAAGGTATGGTTCGCGCCAAACTGGTAGTCCGCTCTGAAGTTGTTGCGAGCAGGTGTATTCGTACAATTTGCTATGGCGACGCGTTTCATTTCTGTATTCAGAACGGACTAGCAGTTTTACGCGGACTATATCACCGCCACATTTATTTCTAGCGTGGAATACATGCAAGTACAATTTTCGATGGAAAGTTCGACCCTTGCCGTCTGACTTACGTATAAAACCATCTTCGTCCTCAGGAACGCATTGAAGGCATTGAAAGTGGTAGAACCATTTGTGGTTCGAAAAGCGGCACCACCGCCACACCAATGTTTGCCTAATAACACTAGTGTTGCGCTGCCGTATTCTGGTATGAAGGGTGAAATGAAATGAAATGAAATGAAATATATTTATTTTGTATAGGCCAACGACGGCACTTACAAATTGTCAGGTACAATATTTTTCTTAAACTACTACCGGATCGGAACGCGACCTCTACTAAGAAGATCCGGTAAGAAACTCAGCGGGTTTGTCTTTTTTTTTTTAATAATAATTATTCTCTTTTTTTAATGCCATCATTTTTACATATAATTAATAAAGCATTAGCTCCAGTATCTTGCTTTACATTTATCTAAAAAAGAAGTTTGTTCAGCAAGATACGCTACACTTTGACATTTTCTTAATTAATTAATAATTTTGTTATTGATCAGTCCCAGGGTGTGGGATGATCATCAGGGTGTGGTAAAAGACTTGTTACATTGCCATTAACGTACTGTATGCTGGTTCTACTTCAATCTTAGTAATACAGAACTAGGAGTAGTCTTAGTACTGCTACTAGACCAAAGCATGCAATAGGCACACCGAAGTATAAACGATAGTACAAAGTTACGCTCTGTTAACCACGCCGGAATTCGGTCGCGGAGAAAGATGTGATCACTCTCGTTTTGGGTGCTTATTGCTGTTTATAATATAGAAGTAACAGACGAGCATGCAGACACACGATTGTAAATCGTTGCTTCTTAGTCGAGGAGTCCGAGGTTCAAAGCCCACAACGAGCCACACAACGCTGATTTTATTTGAAAGTTATGTGCGTATTAGAAGTTAATTATCACTTGCTTAAAACGGTGAAGGAAAACATCGCATACTATAGGAATAGGATATATATAGGAATCCTGCATACATGAAAATTCTTAAAAAAAAAGTTTTTACAGTTATTTGAATAGCACTAACTAGCACTTGCCCAGTGCGGTAAACTATGGCTTAATCCTTCCCGGGCTGAGAGGAGACCTGTGCCCAGCAGTGGGACTGTAATGGGTTGATGATGATGACTACCTGACGTCGCACACATGCGCCGTTGCCCCTGAAGACTAAGGAACGCCTCGAAAAATACCTATGTCTTCCTTACCACACCCTTCAAACCAGAACAAAAGCACTTAACACTGCTGTTATGAAGCAGAAATAGGTCTAATTATTGTTTTAATAGCCTATTTGAAACGACTATAAAGTATTTAATTGGACAACTAATGCTTTACTCAACTAACGCTTATATCGTAACTGAGTTAAGCAATGTTGGCAGTGCAATGTTTTCTAGTGAATATAATTTGATGTGTGCTTCCGTGCTTCTATTGAAATGTTAAGTCGTCGGTCTTAATTCGTAGCAAAGAGGGGTTTTTGAAGGTGGTAGAATCCTGTGTGGTTCGACTCCGGCGGCACCACGGCCACACCTATTTCTATGTTAACAGTAGTGTTAAGCGCTGCTGTGTTCTGGTTTGAAGGGTGTGGTAAGGGAGACTTCTCCGAGGGGTTCAAGCTTAGTCCTCAGGGGTAGCGGCGCATCTGTGGCTCAGTTCAGGTAGGAATATCTAATCCTATCTGGGGTGCATTACAGATGTCTGTCATACTAGTCTGCTTTTTTATAATATAGGAGTAGCAGACAAGCATGCAGTCCACCTGATGGTAAGTGGCTACTGCCGCCCATGGACATCTGTAATCAACACCAGATAGGATTAGATATTCCTATCTGAGGTCGGAATACTACTCGGGCTACTCCTATATTATAAAAAAAACATGGGGTAATTAAAATTAACCCAAAACTTTTAGCACAGAATCGCATTTAGTCAACAATGTGGATAAGGCTGCACTAACCCGTATTAGGCTGTAATGGAGTGTATTTTAGACCTACCCCTACAATGGAAAGAGACCCATGCCTAGCTATGAGAAATAAAAAAGTAGTAGACAATACTAGAGAAAATGGGAAAATACGATGTCAAATCCTTGCTCAACTGTGAAATTACACTACCTTAGCTATATTACCTGACTTTAACTATTTTTCAGTATTTACCAGTTATAATAGACATCAATTAGTTCTTTCCTTAACAAATCATTGCCTAAAAGTTGAAAATCGATACATTGTACGGAAACTTGTAAAATATTTCCGCCATTAGAAAAATAATCATCAAGTAGGTATTACGTTTGAACAAAATGGTGGTTCGATTGCAACACATCAACAGAGAAAGTGTTTGTTTGTCGCGTGATTTGACAGAATTTATGTAAGTTACTATCTTATGGTTGCTCTGCTGCGTTGTTTGAAAAGTGCTAAGTTAGAGGCGTAGAAGGCGTTCCAACTTAGCCTTTCGGGGTAAAAGCGCATCTGTGGTAAGTCTCAGTCCTTTTACGACGCATCGTAACGTAGTCTTACAGCCAAGTGTCAGACTCACCATATACATGTTACTCGTATTAATAATTAAATTATTCAATTTATTTATAGACATTGTCAAATTCCAATGTTTGGTAAACGGAATTGGGATATTTGGAAAGACGGAAGTTAGTTCATACATCCAAAATGGCGGCATTTCTATTCAAATATTCACCTTCTTGTTCTAAGTAAGCGAAAGATAGATGCCATCTTGAGTTATAATGAAAAACGTAATATTAAATCTTTTAATATACTAAAAACAAGTTCAAAAATATTTATTCCTCTTAAAGTCCGCGCCAAACTGCTAGTCCGCTCTGAAGTTGTTCTGAGCAGGTGTAGTCATACAATTTGCCATGGCGACGCGATTCATTTCTATATTCAGAGCGGACTTGCAGTTTTACGCGGACTATACCAAAAAGCCTAAATACTTGAATCAAAACATAACACCTCGCTTTTAACAGATTAGACCTTTTACGTTATACAATGTTACCTTGTTAAATGAAGAACAGATAAACATAAAAATTCACCACAGCCGCCAAATAAATTAGCGGAAGTTCCCACAGATGAAAAATATATGAAATACTTTGTGCTCACATTTTCCGGTTCTCTGTGAGAACTGTGATATTGAACTTTAAGACATTTTTATGATTATGGTTAAATTTTATGTCTTAAAAATGTTATTATAAAACAAGATGCATCTTACGAAATGAGGATAACAATAAAGATTTTATACAAAATTTGTACATTTTAATTTATTGCTGATCCTTCAATTAATACGTCGTACCTACATATACTTTTAAAATTCTTTCGGGCAGCCCCTGAACATCATATAAATTACAACAAATTCGGACATTGAAGTAGTAGACGACCCATGGACATATACAATCAAGCCCAGATAGGATTAGATATTCCTATCTTTAGGTCTACCACAGATGCGCCGCTACCCCTGAGGACTAAGCTGGAACGCCTCGGAAAAGTCTGTCTCCCTTACCACACTCTTCAAATAGAACACAGCAGCGCTTGACACTACTGTTAATAGGCAGAAATAGGTATGGCGGTGGTGCCGCCGGAGTTGGATCGCAAAGGGTTCTACCACCTTTATCAAATATGTCTTAATATTAAATAAAATTATTTCCCTTTACAAAACAAGAAAAAATAATGGAAATAACTACTTAAAAAGAGCCAACATTTGTTACAAATTAAAGCATCGGATGCAACAGTAATTGCTCTGTAAGCAACATTTGTACTGACTAACATTTCGTAATATTGTACGAAGGATTCAACAATCGATCAATTTACAAATAGTTCGGATTCCTCACGCATTTTGATCCAATCGCAACATTTCACCTACATCGATGCTTGCGATAATTCCCCGTACTGTTAATATTGTCAACATACATTAGTAAAGATACTTCGCCGCCTTGAAATTGAATGAAGCCTCAAACGGCTTATTAGTTAGTTCTTTTTAACACGCTTTTATTAGCTTCAGACGTATGTATGTTAGTATGTAACGGAATCTTTGAACATGATTTTAACCCCCTTCAAAACGTCGGATTAACTCGAAATTTGGCATACTTATTAAGGACCGATGACAATTCAATATTTTAAACATTAATGGTTTTGTACCATTGTCCTTATCAACATCCTCTGGATTAACGATTTTCGAGGCGAGATTTTTCAAACACCTTCAGCAAAGTTCATCGCAACTTTAGATTGCAAATAATAATTATTGCTATTTAGTTTCAATAGGCGTAACTTTTATATCGTGATTTTTAGTTTAGAAAATAATAATGTTATTTCCCTATAACTCAAATGTTCTGAAACATATCTATAATGCGCTCTTGTAGAATGATTTTTAGGATTCCGTACTCAAAGGTTAAAACGAAACCCTCTGCGGTCTGTTCGTCTGTCGTTGGGCTTTATCTCTTAAATCGTACTAGATAGACACTTGATTTTTTTACAAACGATGAATAATGGTGGTCGCTATAACGAGAAATACTAAAAATTAATAAATAATTATAGTTCAAAAAACTAAAAAACACGCTTTTATGATAAAATCAACTAAAAAGTAGAAAATAATTTTCAATCTAAGAATCAATTAAGGAACAGTAAATAGTATAATTGTGGAAAAAGTGTGGGGTGCTTTTCGAACCTGATAAATGGAGCACCCCGCACTTTTTCCACAATT
Organism: Epargyreus clarus clarus; assembly: GCA_014595695.2. Lineage (NCBI taxonomy): Eukaryota > Metazoa > Arthropoda > Insecta > Lepidoptera > Hesperiidae > Epargyreus > Epargyreus clarus. The sequence continues at coordinate 2,312,302 of JACTTY020000046.1, forward strand.
ATACTATTTACTGTTCCTTAATTGATTCTTAGATTGAAAATTATTTTCTACTTTTTAGTTGATTTTATCATAAAAGCGTGTTTTTTAGTTTTTTGAACTATAATTATTTTGAATTCTTGACAAATAAAAATATTTTTACAGAAAATTTACGTATAAATAACTAATACTGCGTAATTTAAATAATAAATAAATAATTATTTCAAATATTTGAGGGACATTTTAGCACGGAGACGTGGCAAAACTTTTTTATGCAACTATTTCAATTCTCAAAATTGGGTACATTTTCTTGTTAGGAGTGAGTAATCTTTACGTATCTATGATTGTCAATAAAAACATTATTTCCAAATTTAATCAACGCTACCACATTTACATAAAACTGTAAATTACTTAAATATAGTGCAGTTACTACATTATGTCATTATAACGAACATATTTCATAAGCCTACTCATGTTTTCTACGAGAATTACAAATAATACCGATATGTCGGTATTAAACATAGACAATCAATTTCAGTTTTTGTTTCTCTATCCATAGAGACGCTAATGAGTTTTCGCGCGATAATATTGGCCGATAGCACGCTAGGTAATATTAAAAAGAAATCGAATGGGTTGTGTAATTCTTGTAATTCGATCAATTATAAATCGATAAATTCGTTCTGGTATTCCAAACGATAAAATTAATGTAATGCGATCAATGGTATCATTAACATATGCGAGATTTTTGTTGTTTTGCTGGCTTAGGTTTTCGACATAGGTCACATATACAAAGGTTTTATGAAACAATCTATTAAAATATCAATCTGTTGACGATTGAATTGCATACATCGATTCAAAAGATAACCGCCACAGATGAATAATATATCACTTTGAGTTTCCCAAAAAATACACACTTAAATAAAATTATTTATACAGTTTACTAGCTGACCCGGCAAACGTTGTGTTGCCATATAAATAAAAAAATGTGAAGGGTGAACAGAACAACCCTTATCACTTAGGGGTATGAAAAATAGATAGTAGCCGATTCTCAGACCTACTGAATATGCATATAAAATTTTGTGAAAATCGGTAAAGCCGTTTCGGAAGAGTACGGTAACTAACATTGTGACATGAAATGTGAACGGAACACAGCAGCGCCTAACACTGCTGTTATTATGCAGAAATAGGTGTGGCGGTGGTGCCGCCGGAGTCGAACCACAAAGGGTTCTACCACCTTCAAATTGTAATTTAATTGCCACTTATTGTACTTACGGGTCATAATTGACCCATATTCGAAATCTGCGTAAACATTCATTTTCTTACGTGTTCGCATTGCCCATACAATTACTGGCTCTTGCAGTGGTACATTAGAAAGTAAGGCGGATGGTCACTAGCCACTTTCGCCAGTAATTACCGCTTTACACCAATTATAACCAGTTCAGCGGCTAATTATTGGATATAGCTGATAATCACAATATTATACAAACTAGATAAATGATATATATTTAATAGGTTTACAAATTGGCGCCCGCGGTTTGACTTAGATTTTTATTTATGGAATTTCAGTTTTTTTTTTTTAAATTTTTATTTGGGACTGGCTATAAAAAGGGAATTTAATGTTTCCATATTCCCCAAGCAGTGAAGAAAGTCTTTTATTCAAATAATATTTTTTAACGATTTCTTAAAGGAAAGATGTTACCTATTCGTTGCGAGTTTTAACACACTTTTATTAGCTTGGGTTGTATCTATGTATGTATATACATATGTAACGGAATCTTTGAAATAAATTTTCACTCGTTTTTAGAAGCTTTATAAACCTTAAACTTTTTCTTACAGCTTTTCAAATTAATTTAAACCATCCAATAATTTTCCCCTCCAATCACGGCCTCGGATTTACCTTCCAAGATTTTGAATTTAGACATCCATAAGCAATAAACATATTGTTCAAACCAACAAAATGGCAAAGGAATGTACCATTCAGCCTAGTTCCAGTTACCAGAGCAAGTGCGAAGTAATGGGCGCTCTATTGTTTCAAGTTGCGTATGGCGTTACGGAATCCATTGTGTGGACAATCGCTCTAATTTTGTACGACAAATTAGGTTATTATGGCGAAGTAATGCCTATTACTAAGGCTTGAAGAAATCGCTGGCCTGAAAACACTTTTATTTTCAAAATAGCTGATTATAAAACATAATAATTTAAGAAATACTTTATATATAGAACAAAAAGTAAATAACAACACCAAATAGAGATAATGAGATGTTTTCTTTTAAACCAATTAACCAAATCTTAAGATAAACCACAGATAAAGAATGAATGTGATCTAGGCGTGAAATTGTAGAAAAAGGGGCTAAACATATTTGTTGCTAAATCTTGTTAATAAGCTAAAATTCTTAAAATTATTATATTTAAAAGATACATTTTAAAAGATAGATTTGTTACTCAACATTTAAAATGATAAGGCGGTAATAGCATGATAACTTCCCGTCCAAATCACATGTTTACTATAGTCTGATTCATAATTAGGTGTCCAAAATGTAAACAAAGAAATGTCATTGTCAAAATTCGATTACAGGTATTGCAAACCTTAATAAATTAACAAGAAACAAAAAATTTCACAAAATTCAACATAAAACAAAAACTTAATAACTGCACACAATTTAAAAAAACGCGCTAAGAAAACTAGAAAAAATTCGAGTTGGATCACGATCACGAAAATGAATAATATCAACTACGAAACTTAAAAATGGCGGCACAAAAAAATGTTGTGTGACCATTATCACAATTTAATGTTTTCTCATAAATCTTGTTTTTTATTATTATTACTGTATGAAATGAAATTGAGTTAATATAAATATTGGAAAATGTGAATTGATTTTAATTTATTTAGATTATTATTTTATTATCGATGTATTAATTTAATATTGTCAAAAATAAGAAACTGCCATTTGACACATATTTTCTTGATAGATCAACACCTTTGTTTACATTTTGGACACCTAATTATGAATCGGACTATAAACTTCAAATTGACAGATTGGCGTTTCCGCACTCGTTCGGAAAATTGGATATGTGACATTTCGTAATTTTAGTATTGCTGGGCTTAAAAATATGCACTTAGATATTTTTTTTTACTTAAATCCGATGTTTTTTATAAGAGTTTTATTCTGTATTTATTTCGTCAATGTTGTATTTTTTGGTCTCTGCTCTGATATTATTACAAAGGAATAGTGCTTGCCTTTATATTTAAATCATATGTTTATATTTAAATTATCCAATATTTTTAAGATATCTGCCTACCAAAATTTTTTAGAAGAAATTTTAATTAAAATACCTCGTAAACTGTTTATATTCTTAACATTTTATTCAAAAACGAGACGTTATTCTCTTTACATAATTTCTGAGTGTTATAACCCAGTGTGGTATTTTCAGAATTGGTTCCGTATGCTTAAATACCTAAGTAACTTCAAAGTATAATGTATAGTTTCCTCCACTTTCTACTGTTATCTCATCATCACTCAGATAACATCAGCTGACCTGCATGTTCGTAAACTGACTTAAACTATTATAATTATGTCTAGATAGACTTAAAAATATTTTGTAAATATGTATTATAAAATTAGTAAAATTAAAAAAGGTTTAAATAAATAGTTAATTATATCGATATTGAACGTAAACATGAATACCTTGTTTAATTGAGTTTGCTGTGGCCATCATCAGCTTAATAATACCATTATGCATTATCATCAAATTAACATAAAAACAGTCAGGGGTAAGAAGGGGGGTTTGAAGGTGGTAGAACTCTTTGTGGTTCGACTCCGGCGGCACCACCGCCACACCTATTTCTACCTAATAACAGCGGTGTTAGGCGCTGCTTTGTTCCGGTTTGAAGGGTGTGGTAAGGGAGACACTTTTCCGAGGCGTTCCAGCTTAGTCCTCAGAGGCAGTGGCGCATCCTTGGCCGACCTCAGGTAGGAATATCTAATCCTATCTAGGGTTGATTACAGATGGCCATGGACGGAAGTAAACACTTACCATCAGATGGACTGCATGCTCGTCTGCTACTCATATATTATAAAAAAAGTCAGGGGTATGAAATACAGAGTTTCAGTACCTCGCACAGCCAGTTATATTTTTTTTAAACCAATTCTTGTATTTTAATACAGATTCCAAACAAACGATGTAGCAACACTGAAACATTTGTTCTCTACCTATTTAATGCGATTAGTAAGGAATTTGCCAAATAAAAAAAAAACACGGATCCCTCTCTAAAAAGGTAACTTTTGGAAAAACACAAATTATATTTCGTGGTTCAGGACGCAGAAATAAACCCGTACTTAACAAAAGACAAATGACTGCAACCGAACAAAAGTTCTTAAAACTCTAGAAGTTTCTGCTCAAAGTAAATATAATATAATACATAATATACGGATTACGCAGCGAGCTGACTTTTCATATTTTCTATTTTCTCTCGGTAATCGGAGAGTATTGATCAGATGTGGTCAATTACAGGTTAGATAACATTGCGCAAGTCAAGGTTATGTAATATTACCATTTATTGTTGGCGGTGTAAGCTTAACAAACGTTTTTTTTCCAGACATGGCCAGTATTGATCTTAGTAAATGGCTTGGGTTCTTTTAATTATGTTTGGGTGTGACCAATAGCTTTTATTTTGTTGTAAGATGTGATAAGGGAGTACTTTTTGGAGGCATTCCAGCTTAGTCCTCAGAGGTAGCGGTGCATCTGTGGCCGACCTCAGATAGGAATATCTAATCCTATCTGGGGTTGATTACAGATGGCAGTAGCTATTTACCATCAGGTGGACTGCATACAAACTAAAAAATACCTGATTGTAAGTAGATGTACCTATATAGTGTTCATGGAAATTATTGGACATCTTTTATCGATCCCAAATAAGATTCCTCTTTCAAATAAACAATCCCGCCTGAGGTTAGCCAAACATGTTGCTACCCCTGAGGACTAACTGAACGCCTAGCTAAACGTCTAACTTACCACCCTTTAAACCAAAACACAGCAGCGCTTAACACGGCAATTATAAGGTACAAATAGATCCGGATACAATTACACATAAAGGGACTTACCATTTACCAATTTGACAAATGCTTCCCGGATGGCATCGAAATTACCAATATGCATAACATGCATATGCAACACACATTGCATGCGTCCAACGTCAATACTTCCGTAATGAGGAAATACAAATAGTAATTTTCTGTTGACGATTGGATTGGATTGTGATTTTAAAAGACTTCCCCTGAAGAGATTGTTGGTTTGTCGATTTCTTTGTAATGTTTTGACTGGTATCAGTCTTGAAAATTATGCTTTGATAATGGTAGAAACAGAGTTGTACCCGTAACCCAGGCACACCCGAGATTTCACCACATCTCTGATTTATTAGGTCTTGTGTTTCATCATCAACCCATTACTGTCCCATTGCTGGGCACGGGTTTCCTCTCAGAATGAGGTATACCGCGCTGGCCAAGTACTAATTGGTTGACTTCGAAACCTTTTTTTTAAGATTTCTCAGATATGCAGGCTTCCTCAAGATTTTTCCTTCACCGTTTAAGCAAATGATAATTAATTCATTATCAAAGGTGCGTGCCTTTGATTTGAACATCGGACCTCTCGGTAAAGACTCAAGGCCGAGTTTCTTAACTACTAAGCTATCACTGCTTTGTGTTTATTAAAACTAGCTGACCCGGCAAACTTTGTACCACCTCAAAATCTATTTATCAAATATTTTTCATATAAAATATAGCCTATGTTACTCGTGGATAATGTAGCTTTTGAATGGTGAAAGAATTTTTAAAATCGGTCCAGTAGTTTTTGAGCCTATTTCATTACAATCAAACAAACAAACAAAGTTTTCCTCTGTATAATAATTATAGTATAGATGAGTTATCATTTTTATTGCTTTAACGGAGAAGGAAAACATTGCAAGGAAGCCGCATGAGAGCTTAAAAATATCAAAGTTTATCTAAACGCCTCTTAGGTACTATTATAAGAGACCTGTAGGCCTACTACCATCTCTTAAAACCATATTAGTTTAATCATACATTGAAATTTCGTACCACGACCTCGTTATAATAGGATTGTTTTTATAATATTACAATAAACAGTTGTGTTTGATGTCGGTCGAAATTATTCATTCTTTTTTTGCAGGAAATTTATTTTTTTAAGCAAAATATGACAATTTCAGTTGTTTTTATACAATCAATAAGCGAAAAATGAATAAGGTTTAAGTTTACATCGCTCGGCAGGACTAAAACAAAATTGTTTTAAGGAGGTCGGGTAAGAAACAAAATAATGTTAATGCGGTATTGACATAAAAGTTTCCTGAACTATGATTGTTTTTAAAAGATGGTGGTAGGGCCCCTGTGTCCAGCAGTGGGACAACTACTTCATAAGCGTGTACACAGGTACAGAAATAACTATAGAACGAATCCCCCTCGGAATATTACCGTTAGAAGATATATTAAATGAACAATGCGGACATTGATTCACCATAACGTAATGACAAAGTATGGAGTATAATAACGGTAATTTCACACCGTGCACCATTGCGAGCAGAAAATCTAATATATAAAATTCTCGTGTCACAGTTTTCGTTGCCATACTCCTCCGAAACGGCTTGACCGATTTTGATGAAATTTTTTGTGCTTATCCGGTATCTATGAGAATCGGCCAACATCTATTTTTCATCCCCCTAAGTGGTAAGGGTTGTTCACCCTTAACATTTTTTATTTATATGGCAACAAGACGTTTGTCAGGTCAGCTAGTAATAAAATAAATAAAAGTAAGAAAGAAGGAAAGATAGATAGAATTAAAGAAATTCTTTCATGCAAGTATAGTCCGCGCCAAACTGCTAGTCCGCTCTGAAGTTGTTGCGAGCAGGTGTAGTCATACAATTTGCTATGGCGACGCGATTCATTCCTATATTCAGAGCGGACTAGCAGTTTTGCGGGGTCTATAAGGTTCTAAATCATAAACGGCATTACATTCCTGCTTGTATTTTGGCCAAATTTTGTAATACAACTTTTCACCCTTAAATGTATATTAAAAAAAATCTTGTAGACAATATATGTATATCCCAAAAAGGCTGATAATTATTTTTAAAGCAAAAGAAGAAACAAAAATAGAAGTGACTAGCTTTGAACCTCGGACCCTTAGAGTGAAAATCCGACAGTCATACCACTAAGCTATTATATACGAGTATAGTCCGCGCCAAACTGCGAATCCGCTCTGAAGTTGTTGCGTAGTCATACAATTTACTATGGCGACACGATTAATTTCTATATTCAGAGCGGACTAGCTGTTTTACGCGGTCTATACCCAATTACAAGGAGCTTTATTATACAAGTTTATATTTAAATGCCAATTATGATAAAAACATAAACCCTTAAAGTCTATTTTCCTTTGGCAAATGGCTCTCCCATCACCAATTATTCAATCTACAGTCTATATTTAGCTATGCTAATGTCACCCTTAAGGACATTTACCTTGGTATGCTAGTGTATAATTTAAATGCAGTACCGGTCGGTCATTTTCTCTACATTTCACTTAGAAACGAGGTATGGAGCTAGCATGCTAAGCCCCTACCATGGTGGATGAATTATTCACGAATTAGCACTAATTCGAGTTATGTCATGTGTTCGAGTTGTGCCATTGTTCTATTAATGTCTTATTTTTCTTTTTTTTTATTGTTTAACCCATAGATTATTAAGATTACTCACTCTTAACAAGAAAATGTACCCAGTTTTGAGAATTGAAATTGTTGCATAAAAAAGTTTTGCCACGTCTCCGTGCTAAAATGTCCCTAAAATATTTGAAATAATTATTTATTTATTATGTAAATTACGCAGTATTAATTATTTATTTGTAAAATTTCTCTAAATATGTTTTTATCTGTTCACAAATTTCAAGCCTCTTTCTTCAGTATATGAGGCTTTGCGATTAAATAGAAAAATTCAAAAAAAGAACATACTAATAAGCCGTTTGTGGCTTCATTCAATTTCAAGGCGGCGAAGTATATTTACTAATCTATGGTTTAACCTAACGACTAAGCAGCTACCTGATGGAAAGTAGTCAACGGCGCCTATGGATATTTGCAACACCAGAGGATGCATCGCCGGCTTTGGATGAGAGCTCTTTTTGCACCTTTTTTTGAAGAGCCCCATGTCATGGCGCCCCGGGAATACCTCACGAGCCACATTCCTCATCTTACACGTTCGCGGCAAGAACGTCCGTGCAATCGGTAGGAAGAAGATTACGCCATATTTTATAATGTTAGACATTATAAGATGTTAGAAACATTGAAAATTAATACAATTATTAGACACTAGCTTTTATCCACAGCTTCGCTCGCAGTCAGACGTCGATGACTGTTTCTATGTGACCCTCGGGAACTAAGTTTTTTCGGGATAACCCTACTCGTATGTCCTTCAATCTAATCTAAATATATATAACTCAAAGGTGACTTGACTGACGTAGTGGTCTATCAACGCACAGCCCAAACCACTGGACGGATTGGGCTGAAATTTGGCATGCAGGTAGATGTTATGACGTAGGCATCCGCTAAGAAAGGACTTTGATCAATTCTACCCCCAAGGGGATAAAATAGGGGATGAAAATATTACTTCGTAACGCTAGCGAAGCCGCGGGCAAAAGCTCGTTTATGCATACGTTTGAAAAACATTACCGTCCGTCGTAAAAATCCGAAGCGAATCACAATCGAGTAACAGTAGTAGCGTAACGTAAGGCGTAGGCACCAGGAAGCGCGGTCCCGTTACGTTGCCCTAGGTTCGATACCCGCCGCCAATTATACTTGCATTTATCGTATGCTCAGATTAATTTATAGCTACACTGTTGCTATTAAAACATTGCGAGCTTTATCAAAGTTTATTTTTACACTGTAAGAACATGAACATTTTTAAAGGTGGTAGAACTCTTTGTGGTTCAACTCCGGCGGCACCACCGCCACATCTATTTCTGCCTATTAACAGTAGTGTCAAGCGCTGCTGTGTTCTGGTTTGAAGGGTGTGGTAAGGGAGACAGACTTTTCCGAGGCGTTCCAGCTTAGTCCTCAGGGGTAGCGGCGCATCTTTGGTCCATCTCAGGTAGGAATATATAATCCTATCTGGGCTTGATTGCATATGTCCATGGGCTTATCATATATTATCCAATATGTCCTATACTGTCCAATATGAGTGCCGACTTCAGAACTATGTACTAAACCACCATTTATTTCAATTATTTCTTAATTTGTAGTGACAAAGAAGTCGGTTGTATTTTTTTGTTAATTTTTTGTACTCATTTACCGTTGTTTTCCCAAAGCGGACAAAATGGATATTTCACTGAAAACTGAAAACTAAGGTTCATAAAGCTTGCTTTAAAATTGGCGGATATTCAACTTTTAACCCCCATATAACCCAAAATTTAATGGTGTAGTCCGCGTCAAACTTCTAGTCCGCTCTGAAGTTGTTGCGCGCAGGTTTAGTTAGCATATACTCCGTAACGTAAGGGCACATTAACACGAGAGCGGGCAAAGGACGATGCCGGGAGGGTCCCGCGCTGTCTTCTGCATCTTGCAAATGCGACGCGACTTATCTATATTCAAAGCGGACTAGCAGTTTGGCTCGAACTATACCTTCGACATAAAAGGAAACCTATTGTACAAATTTCACGCCTCTACCTTCAGTAGTTGAAGCTTGGCGATTATATAGATAGATAGATAGATATTTGTACTTGTATTTCGGAACATCTTTTTATTGCTCTTTTATTGAATGTCATTTTTAGTGTTCTTCTTATCTGTGATTATTGTGTTTCATTTAACCGAATAAAGATTTTCTTTCATGCATAAAATGCAAAAAATGCAAGGAGGTACTTATCAATAAAAAAAAGTTTTTAAATGTATGTGAACTCTACCAATTCGCACTTAGCCAGTGCGGTGGATTATGGCCTAATCCTTCTCATTCTGAGTAAAGACCCGTGTCCAGCAGTAGGACAGTAATGGGTTCATGATTATGATTATCAATTAAAAGTAATATTAATCAAAGATTTATTTTAAGAGTAGCAGTCTATTAAATTACTTTCAATGTGCGTACATTTATAACGTAACTAGCTGCCCCGGCAAACGTTGTGTTGCCATATAAATAAAAAAATGTTAAGGGTGAGCAACCCTTACCACTTAGGGGTATGAAAAATAGATAGTAGCCGACTCTCAGACCTACTGAATATGCATATAAAATTTGGTGAAAATCGGTAAAGCCGTTTCGGAGGAATACGGTAACTAACATTGTGATACGAGAATTTTATATATTATTATGTACTAGCTGACCCGGCAAACATTGTACCGCCTCAAAATCTATTTATCAAATATATTTCACATAAAATATAGCCTATGTTACTCGTGGATAATGTAGCTTTCGAATGGTGAAAGAATTTTTAAAATCGATCCAGTAGTTTTCGAGCCTATTCATTACAATCAAACAAACAAACTAAGTTTTCCTCTTTATAATATTAGTATAGATAAGATGTTATAATTGTGATAACGTATAAGTAAGTTGTAATTACTGTTACGTTTGAGTAAGTAACGGAACACGTCACGCGCCACTAATAAGAAAAACGCAGACATACATAATAATATGGGTATTGACGCGTGTACATGCGTACGTTACGCATTGCATGCTTTGGTTAAGGGGGACATACTTTTCCGACGCTTTCCAGCTTAGTCTATCTTTTTGTTGATTACACATGTCCAAGCGGCAGTAGTCACTTAGCATCAGGACTGCATGCTTGTGTACTTCTTATCTACATTAATATTATAAAGAGGAAAAGTACACTAATATTGTAAAGAATAGACTGAAAAACTACTGGGCCGATTTTAAAAATTCTTTCACCATTCGAAAGCTACATTATCCACGAGTACATAGGCTATATTTTATATGAAATATATTTGATAAATAGATTTTGAGGCGGTATAAAGTTTGCCGGGTCAGCTAGTATATTCTAGTATAATAATAAGTCAAGTACGTGTCGAGCTGGCATATTGAGGGTTCCGTGTCAGTAAATTTTCCTTTATTATTTCATTTTTATTATTTGTCATCATAGCAATCATGGAATAAACGCATTGTGAATATTTGAACTGTCTACCTATGACGTTTCAACAGATAAAGTGAAATACGCCGAAAAATAGCGGTTTCTTATATGGCGATCATCATTTATTTTTAAGTTTTTTGTAGTATTTGTTGTTATAGCGGCCAACGTTATACATATTCTATAAAAATAATAAAGTTTTTATAGAGCCCTGTGAGAAACGGATAGACGAGGGACGGACAGCGGAAGCTTAATTATAGGGTTCCGTTTTTACCTTTCCGGTACGGAAAATAGGATAAAAAAGTCGTATATATACACAAATCGGAAAAATTCGGTTTGCTTCAATATCTTGTTCAAGAAGCAGTCTTTATTTTTGGTCTGAAACCCCAACATATTAAATTCACCCTTTAGAAAAACCGCACAAAAACTTGATATTTACATATAATTGAGGCAGGGGCTTGTAACAACATTATTATGGCACATTCAGGTAATAGCACGGACTATCGGTGGTCGCAAATTACTGTAATCACGATTTTATGAATGAAACGCAAAAAGAAATTCAACCTTATCTTATTTTTTATTTATTTATGGTTTCATGTTGTGTTTGGTCCTTTATTCCTTTCGTGCTAATATTGTTTTCTCAACAAATGACTTATTTAAGAATAATTATAGATTAAAAACTTTTTAATCTATAAGAAAGAAAAGTCGTTAATTCTGATTCCTGACGATCCTGATGAGGAGAATAGGATAAAATTATTAAAATCGTGTATTGTCATCCGTTCTTGATAATTGTTCAAAATTTTAAATTGATCAGACCGTTCAAAGTGGGTAAGAATCGAGTTCAAATATTCCGTTACATACATACACACAGGTCAAGCTAATAAAAGCGTGGTAAAAATTAAAAACTGACTGCGTAAATGACTGAATGGACAAAACAATATTATATTGCGTCGGAAAGTAAGAGAATAACATATTAGAAAAGTTTTGAAAAATAAACTTCGGTAAAGATAAATTCATTTAAAGTCGATGACAAATGCGTTATTTCCCATGAAGACTTAAGTTATAATGCTTCGATCACTAATAAGAACGCCTTATCACATCAAATCACAACACAGCAGCGCTTAACACTGGTGTTAGGAGATATACATAAGTGTAATAGTGGAGCGATCGGATTCGAACCACAAACAGTTCTACCATTTTCAAGAACGTTATCTTTAGCCCATTATTGTACCACTGCTGGGCACGGGTCTCCTCTCAGGATGAGAAGGATTAGGCCATGGTCCATCGCGCTGGCCAAGTGCGTATTGGTAGACTTCACACATTTTTGAAAACTTTTCTTAAGATTTTTTAGGTACGCAGGTTTCTTCACGATATTTTCCTTCGCCGTTTAAGCAAGTGATAATTAATTTCTAATTTTGTAATACGCACATAACTTTGAAAAATCAGAGGTGCGTGCCTGGGATTTTAAACTCGGACTCTTCTATCAAGAGGCCGAGTTTCTTAACCACTAGGCTATCACTGCTTATTAGATTTTGTAGGCATTTATTTAAAAAACGAAATTGCAGTTTTATTTGTACAAAGACTGAATTTTGTTATGTCTATTTTATTTAACACTAAAAATAAAAAATCTAACTGACATCTGACATTTTATTGTTATTGACATTTTTTCTTATTAACGTTTTAATAATATTGGAAATTAGTATCTACAATTTATTAATTTGAACTTATAAAATGCGACTTAAAATTATATTTGTACGCCATTTATGGCAGAGTGAGCGAAAATTCCTGACTACAACACCAATATTCTACAAATAAAGACTTTTGTATTTGTATAACTTGTAGCTTACTTCCTTACATGAGTATAGTAATCATATTACTTCCATTTAGACCCTTCACACTTTCCTACTCAGTCACATCTTCAATACATTCACAATTACACAATACCAGTCAATACTGACCACAAGTAGGTATTTATGCAACGAGCATTCACAAACATTGATTTGCTACGAGCCTTGCATAACTCAGCAAATAATTATGTATGCCCACTTTCTGTTTTAGATAAATAATGTGGTGTCTATAAAGTAAACAATCTATTTGTAGACGTAAATATCGAATAACAAGGCAAATTTGATGAATCATTGTATTAAGTTGACTCAAGAAAAAATCATTCGTTGCCTCATAATAGTTCACAACAAAATTCATCTCCTTTTTGTAACTGTTAGGGGTAGTATTTTTCTTCAAATTTAAATGGGTTCACACAGGAAGTATCGTTTTTTATTACAGAAAGACCCCAATTCATAAATGACAGTGTAATCGCATAATAAGCGTAAAAATATAATTAAATTGAGATTTTGGGAACCTTCTCTTGTGAAGAACTGTTTTTGTGGGAAGTGGATTAAAATATTTTAACATCAAATAATACCAGTTTGCGTACTACGTAAGAATTCTTACTAAGAATTCTGCACCTACATTTTTCAAAATAAAAAATATGTAGTTACTTAATGCTACAAAGAAAATTAAAGATAACGTTGATATACGAACCAATCTGAATTTAAAAATAAAACTTCAACAACAATCCCACTTTATAATAATCTCAAAAGACTCGGAGAAAACTCTAGCTAATTTAATGATTCGTTTGATTTTTCAAGCTTCATAAACTACGACAAATGGACGCGGGATTCTCGCGCCATCAACCGATTACGCCGCCATCTTGGATGTTTATCTTACTTATGGCGCGCTGTCAGTGCAAGTTTTTAATGGCCGTGTTACGCAATCACGCTGTACAGCCTCATTAAACGTACTTATAATAAATTTTCCTGGACTAAACCGGTTAATTATAGTAATCTTACAGTTTAAGGGAGGAGTTATGATCTTTTAAATAGCAGCTTGAAAATTGTTGAAGAAATAATTGGCAAGCTTAGAGAAATAAGTAGGATTTTCACGTTGAACTCTTAATGGTATTTATAAGTTTTTACACTAATACATTGCGTTTCTGTCGAACAGTACGCACCCATCCGTCAGTCTAGATGTCCACTGCTTGATATAGGATTCCTTATTTTAGACCAGAACTGTATTATTTGAGGCTGTTCGCTTCAAGTCGTCCACCTAGCGACTAATTGTTATTTCTTCTCCAGTTAAAGCGTCCACGAAGTCGATTTAGTAGATTCCTAAATAAGCTTTTATCGGCATATTTAAACAAATCTTTAAATCATATGTTTCAATTAAGATTTATCTAACAAAATGTCAATATTTCGAAACACACAAACAACAATATTTATTTATATGTATAGATTGTACAAGGTAGACTCCCAATTCAAAGTCATTAAACTAACGATAACATTAATTACAAAGTAATTTGTCTATTAAAAGGTGATCGGAATCTAAAGGCAAGGTTTGCGAAATTAATTTATATTGCAAACAAGTCGGCGAGGTTATCCAGGTTAATTGATCAATTTGTTACCATCCACATTAACTTTGGATGGTTCAAATGTCAATATGTTCATCTGGATTGCCTTTGATAGATTGCTTGATATATCAATTATTTTGGATGTTGACTGTTGACTACTGTAATTATAATTAAATTGAAGGTGGTAGAACTCTTCGTGTTCCGTCCGAAGACAACATCGCATTAAAAAAAAAGAAGATAATAATTATTATAAAAAAAGACAAGCCCACTGAGTTTCTTACCGGATCTTCACAGTAGAGGTCGCGTTCCGATCCGGTGGTAGTTTAAGAAAAATATTGTAACTGACAATTTGTAAGTGCCGCCGTTGGCCTATACAAAAAATAAATATATATTGCATTTCATCTCATTTCATTTCATCTGTTTCGGCCTAATAACAGCAGTGTTAAGCGGTGCGGTGTATTTTTCGAATGGTGTAAGGGGTCTCTTACTTATCTGAGGCGTTCCAACAAAGTCCTCAAGGGGCAATACATCTGTGACCAATCTCAAATACGATTCTCATCTGTCAAACGCCGCAGATGTAATGACATCTGTGACCAACTTCATATAGAACAGTAGTTCGACATGAAGCCGATCACAGACGCGTTAAAAGTCCTGAAGATTTTCGAAGGTGGTAGAACCCTTTATGGTTCAACTCCGGCGGCACCACCACCACACCTATTTCTGCCTAATAACAGCAGTGTTAAGCGCTGCTGTGCTCTGGTCTTGAAGGGTGTTGTAAGGAGATATACTTTTCCGAGGCGTTTCAGCTTAGTCTTCAGGGGTAGCGGCGCATCTGTGGCCGACCATCCATAGCCGGCGATGTATTGGCGACTCTGGTGTTGCAAATGTCCATAGGCGGCATTGACTACTTTCCATCAGGTAGCACGTCTGCTTAAACAATAAAAAAGTTGATGATGAATAAATGATGATAAATAAAAAAGTTAGTCCACCACCTCCCTAAGTTAAAAAAGCTTGTAAAGTCATAATAAAATTCTCACATCACCTACTTAGCAGCCAACCCACGTACCCAAACTGTTTAATAATGTCGCCGATGGTTTAGTGCGTTTCGGTGCATTTTGATGCAGTGCACATAACTCATTCGTATTTCATTCCACTCGTACCATCCGAGTCGTGGGCTGCCTTACAATGAGATGTTTCCGTTGATGGGTGAAATGACAAGATTATGTGGAATATGGTTTCACTTTCCCACAAGTCTGGGTGCTTTTGTCACAAAGTGGAGTGACAGAAACAAGAAATCTGATTCAAATTAGTAATAAATATATTTTGTTGGATACAGCCCTTATTTTCAATCTACGTTAGCTAACTATTATTCCACTACTGGACATGGGTCTCTCTCAGGTGTGAGGTCAGACTCCACTGCGCTGGCCAGATGTGAATTGGTGGACTTCATACACCTTTGAGATTTGTTTAATTGACATCAAAAAAGAGGTTCTGTATTCGACTGCTATATAAGTATGTATGTATGAACGCGATTTTCTCAGAAACTACTGATCCAGTTGGTATGGAGTTTTGGTTATTTGAAAGCATATCTTGCAAGGAAGGTTTTAGTATAAAGTACATTAGGGATTTTTAAAGACGTTTTTAAAGAAAAAAAAATTGCAACTTAGTCCTCCGGGGCATGAAATACATCTATTGTCAATTTCAGGTTGGAGTTTACTTTTGTCTGGGATTAGCAATCAATCGATTGCAGATGTCCATGGGCGGCAGTAGCTATATAACATCATGGAATGCACACTCTTTTGCTTCTATATTATAAAAAAAAAATTGAAGACTTCTTCATCATAACCTCTTTCTCAACTTACCCAAGAAACCAAGCCAAGGTTACTTACACTGGAACACCACACGTGAGGTTTACCAACAATAATAATATGTCGCAAAACTTTGTGACCTCATGATAGCATAGCATGGAAGCATGCTCACGCATGGCTAAAGTATTGCATGGCTCACGTATTGTTTATTGCACATATTTACATAACATTTGTGGGTTCCTGACTTACGTATGATGTGACCTTAATCCTCAGGCAGGGCATATGGGATCGGCTTCAGGTATAACCCCTGTATTGTATGAAATTTTCGAGGTTCTGAGGTTACAAATACGCGCCAAAAAATTTTCATAGTTGCACATATTCGTAATTTTACTTATTAGATGAGTTATCGTCAAATGCAACGGTGAAAGAACAGATACAATTAGAAGTTAAAGGCATATTAGAAATATAATAATCACTTCATCCATTAAGGGAAATATGAGGAGGAAATTATAATTATTGGGGTTCCTTAAAAAAACTTAAATGTATGTGATGTCTACTAATCCGAAATGGTGCGTGGCAATGTCGTGAATCCTCCTCATTCTGACATGTGACGTGTGCCCAGCAGTGAGACAATAAAGGGTTGATGGTGATGAAAAGTGGTGCCTAGATCTGAACAAGAAGGATTGATGGTGATAGAACCTTTTGTGGTTCAACTCCGGCGGCACCACCGCCACACCTATTTCTACCTAATAACAGCAGTGTTAGTCGCTGCTGTGTTCCGGTTTGAAGGGTGTGGTAAGGGAGACAGACTTTTCCGAGGCGTTCCAGCTTAGTCCTCAGGGGTAGCAGCGCATCTGTGGCCGACCTCAGGTAGGAATATCTAATCCTATCTGGGGTTGATTACAGATGTCCATGGGCGGCAGTAGCCACTTACCATCAGGTGGACTGCTCGTCTGCTACTCTTATATTATAAAAAAAAATCAAGAAAGTTACTATCAATAATATCTACTGTTTGTCAAATCCCTCATATTTTGGTGGTTTTCGTGTGAAAGTCGTCACGATTGGTCGAATAGAAAGTTATGAAGTGACCACCCCTAAGTGATAAGGGTCGTTCACCCTTAACATTTTTTTATTTATATGGCATCACAACGTTTGCCGGGTCAGATATTTTTATATAGTTTATTCCGCAAAAAAACTTTGCAAATAGACAAAACGAATAAAATAACAAATATAATGATAATATTAATTATGATGAAAGTTTTTAAAGTTAGGCTAAATATAATGAAAGTTTCTAAAGGTAGGCTAAAAGGCCAGAAGCCATGGCCATTGAAAAATAAAAAGAAGCATTATTTTATTTTATTTTTGATTGCCAGTGCATTGAGGAAACTTAATTTTCGAAATCGAATTAATTATTTTGAAACTTATTTTATGTAAATTGGAATGTTGAATAATGTTTACTTCATATCATATTACGTTTTAAATTCAAAATTTGGTTTTTAAATTCTAAATTTGTTAATTTGGAACTGTAGAATTTCATTTTATTAAGCGCATCTGCATCTGTGACTGATCTTAGGCAGGACTTCCTACTTTATCTGAGGTTGATTATAGATGTTCATGGGCGACAGTAGCTTACGCCTTGAACCTACGTAATCAAACTTGCATCAGCTAAACTGCTAAATTTTGAATTGCTACTACAATTGATAGCCTAGTGGTTAAGAAACTCGGCCTCTCGATCGAGGGGTCCGAGGTTCAAATCCCAGGGCACGCACCTCCGATTTTTCGAAATTATGTGCGTAGTAAAAATTATTATCAATTGCCAAAACGGTGAAGGAAAACATCGTGAGGAAACCTGCATACCTGAGTGATTTATAAAAAAAATCTTAAAGGTATGTGAAGTCTACCAATACGCACTTGGCCAGCGCGGTGGACTATGGCCTAATCCTTCTCATTCTGAGAGGAGTCCCGTGCCCAGCAGTGGAACAATAATGGGTTGATGTTGATGATGACTACAATTTGATACAAGAACTCATGTAGTTGAAAAATGACAACCAGTTTTTAAAATCTGTGTTAAATTTCTTAATAAATGTACCAACTTAATTACATTTAAGAAACAGTTACTTTTATTTTACTACATTTTCATACATTTATTACATTAACCGACCTTGTGTGTATAATAAAACTACATACATTACTATTTACGAAGTTGCATAAGAAGCCCATTCATATCACAAGTAAACGTGCTGCAAATAATAATATTATTGCGTCCTCAGACCAAAAATACAGACATAGCCTCGCGGAATGTTATATTGTCACATCACTTGCACTTGCGTGTGTCTGCCATAATAGATTTTATAATCCTGCGACGGTGATCCTTCTTGTATAATATTGAAGTATCAAATGAGCAGTCCAGTTGTACTGCCGCCCATGGACATCTGTAATCAACTCTATATAAGATAACTAGTTTTTGCCCGCGGCTTCGCCCGCGTTTAAAAGGAAATAATATGACATACATACATAAAACTGAAAATTCGTACCTTCATTGGAAGGAAAGTGGCGAAAATTGGTCGTACCAACTATGAAACCTTCGTGGGCTCATGGACAACAACTTTGCTAAAGATCATCACTTGATCAAATGCATAGTTTACGATTCAATCCTTACTAATATCGATTAAAATAATCGACTTTTTGGTCCAAAAGATCGATTCTCCGATTAATCGATCTTAGATCGCCATCCCTATTTCCCGTGGGTTTACCGGGATAAGAACTATTCTATGTCCTTTCTCGGGTCTCTTTGTACAAAATTTCATTAAAATCGGTTTAGTGGTTTAGGCGTGAAGAAGAGACAAACAGACAGACTGACGAGAGTTACTTTCGGATTTATAAAAGTAAGATTAGATTCTCACCTGATGTTGAACACAGATGCGTTCCTACCCTTAAGGACTTAGCTCCTATTCCTCGAAATAGCTTGTAGCTTACCAAATTCTACAAAGCATAATAACACACTCGAACACTGCTGTTATTAGGCAGTAATAGGTGTTACCGGACTCGAACCATTAAATATTTATGGAAGGTCGAATTATATGTACTCGTAAATTCGTTTTAATTTTTTTTTGAAGCGTTTAACATTGTTTAGCAACATAACAATTAATCTTAATCTTAGATTCTGCTTTTGTTATCGCAAGTAATTCTTCACTGACATTTTTATGTTTCCCTCAAAAAGATTTAGAATTTTACAAGAAAGGGGTGAACTAATATTTGAAAATAAGAGTTATATGCGAGCTTTTCATTAAAATTATTAAGAGTTATTTAAAATACACTGAGTATTTCATTTATATTTAAGTTTAATCCCATGGTTTCATCTACATTTACAAATGCGTTTTATGCGGAACCCTAATTATTTCTAAAATTCTGTAAAAGTCCCGTTTTCATAGATCAGCAATTTCAGAGATTAGCCGGAATAAACAAATTGAATTTAACAATATATTTTTTTGTTATAAGTAGGTACTAACTTTCATATTATTTTAACATTACAAACAGACAATTCAATTTGATTTATTGGTATGTATGCAATGTATGTTAAATGTTACTTCATTTTAATTTATAGTAATGGTCGATATTTGGAGGTTGTGGCTCGCATTGCAATGTGTTACAAAACCATGCTATCACTGAATATCTAATTTGTTTATGTAAAGTTGAACGTTAATAGAACTTGCTTCAATTTTGATGGCGCCATGGGGTTACTATTTAAACGATTTAATTTTCAATATTCACCCACTGTTTTCACAATTTTCACGGATCGTAATGTTTTTCGAGCGTTTATGTGTATGGACGCTCGAAGGATAATCATTACTGTTTAAAGTCATAGATTAGTAAAGATACTTCGCCTTGAAATTGACTGAAGCCACAAACGGCTTATTAGTAAGTTATTTTTTTTAATTCTTGACAAATAAAAACATTTTTAGAGAAAATTTACGAATAAAAGCTATTACTGCGTAATTTACATAATAATTAAATAATTATTTCAAATATTTTAGGGACATTTTAGCACGGAGACGTGGCCAAACTTTTTTACGCAACTATTACAATTCTCAAAACTGGGTACATTTTCTTGTTAGAAGTGAGTAATCTTTACTTATCTACGAGTATGTTTAAAGTTGAATTATTTATCTACCTAACTGTAGGATTGAAATGATTTTAACAGACATATTTTAATCCAACAATTAGGTTATTTATAGATTGCAGTATCTACTGTCGGAGACTATTACTATAGTTAGATGATTTTAAACAGTAAATAAGAATTAGAATAGTATTTTTATTATGGCAGCCATTAAAGTACATACGTTGTGAATGATACTGTCTTCCTATGTATTAAGGTGCAATAGATGAGGGTCCCATTTAAATAAAACTTTTTTATTTATTAGTATTTATTGTTATCATCATCAACCCATTATTGTCCCACTGCTGGGCACGTGTCTCCTCTCAGAATGAGAAGGATTAGGCCATAGTCCACCGCGCTGGCCAAGTGCGTCTTGGTAAACTTCACATACCATTGAGATTTTTTTTTTTATAAATCTCTCAGGTATGCAGGTTTCCTCACGATGTTTTCCTTCACCGTTTAAGCAAGTGATAATTAATTTCTAATACGCACATAAATCTGAAAATTAGAGGTGCGAGCCTGGAATTTGAACCTCGGACCCCTCGATCGAGAGGCAGTGTTCCTTAACCACTAGGCTATCACTGCTTTTATTGTTATAGCGGCTATCAATATTATACTCTGTAAAAAAATTAAGTGTCTACCTCGCAGACCTATTTATGTATTACGGCTTGGGAGATAGAGCCCTGTGGCATACGGACAGACCGTTGAGGCTTAGTAATAAGTTCCGTTTTTACCCTTTGGCTACGGAACCCTAAAAACTGTGGATCGTAGTCGCTGAAAAAAGTTTAATACCATCTAATCTCCAGAGTATTTACACTTTATAACGCGGGTGAAGCTGCAATACACAATACGTAGTAATTAATAAAATAACTGACAATTTGTAAGCCTCCGTAGGCTTACAAAATACATTTTGAAGGTGGTAGAACCCTTTGTGGTTCGACTCCGGCGGCACCACCGCCACACCTATTTCTACCTAATAACAGCAGTGTTAGGCGCTGCTGTGTTCCGGTTTGAAGGGTGTGGTAAGGGAGACAGACTTTTCCGAGGCGTTCCAGCTTAGTCCTCAGGGGTAGCGGCGCACCTGTGGCCGACCTCAGGTAGGAATATCTAATCCTATCTGGGGTTGATTACAGATGTCCATGGGCGACAGTAGCCACATACCATCAGGTGGACTGCATGCTCGTCAGCTACTCCTATATTATACAAAAAATAACATAACTGACAATTTGTAAGCCTCCGTAGGCTTACAAAATACATTCCATTTCATGGTATCGTATTACAGTATGTAGTAGGTGTATGTGTAAGGTGAAAGTCGATCCGTCAGTCCGTTATCGAGTAGCCAGCATTCCTGTGGTTAATCTGCCACTTGTCGCTGGGACGGTGTGTGAAAAGTTGAAGTTATACGTATATCTTTATATATATATTTCTTATGTGCGTGTGTATGTCACTGAACTCCTCCTAAACGACTGGACTGATTTTGATTAAATTTGTTGTATGTGTTCAAGGGGACTTGAGAATGGTTTAGATTCACAATTTAGTCCAATGGGAAAAGGTTTTTTTAATTGATTTTTAATTCGTAAGTAGTTATAGAATCGGAAACTACGCATTTGATCAAGTGATGATTTTTAGCAAAGTTGTTGTCCAAGAGCCCACGAGGGTTTGGGAGTTGGTAAGACCAATTTTCAATAGATGGCACCACTGTCATTCCAATGCAGGTACAAATTTTCCGTTTTATGTATGTCATATTATTTATTTAAAATGCGGGCGAAACCGCGGGCACCACTATGTTTTTTTATGGAACTTAGTAGCAAACGAATGTTTTCCTGATAGCATGTGGTCACTAGATATTATCAATTTATTAATGTTCCGCTATTGCGTACGGGTCTCTTCACAGAGTTAAAAGAATTTTATTTTTGAATCATAGTTCTGAGTATGTGGAGTTCTTTATACTTCTGGATTAATGCATTAAAACATGACTTTTACAGAGAAGATCCGACAAGAAACTCATCAGTTGTCTCTGTTACATAGGGCTGATGATTCTTTTCCATTGTTCCAGGGCTCAGACCCTCGTGTGGCGACCTGCCGCGGTCGCCTGCAGACCAGGCGCTGCCAGCTCAACCAGGAGATCAACAAGGAGTTGCGGCTACGGGCAGGCGCTGAGAACTTATTTAAGGTAAAGTTTATGATAGCTTTCTGTTATGCTGTACTGTCTGTATTAACAACCGTACCCAGGTAGAACCCTCTGTGATTCGGCGGCGGCACCACCGCCACACCTGTTTCTGACTAATAACAGCAGTGTTAAGCGCTCTGTTGTGGTTTAAAGGGTGTAGTAAGCGAGATATACCTACTTTTCTGAAGCATTCCAACCTAGTCCTAAGGGTTAGCGGCGCTTCTGTGGCCGACCTCAGAAAGAAATCTGATCTGGGATTGATTACAATAGTCTATGTCTGGCAGTAGCCACTTACCATCAAATGGACTGTATGCTCGTCGGCTATTCCAATAATACTCGTATCAAAATGCAAAGTTACATAGCTATAAAATAAATTAAAAAGCCTTTGTGAAATTTCGATCCTTCGGATCGGATAGATTGATTATTAATATCGAGCGTTACAAAATCATTAAAGCAACTGTTTATAGTTTTCAATTGTTTAACGCACCAAAAACAATTGCACGAGATACAATCCACTTATTGGATAAAGCCATCAATCATCCAACCAATCTATCAATCTATATTCGTCAGTTGTTCAGTCACTTTCTCCGCAAGTCACGAATGAATTGTGACAACCAGTTGTTCTTCAAGAATAACTCGATTGAAAATAAAAACATTGAGGCACGTAATGAGATTAAATAGATTTATAGATTAGTGTTTGTAGATAGACATAGGGCACCTGGTTTAGACAAAAACTTTGGTCCTCTCTAACCAATTTCAAACCAATATAATATGTATAACATCGAATTCCCACTAGTTCCCTAAAGTGAAAGAAAAATTAAGTAATCGACTGTGGTTTTTAACCGACTTCAAAAAAGGATGAGGTTTGTCAATTCGACCATATATGATTTTTTTTGTTTGTTCGCGGATAACTTCGTCGTTTATGAACCGATCTTGATGATTTTTTTCTGTTGGAAAAAAGATATTTCCAAGGTGTCCATTATTCAGAACTATGTACTAAACCAATATTTATTTCAATTATTTTTTACTTTGTAGTGACATAAAAGTCGGTTATATTTTTTCGTTATTTTTTTAAAGCCATACTCATGAAGGAAGTTTTGTGCGTTTAAATGACCCTGAAATTGTTCATGTGCATTGTTTGTTTTGGATTGGACCGATAGGATCTGAGGTCGATCACAGATGTTTTGTTGACCTTGAGAAGTTCAATCTCCGTGTAAGTTTAAACCAGAACATAGCAGCATTTTACATTGTCCTTATGGTGGTGCCTCCCGCGTCTATTTACGAAGGGTTCTACCACCAAAAGCTTTAATTGCCTCAGTAATTGTTTAAGTAACAAATGCCAGGGACAGTAGTCAAGAAGCATCAATATATTAATGCTTCAATATCAATGTATCCAATGTTTTGCTTTGCAAAGATCGAAAGGAGAATGCCCATTCTTGGTACTGATTTTTCTCATGCGTCAAAATGAAAGTAATATTAAAATGATTTTTTGATTTTTTTACATCATTTGTTGATCAGAATAGTTTCTTTGAACAGGGGATTCCATTTAAGATAAAATAAGACGAAATGTTGATTGTTGTTCTTAAAAATTAAAATGGCGGTATTTTATACTCGGAATTCATTATTTTAGGTTTTTAGGATTATTTAAGGTTTTTTTACCTACTACCTTTAAAAGTAAATGGGATATGTTAATCGAACTACATTATAGGTACCTACTATCAGTTAAAACCGACCATCAATCTATCGTCGGATATTTTCGATTTTGAGGTTATGTAACATTTCGGTAAATAACTTCAGAACCCGGGTGCTGATCTAAAAAATAATTATTGTTGGTAGTATTTGATTAATTATAGATCGTCCACAACAAGTTTCAATTTGATGCAACTCTGGACGGCGGTCCATACTTTCATGGGCATTGTCCATTATAATTTTTTGCCTACTGGATATTTTTAATTCCTTACTTTCGTAAGACAGTCAAAGTTGAGCAAAGGTTCAAAAACATTAGCAGGTCTTCCGGTGCAATGAGTCATATTCTCAGCGGTGACTCCATTGTGTGGCCCATAAGGTGCGCCGTGAACCGTGACTCCCTGGGTCCCTGACCTCTGCGTACCCATCTTTACGAGTGAAGGAATGTTTGTTACTTTATAAATTGTATTTTGGAGTATTTTGTAAATTTTTTGTATCTAGGTTTATTGTATGGTCAGGTACACTTACTTAGTTCACAGAATTCTTACATTCCCAAAGGTTCTGTTCGTGACTTTTGCATAATTGTTTATTTAAAAAATAGTTTGAGAATATTGAAGAAACCATAAATATTAAGAACTATGAGTTCTGTAAAAAAATCTTTAAGGTGTGTGAAAGTGTGGGCCTTTATGGGGAATAAAGTAGACTATTTTCAATTGAAGAGGTTAAATAAAGACGGAATCAGCAGAAGTAAGCTCATTAATACAAAGAAAAAACTGACCACAAAGAAACCTTTGAAAATCTAACGAATCTGTCAAACCACCATGTTCTTCCACTCAATGCGGTCATACATACCGTTATACTCCCACTCTTGCTGCCAGTAATCTCGAAAGACCCCTTTAATCTCTTCTTATGACAGACAGATAATATGGCGATCGTAGCTCTAATCTGGTCCTGGGACTACTGGGACATCTTCCACTCCTACTGATACTGATCCTCTTCGGTTATCTTCCAGGCGACAACAAACAGGAAGCTGCGGGAGACCGTCGCGCTGGAGCTGAGCTTCGTGAACTCCAACCTGCAGCTGCTGAAGGAGCAGCTGGCGGAACTCAACTCGTCAGTTGAACTGTACCAGGGCGACAGGTACTAAATTCATATTTTTTTTCCAAATATGTGAAAGTTTTTTATCATTTATAAGATGGAAGCCAATTACTAATTTTCGTTAATCAAACACAGCTTTTAAATTAGCAGTTTCTTAAACAACCCTTAAAAATATATTTAGGATTGAAATATAAAAAAAACCTTTCTTAGTATCTATACGTAAAAAAAATCACTTATCGTACACGGGCGCCGCCAGGATTAATTTAATAACATATAATAATAATAGCATTTATTCAAGGCAATTGCAGCACACAGTGCAATTTTAAATTAAGTATACAAGTATGTAAATGAAAAAATACATTGAAACTGGACACAAAACAAATAAACAATAAAAACTCGTTAACAATACAATCAGATAGGAGTTGGCAAAACTTTTAGGCACACATATGCACCCTGCACAGCCAGTTTTCTTTGACTAGCGATATATTTAGTTTTATTTCATTGACATATGATTCAAATTTTTTCGCTGACATGTACACATTTTAGAGATTATTCCTTGTACTCACTTGCCTCAACCTACCATTGTAAAAAATAGGTCTAGTCTCAGTAGATTAGGCTCCACGATAATTAGTAAGTATCCCTTCTATAGATATAAATAATCCAAAAAACAAAGAAACACATAAACATTGGTAAAATATGGGATTGTTATAAAAAATTAAAATTTGAAAGAAAAATATACATTTACTCTTTTTGCCTGTATTCCTAAGTATAACGTCGTAAGCACTCCATATTTATGTAACGTTTTAATTACGCCATTTTGTCCACTAAATTGATTCTTTAAGACTATTAAAGAAAGAAAGTGGATAATTAGACTTTCTAATGTCTCTATAAAATTACTTGATTTTGTGGGTAAAATAGGTTAATTAAGGTTTTATATAGTAGTTCTCAGTTAAAATAATTAAGGTTAATTATTTAACCAGAAATTGTTTATAAAATGTACCCTACATTTAATCATGAACTTATTACTACTTACTTAATTACGTAGCAGTGATAGCCTAGTGGTTAAGAAACTCGACCTCTCGATCGAGGGGTCCGAAGTTCAAATCCCAGGCACCACTGATTTTTCAAAGTTATGTGAGTATTAGAAATTAATTATCACTTGCTAAACGATGAAGGAAAACATCGTGAGGAAACCTGCATACATGAGAGATATATTAAAAAAAAAAAACTCAATTGTATGTGAAGTCTATCAATACGCACCAATACCAATCCTTCTCATTATGAGAGGAGACCCGTGCCCAGCAGTGGGACAGTAATGGGTTGATGATGACTTAAATACGTACTTCTAATCAAGAACTTTTTCTTGATTTTTTTAATAAAATTGAAGTAAACAGAAAATGAGCTTGCACCCCACCTGCTAGTGGTTTGTATCCAATTTACTATAGAACGGGGACTCTATCTGAAGCCGAGTGCCGAGTGTGATAGTGAGAATCTATCACAAGTGCAATATATTACCATTCCTCAAGCCTAAGATGGTCGCCTCCAGGGCCGGATTTAAGGGAGGGCAACCGGGGCCTCCACAATAGAGACGTCGGATTTTTTTTTTATTCCAACTAGTAAACACACTAGTAAAAAGAACAATATATCTTTTCCTTTGATATTTTTTTTACTGTTTTACCTTTATCTACAGTACTTTGTACAAACATGAATACTAGAAGAATCTACCTGCGTTTCACAATAAAATATTTATTGAAAAACTCAACTGAAAAAATTGTTCATTTTATTCGGAAAATAATTTGGGGCCAGGGGGCCTCCACTTCTTTGTTGCCCCAAGACCTCTAGACCTCTAAATCCGGCCCTGATCGCCTCCTTTATAAGCCAGCACTCAGCCGGTATCCATATTATCTCCTTACCAATACGCAAGAATGACTGGTACCCTGCAGTGGACAGCATTACAATTTTATTAAACAAATGTTTAAAAAGACACAAGTAAACACTCACTTTTTTCAGTGACATTTGTTGAAATTCAAGTCGCTCTAAAGCGGCTTTTTTGGATGGGTGCAAAACTTTACATTTAAAGATAAGCTTTTCACTGTTTCCACATTATAAACAAACCTTTTTGGCAAATTCAATCGCCGTAATAGAATTGCTTTATTTTGATTAAACGAAATGCCATTGAATGAAAATCGGTCAATCTTGTTGGTAAATTTGAGGCACATCCACACTTTAGCTGCATCTCTTGTTAATTCTATTTTGTTTTCATACAAGTATTCTTATCTATACTTTCATAACCCATCTCTCATAGCAAGCGATAAACAATAATGGGTACAGACTAATTAAAATTAAGAAAGAGCGCGTTACTGATGTTTCCGTGGTCCGCCATTGTTTTGTTTTCCCGCGCACTGCTCTGACACCATCTTGAAATTTATTTAACCTTTATGTTACTCAAATAGTTTTGAAGGTGGTAGAACCATCTCTGTCTAATAACAGCAGTGTTAAGCGCTGCTGTGTTCTGGTTTGAAGGGAGCTGCTTTGATAATGGAGACATACTTTTCTAAGGCGTTCCAGCTTAGTCCTGAGGGGTAGCGGCCGACTTCAGGTAGCAATATCTAATCCTGTCTAGAGTTGATTACAGATGTCCATGGGCGGCAGTAGCCACTTATCATCAGGTGGACTGCATGTTCGTCTGCTACTCCTATATTATAAAAAAAATTAACGTAAGGCGAAGCTCGGTCTGCCATAAGTTTAAAGCTCAATAAACTAATAAAGCATGTCTTCCTTTTACAGTAGCCATTCTTTACGCCATGGGAAGTCTATCCTACAATCTTGATTCTAAAGATGGCCTAGCAAAAGTAGTTAAGTCTACTTTTTACAATAATTGGAAACAAAATAACGCAGAACAAACCTATAGTATCTATAAAGTCGGTTAATAAATAAACACTTTAAATATTTGTAAGCATAATAAGTTGAAAACTACAGTAATTTGAGTGGTATGAAGTTACTACTAGTTAGTAGTTTTTATTTCACTCGTCTTATACTTGGTATGTATATGAGGGCAATTTAAAATCAGTTGGGCACGACCGGTTGAGATGAAATTTTCATATAATTGGTTTCGATGACATTACATCCTTAACTTAGTGACGTCAGTCTCTCCAATTTGGCGGACGCCTTAAGAGGGCGAAACCATTTTTTTGCCGGGGTGACTTGGGTATGAAAACGATGAAAAAAAAGAGTTTTCTGAGAAGTATACTAAAAAACCTTTTTTTTCTTTATATAAATCTTCTATATGTAAAATCTTCTTCAAAATAATATCCCTGTTCTGTTTCTTGTACTGTACTGCATTTTGATCACATTAAAAAAATATATTTTCGCAGTTACGCCATTTTACAAGGTGGCAAAGGCACCTCTGCTGCGCCCAGATGACAACATAATGGGCGCGGCGAATCTTTGTGCAATTTTACAAACCAATGCAAAAACATAAACGTTTTCATATTATTAATGCCAATTTGTTTTTACGTATGTAAAACTGTTTTAGTAGAAATAATAAATAAATAACATTTTATTGTTACTCTCTGATTAAAAAATAATTGGCCAAGTGCAAGTCGAACTCGCACATGAAGGGTACCGTACCATCAACATTTTTATTATTGTTTTTTTTTTAAATTTAGCATTTGTTAGTCTACCTATAACGGTTCAATAGATAAAGCGAAAAACGTCGGAAAATAGCAATTTCTTGTATGGTGACACCCATTTATTTTCAACTTTTTTTATTTTTAGTATTCATTATTAGTGGCCACAATTATAACATACTCAAGAAATAGATCCCTGTGACTGACGAACAGAGCGGAGGCTTAGTAATAGGATGCCGTTTTTACGATTTTCGTACAGATCCCTTAAATAAAAAAATATATATAACTACGATGCACTAACATGTTAAATAATTATTTATTTAACATGTTAGTACTGTTGGTGGCACTCAACTTTATTTCACTGGATGACGAAATAAATGGCGTCCAATTTGCTTAAAAATATTTAAATTTTCTCACTTCTAATCTCAAAATAATACTTTTTCAGCAAAGAATGCGTGATGCCGATGATCCCGCTGGGGCTGAAGGAGACCAAGGAGGTGGACTTCCGAGAGCCCTTCAAGGACTTCATCCTCGAGCACTACAGCGAAGACGGCGCCACGTATGAGGACGCTATCTCCGATTTTATGGACATGAGACAGGTACCTTTTTTTAATATAGGAGTAGCAGACGAGCATGTAGTCCACCTGATGGTAAGTGGCTACTGCCGTCCATGGACATCTGTAATCAACCCCAAATACGATTAGATATGCTCGATTTGAGGTCGGCCACAGATGTTCCGCTACCCCTGAGGACTAAGCTGGAACGCCTCGTACAAGTATGGTCCTTACCTTACCGCACCTTTGCCATAATACAGCAACACTTACTGTTATAACGTTTTTTTTATAATATAGGAGTAGCAGATGAGCATGCAGTCCACCTGATGGTAAGTGGCTACTGCCACCCATGGACATCTGTAATCAACCCCAGATAGGATTAGATATTCCTACCTGAAGTCAGCCACAGATGCGCCGTTACCTCTGAGGACTAAGCTGGAACGACTCGGAAAAGTCTGTGTCCCTTACCACACCCTTCAAAACGGAACACAGCAGCGCCTATCACTGCTGTTATTAGGCAGAAATAGGTGTGGCGGTGGTACCGCCGGAGTTGAACCACAAAGGGTTCTACCACCTACAAAAATGTTATAACGTAAACATAGATGCGGCCGACGGCGGTGATTCCCTCGGAGGCAAAACAGTAGATTCTACGACTCATAAATCTTCTATCCATCAAAGTCGGAGCACAAAAGAGACTGGTCTATTATACTTAAATATATTATTTCGTCCCCAGGCGATGCGAACCCCAGTCCGGTCGACAGCGGGTGTGGCGCTCCTGTTCAAGTATTACAACCAATTGTACTACATCGAGAGGCGGTTCTTCCCCCCGGATCGATCGCTTGGCGTCTACTTCGAGTGGTTCGATTCACTTACAGGTATGTGAAATATATGGATGGTTTAATATATGAATTCTGGGGGCCTACCATCTTTTACAGATCATCATGTTCTTGTTATACTATTACGATGATTTGTTTGGACATGAAATGAGCACGGTAATATTACAACCTCGGATTGTCAGCAGCAGGATGGATATTAAAAGGCCGCTCTTTTAATGTTTCAAGGGATAGACGGGTCCGTTGATCCCAGTCGTAACCAGATCTTTGGGCAACATTAGTTGCTATATTGCTCCTAGTTGAAAGTTTTATGGGTGGCTTGAAAACATAAGACTTGTGGTTACTTACCTGTTGTCTCTCCACAATTACCCATAAAGCAACGTAGTGGAGTATGCTTCAGGTCTCTAGTTCTAGAGAGACAAGCGTCCAGCAATAAAAAGGGTTGAAACTTCATTACTGGTCTTTCGCACATATGACACGGTCTTATCTGATAAGCTTTTTATACTATTTAAAACCGAATTGAGATATCCATGAGCCGCAAGGAAATAAAGAAAATAATAAATGTAACGTATTTCTCAATTAATTTTATATAATTTGTTCCCAGGAGTTCCGTCGTGTCAAAGAACAGTTGCGTTTGAAAAAGCATGCGTTCTGTTCAATATGGCGGGCATTTACACACAGATTGGCGCTAAGCAAGTATGTCATATTATTTAGTAACCCCTATTTCTTTAGCTCTCAAAAGATTATTTTTATAAATCATATTTAAACTTTAAGTAGATTTTTTCACTTAATCCTAATATGTGGGGGCACGGCAGTGTCTTCGCCAAGTCGAGCAAAAAGCACCTTACCATTTTTTTTCTCGAAGCAGTTTAAGCCATTTTCGATCCCCCCCTATAACTTAGTTGTGGATAAAACTAGATCACGAATTGTTTAGCTCACTGTCGCTCATGTGTTAACCCTCAAGTAAAAACTGTAGCTTTGTTGATGTGTGTGGAATAAAAAGGCTTAATATGTTTTTGATGTTAAGTTTTGACGTTGGGAAAAATGGGGATTGTTAATTTTACAACACTGAAGTCTAATTTAGAGGTACATATTAGCTCGAATATAAATTATTCGACATCTAAAATCGACACTAAATTTACCTAGTTTATTTTTAGGGAAATCGTACGAAATGACAAGATAAGTACCAATCATTTTGTAATATTGTAATATAATATTACTTCACTTCTTGCGCACCTTCATTCACTCACTTTTTTATTTGCATTCACATACATTGTTTTTTTTTTAATTCTTATTTATGTATTATCGTTGTCTAAGGAACGCAACACATGCGCCGGTTTGGACGGCGCGGTGGACGCCCTACTCCGCGCGGCTGGGACTCTCCGCTACATACACGAGAACTTCACTAATGCTCCCTCTGTCGACCTCGCGGCGGATACGTTACTCGTGCTTGGGGCTCTAATGACGGTAAATATATCAGTATTATACCTGCCGTGTTCTTCCCCTTATTTTACGGAACCCTATTACTAAGCCTCCGTCTGTCCGTCTGTCACAGGGGTCTATCTCCTGAACCGTAGTAGACAGACACATGACTATTTACAGAGTATGTATAAGGGTGGCTGTTATAGGGGAGTCTACAACTACCATAACCTATTTTTGTGATATAACTAGCATAACCCATTTTTGGGACACAACTACATAGTATGACTAGCTTAAAATGGTGATTTATTGACGTCCACAAAGAGTTCTGTTAAGAATCTACTTTGAATAGAAATATTTTTGATTTTATTGATTTAGTACCAAAAAAAGTAATGCAGAAATTATTAAAAGATTTCAATATAAAGTACTTAGGGGTATTGCAAATGCACCTTGGTATGTAAGAAATGAAGATCTACATCGGGACCTTAAAGTAGACCTTATCAAAAAAGTAATTAGTACATATGCAGAAGGTCATCAAAAAAGACTGCATCATCACGTCAATATCGAGGCGATCCAGCTCCTCGATACAACGGACCTAGTGAGAAGACTCAAGCGGAATAAACCTTTTGAGCTTGTGACATGACACAGTGTAGTGTTAATGAAATATTGATAAGTGAACATCATAGAACACAAGAACAATGTGTCTACTCCCTTATGTGTTACAACAAAGAAGTGCAGTGTCAGAGGACGCCACCTTCATTATATGATTATGTAGCAGTTTAAGTTAGCGTAGAATTACTCATTAGTCATAAATTAGGCTAGATCGTAATTAATATAAAGTACCTATTAGTCACTTAGTACTTTATACAAACAAAAAAAAATTGATTTAGTGTTTCGACGACCCGCGTGGCGGAACGGTCACTGCCGGTCTGATGCGCAAAGGGTCCCGGGTTCGATCCCTGGCCAGATAGATAACATCTAAATGATGAATTTAGGTTTCTGTGTCTGGGTGTTTGTGTATTTGTCTCTGTGTGTCCATAGCGCCCACGATACAAGGAATCTTACTGTACGGCTGTGAGTGAAGAAAGCGTTTAAAAAGTGTGTTTCCATGCTTAGGCGCAAGCCCGCGAGTGCCTGTTCGAGAAGCTGCAGCTACAGGCGCGCGAGGCGGCGGGCGGCCGCGAGCGCGAGCTGCGCGACGACCTCGACATGTGCCTCGACCTCGCGCAGGAGAGCGCGCAGCTCGCCACCACCTACCACCAGCTGTACGAGAAGGTAGGCCAGCTGCTCCCACCTACCACCAGCTGTACGAGAAGGTAGGCGAGCTGCTCCCACCTACCACCAGCTGTACGAGAAGGTAGGCGAGCTGCTCCCGCTGATGTTACCACCTACCACCAGCTGTACGAGAGCTGTTGCTAGGTCCCACTGACGACGATTGCATACTCAAGGTTTCAAGATAGAAGAACCCTTTGTGGATCAATCTGAGATTGCGAAAACAGCGTGGGAAGAGCACCCTCCGCTGCCCGCACTCGCCCGCGGGTATATAGCTGCGTTACATTGCTACGGAGTAGATGCTTGTTGTTGTATTCGACCGCATTGACTCTCTGACTGACACCTGCGCACATTACCTTCAGAAGCGGACTTGAAGTTTGGCGCGATCTTTAACCACTTACCATCAAGTGGACTGCAATAGGCACTTACCATAATCTTCAATAGGTACAGGTATACAGTACTGTGAACTACTGTGGGAGTGGGTTTTGTGGGATTTAACCCCCATAAATCTGGTGAAATTTTGCCGCCCCGTGCAATATGCCGCCCGAGGAGTGAGATGAATTTGTCATTCACAAAATGAGTTCCGTGAAAATTATAGTTTATATTTTGCCACCTCAAAATTGCCGGGGCGATTCAAGTTAATTGAAAATAATATACTTAATACAACGTCATGAATAAAGGGTCTATTAAGGATCTATATAAATTTAATATAAGAATTTGGCCACCAAATTATTTATGATTAATTTCCCTTGCAGATGCAGACGGAGGGTGTGTTTAACTACGTGCCATACTCGTGGGTGTCATTGGTCCACGTCAAGACTGAATTTTATAAAGGTGAGCTCGTAGTCCTAAAAGTACTTATTTATTGCATGTAATTGCAAATTCAATTGACTTTGAAAAAGTGGTTAATGTGGCCATAAACAAAATCACTTTGACTTTGTACCTACACGGCTGTGTATTAAAGATATAAATACGTGGTTAAAAACCTGCGTGAGTTCCCGGAATTTGGTAACGCATTCCGTGAGTCTTAATACGTCACAGATTGTATAGGAGAATACAATTTTCCACGTAACGTGTCTGACACGCTCTTTCTTCGTAGATTGAAGTAAACTCTTATGATTTCAGCATTAGCACACCAATACTGCGCGACGGGGTTGTTACACGCCACTAGCGCGCCGTCGCCGAGCCGCCTGGCCGCCATATACGCGCCCTATGACGGACATAATGACGGTAAATATATTAATATTTAATGTTTAATTAGTATATTATCACAAATTATTTAAATGGTACCACCATTACAATAAACTAACCTTGATATACCTTGTGATAAACTACCCTTTTTTCTTGATTGTACAATGATTTTTGATTAATAATTTTTGTCTGAAGTTTTGGATATTTTTATTCAGTGTGTCAAGTTTTCGTAACTCGTTAAGAGATCGCGCTATGAGTGTTTCTGAATTACGCTATTGAATTTTTCTTAAAATCTCGACTCCTATACATTCAAGTGCCGAATTGAGAGAGTACGGTCGATTTACCGAAATAGGGAACTTTTTGTACTGAAGGAAATAGGCAGTAGAACTAATATGATTCGACTGTGGAGGAACCACCGTCCGTCTGTCCGTGTGTCCGTGTGTTTAGGAGGAAGGGTGTGGATGCCGGCTGACTTATATATGAAGCTAAGGTTGTAGGTTACATAGGCGACAGCGACCGGTTACCATTATGTGGACTCCTTTACTACATCGATCTAATAAAAATAAATATATTTTCCAGGATCACCGGGCTCAGCGGCAGCGCAGCTGGAAGCGAGTGCACTGGGTCGTGCACATCTTGCTGAAGCGCTCGCGCTGTACGAGGAGGCAGCGCGACTGCAACGCATGTGCCGGTACGTACATTGAACACTCACCGCCACGATCACTATACAAACTTGTTTAAATATCTTATTAAACTTTACAACATAAACGTACAAACGCGCACACACACTCACGCACGAACACACGAATCCACACACGTACACACACATCTACGTACGCACTAACACGAAAATACGCGTACACACACGCACGCACACAAGCGCACGGACACCCACACGCGCACGAACGCATACATACACGCACACCGTGCGCGTGCGTTTACAGATATTAGACACACACATATAAACACCGTCATCACACTATAATACTACAGCATGTTATTGACGTTACTATAATAATTGTTCACCAATGATTACTTAATAATATCTGAAGGCACGGCAGTGCCTCCGCCAAGTCGAGCCTTATTATTATTTGTACTAAACTATTTCCTGTTAAATGTTACTACAACCGCTACAAGTACTAAAAATACTACTGAGTAATCACGAAAGAAGATACAATAACACGTACCTTTAGCTCTAAAACCTAGACATAATAACCGATTTCTTATTCCAGCGAGCTACGTAACAAGGAGGCACTATCCCGCACGGTGTTAGCGCAGCGGGAACGAGCGGCGAGAGAGCGAGCCGCGCTACGAGACGAACCAGACTTCGCTGAGCTGATTGACGCACCGCATATATTACGTGAGTGGATTTATGCGACATTGGGTTTTTGGGGGTTGATGTATCGGTTTTGAATGACTGGATTCATGGACATCAATTATATTTTCAATTTCCTCCTCGTGTGAAATGAAGCTCCTCGTATGATAGGTTTAACATTTTGGTTCTCTATAAAAGAGGGAGTCCGTAAAAACTGATGTTGTTGCAATATATTTAGCATTTTAGCAATACTTATAAAAGTCTAAATTGCATCTGCTTAATTTGGTGTTATAAATTATAAAATATACATAAATTATTTTTACCTTTATAGGATATCAATAGTTTAAACCGTATACTGAATAGGATTCAACACATTCCTTAATCCTTTTTATTTAAAGCATTATTTTTTTAAACCCATCCCCCAAGGGCAACAATTAGGTGAGAAAATTCCTAATATCGCTTATAAACCTAAACAAGTAATTAAAGATCTAAAAAGTCCCTAAAGGGATCTTAAATTTTAAAATATATCTTTGTCATTCCACAGCCTCATCAAAATTCCAACTAGCGCTAACACCACCGGACTTCGCCCAACACCGCGTAGATGACCTCTTCAAACCGCTCGGCCCCATCGCGGTGTTCTCAGCCAAGCGGCACTGGAGCGCCCCCCGCTTGGTACAACTCCGCCGCGACAAACACACAGACAGACACGACAGACAGGACGAACGGAAACGACGAAGCGATAAGCGAGACCGATCAGAAGATAACAGCACTTACTACAACCAAATCATACGAAACGACGAGAAATACAGCGAAAAATATGAAAAACGGGTGACAAAACAGAATGGTGTTTACATCAGCGGGTTCGAGAATAATGAGTATCACCCGAAAGTGTTAGACTATGATAAGTATGAGTATAAGGAGTATACGGAGAGGGAGAGTGGGAGGAAGCAAGGGAGGGAGAGACGGAAGGGAGAGTTGCGGAGAGTGGCGAGTGAGTACAACGTCGCGAAGGAGGAGGGCTTCGGGTTCTCTGTTAGAGGGGATGCGCCGGTTGTTATCGCTGCTGTGGAACCCAATTCGTTGGCTGATGTGAGTGGGCTAATATTTTATTACTAAGATTTTAAGTTTTTTTTTTAATATAAGAGTAGCAGACGAGCATGCAGTAAATCTGATGGTAATAGTAATCAACTCCAGATAGGATTGGATATTCCTACCTGAGGCCAGCCACAGACGCGCCGCTACTCCTGAGGACTAAGCTGGAACGCCTCGGAAAAGTATGTCTCCCTTACCACACCCTTCAAGCCAAAAGACAGCAGCGCTTAACACTGCTGTTATGAGGCAGGAATAGGTGTGGCGATGGTGCCGCCGGAGTTGAACCACAAACATGGTACATACATACATGGTTTAAAATATATACCATCATATGAATAGGAGATTCTTGCAAAGTACTTTAATACTAACGTAACGTAAACAATATCCAATCCCAGATCGGCGGCATGCGGGAGGGCGACTTCATAATCTCGATCGGAGACAAGGACGTGAAGTGGAGCGGCCACGACGACGTGGTGCGCCTCATCCAGCGCGCCGGGAACGCTCTCACCTTACGACTCGCCACACCCATGGATAACAGCTCCAAGGTATGTAACTTTTATATTTAATTTAAATTTTAGGGTTCTGTAGCCAATGAGTAAATGGGAAGCCTATTACTAAGCCTCCGCTGTCTGACAGTCTGTCACAGGGCTCTATCTATTGAAACATAATAAATAGACATTTTAAATGTACATAAAATATGTTTATAATCGTGGCCATTGTAACAAAAAATGTAATGTAATAATCCCCATCAGGGTCCCCATCAGTGTCGGACTAAGGTCGTCGGAGGCCAGGGGCGGAAAGTTGAATGGAGGCCCCCAAAAGTGTAAAATTTATGTTTATTTGATTTTACAAAATGACAAATATGTCATAGAATTACTTGCCTGTGATTCGGTGATCTTCTTTTTAGCTGAGTGATGCATATTTCATAGATTATTTGGTTCTGACGACCTTTTTAACAACTGTATTTTGAGGCACCCAAAATTTGGGGCCGGGGCGAATCGCCCCTTTGCGTCGTCGTCCCCTTAAGCCGCTAGACGTCGCCATACAACATATGCCATTGTATAAAAGTGCGTTATTTTTTGGAATGCTTTCACTCCGTATAACATTGTTCTGAGTGCTTTCAATATATTTTTAACTAAATTTATTTCTTAATCAATACATACTAATAAGCATAGGTTTTATAACAATATAGCATTAGTTTAGGTTGAGTGACTCAATAAATATATAAATACTACCTTGAGACCTATTTAAAAAAAATATGTAAAGTTGTCAAAATGAACTATTCATTTAAAAAAAATATTCGGTGGATTGTTTTACATTCTACATATTGCATAACATATTAACAAGTCTAACTATAATACTTGTCCACAGTCATCACCCTAAGTCTAATATAATATTTATTTCCAGTCATCCCCGTCCGCGTGCCGGCAGTCGGGCTCCGCGGGCTCCGTGTCGGCCGCGTCCACCTCCAGCGGCTCCACGCCGCGCTCCGCCCCGCGCCGCGCGCCCTCCTGGAACCCCTTCCGCAGGCACCACCCCCGCCCCCACACACATGTACACGCGCAACATAACGTGCTGTTTAGGTAACTTGCATGCTTTGGTAGCGCATGCAGAGATGTGCATATGCAAACAAGGATCAACAACAAATCATACAATAACAAGCTTAACAAGAATAAGCAATAAGTTATTGTATAATAACAACAAGGATCACCAACAAAGCATACAATAGCAAGAAATGTCAATAAGGCATGCAATAACAACAAGGGTCAACAATAAAACATACAAAAATAAAAAGGATCAACAACAAAGCAGACGACAACAACAAGGATCTATTGTTTATTTATACCATATATTGTTTATTTTGTCGTTTTCTATAACAACAATAGGAATCAACAACAAAGCATACAATAACAAATGATCCATTGCTTATGGTGTAGACCATCTATTGTTTATTTTTAGTCGTTTTCTTTTACAACAACAAGGATCAACAATAAAAACAACATACAAGGAACAACAGGATCATTCTGTTTAAACAAACTTTAGTCACGTGCACCATGCAATACTGTAGCTTACTTTTTAAATCGGTTACGTAACATACAATATCTAATTTCAATAGCATAATTTAAACTATGTCCAAAAAGTAT
Source organism: Epargyreus clarus clarus (assembly GCA_014595695.2). Classification (NCBI taxonomy): domain Eukaryota; kingdom Metazoa; phylum Arthropoda; class Insecta; order Lepidoptera; family Hesperiidae; genus Epargyreus; species Epargyreus clarus. Next base: position 2,351,166 of record JACTTY020000046.1, read on the forward strand.
TTCAATATATTTTTAAATTATTCATTTACGTAGCATGATCCTTTTAAACTAAAATTTAAAAGATCACACTTACATAAAAATTGGATAGTTAAAATTATACGTATATAATGATTTTTAAAAAAGTAATTAAGTACGTAAAAATAGGTACATTAAAGTTATAAATTGCGATAACTGACTTTACAATCATGCACTGCATATTTACGAGGGTAGATTTATGTAATGTAAGAGAGTACGTTTAAAAACGCCATTTATTGTTTTTTTAGTCGTTTTTGCAAAATTGCACATGTATGTACAGTTGAATATTAATATTATGTACTTTACGTCAATTGTATTCTGTTTTATTTAGTCTTGATCCAAGTATGAAATATATTTAATGTTAAGATGAATTTAATGAGGGTTACCTACTCTTCGTAAATTTTTTATCAGTTGCAAATTTTAACATTGTTTAATGTGTTTCATTATTTCCGAAAATTAACTGAATGTTTATCACTTCACATGAGTTTTTTTTGTCACAACCTTGTGGAAAGTTGGATTAATATTTCAAATATCAGAAAGTATAAAATAAAATAATGAAAACTTGTTCGAAGCTTAATTTACCGTATTGGAAGGTAATTTGCTATGTGGCAACAATTTACGAGAAATTCAAATAGGAGGGTAAATGGGTGATTTTGGAAACTATTATATATTTAGCGTCTTAAATATATAAATAGACTATGGAACTTGATTCTGGCTATGACATCCAAAGTTTTCCTACTGTACTTATTCTACAAATAAAGATTTTGTATTTTTACTTTATCAGTGATAGATTTAATGTAAATATAATATTCATCTCGTTTTCATGTAAAAAATAATTACATTACAGTCAAATATCATTCCTTTCTGTTCATTTTCAAATTGAATGAACAAAAAAGAATGCCATCTGACACCATTTTGTAATTTTGGCGCGACTTTCAAACTATTTATTGGCAAATAATTATTTTCATTCAATTTTTTTTTGTCACCTACTTTGCTTCTGTGTATATTTTTAATCTGTTAATATTTCCTCAATTATCTATGAATTGTAATTTCAAATATTTCTTATTATTTTTCAGGCAAAAACGTGTATACAGCCTGGTTTTGTTTATAATATGTAATGTTTGAACTGTCACATCTTTATTTCATTCAAGACGTGCACAGTTAATGATTTTGCCGAAAAATCGAGTCTTTAACAATCTTTTGTTTGTATCTATGTTTATTTCGTATCATATAAGTCAATATAATTACACGCAATTATATATTATAAAGAATAAAGATTCTACGAGTAGATAACAATGATATGAGGCTGTTAGAACTAAAGTAGCCTAACTATAAAAACATGATTTACAATATGTAGAAAAGTAAAAGTGTGGAACATTTTTAAATTATGAAAAAACAGATAGGTCAAGTCATTAAAATGCAGTTAGGCGACTCTGGTTCTAGCAGCCTCATACATCCTGATGTTTGAGCTGATGCTGCAGGATCTTCAGAATCCATGGCATTCCTCAATGGCTTACAGTAGACAGCTATTTCTAACGTGAAGCAGTTCTTAAGTTTTGTTGGGAGGGTGCGGATTCAAGGCTTTTATGTGAGGCGACCATCTTAGCCCTCAGGATTGGCAGCACCTGTGATCGACTTTAGGTATAGTCCGCGTAAAACTGCTAGTCCGCTCTGAATATAGAAATGAGTCGCCTCGCCATAGTAAATTGTGTGACTACACCTGCTCGCAACAACTTTAGAGCGGACTAGCTATAGAAAACCTGTTCTAAATGGAGTTGGCTACAGATGTCTATAGGTGGCAGTGGTCACTTACCTTCAGATGGACTGCATAGTCGTTTGCCACTACAATCTTAAAATATAAAAATATCGTGTTTAGGCTCGTTTTAATCAGGGTTCCATTTTAAATACATTTAAGTTAAGCTTAAATATAATATATATTTCATAATTTTGTAGATATCACATCAAATATGTTTAAAATATGTCTGTATATTTGTTTGTTAATCAGTATTTCTATAGATTAGAAATAATTGTTATAAATTTTGGTTGTGATCGAGTTAAAGCTTCATACTTTTTGATCGCACCCAAAAATATTAAGAAATTTATTATAATAAGTATTAATCATTGTAATATTGTAAAAAGTTCGCGTCATGTATATTTTCAGATGTATAAACTTGGTGTAATGTAGACGTTGTTGTAAATGGTTATTGAATATTATCGTGAAAAATAAATTTATTTCTGAATATATTTCTATTTTTTTTTTTATTTTTGGATTCAGCCCTTAATATCGCCTAGATTCTTGGTCTATTTTTTTGTCTGGATGTTTGTGGGTGGGGCTTGCGTATAAGGAAGGTTAGAAAGACTGCTTCCCCTATTAGCATTGGTAAGGAAAATGTTTAAAATTGAGGCTACTTTCTTTCAGATAACACCTATCGGAGACCACGGTTAGAGTAATTACTCTATTAGCAATTTTTCGCCAATATTTTATAGAAACGTCGATTATTTTCGATAACGAATTAATTTAAGTAATAATAAATTAATTAGTAATTATTCAATCAATATTGCTGAGGGTAAGAAACTTAAAACTTACAAAATATCTTATAAGATATAAAATAAAAACATTATAAGAACATAACGTTTATTACTTAGTCATCTAATAACAACTTTTTTCACTTAACATGTCAATAAATAAAAAAATATCTGTATTTTACAAATATTTACAAATTAGTTGTAGTCAGTTATAAAACATCTATTATTATTTATTTACGCATCACAGCACCAAAATACTGAATAAGTTAGTCAAATACAAATTTATATTACATTTTTTATTTTTTATAACAAAGATATATCGAAGTAATATGTAGGCCTCCATAAGTCCACTCATACCCATGAATACCTGTAATTAAGCTTAAATATAATCTATATTTAGTGTTACCAACACTTCTATGATTGGCTTTAGGTAGAACCTATTTTATATGGACTTGATTACAAAATGTCCATTGGGAGGTGGTATCCACTTATAGTCCCCGCCAAACTGCTAGTCCGCTCTGAAGTTGTTGCGAGCAGGTGTCATACAATTTGCTATGGCGACCTGATTCATTTCTATATTCAGAGCGGACTAGCAATTTACGCGGACTATACCATCTGATAGACCAAACGCTTATTCACTCTGTAAAACCTATTCTATTGCGTAATTGATTACCGATGTCTATGGGTGGCAGTGGCCACTCATCATCAATTGCAGTGTTCCGCTAAGTGTGTACCGCGGCACACTGGTGTACCGTGATTATTTGTTGGTGTGCCACGGAAAAATAAGGTTATCTTATAAAATTATTTTAGTAAGTAAGTAAGGGTAAGTAAAATACCTACACAAATCACGCGAGCGCACAAGCGAGGCGTTTTGTTTCGTTCATAGTTTCTTGGGTTTCAATAAATGTAGATTAATATTACTTAAAAGTATTTTTTATTTGTGGTGTACCTCCAAAAATTTTAGTTTTCCCAGATGTACCATGAACACAAAAAGTTTACGGAACACTGATCTAGTGAACTGCTTATTCGCTACTCCAATACAAAACCCTTCCTCAAACCTACTTAACCACCGTTACCTATCAAAATACTTCTCAAAGAACATCTTGGAGTCATCATACACCCCGAAGAAGATGAACCCTCCCAGCATGATACCCGCTATCCGGGGTAGTAACCCAGTGAAGAGCCCTCGGAGCCCGGCCTGTAGGTACAGGTCGGCGAGGAGGGGGCGAAGGCGCGGGGCGGAGCCCGCCAGCATCACGCGGGTCTTCACCACGTCCAGCGGAGTGGTTACTGCACCCGCTACGCAGCCTGCTAGGGCACCACAGGCGGCACTCTGAAATTATTATGTTTTCTTATATCAATGTTACACAGTAATTATAGGTTAGAAAAGGGTACCTTTAAGAATTTTGATGTAAGTCTTAACAGCACATATATTTAAAATTACTTAATTTATATCCTTATTGTTTGTTATTTTTAAAAAGGATACAGATGAATATCCTTCTTACTGTTTATTTGAAAAAATGATATTAATTTATTTTTATATCCTTTTTAAAATAACAGACATACATGAAATTCGCGCAAATTATTACTATCTATAATCAATGCTTTAAAAGAGTTCGAATATAAAGGCTTTTTATTGACGTAATTAATTAATAACAACAAATATTACAATATAAATAATATGCCTAGCCTAGCGAATTCAAAGCGGCCTCGAGGGATCAAAGAATCGAATCCTGGGTAACTCTGATTATTTAAAGTCATGAACTTGGTAATATTTATTTACTGTTGCCTTAAACTGTAAAGAAAAACATTTAGAAAAAATCTGCATAACTAGAATACCTTAAAAAAAACGTTCTCAGAGATAAGTGAATTCTACCAATTCTCACTTGGCCAGCATTTTAAACTATAAAAAGAAAACTATGACCATGGCATTGGAACTACAATGTGTTGCTGATGATGATGATGATGATGACGATTTCGTTGATGGTGATGACAATGTTATTGATAGTGATGACGATGTTGTTGATGATAACAATGTTATTGATGCTGACCATAAAATCATCACTACCCTCACCTGAAGCCCATTAATCTCCCCACCGTTCCTCTCTCTCACGAGGCCCTTCAGCGCTTCCCAGATGGGCAGCTCGATGAAGCTGAAGGGCATATCCCGCGCCACTGTCGACAAGAAGCCCCGATATACTCCCTTGCGAAACCCCTCGGTTTTATACGCCTGTTGGTATTCAAATTACATCGGAAAATTTAAAATTTGGTTTTGTGATAAATTTTGTATTAAATATATTTGATGATACAGAGCAGTGACAGCCTAGTGATCGTCGATCGAGGGGTCTTCTGTTCAAATCCCAGGCACGCACCTCTGATTTTTCAAAATGATGAACGTATTAGCAAATAATTATCAATTGCTTAAATGGTGAAGAAAAACATCGTGAGGAAACCTGCATACCTGAGAGATTAATAAAAAAAAAAAAAAAAAATCTCAAAAGTATGTGAAGTCTACCAATATGCACTTGGCCAGCGCGGTGGACTATGGCCTAATCTTTCTCAATCTGAGAGGAGACCCGTGCCTAGCAGTGAGACAGTAATGAGTTGATGATGATGATAGAGTAGATTTTTTTATAATATTTTAATATTAGAGTAGCAGACGAGCATGCAGTTCACGTGATGGTAAGTGGCTACTGCCGCCCATGGACATCTGTCATCATATGTAATGATTTTTGTTGCGTGAAATATTATGATCAATTTTTATATTATCTTATATATAAAATTCTCATGTCACAATGTTAGTTACCGTACTCCTCCGAAATGGCTTTACCGATTTTCACCAAATTTTATATGCATATTCAGTAGGTCTGAGAATCGGCTACTATCTACAATATGTTTCATACCCCTAAGTGATAAGGGTTGTTCACCCTTAACATTATTTTTTATTTATATGGCAAAACAACGTTTGCCGGGTCAGCTAGTACAAGTAAAAAATGTCTCATAAGCACCTCTAAAAGTATTCTTATACTGCTCCGTTTTTCCAATCCCATGTAGGTTTGTTTCCTTTGCTTAGCTATTTCTACAGGAACTTTTATGACACAACATAGCTGAAACAAAAGCAAATATTACGTTACAATCCATGATTTGTATTGACATTTCAATATGTAACGGTTACTCACGAATTTAAGCAAATCACAAATACTCGAAGTTTGGTGTGTAAAAATATACTTAGAGCGTTTGTCCATCGCCGCATCCACCGAGAACGAGATTATTTCGGGCGGACTTTAATATGAAGTGACGGACGTGCGGTGGACACGCGGATATAGTCAAAATGTATACCGCTGCTTCGGCGCCGTCATCTCGTTCTCAGCGACGGTCCGGTGACAGCGGCGATGGACGAACGCTCTTCAGCCCGCTCCACATTGTCGCAAGAATCTCGCGAGAACGCGACAAAATCCCGATTCGTATCGGCTCCACATTCTCGTTTCTTGAGCTTTTGTCGCGTTTTCGCGAGAATGTGGAGCGGGCTTTAGTGTTAGTGTCATGATATGGAAGCAAAAAAATAAAAACGAACTAGACGTAGGGTAGATATTAATCTACCACTAATATATACTTGTCAACGGTTTCTCCCCGCCACCGCAGTTTCGCAGTGACCACGATCCATGCAACTGGGTCGAAATATCGGCAATAAAAAACGCATATCGTGAGTACCCGTTACATATTAGTGTTATATAATATTATGACGCATTTTGTAATGAAACAACTATTTTTCACCTCGTAAAATACTATGATACGATACTAAGATTACAATGAGCATATTATGTCCGTTTTGTAGATAAGATAATAGTTAAACCGTTCGTGGGTCGATGAAGGTGGGTTACGGGCGGCAAGAGTGGGAGCTCGAACCGCCCGGCCAGCGACCCCGGCTAGGACGGCGGTACGTGTGGTCGCATACCGTCGTATACACCAGACGGTGTGGTGACACAAAGTCACCTGGGCGGAGCCCGACGGGGCAATGCGCTGAGAGGACTCCGGTCGCGTTCCTTTGGAGATCCCGGAGTCCTCTACGCAGCGCCGAGGACGGCCACCGAGGGGGTTTTAGTGCGGTAAAAGTCCCACATAACCCCATATCGCTCCCACGGCACCGGGTACCTTTTGAAGGTTTCCCCCTCGAAAAGAAAAAAAAAAAAAAGGGTCGATGATGGTAGCAACAAGGCCACAAGTATTTCTCAAAATGAGAGTTGTGGCCATATTTTTTTAAAAGGTTTTCAAAAAATATCATTATGGTTTTAGCTTAGCCTATTTATACATAAATTTGTAGTTAAGTGTTTGCTGCATTCTGGTTTGATACTTAAACAGGTCAATCAGTATGTCTCAATACCATACTCTCCAAACCAGAACCCAGCAGCGCTTAAAACACTGACGTTATTAAGCACGAATAGGTGTTGCTGTGGTGCCAAAGTCAAACTACAAAAGATTCTATTAGCTTTAAATTCAATTTAATTCCAAAAAAACTATCAGGTTACCAGTCTGACGCGCAGAGGGTCCCGGGTTCGATCCCCGGCCAGACAGATATCTAAATGATAAATTTAGGTCTCTGTTTCTGGGTCTGGGTGTTTGTGAATTTTTACTGTGTGTGTCCATGGCACCCACGACACAAGCAATCCTAGTCTGGGGCTGTGAGTGTAACAAGCGTAAAAAAAAGCGTAAACTACAGTATAAACTACCTAATAACTTATTAAACTTACCACTTCAGAGAAGCTAGCGGCGAACATATGTACAAAGGGTGTGTACTGCGGCGCTACCACCGGCTTGGCGAAGTTCTTTATGGTCTCGTACGACACGAAGAACAACGCCGTCACCGGTATAGCACCGGTTGCTACCGTGAGCACCCCTGGAAAATGGTCATAGACCATTCAGTACTCATATTTACATCCAAATGCAGTTTTTTTGCAGGTTTGCATGTAACCAGGTGGGAGGGCTTCAACCCTTCGTAAATAAACTGATTGATTATCTCAATTTATTCTCGAAATTTCTGTTGGGTTAAGAGCAGTCTTTTATAGGAATAGGTGGGTTAAAAAACGAAGGAAGAAGAAATATATATTATCTCATTTCTAAAGTAAGTCAGCAAAACATTGAATCTTTGTTTCATAAGGAAAATGCATTAGCAGTATACTTATATAGTCCGCGCCAAACTGCTAGTCCGCTCTGAATATAGAAACGAGTAGCGTCGAATAGCAAATTGTAGATATTAGCGGGGCGAAGACACCACGGGACCCCTACCCCATCCGTCCGTTGTCCGCTCTCGCCCACGTACATAGCTGCGTAAGTATGCCCTTACATTGCTACGGAATATATGCTTGTAGTTGTGCGCAACAACTTCGGAGCGGACTAGCAATTTGGCGCGGACTATACATTTTCAACCCTCCAGCCTAAAAGAAAAAGCTGGCTACTGTCTTACTGGTATTTTTCTGCTTCAAAAATATATACTCTCCATTTATGATTAAAACCATCCCATCAAAATTGGTTAAATGCTTTCAAAAATTTGTCAACACAATAAAAAATAAATTTATAATTTTGTTACATTGTGTACAGTCCGTGCCAAAATGCTAGTCCGCTCTGAAGTTGTTGCGAGCAGGTGTAGTCATACAATTTGCTATGGCGACGCGATTCATTTCTATATTCAGGGCGGACTAGCAGTTTTATGCTGACTATATAAGTGCAAATATGTGAGTTTTAGAGATAGTTATTAACTAAAAACCGTGACATCTACAAGAGATAAGAGATAAAACTCAAATAAAGATAACACTGTGTCTAGCGATTGTAAATGTGTCATCATTTATTTATTTATTTATTTATTCAACAAAATCCACAGCTACTTAAATGATATATATAATACTTTCTATGTTAAACTAATTAGCCAATTACGGATTTACATTTTACGGACTATAACATTCAATTGCACTGCAACACTAAGAAATATTATAAGCATGTGTGTGTATGTGTGTGTGTGTGTGTGTGTGTGTGTGTGTGTGTGTGTGTGTGTGTACGTGTATCATTATATTATGTACTTATAGCTCGTAATTCATAACTTAATACATAAAACAACATAACTTCACTAGTCATATATTTCATATACATCATCAGTAACCCATTACTGTCCCACTGCTGGGCACGGGTCTCCTCTCAGAGAAGGATTAGGCCATAGTCCACCGCCCTGGCCAAGTGCATATTGGTAGACTTCACATGTCTTTGAAAAAAACTTTTTTTTTTAAGATTTAGCAGGTATGCAGGTTTCCTAACAATGCTTTCCTTCACCGTTTAAGCAAGTGATAATTAATTTATAATACACACATAACTTTGAAAAATTAGAGGTGCATGCCTGGGTTTTCAACCTCAGACCCCTCGATGAAGAGGCAGAGTTTCTTAACCACAAAGCTGTTTATAAATGACCTAATGTAAAGGAAGTGTAGCCTAAATCACGCTTACATTGAGAGGAGACTCATGCCCAGCAGTGGGTCAGTAATGGGCTGACAAAGTTGACAAACCATAGTGATACAAATTAAAAAGACCATACAACAAAATAACCTTTTTACTTTTATTTTATTTCAATTTAACTTCAAACTATCAATGTGTTAAAACAAAGAAGTGCAGTGTCAGAGGACCCCACCATCATTAGATAATTATGTAGCAGTTTAATTTAGCGTAGAATTACTCATTAGTCATAAATTAGGCTAGATCGTAATTAATATAAAGTACCTATTAGTCACTTGGTACTTTATACAAACAATAAAAATCTTCAAACAGTTAAACAGTTGACAATAATAATAATAATAATAATAATAATAAGGGGTGCTTGTCGGGCAACCTCCACGTGTGTCCGTTTAAACGGACCGGTGCACCCTGGGCGGCGCGGCCAACAGCAATTGTTGTTGGCGGCCGGCAGATAGCCCGACCCCAATCCCCACGTGTGCAGGTACCGTGCCGATGGATGCGTAGTTGAGGGGGTGCTCAACTCCGAACGGTCCCTCTCCGATACCAGGCGACCTCGGAGAGTAATTAGCCTTACCCCAGCAAGCGGGGCTCTGCTGGTGTGGACATTAATTCCCTAGCTGAACACATGGCCCTATTATGGGCCGATTATGAAGATGCAAAAACAAAACCAAAATACAAATAATAGTTATAGGTATAATTTACGTTCGCTCTCTAGAGTCCAACACACCCAGAATATACAAAATTCTGGAAATGAAGAGTTAGGTAGACGGGCATCTACATGCCTTAATCAAGAAGATAATATAACTGACTGCCAGACTCGTTCTTCTACACCAACAACATCAGTAGAGAGCCTTTTTGAATCTCCAGCCTCTACACCACGTTCGTATGAAAAATCGCGATCGAGTACAACATCACCAATGTCAGATGTTAGTCAACCAACATCAAGGAACGAACGTACCCTCACAAACACTAACACTAAGTCAAAATCGAGATCAAAAGCACAAGAACCACAGCGACATATAGAAAATAGACCTACATCAAGACAGACTAATCCTATTAGAAGTGTTTTGCAGGACATGAGACCTACAACCACTCTAGCAGGTCGAAATAGACAACGGATGAAGTGGACAAATGAAGTAAATCATCAACTACTCCGTTGCTATTATATTGTTACCGATTTAGAAACCAATATTACCGGTTACAGAACACAATTACGAGAGAAATTCATTGAACACTACCCAGAATTACATTTTATTTCGGAACAACGACTATCTGATCAAATTAGGGTTATTCACCGAAACAATAGAATCTCTGTAGTCGATAGAGATAATATTAAGAAAGACGTGGAAGCACAGATTAATTTAATAAACAGTAACCTACCTTGTCATACACCTCAGTCATCACTACTTACACAAACAACACACTATGAACAGGTTTCGAACTTACTGACCGAGATAGAAACTAGTAGTATAGATACAGAAATAATAGCTAACACAGTTACAACAAATACTGAACCAAGAATAGAAACAGCAACAATAGAAGAAACCGAAGAATCTACCCTCAAAAACACCTTTGCAGAAAATATACTAAAATACAAAAATTCTAATCCTTATCTAAGACCTACCATACCTAAGTTACAAATTACATACAAAACTAAGAAAATAATCAGTGATTTAAATAATATAATCGAAAACTACTTAATTGATAATAATATTACAAAATTAGAAGAAATACATGAAGTTATCTACAGTGCAGCAATAGCAGCAGTAACAGTAAACAATAAAGTAACAAAAGAATCTGAAAACATTAAAAAACAACATGACAAACTAAAACTATATAAACCAGCCTGGGAGAGACGTTTGGAAAATAGAATATTAAAACTCAGGAAAGAAATAGGACAACAAACACAATACTTAAAAGGTAATTTATCACAAAGAAAACAATCTAAAATTAATTCTGGAAAAACTGATGACCAAGAAGTAGTAGATAGATTAGATACATTAAAACAAAAACTTCAAGCTCTAGCTAAGAGATTACGACGTTACAGAAAAACTAATCAAAGATATAAGCAGAATAAGACATTTGAAGCAAATCAAAAACAAATATACCGTAGTTTCAATCCACAACAGAAAATTATCCAATCACCTGATATTAAAGAAATCCAAAACTACTGGGAGAAAATTTGGTCAAATCCTGTAGGTCATGCATCGAATATATCTTGGATGGAAGATACTGAATTAGAAAGTATAGAACCTATGCCACAATTTATAATAGATAAAGAAGATATTAAAATAGCAACGAACAAAATGTTTAATTGGAAGGCACCAGGTCCAGATAAAATCCAAAATTACTGGCTTAAGTATTTAACTGCTACTCACAAGACCATAGTTGACATTTTTAATGGTTTCATTCAGGATCCAAGTAACATTCCTGACTTTTTAACACGAGGAGTTACATATTTAAAACCTAAGGATATTGATACATCAAATCCTGCCAAATACCGTCCCATTACATGCCTTCCCACATTATACAAACTATTAACCTCCATTATAGCTAATAAGATAAACACACATACAACTTTCAATAAAATTGTTCAAGAAGAACAAAAAGGATGTTGCAAGGGTTCGAGGGGATGCAAAGAGCAGTTAATAATAGATACAGAAATTCACCAACAAGTTAAACAAAAACATAGAAATTTATACTACGCTTACATTGATTATCAAAAAGCCTTTGATAGCGTACCTCATTCCTGGTTAATTCATGTATTAAAACTTTACAAAATTGACAATAGTTTAATCAGATTTCTTAAACATGCGATGACTAAATGGACAACAACTCTCAACATTACAATAGAAAACAAATCTCTTAAATCCGACCCAATTAACATTTCCCGTGGTATTTTTCAAGGTGATTCATTGAGTCCTCTATGGTTCTGTTTGGCGATTAATCCACTATCTAAAATATTAAATAATTCAGGACATGGATATATCATCGATAGACAAGTAAATATAAAACTTTCTCATCTCCTATATATGGATGATATAAAATTATATGCATCAACTAGACAGCAACTAAATAACTTACTTAACTTAACAGAATCTTTTAGTAACGATATAAAAATGAACTTCGGAATAGAAAAATGTAAAATTAATAGTATAGTAAAAGGTCATCATAAGTTAACAGAACCACATAAACTCACAATCTCTAACAATACGATTAGTTCAATGGAATACAAAGATTACTATAAATATCTAGGTTTTCAACAGTCTACATGTATAGAACACACTAAAATTAAACAGGAATTAACAGAATTATACAAACAACGATTAAATAAAATTTTTAAAACTTTCTTATCTGCTAGGAATAAAGTTAAAGCTGTTAATACTTATGCCGTTCCCATCCTGACTTATTCTTTTGGTATTGTCAAGTGGTCCGAGACAGATTTAGAAGCACTTAACACACTCACCAGAACCACAGCATACAAACATCACATTCATCACATACACTCCTCAGTTGAAAGATTTACACTTAAAAGGAAACTAGGAGGTCGCGGATTTATCGATATTAAAAACCTACATTATAAACAAATAGAAAATCTTCGTACTTACTTTTTAACTAAAGCTAAAGATAGTTTATTACATAAAGCAATAACAGATATACCCACATCAGGAACACCACTACAGTTTAAAGATAAAAAATTTAAACCTGAAAATAAAATAGTAAAGCAGGAAGTTAAAATAGAAAATTGGAAGAAAAAATCATTACATGGCAAACACCCGCACAATATTGAACTAGAACATATCGATAGGGAAGCATCTAATTGTTGGTTAATGAAAGGAAATATTTTTGCAGAGACTGAAGGATTTATAATCGCCATTCAGGATCAAATAATTAAAACTAGAAATTATTCTAAACACATATTAAAAGATAGTAGTATAATAAATGACAAATGTAGATTATGCAATTTAACAAATGAAACAATAGATCACATAACTGGTGGGTGTAAAGTATTAGCTGGTAAAGACTATATAAATAGACATAACAATGTTGCAAAGCAAATACATCAGTATCTAGCACTTAAATATAAACTCATCAACGACAAAGTCCCATACTACAAATATTCACCAAAAAACGTTTTAGAAAATAATGCCGTAAAGTTATATTGGGATCGAGATATTATTACCGACAAGACAATTAATTGCAATAGACCGGATATTACATTAACACTTAAATTAACCAAAACAACTTATCTCATTGACATCTCCATCCCGAATACTGACAATGTAAAACAAAAACATTTTGACAAAATTCAAAAATACTTATCCTTGGCAGACGAAATAAAAGAAATGTGGCACCAGAATATAGTTAGAATAGTTCCTATAATTTTATCGTCTACTGGAATTATACCAAAAAACCTCCATAAATCCATCCGAGAATTAGATTTACGAAAATCCATCTTCATAGAGCTACAAAAGTCCACAGTCTTAGATACAGCTTCTATTGTTCGGCGATTTTTAAACATGTCAACGTTAGTAAGCAATTAATAAATTACAGTACTGCAATAAATTCGTCAGAGTAACAAGATACTTGGCTGTTGCCCGTACTTGGACTCTAAAATACCGGTGTAAGACCCGAGTAGAAAAAGATTCTTTCTTACATAATAATAAAAACGGAAATCTCAGTCTAAAGAAGCAACAGAAAATTAATCCAAATAGTCGAAGCAGAGATGAGATATTAGAACAGTTAGATAGCAACAAACAAAAATTACAAGCATACACTAAACGATTGCGTCGATACAAGAAAAGTAATGAAAGAAAATCACATAATAAATTGTGAAACTTTTCTATCAAAAACTTAATTCAGAACAAATACAAATTTCACAACCTCCCGAAAAAATTGATATCCAAAATTACTGGAAAAACATATGGTCCGTTCCAACTCAACATAACACACATACCTCTTGGGCTGTAATAGAAGAACAGGAGATGGAAAACATAGACGCAATGCCTGAAATAACTATCGATAAGGAAGATGTGTTAGTAGCAATTAAAAAAACTTTAAACTGGAAGGCCCCCGGACCCGACAAAATTCAAAATTACTGGATCAAATATCTACCAGCAACACATGAACATCTAGCAAATGCACTTAACCATATCCTAAGTAACCCACAAGACACCCCATTTTTCTTAACACAAGGCATTGCATATTTGAAACCAAAAGATGGTGATACGACCAATCCCTCAAAATACAGACCAATCACTTGTCTTCCTACTATATACAAACTCCTCACATCCATCATTGCACACAAACTTAATTCACATATCATACGAAATCACATAATACCAGAAGAACAGAAAGGTTGCTGTAAAGGCTCAAGAGGTTGTAAAGAACAATTAGTAATAGACACTGAAATACACAATCAAGTCAAACAAAAACACAGAAACTTGTACTATTCATATATAGATTATCAAAAAGCATTTGATAGCGTTCCTCACTCCTGGCTGATACACATCCTAGAAATATATAAAGTTGACAATAGATTAATACAATTTCTACTACATACAATGAAATATTGGACCACAAAATTAACATTACACACAAAAAACATATCACTTTGTACACAGAAAATTAAAATTATACGCGGTATTTTCCAAGGCGATTCTTTAAGTCCCCTTTGGTTCTGTTTAGCCCTTAATCCACTCTCGAGGATACTTAATAAAACCGACTTTGGGTATGTCATCGATAGAAATGCTAACATCAAACTAACACATCTACTATATATGGATGACATTAAACTCTACGCAGCTAACAGACAGCAATTAGATCACCTACTTAGACTCACAGAAAATTTCAGCGCAGACATAAAAATGACTTTTGGCACCAACAAATGTAAAGTCAATAGCATTATCAAAGGGCAACATCAAGAGACGAACCCATTTCAACTAGAAACTCAGGGGGGAACCATAGACAGCATGGAATCCCGAGAAACATACAAATATTTAGGATACCAACAAAGTACTTCCATTAATCATGCAAATATAAAAAATACACTAAAATCTAAATACAAACACAGACTACATAAAATATTTAACACCCAATTATCCGCAAAAAATAAGATAAAGGCCGTCAATACATACGCAGTACCAATATTAACCTATTCTTTTGGAGTCGTGAAGTGGTCCGATACAGAATTAGAAGCCTTAAACACAGCAACTAGATCGATAAGCAACAAACATAATATCCACCACATTCATTCGGCCGTACAAAGATTTACCCTCAAGAGAAAACTAGGAGGTCGCGGTTTCGTAGACATAAAAAACCTCCACTACACACAAATAGATAACTTACGAACCTACTTTTTACTAAAAGCTAATGAAAGTGCTCTTCACAAAGCAATAGTCGACTTACCCCAATCTGGCACACCTCTACAGTTAAGCAATAGTCAATTTGATCCTAAACTCAAAATTCTTAAAGATGATCAGAAAATAGAAAACTGGAAGAAGAAAGCATTACACGGTAAATATCCCCATCAATTAGAGCAAGATCATATAGATTATAATGCATCCTGCACCTGGCTCACCAAGGGTAACATATTCGGCGAAACCGAAGGTTTTCTCGTAGCAATACAGGACCAAATCATCAAAACGCGCAATTATTCTAAATACATCCTTAAAGAAACAATAGATACAGATAAATGCAGGCTATGTCATCAAAACACAGAAACAATAGATCACATAACAGGAGGCTGTAGTGTATTAGCCAATAAAGAATACACACATCGCCACGATAACGTGGCCAAACACATTCATCAACAACTTGCTCTCAAACATAAACTACTTCAATCATACACACCATATTATCAATATAAACCTAAGAACGTTTTGGAAAATAACACTGCAAAATTATATTGGGACAGAGACATCATAACCGACCGTACCATCCTTAGCAATAGACCTGATATTACACTCACCATGAAATCTTCAAAGACCACCTACCTTATAGATATTACTGTACCCAACACTCATAACCTGAAACAAAAACACACTGAAAAAATTCAGAAATACATACCTCTGGCTGACGAAATTAAACAAATGTGGCACCAAGATATCGTACGAATCATTCCCATCATCATATCTTCAACGGGTGTAGTACCCAAAACTTTAAAAACTGCGTTAAAATTATTAGACCTTCACGAAAATACATACATACCAATGCAAAAATCAATTGTTATAGATACCTGTTCCATAGTCCGCCGTTTCCTAAACCCGACCACCCTCACGCTTCAAAACCACCAAGACGCCCGTCCTAACACAGCAACACAAAACTCATCTACACACACCACTGCACACAACACTCAAACACATACACACAATTCACCAAATACACTCATCACCACTCACCCCAATCACACAATCATACATGAATAAGGTTACTTGGCGTAAGCCCGTACCTTTTTCACATAAAACCGACTCGAGTCGAGAACAAAAAGTCTCTTAACAAAATAATAATAATAATCCTTAGCAATAGACCTGACATTACACTCACCTTAAAATCTTCTAAAACCACCTTCCTCATAGACATTTCTGTACCTAACACTCATAACTTAAAACCGAAACACACTGAAAAAATTCAAAAATACATACCTCTAGCTGACGAAATTAAACAAATGTGGCACCAAGATACCGTAAGAATCGTCCCCATCATCATTTCTTCAACAGGTGTCATACCTAAAACTCTAAAAACTGCATTAAAAGTATTAAATTTACACGAAAACACATACATACCCATGCAAAAATCAATAGTCATAGACACCTGTTCCATAGTCCGCCGTTTCTTAAACCCAACCACTCTCACACTTCAAACCCACCAAGACACTCATCCTAACACAACACAAACCTCAACTACACACAATACACATACACACAATCCACCAAATACACCCATCATCACTCATCCCAATCACTCAAATACTATACATGAATAAGGTGACTTGGCGTAAGCCCGTACCTTTTTCAGATAAAACCGACGTGAGTCGAGAATAAAAATTCTTTGGAATAAAAATAATAATAATAATAAATCTTTATTTGCTTAAATAAGGTACAGTAAATTAGGTGTAATAAATAATATGACTTCCACTTATTTAACCTTAAAGGCATGCAAAATTACAATTTTATAGTCGCTAATTTTTAATCAATTATACAAAATATACAAATTATTACAATCATGAATGTCAATTTACAAATTACATATTATTACAGCAATCATATCATATGTCCTAATCATAATGTCAATTTACCTTAGTCTACATAAACCTATTTTCCTAAAAATTCATCCACTGAGTAAAAAGGTTTCGTAATAAGCCAATTCTTTAAGTCCTTCTTAAATTTATCAAAATTCATATTTTTAATATCTATTGGCAATGCGTTATACACTTGAATGCACATTCCGTAACAATTTCTTTTATAATAAACTGATTTTGGTATTTTGTAATAACCTAGTCTATTTGCGTGTCTCCCTGATTTGGAATTATATATGTCAGCAGTTGTTTTAAATAGGTGAAAATTACTTTTAACAAATTTGCCTATCTCATAAATATACATACTCGGTACTGTTAGGATTTTATATTTTTCGAATAAAGATTTGCATGATTCATGTGGTTGGAGACCATAAATTGCACGCAAGCATTTTTTTTGTATGATTAGAATTTTATTTATGTCAACTGAATTTCCCCATATAAGTAAGCCATAGTTCAGTACTGAAGAAACGTAACCATGGTAGGCCATAAGTGCTGCACTTAACGACACTGTTTGCGATAAACGACGTAATACATATACAAATCGGTTTAGTTTTTTGGAAATTTTATTTATGTGTGCCTTCCAATTACATTGTGCGTCAATCTGTATTCCCAAGAAAGTAGCGTCAACTATTTCTTCTATGCTTATTCCATTGTATCTAACATTTAATTGTCCTAATGGTTGCGTATTCTTAGAGAAATTTATTATTTTAGTTTTGCTAAGATTAATATGTAAATTATTTTTATTCAGCCATTCTATTATTAATGTCAGTGTTTTATTTAATTCATGTGAATGATTATTTATAATAAGAAGTGTTTATGTCTGTCATACCTCGGTAAACTCCATTGAAACCTCCAGACTTGTAGAAACCATGCTGGCTTTGCAGCCTGGTCTTCAGGGTATCCAGGGGGTAGAGTGCCGTAACCACTGTCACACCAGCTACTGCACCACCCTGCAAATATTTTTGAATTTTATATAAGTATAGTCTGTGCCAAACTACTAGTCTACTCTGAAGTTGTTGCGAGTAGGTGCAGTCATACAATTTGCTATGGTGATGCGATTCATTTCTATATTCAGAGCGGACTAGCAGTTTTTTGCGGATTATAATAAGGTTTTTGAATACTTATGACATTGCATTTTTTTTATTACTTTGTAGTATTTTTTATGACAAAGTGATATAGTAAGAAAAAGACATTATTTTTCTATAAAAAATAATATTAAATTTAAGCAGTGGGCTGTGGTTGAAAAATGCCCTCATATTAAAGGGGTTTGAGGTTCAAATCCTAGGCATTGGGACACTTGGTAACTGATGATGATTATGATAATAAATTTCATAGGCTTTGATGTAAAAATATATATTATTGCATCAGAATTGAAAATACAATTAATCAACTTTGTACATGTACTTACAATCTTTAATATATTATGACTGAACATGTGAATATAGATAATATTGCAGAATAAAAAATATCACTTGGGATAAATCATAGATAGATTAGTAGGATACATATAAATTTTAAACTGTATTTTTAGATTTAAATAAAAAACAAGATATGAACTATTTAGGTAACAAGCAATAAAATAATATTAATATTACATAACTAATTTCATTTTGACAAAGTTACAACTTTACTCTGAGGTTAAAAAGATCAAAAGATGTATTTATTAAGATTTATGTAAATATGATGTAACTGTAATTAAAACACTTGTTTTTAATAAAACAAAAGACTTACTAGCAAAGGAGCACCGTATATTTTAGCCGAGTTCGGCTTCTCTGGTTCTTCCATGGTGTAAAATCACTAAATTATTGCCTAACAATAGCATTAACTTCACTTAACTTTAGCATTATAAATCACAGTAAATCATTATCAATTTCGGTGATAAAATTACAACTGAATTCCGTTAACCTTATCTAGATGTCGCAATAAAGTAATTTCATTCAGAAAGTCAGGGTTTATCTTTACGGAAATTATGGCTTAATTCGGCGTAAACTGAAAAAGTTGAAAACTAACCTAAAATTCAGTGCCAGGCGCCAATGACATTGACACTTGACAGCATTATTGACTGACACTGAAAGTCTGCTGTCTGACAGAGAGACTCGAAAGAAATAATTCTTATGGCTAAAATATTTTTTATTAAAAAAATAGCGATAGTAAAAATAATAACTTATTACTTATTAGGTAATAAGGATTATATTATTTGTATTTTCGTTATTTTTTCATCGCGTTACATAACATAGCCTAAAAATAGTTTGACTCCAAAGATATTTTAGGTAAATCCAAAATAATATCAGAATTGACTTTTTCAATTTGTACAAAACGGTACTTAACTAAGCTACGAAAACCCAATAGGTAACCTAACAGTAGCCAGGGAGAGGCGACATGCATATACGGAGAGAGACCTATTATGTTTATGCATATGTAGGGGGGGCTTCACGCATATGCGCAGGATGAAAACAAACGCACAAAATAACATTTAAAAATTTATTAAAAACAATAACAACCATACATAAATATTGCTATAACTATATTCAATATAAAATGTAATCTAAAACGGCGGCTGTTGAATTATGTGTCTCACTTACACATTATAGAGAAGCGAGAAATTTTGCATTTTAAATCACATTCTTTATCGAAACAAATTACTCATTATTTAATATAACAACACCGTAGATAATCATAATATTATTATACAATTTTCTATAATAAGCATTGCATACATAAGTGTACATAATACTACCTTACTCTACCATATTTGGTTACTAATTTAGAGGCTAGTAACCAAATATCCTTAATAATCATAATGGAAGTCATTTTCTATTATACTTTTTGGCTTTACGGCATTTAATCTGACTGAATGATTCTTACAACTATCATCTTCAAAATGTTCTTATTTCATCTGTGGTCCCATACAACACTCACGCACACATAAAGTAAGTAAACCTGTCAACGTCAAACGAAAAAATGGCGCATTTTTTTAAATTAAAACATACAATAGGGAAACAATATTATGAAGCATATTTTTTGGTAATCATAATTATTATTTTTTATTATGCATAAAATGTAGATGAATCCCTTATAAGCAAATATTTGAAAAAAAATTAAATAATTGCATTAATATATGAAACGGCGTAATAATAATTGATAATGTGCAAAAATACTTATTTAAAAATTCACATTCTAGTTCAGAAAGTCCATTTATAACCATAGATTAGTATTTTTTTTGACTTCATCAATTACAAGGCGGTGAGATATCTTTACTTATCTATGTTTATAACAAAGATTAAATATTAAACTTAGTACTTATACCATAGGTTAGTACTACTTATCTATGACTTATACAAAGAAAAACAAAAAATCAACAACCAAAAAACCGCAACCTAAAAATATCAGTTTTTTCTTATTTTATATTAAAAATAATTTGACTTAAGACTTAGAACCTCATCACAGCATAATATCCTAGATATTATATAGGAACTACACCATATATGTATATATACAATATAAACAACATATATGTATTTTTCTTAGTTCTCAAGTATTTCTCATGGATCGTCCATTAATTACGTAATTGTTGCAATTCCTCAGTACCCGTCCTCCCGATGAAATATTCTCGTATGGTCTCCCTCTCACCCCCTAATCTTACGAGAGACGTTTCAAAATCAGTATTTGTAAATATAACTTGTCATTCCCAAACTGTTACCTACTAAGATACGCTTCTAACATCCGTTTCGAGTCATCATACACCCCGAAGAAGACGAACCCGCCCATCATGAACGCCGTCATCCGGGGGGTGACGCCCGCGAAGAGCCCCCGGACCCCCGACTCCAGGTAGATGCTCGTGAGGATGGGCTTGATCTTCAGCTTCCTTGTGGCTGCGTAGTCCTCGGCTAGCATGATCCTGGTCTTAGCCAAGTCGAGCGGTGTGGTCACCGCCGCCGCGAAGCCGCCCGCTATTGAGCCGCATAACGCACTCTGGGGGATAAAAATGTTATGTGATCAAGACAGTGCTTTTCAAACTAAAAAAAAATAGTTTTTACATGGCCGTGGCAGTCAACCTTTTTCAAATCGTTTGTTTTTACACAACAGTGGTTTTTAAACTTTTTCAACAATATTTTGGTTTTTACAAAGCAGTGCTTTTCAACCTTTTTTGTTGTTGGTAACTGAGTTCGGTTATAGATTCATTGCTACCTCGGATAAATGTGTCTTCCTTACCACACCCTTCAAACAAGAACACAGCAGCTCTTAATATTGATGTTCTTAGGCAGAAATAGGTATAGGAACCTTCAGTCTTTTTTTTATAATTTAGGAGTAGCAGACTATAGCAAGCAGTCCACTTGATGGAAAGTAGCTACTGCTATGCATGGGCATCTGTAATCAACCCAAGATAGGATTATATTCCTACCTGAGGTTAGCCACAGATGCGCCGCCTGAAGACTAAGCTGGAACGCTGTCTCCTTACCACACGCTTAAAACCAAAACACAGCAGCGCTTAATATTGATGTTAAATTGATGTTTAAAAGTTGAGTGAATTGTAATAGCAAGATGTTATCCAAACCTGAAGTCCATTGATCTGTCCATCATTATGATCCTTCACGTAACTCTTGAGCAGCTCCCAGATGGGCAGCTCGATGAAGCTGAAGGGCAGGTCGCGCGCCACCGTCGAGAAGAACCCCCGGTACACACCCTTGCGGAACCCTTCCGCTTTGTATGCCTTTAAAATAATCAAAACTATATTATTGAATAAAAAAATCGCTATAAAATTGCGTTTTAAAATTCAGACCCTAGGGATTTTCAGGCGGTCCTAGGTTCGAATCCTACGCGCTTCTGATTTATCTAAGTATTGGTTATTATCACTTTAATCACTTAAAATAACCGTGAAGGAAAACACCGTGATGAAACCTGCACATCTGAAAACGAGGTTATATATGTATATAGACTAGTAAATTTCACACATCTTAGAGATTGTCTAAAAAACTCTCATGCATATTCCAACACATAATTGGATGCTTCCGTTCAGTGGTAACATAAGTGTTAATTAATTTCTAATACGCAAAAAGGTGGCATTTTAACTCAATTAAAAATTAATATAAACCAATTTTATTGGCTAAGGAAAATATATTATAAGGAAACCAACAGTAGTTTGGGTGAACAAAATATTGGGAGCCACTGAATTAAACAAATCATTTCTAATAAATAATTATACAAAAGTTCTTTTTACAGAAAACATACTCCTCATAATATATTTTAAGTGTCATTGAAATTATAAATGACTATTAAATTAATTATTACTTGAATGTATTAAATTAACTACACCTATAAACATATTTTTAATGGTTTAATGTTATATTTTTATTGCTTATATGAAAATGCATGTAAAATAAGTATGAATTTTAACACACGAAGTGAATCATAAAGTCAAATTTCGTAATTATTAAGTTTTTGTAACTTTTGCTTTAATATTTGTTTTTTTACTGAATACAGACTTTTTTGTTAAGACCTTCAAAACTTGGTAAAACCTCTTTCCAGAGCCGTGGAAGCGGTCGCCTTGTTTGAAGTTGTTTCTCATCTATTCCTACAGGGGCGTCCATTAATTACGTGACGCATTTAGAGGGGGAGGGGGTGGAACCAAATCTCATCTAATCTTACTTTCGGGTGGAGGTTGTGGTCTCAGCAAATATCACGTATTTTTATGCCACACGAAACAGTAAAATTGCTAGCGTTAAATCACATAAATCATTTAAGCATGTAATCATGTAATGTAAGCATTTTTAAATTCTTGTCTTAAGTATATTATTATTAAATAAAAATATTAAGCGAGTTATTTTTGTTTCTTTTTAAATTCAATCTAATACATTTACGCTAGAAATACACATCTTGAAAAATATTATGTGAGACTAGGTGATGGGGGAAGGGAGTCGGAAAATCGTTAAAAATATCTCACGTAGGTAATTAATGGATGCCCTCTAGTTTCCAGACCATTACACCCTCTTATATTCCACCACGCGTATTCCACGAGTATTCTGAATCACGCTATCGAAGTATTCTAAACATCTGGTATATATACAAGTTCCGAGCTGAGACTGTCGGAGCACGGCCGCTCCCCGGGCATGATCACCTAGCTCGGCGGGAGATCTCCCGCCGCCAAACCCCCATGCGTACGACAGTGGTAGGTAGTCCAAACTCACCTCAACCAATATTCTGATGCTGCTTCTCTTCTCTGAGCCCACGTAGGTCTGTTTCCTTTGTTTCGCTATCTCTGTAGGGACTCTGATGACGCACGCTAACTAAAAATAATGCGATAAACATCAATTCAACTTTCCACTATGAGAGGTCAGATTTTAAACCACTTAAAAAGAGTGCAACTTATTTAAGTTTATAGATATTTATCCATACGAGGTGTGAATAAGTTAACAAGCAAAAATTTAAAGAAAGATTTTAAATTGCACACTTTTTATTGCAGCTATTCGTATTCTTTGATGGGAGAGTTATTTAGAACTTCACAAGTTGTGTCTTGTGTGTTTGGTAAAAATACCTTTTTTACTTACTAATTATTCACCTTATAAATTAAGCAATTATGATTAAAAATTATATAATGTATATAGGTATATAATATGTATATGTAGGTCGACTTATCTACTATTCATACCTGGTATAGTCCGCAACAAACTGCTAGTACGCTCTGAAGTTGTTGCGAGCAGGTGTAGTCATACAATTTGCTATGGCGACGCGTTTCATTTTTATATTCAGAGCGGACTAGCAGTTTTACGCGGACTATATCTATATACCCTATAATTCATAATTCCTTTAGTCATATTAATATTACTGTAAAATGTACATTTATTCTTTGTGTAAACTGTGTTATTATGGCAATAAACGTTTATTATTATAACAGGTTATTTTTCATACCACTTCACCGATGCAAGCCGAGAACATATGGACAACGGGTGTGTACTGTGGTGCCACAAATGGCTGCAGCAAGGTCTTGCTGGTTTCATATGACACGAAGAAGAGAGAGGATGTGGGCATTGAGCTTGTGGCCACTGTCAGGAGACCTGCAACCATCAACATTTATAAACAAAAATACATTAAAAAAAAAATTTAAGTGACCATACAATCTATCTTAAGCTAAGTAACATCCTTATTCAATCCTATATACAAAGGTAGTCCTGTCTAAAACTGATCTCAGATTCATTCCTATCGCTGAGTTGGAATAAGACATATATGTATTTGTACTTAACATCACCATTCAAACAATAAGCAAACCTACACTGCTATTGTAGGGAAGGAATAAATGTAGCAGTGATGCCTTGGTGACTTTGATACCATACCATTTTTTTATTTTCTGGATCTAATTGATATTTAAAATCGTTGGAAATCCCAATTAAAATAATAGTGGAGTTATGTACCATTTACCAATTCTTACATTGTCAAAGTACAAATTCAATCCATGAATATTCTATCTGTTCTATAATCAACAAATAATATTCAAAACTTGAACTCGCCTTTATAGACTCCTCTGAAGCCACCCGCCTTGTAGAAGCCCTGCTGGCTTTGAAGCCGGGTCTTCAGGGTATCCAGAGGATACAGAGCCACATCCACCGAAAGACCCGCCAATGCTCCCGCCTTTTGATTTAAAATTAAAAAAAAATAATAATAAAATTCAGTTTATTTATTTACTATTCAAATTATCTGCCTGATTTAGGAGAGAAACATAATATTGCATATTATTATTCTTCTACAGTATAAATGATTGTTAAAGAAATCAATTACATTTATTATGTTTAGGCCTGTGGAGGCATACAAATAGTCAGTTACAATATTTTTATTAAACTAATACCGGATCGGAATGCGATCTCAACTGAGAAGATCCAGAAAGAAACTCAATAGGTTTGTCTTTTTTTCCATCAAAAGATGTAATAGATCGCTTTGAAAATATATTATTTTTATAATAAGATAGTCACAACCTACAGACATTATTTAAAAGCCCTGAGTCGTAATATAGGAGAACCTGGGAAATACTTACAAATAAAGGTGCAGTGTAGGCCTTTAGTGGTTTCGGCGCGCCTCCAGACTCCATGGTAGATTTTTTTATTTTTATTTTACAAATATTAATTTACTTTTTTAATATAACCTCTTATATAATAAATAGGCACAAACGAGCATTAACTATACAAGTAAAATTAGCAAAAAAATATTTAACTTCCTTCTGAGTTTTCTAGGTCATAACTTTTATTCATAATAACAGATTTATTTTTTAAAAATAAAATATATTTTATTATTTCAGATAAACGCGCCCTCCCATTGCTTTTATCAAACTGACGCAATTAACAAGTTGACAGCTTGACAATGACATACCAATGTGGTGTTTCCATACGCATAAGCTATAAAAACCCAAAAACAAATGCGATACATAAGTTATCGTTAATATTTTATAGAAAGCTTTTTAGTATAAAATTAATTTGTAAAATATATCAGTAGGTTCAAATTATCTGCTAATTAACAGAAATTGATTTCGCATAACATACAACTGCGCTGATTCGGTCAATTATTATTTTTGACGCTGATAGTTTGACCTCTCGGACTTTATTTTTACCACCGCCGTGGTGAAATTTCAAAGTAGTAAACACTGAAAACTTAACTTTTTTTACAAAACATGCAAGGACAACCTTCACGAAAGGTATAATAACTGCTTAATCATTTACATAATAATACGTGGACTCATTTAAATACTCTAGCATTACCTACATAATATATATCGCATACATTATTTACGCAAATTTACATATTTCTTAATTAATTTCATATTTTGCTTTATGCCTAATAAATAAATACATTTTATGTATTTTCTTAATAAGTAAAAAATTGTTTGTTTCTAAGCAACGTAGTTTTAAATCGTGCTGTACGTCGTTGTTACTTATTATTTTATAATTTACGGAATAAAATGCCAAAAGTATTTAAAGATTATCACGAAGGCATCAAGTACCATAATGTGCGGAGAGGCAGTGAGCCTGGGTGCTACCAGCTACATAGGTAACCCTTCACATCCTTTTAACCCCTGTCAATGGTATTCAGTCTCACCTTTACATTTATTCATCTTTTTTGCCAGCAGCAATTAACTATTGCAGTATAGGAAGTTTCAAAGTAATATAAATTAATCAGCTTACTTTATAGAATAATATTCGATTACATTAGTCAAATAGATCGTAAATAAGACCACACCGTATAATGTTATTTAAGGGGTCAAACACTTCATGAGTCTTGAAAATTACTCATACAGCTGTGATAGTCTATAGTGGTTGTTATAGTGGTTGAAACTAGGCATCTCAATAGGAAGGTCCGAGGTTCGAAATGTAGGCAAGCAGCTCTGATTTTTCAAAGTGTCGTCCGTATCAGAAATTAATAATCACTTGCAATAACTCGGAAAACATCGCGAGAAAAGCTACGTATTCCAAAAAGTTCTTTAAAAAAGTTTGTCCCTATAGTTCCGGGACAATCCTATAGTTTCCTATAGGGCTCTTTGGTATCCCCTGTCTGTCGTAAGAGCCGACTAAAAGAGACCTTCCGGGATTGCGGGCGACAAGAGTGTGTGGTTCCCATGGCCTTTTGAAGGTTTCACCCTCGTAAAAAATCACATAAGTAATATATTCTTCGCTTAGAAATATAATTTAAAATTACGGCGGGTCATATTATGCATATTTATGAAAACGTTTATTGCTATATCATTTTGACCTTCCTACAGCTATATGTAATAACATTTAATTGTTAAGTAAACCTCTACGATAAAGTAATTTAATTTCCATTTTAAGTAAATAATATTTACTTATATATTTTTTAAATACCTGTAATGGAAGTAGCTGGTGAGTATACTATCAGAATCAGATGGTCAGTGGTCACTATTGCCCATAGATAAGTGTATTGATCTCAGTAGGATTATGTACGTAGGTAGAATATTAGTAAAATTTAATTCCCCTTACCCTTGTGAGCGAAAGAAGCAAAACTTCAAATAATTGAAGATATTTAAAATAAATAAGAAAATTCCGTATTACAATCTTGTATCTTGTATACTTGAACCGTTAGCCGCTATTAATGGTTCATATTATTATGTCTAATGAGGCATATAAGAATTAATGTAGACTCCACTCTGTGCACTTGTTTATCATTTAATAAAACCTTTATACAAAAGCATCCTTCATTGTTACTTAATTTTCATTTTCCAAGCTAAAAATTAAGTTAAAAATTCCGCCTGATGGTATGTGGCTACTGCCGCCCACGGACATCTATAATCAAGCCCAGATAAGATTCGTTTCCTAAGTACTTGAGATTGGCCACAAATTCGCCTCTATCCCTGAGGACTAAGTTGGAACGGATAAGTATGTCTCCCTTAACACACCCTTAAAACCAGAACACAGCGCTTAACACTGCTGTTATTAAGTAGAAATAGGTGTGGCAGTAGTGCCACCGGAGTCGAACCACAAATGATTTTGTCACCCACAACAGACTAACACTTAATACTTCGATCAGCAAACCTAATCGAAGACTTAATATGATGACTTTTCCATCCAGGCCATCAGACTGCCGCCTCAAGTTCCCCATCACGAAGCGTCCGATCCACAAGTGCGAGGTGCCGAAGCATGAGTTCACGATGGTGCCCCAGATCGGCGGCTGGCGGGAGCTGCTGGTGCCGAAGACGGAGCCCAACTTCTACCCAGCTGTCATGACGAAGCGGGAGTTTGACAGGCTGAAGAAGCAGGCCAAGGTTTGGGCTCTAACTGTACGATTTGACGTTCACCTCAACTCTGTCCTCTTCCTACTGCTAGAGGAGCTCAGAGAAACCTTGCATGCAAAGTAGAGGAAAGTATGGGTTAATAGTAAGTCTAAAACGTATCCAATTTCCAAATTTAAGAGTAGTCTAGAGTGAAATTGATGACTGCAAGTGGTTTTGAAGCAGTTTCGTGATTCGGAGGCCACGTTATGCTGTTAGTCTCAGCTTGTTTTTGACCGGCAGTTGTTAGTATTTTTCAAAAAAGCCTATTGCCAAATGATAAATATTTGATGCGTATTGCCTATAACCCTCAATGCTTAATTTTCGACCAATGCACATTCTTGCATGACGATTGATGTTCTGGGTTGATCCATTACTTGGGTGCAGCCAAGACAGCGCTACGGTATTCTTAAGTAATGAAATACTTAAGTTATTTCATTTTGTTTATTTTTCCTTACAGATATTAACTCAAGAGGAGCAGTTGCAAGCGATGCACGCGCAGGAGGAAGCTATCCAGAAGGCGGCACATGAGTCGGAGATGCGCAAACAGATGCTGAAGCAGAACCTCCAGGTGCAGCCGGGTGCGGAGGCCGCCACCGGCACCGCGGACCCCGAGCTGGAAGGACCTGACCAGGCTGCGCATACGCTGTCTAGGGCGGAGAGTAAGGAACGAATACTTTTAGGCTAGACGCTTAGAAAGACTCGAAATTGATCTATAAAGTTATATAACGTCGAGTGTGTTAGGAATTTAAATAGATTTTTTTAAAGATAAAGCTAACGATAAAGCAGACGTGCTACCTGATGGAAAGAAGTCAACGTCGCCTACGAACATTTGCAACACCAGAGGAGTCGCTAATGCATCGCCGGCTTTGAAGGAGAGCTCTTTTTGCACCTGTCTTGAAGAGCCCGGTATCGTTAGTGGCTAAATATTTTTTAATTAAACGTAATTTCGGGTTCAGTGAGTAAATAAAACCTTTGGTGTCGATTGTTGTGACTGGTTTGAAGCAACCTCACGCCAATTAATCACTATGTCACTGAAATTTTGCATGCAGGTAGATGTTACGACGTAGGCACATGTGATCAGTGCGTCCTACCGGTGATGACCTACGGAGCCGAGACGTGGACACTTACAGTAGGGCTAGTCCATAAGTTAAAAGTCGCTCAACGCGCTATGGAGAGAGCTATGCTCGGTGTATCTTTGAGAGACAAGATCCGCAACTATGTAATTCGCATGAGGACCAAAGTCACCGGCATAGCTCTGAAGGCTAGCAAGTTGAAGTGGCAGTGGGCTGGCCACATCTGTCGAAGAGCCGACAACCGCTGGAGTAGACGGCTCTTGGAGTGGAGACCTAGGCAAACGTAGTGTGGGACGCCCTCCTGCAAGGTGGCACGACGATCTGCGCCGGGCGGCGGGAACTAGTTGGATGAGGCGAGCCGAAGACCGGGCTCAGTGGCGTACCTTGGGAGAGACCTATGTCCAGCAGTGGACTAACGTGGGCTGAAGATGAGGCATCCGCTAAGAAAGGATTTTGATCAATTCTACCCCCAAGGGGATAAAATAGGGGATGAAAATATTACTTCGTAACACAAGCGAAGCCGCGGGCAAAAGCTCGTTGATGTATAAGTAGAAAGGGCTACAATAATTCGGTTGAAGGTTCATGTTTAGTAGGTCAATTTGACCACAAAAATAATATATTAATTATAATCCTCATTGTTCATGATGATTTCTCTTACGCATTTCTCACGTTTGTCAGTGCTTCGAGCGGACAACATGCAAGGTCCGAGGTTGTGCAACCGCATCATCCTCGCGTCCAAGTGTCACGCGATCAGGGATGCCCAGATCGCTGAAAAGGACCTCATCAAGAAGGAGTTGGATGAGGAGCAGAGAAGGTGAGTACCTACATTAGAACAATAAAAAAGGTTAAACAACTGCTTCAATCATACAATCATACATTTGGTTTTAAAAAAGGATAGCCTTCCTTGCCGTAGATTATACGTACTTATATTAGGGTAGTATTTAAACGAGTAACTGCAAATAAAAGTTTTGAATGTCAAAAATAATGAATTTTGATAGTAGTATTACTAAGTGAGCGACTGACTGCGAGTGACGAGAAATCAACACAACAGCGACTTACAAACATTAATGTGAGTTACTGAAAATACGAAATGAGAAGCTTCATTTTATAATGATCATATATAATATTAGGTCGCTTAAATATTTGAGTGACCTAATATTTGTCTAAGTGTAAACATTACGTCCTGCGTTTTATTCAATATTTAGCAAATTTTTTTTTTTTAATACTGAGCAGTATTTTCTTTTAAATGAAGTGTTTCGAATACAAAAACCACTTTGAAAAATACTATAATAAGTAGAATATTGTGTGCTCATGTCATTGATCATGAATAAAGGTAAGGTCTGAATTCATACAGATAGGGCCCAGCCGCTCGCAGGGCGCTCCCGCGCCCTGCTCGCTTAGTTTTATATTGTCTTATATGTTCCAACCTAACCTAACCAATTAAATTAGAAAAGCCTAATCTATCTTAATACTAAAGTTGCCTCTCTATATTTCCAGTCGCTCACTTAGTAATGTAGTCGCACAAGTTATTAAAACAATATGTCATTATCAGTCGCTAAGTTTTTTTTAATTGGATCGTTTTATAATTTCCCCTTATATTACTAGTTGCAACCTCAGAGGACTGAATTGAACAGCCTAATAAAAGTAGGGTTGCTTATAACTTTATTGTCCTGAAACACTACTCCAACCTTAATGTTAATGTAAAAATGGCTCTGAAGATCTGTCTCGCCAAGTTAGAGAATCAGAAACTTTAGATAGTAATACGCAAGTTGAACTTGCAGCATAGCAGACGAGCATGCAGTCCACGAGTATACCTTACTACACCCTTCAAACCAGAACACAGTAGCGCTTAACCCCGCTGTTAAAAGGCACAAATAGGTGTGGCGTTGGTGCCACCGGAGTCGAACCACAAAGGGTTTTACCACCTTTTAGTGACTATTGAAATACGGTAAAAACACCTAGCTAGATAGCTATTAAAATGCTATGATGCCAGTTACTTCTTCATCCAGCATTGAATTAACAGTTGACAAACAAGAATGAGACATAGATAAGAATGATGTCGACTAATCTGTTGTCCAGGTTGGACGCAATCATGGAGGAGAACCGCCAAGCAGCAGTGAAGCGAGCGGAGGAGGAGGAGGAGCGCCGCCACCAGCTGCGGCTGCAGAACCTGGCGGCGCTGAAGGAGCAGATTCGTGCGCACGAGTCAGCTAAGGTAAGGATTAATTATTACTTTGCAATGAGTATGAATATTGTGCTTCTTCAATTCATTTTTTTTTCTTTTGTTTCTTTTTCATTTAAATTGCATGTAGTCTATACCTTTAATTATTGTGGCATTAAGCTACTAGCCCCTTCTATATTTTGCTGTATAAATGTACCTACATTAGGTTGGTGTTCAATAAATAAATAAATGAGAGATAAACTTGGAATCCTCTGTAAAATTCTTTACCTTGAGATAAAGTCCAGTTCAAATAAGTTCAGTAGTTTGAGTAAATGTGACAGCTCATGTCGGCAAGAAAGTCCTTGATAAGCAGTGATGGTTGGCAGTAGCCACTTACCATCAGGTGGACTGTATGCTTGTTGGCTACTATAATATTATAAAAAATATTTACAAATGGGGAATGATTGTGTATATTTGACCAGATAATGGAAGCGGAACGCATTGAGGAGGAGAGCATCAGGGTGAACCAGGCGAATATCGCGATGCAGATCGACGAGGCGCAGAAGCTGCGGGAGAAGCACGAGCGGCAGGCGAAGCTGAAGGAGATCCTCGATCAAGGTTACACTTTGTACTACTGTTGTTGTGACTTCTGTTTGAAATGTTTTTACTGTTATTACGGTTCCGTAAGCAAATAGCAAAAACGGAACACTCTTACTGGGCCTCTGCTGTCTGCCCGTCCGTCCGTCTGTCACATGGCGCTATCTTTTGAACCATATCTTTTTTATTTTGGATCTACATAGCATTGATAGGAATCTTTGTTTTCGCTGATATATTTAATTTGAATATTAGACGAACTACCCTTCTTCCTCTCTTCTCCTGCCTTTTACAAAGTTAAATTACAAAGGTTTAAGTTACAAGCTGAATTTGAAGAAGCTGAAGTTGAATAAATAAGTGTAAATACACTCCTAGGGTGTGGTAAGGGAGATCCCTTACCACACCCTTCAAACTAGAACACTGCTGTTATAAAGCAGAAATAATAATCTTTTGTCAAACCTCAAGAAAACCCACCTTCATGCAAGCAAACACGAACCTAAGTGTGTGGCAACTCTTCCAGGTAACGCGGAACTCCTGTACTACAAGCAGCTCCAGAACGAGGAGGAGAGGATCATGGACCTGCGCATCTCCAACTTTATCAAGCAGAAGCGCGAGAGGGAGGCCAAGAACCGCGCGGAGGCTGAGGCGGTGAAGGCTGCTAAGCAAAAGGGGATTGATCATATTGCCAAGGCTCAGAAGGTGAGCGATTGAAGATGGAACATGTTCTATGTGTCAGTGTCACAGTGTGGTTTGGCAGCGCCTGTTTCCTAGTTTGTTTCGTCTTTTTTATAAGGAATGCGTTGGAAAAATAACATAGTCTCTGAAATGTGTCTATGCAATTTATTAGTGAAGACGAGAAGGCCTGAGGAAATAATTATTTAATAGTTTAAAACCGTGCCGTTTTTGCCGCGTTTGCGTATTATGGACAGAGACAAACTGGTCGTTTCGCCGCGACCACGATCCATGCAACTGGGTCGAAATATCGGCAATAAAGAAATCAAAAAACCGCGTATCGTGAGTACTCGTTACATAGTAAAATGTCTCATTACCGCGATAATTTTAGTCTAAAATGATTTATGGGCAGAGGCCCACCCCACGCGACTGACCATAACTAAGCTACAGCAGCTATCCAAATACTTAGTCAAATTCGGTAACAGACTTTACCACGTGTTCCTCATAGGACCTGGGAGTTAAAATCCACCTTCCTCTTGATTTTTTAAAGTTGGATTCACCAAGATATTTTGTTGGTTTATTAGTAACGCTTAACTAATTAAATATTATTTATACTGCGTTAACGGTGACGGTGAGAAAACCTGTATTTCTGAAAGTTCTATAAGAATATAATGTGTCAATTATGAAGTATTTATTGTACATGTATAGAAATCATGTCTGTTGTGTAGGCGGAGCAAGAGCTGAAGGAGGAGCTGGAGAGGATCCGCAACCTGAAGATCCAGGAGGACGTGGAGCGCGAGTACCGGCGCAGGGAGCGCGACGCGGCCGTCAAGCGGAACCGCGAGATGAGGCGCTTGCACGAGGCTAGGGTGCACCAGGTATGCTTTTTTTTATAATATAGGAGTAGCAGACGAGCCTGCAGTCCACCTGATGGTAAGTGGCTACTGCCGCCCATGGACATCTGTAATCAACCACAGTTAGGATTAGATATTCCTACCTGAGGTCGGCCACAGATGCGCCGCTACCCCTGAGGACTAAGTTGGAACGCCTCGGAAAAGTTTGTCTCCCTTACCACACCCTTCAAACCGGAACACAGCAGCGCCTAACACTGCTGTTATTAGGCAGAAATAGGTGTGGTGGTGGTGCCGCCGGAGTTGAACCACAAAGAGTTCTACCACCTTCAACCCTGGTACTAGTGTTACAACAGCTACTAACTTTGTATGTAACTATGGCATAGGAGGCAGTTTTATTGAAGAGTCCGAAAGTAATGGCGTTGAAGATGGTAGAACCCTTTGTGGTTCCACTCCGGCGGCACCACCGCCACACCTATTTCTGCCTAATAACAGCAGTGTTAGGCGCTGCTGCGTTCCGGTTTGAAGGGTGTGGTAAGGGAGACAGACAAGGGAGACGCTTTTCCGAGGCGTTCCAGCTTAGTTTTCAGGGGTAGCGGCGCATCTGTGGTCGACCTCAGGTAGGAATATCTAATCCTATCTGGGGTTGATTACAGATGTGAATGGGCGGCAGTAGCCACTTACCATCAGGTGGACTGCATGCTCGTCTGCTATTCCTATATTATAAAAAAGGCGGAAAAAAGTAGTTTTCTTACCTGTGCTGGCCGGGTTCTGGACTCCCTAACCTCCTTGTCGCTTTACGATCAAGCTAATTAGCTGAACTAATGCTGAAGTTGAACTCTTGCCACTGACGTCATGTTTATTGGTAAAGCGACGATAAACTGTTTGATTTTCATGTTGTTGCGTGGTATTAGTAAATGGCCGGTCAGTCTAATAAATCTAAACAAGCCATTCCAACTCAGTTCTAAGGGTTCTAACTACTGATTTCTTACCGTCACTTGGACTGTACGTTTGTTTGTCATTTTCATACAGCAGCAAAGAAAATTAATTTAATATTAATCTTTATGTAATATTTGATTGCAGATCAAAGACATCCATCGGCTCATCGCGCGAGAGATAGCCAAGGACGAGCAGAGCTTCAACAACGCGGCGCGCCAGAACGAGGAGTTCATTCGGAAGGAGAAGGAGGTGAGATACGATTCATGTAGTGGCGCCATCTCTTGGCGAGTTGCGGGAAGTCGCCACAACTGAACACTTAAAAATTAATTTTAAAATATTTGTTTTCTAAACACGTTACTTATTGATACATCGCTAAAATTTAAAAACCTGATTTTAACGAATATTATTTGTTTGTTTGCATGATTGTTTTGTGTATACAATTACTTTATAATAATCATGTTTTTTTTAGAAAACTTAACAGTATTTGACAGTATTTAAATTGAATTGGGAAATATTTAGGTTCATTGTTAGTCAGTGTTAATTAAAACACTTAATCACCTACTTATATTTAACACAACTTACGTATTACTTACTTAAAGGTTACTCGAATACTATATTTATAAAATAAATTTAATATGATTCCAGTTGGATGACAAGCGCAAGGCACGTATAGAACAACATCGCCAAGAGATCATGAAACAGATCAATGATAAGGAGCGCGCACGGTAAGACACATAAGTATTATTATTTTATTTACATCCTATGATTTTATTAATTCACTTTATTATCCGCCCATTTATTAGACTCTTTTAAAACTTTTTAAAAGATCATATTAAGAATGCAAATACATTAATACACATTTTATATACCGCGTATTAAGCGTCCAACATATTCAGCGCGCCATCTTAGTGCCTCACATATTTTAACTTTTTAAACCTTTTGAAACCTACAGATTCTGCATCGATATCTTCTATATATTTTTATAAATATCGGTTTGGGAATCATATCGACAGAAATACCTATCAATGCGACCACCTCGTATCAATACTTCATAATATATACTTTGGAATGCCTCAGAAACGTCTAAATACTTAAAAACTGTGTTTTTAGGGCGGAGTTGCGCGAGAAGATCCATAACGAGGGTGTCGCGCTGCGCATGGAGCAGGAGCAGCAAGACAAGTACGAGAGAAAGGTCATCAAGTGCAAGGTACATAAACAATTTAATAAGATCTTACAATTACTATAAAAAATAAATTACTGTAGATGTTAGATTATAATTTAGAAGGATAAAAGCTGTTACTTTATAGAAATCACAGTATAGTGATATTCTATTTTCTCAAATGGTCCACCATGGTCAAGCAATACATTTACAATCTGCCGCTATTTGACAATAGATGGCGTTAAGTGCTGATACTGTTGACAAAAATATTTCTAAGTAATAATCACAACTATAGCGCTACTGGACAATAGATGGCGCTGCATGCATTATTAAATTGATCTTTAGCCATTCAGCAAAAGATGGCGTTATTTACAGTTACGTGATTATTAAGCTACTAGATACAAGATGGCGTTAATTGAATTACTTATTTTAATGCTACTCGATAAAAGATGGCGTTGCACGTGTTTCTATAATGGTTTTTTCATTCAACAATAGATGGCGCTAAATTCACTTGCAAGTTGCCAAAATTTAGGCGCTAATTATATTGAACAGTCATGTTATTTTACAAAAGATGGCGCTAATTATTCTTTATCATTTTCATGACTCAATCTAACGTTTACTCCATCTGAATTAGAAATAATAAAACCTATAGGCTACAACAGATCACATTGACAAATTGAGCGAGCTTTTATGAAATCATAGAGCTTGATAATTTAGCAGTGGAAAAGGAATCATATAATATAATAATACTTTACTTTATTGCCGCAATATACAATACAATAAGAATTACAATTATGATTTACAAAAAAAAGAAACAAACATAAAATTGTTGAGGCAAAAGGAGGTGGCTCAGCGTTTGCTGACACAGAGTCAGGGTTCCGTGCAGCGCTGTTTTTCAGCCACATCCTTGTCCCTCAGATGTTAAGCGGGAATAAGTGGATCCATGTAAATTACTTTTATTTCCTCTTCAGGTTTCAGACATGCGACAGCAACGTGTACCAGAGAAATACGTGAAGGAAGTGGAACAAACGCTCGGCAAACATGGCTACTAAACGCTTGATACAAAAGTGCAGTATTAGGTTTTGAACTTTTTAATTTGATATTTGTTTACCAAAGATTGAGTTAAAGTGATTATTTTTGGTGATTTCATATTTTATTTGTAAATTGCAAGTACACTAAAAGGTAAATAAAGACTAGTCATTCTCATTTCTGAATAGGCAAAATAGTGTAAGCGACGTTATCGCAATATGTACGAATCATTATTATTTATTTACTTTTTACGTAGCCACTACACCATTCCCTACTAGTCAACTTTAGGTCATAGATTAGTAAAGATACTTCGCCGCCTTGAAATTGAATGAAGCCACAAACGGCTTATTAGTAAGTTCTTTTTTTGAATTCTTGACAAATAAAAACATTTTTAGAGACAATTTACGAATAAATTACTAATACTGCTTAATTTACGTAATAAATAAATAATTATTTCAAATATTTTTGGGACATTTTAGCACGGAGACGTGGCAAAACTTTTTTACGCAACTAATTCAATTCTCAAAACTGGGTACATTTTCTTGTTAGGAGTGAGTAATCTTTACTAATCTATGCTTTAGCTAGATGTAGAGAATTTTGGGTAGTATATTAAACATGTAAAACAAATAGTGAGAACTATAAATAGTAACGTGGTTCAAGATTATTACCGACAAAAATGAATTGTTGTTTTATCTTTAACGCCTGTACCTGATTTTTAGATTTTATCGAGACAGCTCAATTTTCTAAAAAATGTCGTAAAACTCGTAATTTTACTTTTTGACCAACTAAAAACACCTGTTTTAGAGAGTTTCACATAAAAATTCTTTCACATTTTTGCACATAGATGTATGATATTCTATTTCTCAATGTTAAATCACTGTTAGATTACAGAAATTATAAGACTTATAAATAAAGTGTGAAATAAAAAAGGCATTTTATTAAAATACAAATTCATTTAATCAATGGTTCTTACAAAACACACAGACAGCCATAACATGAATAATTAATCAAATACGTATACACGACAAACATACAATCACATAAAGATAGAAGGTGGTAGAACCCTTTGTGGTTCCACTCCGACGTCACCACCGCCACACCTATCTCTGCCTAATAACAGCAGTGTTAGGCGCTGCTGTGTTCCGGTTTGAAGGGTGTTATAAGGGAGACAGACTTTTCCGAGGCGTTCCAGCTTAGACCTCAGGAGTAGCGGCGCATCTGTGGCCGACCTCAGCTAGGAATATCTAATCCTATCTGGGGTTGATTACAAATGTCCATGGGCGGCAGTAGCCACTTACTGTAAACTGCATGCTGGTCTGGTACTTCTTACGGATTAGATATCTGAGGTCGGCCATAGATGCGCTGCTACCCCTGAGGTCTAAGCTGGAACTCCTCGGAAAAGCTGCGCTTAACACTGCTGTTATGAGGCAGATTTCTGACGTGACGGAGGTGTGACGGTGGTGCCCCTGTAGTTCAACCGACGTTTTTAAAGCTCGCACTCTATAGTTACGGCACAAAATAAGTATGATTAAGTTTTCGACGCCCCATGTATGTCTTTTCGGCGCTCCTCATATGACGGCGTCCTTGGGCCGCCTCTGCTAATAGGCCTCACTGGGGTCGAATTATAAACCCCAGAACTTAACGTGTTGTTTATATTATTAATTAATCTACTATAAAAAAGCGTTATTGTCATTTCAGAAATAGAATAAACAATAATTTAAACAAACTATCGTCATCATTTATAAAATTACAACGCTCCAAATAGGTTTCAATTAAAATGTTACCTTAGTATAGTCCGCGCCAAACTTTAAGTCCGCTCTGAAGTTAATGCGCGCAGGTGTCAGAGAACCAATGCGGTGGAACACAACTACAAGCATATACTCCGTAGCAACGTAGGAGCACACACCGGTCCTGCGCTATCTTCATGCCACTATTATCTACAATTTTGCTATTGTGATCATAGATTAGTAAAGATACTTCGCCGCCTTGAAATTGAATGAAGCCACGAACGGCTTATTAGTAAGTTCTTTTTTTGAATTTTTTGACAAATAAAAACATTTTTAGAGAAAATTTACGAATAAATAACTAATACTGCGTAATTTACATAATAAATAAATAATTATTTCAAATATTTTAGGGACATTTTAGCACGGAAACGTGGCAAAACATTTTTACGCAACTATTTCAATTCTCAAAACTGGGTACATTTTCTTGTTAGGAGTGAGTAATCTTTACTAATCTATGATTGTGTTGCGACTCGTTTCTATATTCAAAGCGGACTAGCAGTTTGGGTCGACAATACCCTTGTGAACCCTACAACTTTTAATACTCGTCACCAAATCATCCACAATACACCATAACACTATATTCTTTTATCCTATTTAACGTAAGCCTTCTCCCCGAGCTGCACCACAGTATCCAGGTTGTCCTTGAGGGTCTTCAGCTGGTGCAGCACCCCGGGGTCCATGAGCGCGAAGGGGATGAACGCCTGCGACTGTCGCAAATGTTTCGGCTGCAGCGACAGCATCGTGCCGTCCTGCAGCAGGATGTTGCAGTTGGCCTTCTCATCCGGCTGCATACTGGAAATATATATATGTTTCTTTTTTTATAGTGTACGAGTAGCAGACGAGCATGCAGTCTACCTGATGGTAAGTGGCTACTGCCGCCCATGGACATGTGTAATCAACCCCAGATAGGATTAGATATTCCTACCTGAGGTCGGCCACAGATGCGCCGTTACCCCTGAGGACTAAGCTGGAACGCCTCGGAAAAGTCTGTCTCCCTTACCACACCCTTCAAACCGGAACACAGCAGCGCTTAACACTGCTGTTATTAGGTAGAAATAGGTGTGGCGGTGGTGCCGCCGGAGTCGAACCACAAAGGTTTCTAACACCTTTGTGTCTGTTTACTAGTTTGTCGTTGGTTTCTGAAGGTGGTAGAATTATCGGCACCACTGCTGTACCTTTCTGGCTAAAAGCAATGTTAAGCGCTGTTGTGTTCTGGTTTGAAATGTGTGGTGAGTTTCTGAGGTGTTCCAGTATATTCCTCAGGGTCTAGTTTGCTACCCTTGTAACATAAAAAAGACATCTGTGATGAACCTTCTTATTCTTTTTCTATTTGTGATGCATATAGTAAAGTTTGATTCACTTGATTAAAAAACATCATCCACATTGTTATTTAAATGTAAGAATTTGATCGAACCCTAGAACCTGAAACCAGCGGTGGTCCAGCTTACTTAGCAGTGCGTTTTTAGTGTGCGGGCCATAGATTAGTAAAGATACTTCGCCGCCTTGAAATTGAATGAAGCCACAAACGGCTTATTAGTAAGTTATTTTTTTGAATTCTTGACAAATAAAAACGTTTTTAGAGAAAATTTACGAATAAATAACGAATACTGCGTAATTTACATAATAAATAAATAATAATTTCAAATATTTTAGGGACATTTTAGCACGGACACGTGGTAAAACTTTTTTACGCAACTATTTCAATTGTCAAAACTGGGCACATTTTCTTGTTAGGAGTGAGTAATCTTTACTAATCTATGGTGTGGGCAAGCAACTGATAAGAACTGCGGTGA
Organism: Epargyreus clarus clarus; assembly: GCA_014595695.2. Classification (NCBI taxonomy): domain Eukaryota; kingdom Metazoa; phylum Arthropoda; class Insecta; order Lepidoptera; family Hesperiidae; genus Epargyreus; species Epargyreus clarus. Next base: position 2,391,321 of record JACTTY020000046.1, read on the forward strand.
TAACTAACCACAATGAGCCTAGTGGTTGCTAAGCGGCCTCTCAATTGAGAAGTCAAGAGGTCGAAACCTTGAATTTTTCTGATTCTGAGTTATGTGCGTATTATAAATTATCACTTGCTTCGATGGTGAAGGAAAAGATACCTGAAAAAATCTCTTTAAAAAAGGTATAAGACCTCTACCGATTCGCACTTGGCCAGCGCAGTGAAGAGAGAGGGATACTCTCTCTCTGAGAGGAGACTCGTGCCCAGCAGTGGGACAGTGGGTTGTGGGATATAAAGGATAGCTTACGCGTAGCAGCTGGGCACCATGACGGGCGAGCCGGACATGGACACCACCATCTCCCCGCGCCGCGGCTGCCGCAGCACCGTCAGCGGCGTGTGAGGCGCCACCTGCAATCACACCATTATAATAATAATACGAGTATATTCACAATTGAGAGACTGACAGACAAACACTGAATTGCTGTTTGCTGAAGTTGCATGGTTGTCATCTAGTGGACTGCATGCTCAAATAGTATAGCCGGTAAAAACGACAACTATCAATTACCTGCATATCCATGTTGCATAACATCTTTGACAATAAAACATGTTACAACTCTACAACAAATGTTTCAATTCGAGAACATAGGAATTCAATTGAAGAAGGAACTGTAAAATGGAAAATTCTAATTCAGAATTTCTGTGACCTTAGGCGTGATAGCGGGGTAGGAGACGGCCGCGTTCTTGTTGTAGGCGGGCGTGCGGTACACGGAGCGCGAGCGGCGCCGCTGCACCGTCTTGGCCGGGGGCTTCGCCACCGAGCGGCACGACGCGTCCGCGGACCGGGAGCGCCGGCCCCCCGCGCGGCCGGTAGAGGGTGGCGCTGGAATAACACAACAGAATGAAAATATTTTTATTTTTTTAACATCGATAATGTACGCAAAATAAAAATATTTCATTCAAAATAGATTTTCTATAATACATAATTACAACTCTAATCCATGTAGATGGGTATTAAAATTTATGAAAAATACAGCACAATATTTTTTTTAATATATTAGGTATATATATGATATGTATATGAACTCGTTCGATTCCCGGCTACGGAAAAATATATTTTAAAAAAACGAATGATGCAGTTTTAGTTTTATCAAAATCGTCCTCGTAACTCCTTTCAGCATTTTTCGCTAATCCTTATAGTTTCGGATTTGGCCCTGAAGGCCCGTTTTAAAAATTCACCCTAGAACACATACTATTGTGGAACATATATGTTATATGAAATCCTAATGTATTTCTGTAATTAGAAAGACTACTAAAACTAAAACGAGCAAACAAAACACATTTGTTAAGTTTATCAAATTATTTATTTTCTATATAGAACACAAACTTCAGAATAATTTGAAAGTTATTATAATTATATCATAAAGCTTAAAAAAAAACATATGATAATGTTTACCGTAAGCCCAATGATATTTATGAAGTCTATCAAATGTCGAACAGAAGTAAAAAGAAGTAGCACAGCTAAGAACAGAGTGTACAAGAAGGATAGAACAAGCGTGACTCACCGAGGAACTGCTTCTTGTGTCCGCGCTCGCCGGAGCCCTGCGAGGAGTTCTCCGTGAGGTAGCCTGCCCCCAGAAAGCGCCCGGTTAGTTGAAGATGCGTGTACGCAAGATTTTATATTACAATAAATATTTATTTGTTGCTTTTATATAAGTTCTAAAGTAAAAAGTTATAAATCAAATTGTAATTAATAATTAGCAATTAATATGAAATGCATATTTATTTTTATTTATATGTATAAGTATATTATTGTTTATGCTCTCCATAACGAAACACCTTGTGAAGTGGTGGTAGATGTATTGACATTCAAAAAGTGTTCTGTAAAAACTATTTTGAATAAAATAGAAATGATTTGATTTAATTTGTATATTTTCAGACAATGGCATATCACGATAACAACAAATTTAAGATATATTAAATATTAAATAATGTATATCAAATTACCTATCCAACAATTTCATATTGCTGATATTACCTCAACTAAAGTTAATTACTATAAATTATATTTTCTAACGTGCGTCAAAATATGAGGTTTATAACAACAATCTGTTGTTAAGTATCTTGATTAGTATGACCATTTTAATAAGTAATCTAGTAATACTAACTTAGTTTAAAATTTTTGTAATATGTCTAAATTAAATACCATAAAAATATCTTCACAATTAAGTTTTATATAATTTTATTGCATCGGTCCAGATGTGAGGTCCATTTATTGGACAATTGGCAAATGATGAACTGTTGTAGTACATTTTATTGTACTTATATTTGTAATCTTTTTGAACACAAATATGTCATCCATTAAACATTGTATTTAAGTGTTTGTATCCTTACTAATATTATAAATCCGAAAGTAACTCTGTCTGTCTGTCTGGTTGTCTCTTCTTCACGCCTAAACCACTGAACCGATTTTAATGAAATTTTGTACAAAGATAGTCTGAGACCCGAGAAAGGACAAAGGATAGTTTTTATCCCGGAAATCCCACGGGAACTGGGGATGGCGATCTAAGAACGATTAATCGGAGAATCGACCTTTTGGACCCAAAACATTGATTATTTTAATCGATATTAGTAAGGATTGAATCATAAACTATGCATTTGATCAAGTGATGATCTTTAGCAAAGTTGAAGGCACGAATTTTCAGTTTTATGTATATTATATTATTTTCTTTTAACCGCGGGTGAAGCCGCGGGTAAAAACTAGTAATAAATAATCAACTAATTACCGTAACATTTAATCTCAAAGTAAAATCTTGCACACACAATTTGATGACGATGAATATGTTAGTCATACTAATTTATGAATGATTGGAGAAAAACATGATTTCAAAAAATACCCTTATTAATGATAATTGAAAAATAAACGAAGCACATGTGAAAGGTGCCTAATACACTGTAAGCGTGAGGAGAAATGGAAATGAGATTAAATTATATCATATCTAAGTAACTAACTAAATACCGTTACAATATAACTACGAGTAAATGAGTTTACAACTACAATTCACTAATATGTTATTACAACGATACTACTAAACATACAGTTAATACCTATATTTAATAAGTACTTGAAAAATATATTAATTTATAACTAAACATAGAAATCTTTACTATATTAATTCAATGATATAATAACTAAAGATATGTTACTAGCGGGTGAAACTTGAACATACATAAGGGAATGTACCCATACTATGTGACTTATTTTTTATTTTAATATTTTTCGACCCCTCCCCCCCTCCGGTGACCACCCGTAGTATATGCTAAGACCCCTCCCCCCCCTCCTCAAATTGTTACGTAGTATTGCGAATGTGAATTTTTTGTGAAACTTTATACAGCCGATCATATAATGACATTATTGTATACGCCTGTAGCACGGATTCTTGTCGACTTGCTTGTTTGCGAGATTTCTCTCGATTAATTCGACTACGTGACAAAAATCTAAGCCCCCCCCCGCTCCTGTGATTTAGCGTAATATTTTAAAGACCTCCCTCCCCCCCCCCTTAAATAGGTCACGTACTATGGGTACGTTCCCTAAACACATAATTGTAGTTTCAAAAGTGATAGAGATCAACATTTAGGTATGAATGAAACACAGTGTCAAACACTAGTTGTCTTTTTTTATCACATTGTTCTAACAGCTCAGTCCCTTATAGAATATTTGTCTATGTAGTAATATGTAAGTAAAATAAAAAAATGTGCATGTGTGTGTCAATGCATTCGCATCTTGTATTGTTTAGTGGGCATGCAACATATCTATAGTTTTATATATCTTCGATTTTAATTATTATTTTTTCAACCCATTACAACAATATTTTATATACTTTGCTTTCATAGGATGCCTAAAGAATTATAACTTCTAAAAATAGAATTGCAAGTAAAATTACCATCGTCGTGAGACGCAGATCTGCTGGAGTTACGAACTGTGGACCTGCTGGTGTTTGTCACTTCCTTGAGATGTAGTTCTGATTTCTGGAAATAATAATATATGGAAGACGCTGAATAGTTTAAAATGGCAGAACTTTCCAGAGGCACCACCACACCTATATCTAGCCTATACCAACAATATTAAGTTGTGCTGTGTACTGGTTGATTTTGGATTTTCGTTTAGACCCAAGAAAACATGTGCTATTTTGCCTCCCCTAAAAGATCACGAACAAAGCAAGTAAATGAATTCGAGGGGGTGTTCAAAGGGGTGGGGGCTTAAGGACATTTGCGTATGTGTAGGACGTCTACACCTACGTCTGACTTACATATGACTCAACCATCTCACACAGTTCTCGGAAGTGGCAACACATCTATGATCGGCTCCAATATCTGTTCTAAATGGAGTTATTCATGGGTCACCTTCATGGTCAGAGGTGTCTGCCACCTACAAACTCATTTACTACTCCAATCTCATAAAAAAAGACAAAATCCATGTTCTTAACCAACATACCAATTCTCCAACAGTTTTTTGTAGTTTAGCGCTACTGATGGACTCGAGTAGGATTTTGAACGCCAGCTCGATGTTACGGAGCACCATGTCTGTGCGAGAGTCAATCTTGTTTTTGAGGTCTAGCGCTGTAATAAATGGACACACCAAAATTTTATAATGGCAATTTATAAAATTTTGTGTTTTATAAATCAAAGGTAAATTATATTACGAAAATTATTTTTATAGAGCATTTGTCCGTGCTTTTTTTTCAAAAACTAGATAATTAAAGCTTGTAAAAGCTGAGCTAAACAATACTAACCCGGTTTTTATAATGTATTTATGTTTAAAATATGTTTTTTTCATTGTAAATAATTTAAACTGGCCTATCATGAGTGTAAGGGCTAGGGAGCATAAATAAATAGTAATGAGGGATAAACGTAAGCGGAAGTGCAATCCCGAACTTTAAAAGATAACAACATGCCCACGATTCTAACCACAAGAAGCAACAAGCTTAAGTTTTTACGTAGATATTAAGGATGTTAGGTAGTATTTACAAATTATATTGCAGTCTCAAACTATCTTACCAAGTTTGTCCAACTTTTTCAAGGTATTCACATCTTCCGTAGACTTCTCTTGCTTACGAACCGGCCGTTTCGTACGCGGCATTTTAATTTCAAAATGTTTTAATAAACACAGATTATTCTAAGTTCGAAACAATTTTCAAATTTCCTTTACACACCTAATTAATTTATTATTTGTCAAATTATCTCCAGAAACAATAAAGGCAGCTTTTCAGCAAAACAAAACAACACAAGGAAAGCAGAAGAGAAGCAAACCGACATTTTTGAATCAAATTGCTTGTTCGGATACTAATACTGGCGTCACTGTCTTCCAAATCAATTAATATTTCATTATTTCATCATAAAATTAATTTTGAATTACTTAATTTTATGTTAACGTAAAGCTTTTTAAATATAATTAAATAAATTATGTAAATAAAATAAGATATTTTTTTTTACTTTAAAATGAACGCACTTAATTCAATGTAAAATTAGTGACCTTTTAATTCGAGATTCATTAATTACCAAAAATATAATATAGTTTTAGTCACAAATAATATTTTTACTAATTATCATCAAGTTTTTGTATAACTTTATGGTATTTTTTAACATTTTGTGTTTATAAAGATATGGTTTTGATATCATCAGTACATTGTTATGATGAATGAAGAATGGCGGACGTTGTCATTATAGGATATTTGTGCACTTTTTTATTAATAAATGCGTGTTATGGTGAGTAATTGTGAATTAAAGAGTGTATTATTTTACGTGAAAGTATAACACATTGATTGACCAAGTTTTAGTTAACGAAAAATAATGAAAACTAAAGAAAATCGGGTGCTACTGTGCGTCCAGTTTCTAACCGTGTTTTATTATTGTTTTTCAATACGACGCACTCATAAAACGCGAGGTGTATTCCTTAAATAATGATAATAGTTTGACATATTCTGTAATTGTCGTGCTAAAAAGATAAAAGCCGGATTTTCCTTCAAATCAGGGTCTATTTTTATTGACCACTGATGATAATAAAAACATGTTTTATTTTCGTAATTATTTGTCCCATATCTCTACTAAAATTAATTTATGCGGCCGTGTATATTAATGTGAGCGGTCAATTTATAAACAGAAGTGATTTTAGCTTTTAAAATGTGTATTAATTGTGATTAATTTACATGACAAATAAATAATATAAACAGTAATAGTCCAGTGGTTATGAACTTCGACCTCGTCTGCTACATAGTCCGTCTTCGAATCCATGCCATATATAATATGCATTACAAATAAATTATCAACATAAAAAATGACTTTATCATATAATCTTGCTCTTTCATGTAAGTAAAATTTACGAATAATATGAAAATTATTTAAGATACAAAATTCTTATATTTTTAGGAGGCCTCCCGGGACCTGATGAGTCCTCTATCAACACACATGCTGAAAATCACCTCAAAGATGTTTCCATTACACTGGAAAAGATGATGGTACACCATCCAAGGTAAGTGGATAATATACTTGTGAATAACATACAAGTATAATATGCACTTTAAAAAATAAAGGGTAAAAAGGGATTTCAAAAGTATTGTTTTTATAATACACAAACACCAAAAGACCACACTGTCCACCTGTTGGTGCCATTACTACCCTTTGGACAGACACAAGTCCTCCCTAAGGGTTGACACCAAATGCTTTGTTAACATGCTTTACTTTAGGACTAAATTGGAATGCTCTATATAAGCATCTCATTTAGCACACCCTTCAAGCCAGATCACATCAGTGTGTGACCCTAGATGGGACATATTGTTATTAATTCAAGCAACATTTGTAATTGTATTTGGCTACCATAGATTGGTAAACTACTTGATAAACTACTCACTCCTAACAAGAAAATGTAACCAGTTTGGACGATTGAAATTGTCACTGTCATCTATTTTCGTGTTTGAAAAATATTAAAAAAATGTAATTTTTAGATCATTTACGAATGAAACAATATTTCTCTGCACTTTTTCTTTGATTTTGTGTCTTAACTATGTCAGCATTGGCTGACAGAACTGTCAGCCGTTTAAGCCATTTAATGGCTTCCTTCAATTACAAGGTGGTGAGATATCTATACTTATCTATGGTTGCTACTTGCAAGTTAATTACAAATTAGGACCTATCTTAAGGGCTGTTTGCAATTCTGTAATGAGATTTTGCTGCAGATTTTATTTTTCTAATTATTTGAATTAATGTATTATTTTGTATAAATGCTTGTTTATTTTTTCCTGCTGCTCAGGAAAAAGTTTCAAAAAAGGTAAAAAAACATTTTTGTAAAATATATTTTGATACATTTGCTTCATATAACTGTAATAAGCCAATATTGCTATTCATGTCTATAAGCAAATTAATTAATTATTATTACTGGTTACACCACATTATTTATATATTATTATATCTCCTTGTAACTTTTGGATTGGATCTGATTATGTATTAGCCTAAACCTTTTGGCTCTTATGATAATACATAATCAGAAATACAAATACAGTAGACCCGCGGTAGTCCGTCCCCTGTCTAATCCGTCACCCCCTGTAAGATGACATGGTCTATTATTAATTCCATAGGTATGTATTGAATATTCTTTGACAATATTTTTGTGAGCTCCATAGCATTAATGATGTCATTTTTATAATAATTTGTTGGTTCTCTATTGTGTTATTTAATTTACTTTGACAAAAATAATGAAGTATGATTTGTACTCCAGAGTACATGCATCCATATACATATGTATATAAATCGGACTATGGGAGTATTATTAGGCAGTACTCTATAATCCGATGAATTCAATAGTCCGACACTGTTCTGCAAAATGATTGCTGGATTACCGTGGGTCTACTGTATTATCAAATAGGACCATTAGTGTGCATAAAAGGCACTTGGTGCCCTGGGAATGACATGGGGTTATATGGGAGTCTTATCGCACTTATGCCGCTTCAATAACGTCCTCGGCGTTGTATTGAGGACTCCAATGGGTCTCAACCGGAGTTCTGTAAGCGCGCTGCCCTATCGGGCTTTACCTAGATGAGTATGATGCTCGCGACACCGTATACTGGGTAATATAGCATGCGACCGCACATGCTGCCGTCGTTCTCGGGACCGGGCGGTTCGAGCTCCCACTCTTGCCGCCCGCAACCCTGAAAGCTCCCTTTTGGTCGTATTTTACGACAGGCAGGAGACATGGCTTTTTTTTTATAATATAGAAGTAGCAGACGAGCATGCAGTCCACCTGATGGTAAGTAGCTACTGCCGCCCATGAACATCTGTAATCAACCCCAGATAGGATTAGATATTCCTACCTGAGGTCGGCCACAGATACCCCGCTACCCCTGAGCACTAAGCTGGAACGCCTCGGAAAAGTATGTCTCCCTTACCACACCCTTCAAAACGGAACACAGCAGCGCCTAACACTGCTGTTATTAGGCAGAAATAGGTGTGGCGGTGGTGCCGCCGGAGTCGAACCGCAAAGGGTAACCACCTTCAATGGTAGCCCTATTCTGGTCCCGGAACACGGCAGTATTACACGAGTCAATTCAATTCAACCCATCACCAATTCCACCCGCCAGATACAAATGCCACCAGTGCGAGCCGGCGGAGTGCGAGGCGGGTGCCGTGAAGACGTGCGACGAGGCGCTGTC